>JASDDO010000001.1:571814970-572414970 GCA_030015575.1 Agapanthus africanus | reverse complement strand
GAGTTGATCTTAGCCTCGAGTAGGGCTGACGTATCCTCAAACCAAACCCCCCCAAACCCAAATCTAAGATAATACGGATTTGGACTAGTCCACGCCCTACGGGCGACGACATAACTCAGTCTCCGTAAACAATCCACGGGCAACAAAATACAAAACAGACACCCACGACACGAAGTGACCATCTGGAGAAGGAGAAAGTTGTTACCGCAATGTGGTAGCGTAATTAACTGCAGGGGCTTGCGCCTGCAGGGAAGAGCGTCCCCACAATCAAAAACCCCTCAAACGAGGGGGAATCTGACGAAGTCTGCTACATCGGACGCATCCGTCTAAACCTTCGATACGTGGTACCATAAATCAACTTGGCATCTTCGAAGAGGTGGACGGATAGCACCTATTAGCATCTGCCCCGAATCTCAGGCAAGACGCGGTGTCGCGCCGTCTTTCGGAGGGGAACAGATTCTGGCACGCCCGGTGGGACCTTTTCCTCTTTCCACTCCACACTTCGTGTGTCGTGACTCGCGAACCAATCGCGGTTCGCTAATGGTTGCCCTTGGGTTTCAAGATACTAAGAATTGGCGTCTGGCTTATTGCAGAAAGAAAAGGATCGATGGCTTCTACTTCCGTGAAAGTGTCCAACTGCTCAGACTGCAATTGCAACCAACGCTCTGCCTCGCCAGGAGGTATAGCCTACGGACCCCAAGCTACCTCGCTATTCACAATGCCCGTGGAACAGGTCACTCGCGCCACCACAAGATTGTTCTTTGGGACCATGGTCTCGCCGACAAACTTTGCCGCTCCAGTGCTGACAACGGAGGCTCCCAAGAAGTCGGTCTTTGATCGTCTTACCCCTGCCACGGCTCCTCTCAACGAGTCGCCCAACGTCAACGCCTCGGTCTTCTCTAGACTGGGCCAGAAATCCTGCAGACCCATCGTGGGACCTACAATCTCAGAGAAGGTTGCTTCTAAGAAAGTGGCCGCTCCTGTCCCAGAAGTCGTCAAGGCAGCCTCTCCGGCCAAAAGATCGGTCTTTACAAGATTAACGGCTTCAGCTCCCGCTCCTACTACCCAAAGGACATCGGTCTTTGACAGGCTAATACCAACTGCGACCCCACGCCCAGACAGAGGGCAAAACGAAACCGTTCTTACCGCTGACCCTACACCGTCCGCTCGACACGCTCGACGTCGCCATTGGCGCCGAGTGAGGAAGGCTGGGGGCAACTCCCCATCTGGGTTGACTCCATCAGTCCCGGTGGCAGAAGTTAATGCTGCTGTTCCAACTGGGAACAGCTTCGAAATGCTAAATAAAGTGCGAAGAAATTCCCCTACTGCAGTACTGAAGAGGTCTCCTCCCCCGTTAAAGAAGGTTGTGGAAATGGAGTCAGAACGGCCCCAATCTTCTCAACGGCTATCTTCCAAAATCTATAAGGTTTGGCGGCAGGCACGGGACTCGATCATCGATCTGAACTTCTCCCGCCGACACAAGAAGCTGAAAACCCAACCGGAAGCTGGTCACCAGGCCAAACCCCAAAAGGCTGTGGAACAACTGACTCATAAAAGAAGGAGGCCGGAGAAGACCCCACAGCATGCAGCGACGGCTAAAAGCACTGAGCCCAGACGCCCTAAGTCTGGGGGCATGGTGGTGCACACTGTTTACATGGCCTCTGGAAAAGAGGAAAGCCGCACTTCTACGGGCCACCGACCGTTAACCCGATCCGTGACGAAAGCCCAAGAACAGCAACAAAAGCTGCAAGAAATGATGAATGCTATGGCCGCGCTCACCGGGCCAAAAGAAAACCCAGAAACATCCTCAGACGCACGCCGAGAGGAAGAAACCGATGCTGAATTCCTTCGCCGGACACTGGAGAAAAGGGACAAAGAGGCTGCTGAACAAGCGGCCAACATACAACGGATGGGCCTTCTCTTCCAAGATGTGATAGGAATGATGATCCAGCAGGACTTACCCGCCGAGGATCCCCCGATCGTTCTTGAAGACGACCGAGGAGAAACGTCAAATCCACCACCAGCCCTCTCAACGGCCAAGGAGGATGCAATCTCTAAGGCTGACTTGGCTGACTACATAGCCCAGCAAATCCGGGTTCACCACGCGACTGAGGCAGCTGGTCAAGTCGTGAAAACGGGGCGGCCGTATCCGAGCTGGTACGACCAAATCAAATACCCGCAAGGCTATACGATACCAAAATTCCACGTGTATAAGGGGACCGGCAATCCCCATCAACATGTCGCCCAGTTTCGGGCCCTCTGCGGTAACACCGGCGGTGATAATAAGTTGTTGCTCCGCCAGTTTGTGGGCAGCTTATCAGAAACAGCGTTCGAATGGTACTCGGAACTCCCGAACGATTCCATCAAAACGTTCACTGAAATGGAGTTGTTGTTCACTCAGCGATTTGCAAGTGCCAGCGAACGCACTCCAATAACTGCACTTATTAACGCCAGGGTAAAACCGGGCGAAACCTGGGTCCAGTACGCTATACGCTGGCGGAACTTGTGGTCGAGATGTGAGCAACGCATTGAGGAAGCACCTGCGGTGGGCATGTTCGTGGGAACTTTAGACCCCCACGCAACTATTTCCCAGTTTATGATGTTCTTTAAGCCAACCACATTCCAGGCCCTGATCGACAAGTTGGCTCAGATGGACCAGATGGGTCATAGACCGCCTACACCGAAGTCGGAACCTCGGAATGACAAGGGTAAAGGAAGAGCAACATTTGTCGCAAATGCCCAAGAGCAACCTAACGCCCCGAAACCGACAGATCAACTGGAGGAAAGACGTCGGTATTATAATGAGAAGATGAAGCGTCCCTACTCGTTCCCACGGGACAAGACGAAACGGCTATTCGAGCTGGCAATACGCAACAGGCTTATAAACCTGCCAAATCCAAGGCGACCGCCGCAACCCACCGAGGTGAATAACCCTAACTATTGCCCTTACCATCAAACGGTAGGCCATCCGATTGAAGATTGCTTCGTCTTCAAAGGATGGATTGAAGACCAATACCTCCAGGGGAAGTTTATACTGTCCGAAAAGTGGAAGGTGAACCCACCACAGCCGCATGCTCCGAGGAAAGCGGATACACCGGGGGCAACATGTTCTTTTATTGAAGAAGCTCCATGGGAGGTCGTGCTATCAACTAAAACCAAAAGAATGCTGAGAGACCTTCATGCGTGCCCTGCGATCGAATGGAAGGACCCTCTTGAACCTCAAATTATCAAAGGAATGTTGAAGCCCCGCCCAACTACGAAGACTCGCGATAATGGCCCAAATACTCACGCCCAATCGTCAAAATCTTCGAAGAAAAAGAAGAAGAAATCCAAGAAGTCCGTGAAGCCTGGAAAAGAGCACACGAACTTGCAGAAGCAAATCGACGCCCTGGAAGAGTACAATCAAAAGGCGCGAACTCCTGTCACACTGCAAGAGTTCCTCAACCACATCTTTCAAGAGGAAGATGATGGAGAGAGCTCGTCAGATGAATCCGAAGAATATGTGGCGAGTTGTAACGTGATTTCCCACTCGTTTACTGATGATGGGAAAACTCATGGCACTAAAAAGCTGGAGGCAGAGCCTGTACCAGAGCATGCATGGCCGACAGATGAAATGATCGACGTTTTTCTAGACGAGATTCGTCTAAAATGTAAAGCGGACCAGGAGCGTGAGATGGCCACATCGGAAGGAGCCAAATGCGGGCAACTGAACGAAAGAGTTGAACTACCCCTGCCGGAGCATAAGGCATCCGAAGCAGACAAGAAGATACTCAAGACGAGGAAAAGGTTTGCCAAAGCCATGTCAATGGGAATGAAGCTACCACCCTCGGAAGGAAACACACACGATGGGGTAGAGACGCACCCTGACTATTGCGCATATCATCGAAAAATATCACATCCCATGGAGGAGTGCGACGCCTTTAAGATATGGTGGCAAGGATATGTTGCTCATCGGCAACATTTTAAGAGCATGAAACGCAAGATCTGTCGGGAGCGAAGAAGTACTGTCGATGAGCACAACAGAACGACTGGCAACTGTTGCATGGTTAACGCCAGGGGGTCACAAGTTCTCACCTTTGGGAGCGACTCTGATGAAGAAATGGCTCTGGGCCCTCTCTTTAAAGAATCTGTCTCGGGGAAAGAGGAGGAATCGGAGATCTGCGAGAACATTCAGCTGCGCAATCGCACACTCCCAGAAAAGAATCTCGGGCCCGGGAATAGAAAAGATAAGGGAAAGGAAAAAGTCACTGAAGATATCACTTTAGATGACCAAGCCACGAGAGAGCTGGCTGCCAAAGACCCTCCTAGGAAGAGTAAAGTGGACTATAACATCCTCGCGCACCTAAGGAAACTACCTTCTCAGCTTAGCATTCTCGATGCCCTCCTATTATCGAAAGAAGCGCGAGACTCGCTAATTAAGGCGTTACAAGAACCCGAGCAATTCCAAGCCTTCCTCGCCACTGAAAGGATGAAGGATGAACTGGAGGAAGTGCATACGGCCGACGTCACTTTCGGTGATGAAGACCTCCTTCTCGGGACGTGCGACCACAACCGGCCCCTATATGTCTCCGGATACTGCCATGATATCAAGATAGGCAAGATCCTGGTGGATAATGGATCCTCCGTCAACCTCCTTAATGTTCGGGTGTTGAAGGAAATCTGCATGAGTGTGCAACACCTTGCTCGTGACAAAATTACTATCTCCGGTTTCGATTCACAATCGTCACGGACTCTCGGATCCGTGATACTAACATTACGCTTCGGACTTCTCGTCACAGACATCAAATTCCATGTCATTGACGCCAAGACCTGTTACAACGCCTTGCTCGGCCGCCCTTGGCTACACGAGTACAATATCATCCCTTCTACACAACATCAGTGTATGAAGTATTTCAAGGATGGTTTCGAGTATACCGTAACAGGTGAGTTAAACCCATTTTCCGTGAACGAAGTCCGCAAATACGAAGATGCGAAATACTTTTTGCCAGATTTCGAGGATACAGAAAAGTGTCGCAATCCGGAAAACAAAACCGCCGCCACCATCCCTATTTTCGGGAGCGATACCGAAGAAGAGGAAGAGATAGTTTATGCAGGGCCATCTCAACGCAACAACCTGAGGACACCCGCCCCCGTATTAGTCTTCGGAAGTGATTCAGAAGATGAAGTTAATGCTGTGTTCTCCAATCGGCTGCCGACACAAGCACCCCTTGGCGATGACCATAGTTTGCAAATCACCATGGTACCGCGAGAACACTACAAGGATCTCGACGCGCTTCAGGCTCACGATGTGCAGGACCTGCAAACATTTTACGTCCCTCCCAGGCGAAGGGGCGAGAAGGTGATCCTATTTTACCGATCCTCAGAGTCGAAAATAGAGAAAGAGATCTGGCACGGCGCAGATACTACGCTCGACAGGCTCCAACCCATCCGTCTGCCCAGATACTATACAAATGGATTAAAGAAGCTATTGAAGCGCCAAGGAGTACCTTTAGAACAGACCGTTCGGCAGGCGCGGTTCTACAACAAGATTTGGGATGTCCCCGGGACTCAACGCAAATTGCCCAACGGGAAGATGGAAACACTCGGGCTCGGATACGCAAGAGCTGGAAAACGGGAATGGACTCACAGCAGCTACCCTATATATACCTTTGATGAAGAAAAGGACGCCCTGTCAGGAGATGCCAACCCTTCATTAAAACTAGACCCTGCGATTGAAACATCGAGCCCGTCGTTTGAAGAGCGAACGAACAAGCCTATCAGGAAAACGGGTCAGAGAGCTCAGGAAGACCACAACCGCGAGATGGCCATCTACAAGAAGGCCAGGACGCAACGTCTATCTCAACGTGCTGCAAAAGACAAAGACGCTTATCTTCGTCAATCCGTTGTACGAAAGGCCCGACGCAGAGACGAAAATAAATCAAAAAGCGGCTCAGGTTTGTCCCTCGTGAAGAAAATGAGTCGAGCATACTCCTTCCCCCGAGACAAGACGGAGAGGTTACTCAACCTCGCTATAAAACATCGAATGATCGCGCTTCCAGATTCTAGACATCCTGAGCAAGCTAACAGGGATTCTCATCCGAGTTATTGCTCTTATCACCAAGCCATATGACATCCTACCGAGAACTGCTTCACCTTCAAGAACTGGGTCGAGGACCAGTACCGACGGGGCAGATTCGCTTTATCCGACGGCTGGAAGGTAACGCCGCCGCGAAAGCACGAGCCCAAGGCCGCAAGAGCAGAACCGGGTCCACCTCAGTCCGGGGAGCGGGTTCGCACTTGTTATACGATTACGATATTAGGAGAAGAGCCCGAGAACGTAGACGACCTTTACCGGTGCTTTGAGAACAGCGATGATGAGGTGATCTCAGAATTTCCGCCCGCTCCGAAAGAACTGGAAGATGGTATACATACTACCGCAGATAACCTCAAGAAGATTGAGTTGGGATCGGCAGACGACCCGCGACCGACATTTGTCAGCGAGCTATTATCCGAAGAAAAGGTGGCTGCGTTAAAGAACGTGCTTCTACGGCACAAAGACTGCTTCGCGTGGAACTACTCCGAGATGCCAGGATTGGACCCGGAGATCGCTGTGCATAGATTAGCAATATCCCCAGATATCAAGCCAGTCAAGCAGGCGCCAAGGAGGATGCGACTCGAGCTTGAGATGAGCATCAACGCCGAAGTCAAGAAGTTGATCGATTCAGGATTAATCCAAGAAGTCCAATATCCCGACTGGATTGCCAATATCGTCCCGGTAATGAAGAAGAATGGGACGGTACGCATACGCGTGGATTTCAGGGATCTCAATAAAGCCTGTCCAAAGGACGATTTCCCGGTGCCGGTAACCGAGCTAATGATAGATAACACGTCCACTCACGAGGTTTTCTCCTTTATGGACGGTTCATCAGGATACAATCAGATAAAGATGCATCCCGAAGACCAGAAGCATACCGCTTTCCGTACCCCTTTGGGTATATTTTGCTACAGGGTTATGCCCTTTGGTCTTAAGAACGCTGGCGCTACCTATCAAAGGGCCATGACAAAGATCTTTGATGACCTCATACACGACGTCGTCGAGTGCTATATCGACGACCTAGTAGTAAAGAGCATGTCATACGAAGATCAGTTAAAGCATCTGGAGACTGTATTTCGACGCCTTCGGCAATATAATTTGAAAATGAATCCCCTCAAATGCGCGTTTGGAGTCTCCTCGGGCAAATTTCTGGGATTCATCGTTCGACACCGAGGTATTGAAATAGATCCGTCAAAGATTAAGGCGATCATGGAAATGCCTCCGCCAAGAACCCCCAAGCAGTTGCGGTCTCTCCAAGGGAAGCTCGCATACATCCGGCGGTTTATCGCTAATCTTTCGGGCAAATGCCATCCTTACAGCCACCTGATGAAAAAGGGAACTCCATTCGTTTGGGATCACAAATGTCAAGGTGCACTAGACGAGATCAAGCAGTACCTGCAGAACCCTCCAGTGTTGGCTGCTCCAGTGAAGGGAAAGCCTCTCATTCTTTACACGGCCGCCCTTGAAGGTTCTTTGGGCGCATTATGGGCACAAGAGAACGATCAGGGGAAAGAAAGAGCACTTTACTACTTAAGTCGAGTGCTGCTGGGGGCAGAAAGCAACTATTCCCCCATTGAAAAGCACTGCCTGGCGTTGATCTTCGCAATAACAAAGCTTAGACATTACGCATTAGCACATGAAGTCCGTCTTATTTCAAAGGTGGACCCTCTCAAATACTTGATGTCGAAAGCCATATTGACGGGACGACTCGCTAAGTGGGCCCTGCTCTTGATGGAGTTCTCGATAACGTATCAACCTCTCAAGGCAGTGAAAGGCCAGGCCATTGCCGACTTCCTCGCTGAGCACCCGATACCGGCCGATTCTCCTCTGAATTGCGATTTGCCGGACGAGCATGCATTTGATGCGATTAACGGCGGAACCACCCAATGGGAACTCTATTTCGATGGAGCGTCCTCCATAAAGAAACAGAAACAAGGTATCCCAATGATCAAATCAGGGATAGGCCTCATCTTTGCAACTCCACAAGGAGGGATAATGCGCTTCGCCTTCTCCTTAACGGAGCCGAGGACAAACAATGAAGCTGAATATGAAGCTCTGATAGCAGGCCTCGAGATCGCCATCGACATGGGAATTGAAGACCTCCTTATATACGGGGATTCTCAGCTGGTCGTTAGTCAAGTAAATGGTGACTACCAAACGTGCAAGCCGGAGTTGGTGAAGTACGGCGAAAGGGTGCAACAACTATTGACCCGAATTCCCTCCTATACTTTGGAGAACATACCGCGCGCGGAAAACAGCAAAGCAGACGCGTTGGCTAAACTTGCTAAAGAACTGGCTGACGAGAACCTCGATGACGTCAGAATCGTGGTACAAAGCCGTCGAGTGCTCGCCTCGGCAGAAATATCTCCGGAATCATGCGAAGAAAAGGGAGCGACTGAGCAGACGACCTTACAAATAAAAGACCATGAGAGGGCCGAAGACTGGAGGGAAGTCTTCATAGACTACTTTAAGTCCCACCGAATGCCTGAAGAAGCGTCCTCAAGACATCAGCTCATGAAACGAGCTCTATCCTTCGCTTTCGTCAACAACATTCTATACAAGAGATCGTTTGATTCTCTATGGCTCAGATGCTTAGGACCTGACGAAGCAGAAAGAGTCGTTCAGGAAGTTCATGACGGACTTTGCGGTTCTCACCAAGCAGGCTCAAAGATGAAGTTAAAAATTAAACGGATGGGTTATTACTGGCCCACGATGATCCAGGACTGCCTCGAGTATGCGAAGCAATGCCACTCATGCCAGATCCATGGAGACTTCATCCACCAACATCCGAATCCACTGCACCCGACGTTGGCTAGTTGGCCATTCGAAATGTGGGGGACTGACATAGTCGGCCCCATTGAGCCAGCATCATCCCGGGGACACCGCTTTATCCTGGCGACAACCGATTACTTCTCCAAATGGGCAGAAGCAGTACCGCTGAAGGAAGTGAAGACAGAGAATATTCTCCACTTCTTCAAGACGCACGTCATCTATCGGTTTGGAACTCCACGGCGGATTATCTCCGATAACGGGCCGGCCTACCGAAGCCATAAGATTAGCCGCTTCGCACAGCGGCACAATATAGACTGGAGATATTCTTCAGTTTACAATCCACGAGCTAACGGTCTGGCCAAGGCTTTCAATAAGACCTTGACGAAGATCATAAAAAAGACCGTTTCCAGGAATAAGAGAGACTGGCACGAAAGGCTGCAAGAAGCCCTTTGGGCTTATCGAACTACATTCAAGACGGCCACAAACACAACGCCGTACGCGTTGGTATTTGGGACAGAAGCAGTGCTCCCCCTCGAGATAGAGTTACCCTCTCTACGAGTAGCAATCCACCACGAGCTGACGAACGAAGAAAATGCTCACCTTCGGCTTGAGGAGCTTGATGCCCTCGATGAAACCCGGCTCATAGCGCAACAACATCTAGAAGCCTACAAAGCAAAGATGACGCGCTCGTACGAAAGATTGACCAGGCCGAGGACATTCCGCCAAGGCGAACTCGTACTAGTGGTCAAAAGACCTATGATCCCCAATCATGCCAAGCGGGGAAAATTTGAGCCAAACTATGAAGGCCCGTATATCATAGACAAGGTCTACCAGGGTGGAGCCTATCTACTCATGGACATGCACGGTGAAAGGCCTTTCTGGCCAATAAACGGCCGCTTCTTAAAGAAGTACTATACTTAATGAGCCATAGCCGGGGTCAATGATAGATGACGACGACTATGTCCGCTCGCTATCTTCCTAGGCTCAGACTTTGCAAGTAACAGCCGGCCTTCCCATATCGACGGACCGAAACGTCCTTAAACTATCGACGGACCGAAACGTCCTTAAACTATCGACGGATCGAAACGTCCTTAAACTAACGGCGGACCGAAACGTCCTTAAACTAATAACGGACCGAAACGTCCTTAAACTAACGACGGACCGAAACGTCCCTAAAACTACTACCGCAGCATCTTTAGGCTGACGAGATAAAAAAAAAAGAGAGAGAAAGAAAAAAATAAAAAAAAAATATATGAAAAAGAAAAAAAAAACGGTACGTCCATAAGCAAAATGGGCACGGATGAAAACCCAAAAGGGCTCCGTGAGTAAAAAACAGCAGGGCTGCCGGCAAGCGTTCGTGAAAACCCGAAAGGGCGCGAACTTGTAAAAAAAAAGTGAAAAGAAAAAAAAAAGGGGTATGTCCGTAAGCAAAATGGGCACGGATGAAAACCCGAAAGGGCTCCGTGAGTAAAAACAGCAGGACTACCGGCGAGTGTTTATGAAAACCCGAAAGGACGCAACCTCGTTAAAGGACACTTACAGAGTCCTCTCGACCTTGTAAGGAGAAACCACCTGCGTGAGATCCTTACGACTCACGAAGGAGCAACACACTTAGGGATCCTCACGATTCCTAAGGAGAAAATACACTTACGAGATCCTCACGACTCGTAAGGAGAATCCTCTTATGGGACCCTCACGGCTCATGAGATTTGAAAGTCTTAAGTTACAGAAACCTGAACCTGTTCTTAAGCAAATCCTCCACAACCTCCGATATTGCCCTACAAGAGGCTCAATACTGACCCTTGTATACAATCCACGGGCACAAATAAACACTTCCCCAGCAAAGTCCAACCCTTGTGGGTCCTCTCGACCCATAAGGTGAAAACCCTCTTGTAGGATCCTTACGACTTACAGAGGAACATACACTTAGGAATCCTCACGATCCCTAAGGAGAAAATACACCTGCAAGATCCTCACGACTTGTAGGAAGAAATACCTTTGTGAGACCCTTACGGCTCATGAAGTCAAAAGCCTTAGTCGACAGGACCTTAACCCTGTTTGCTAAGCCACCTTTGTTCAACATCGACAGAGGCAAATGATGATTCGCTCCTGGCAATATTCCAGTTGCAGCGATGCTGATGCCTAAACCGGTATCAAATCCTAAGTCCTTTCATGGCAAATGATGATTCGCTCCTGGCAACATCCCAGTTGCAGCGGTGCTGATGCCGAAATCGGTGTCCGAAATCCGAGCTTGCGGCGAAAAAGCTAGCAGGCCACACATGCCTACAAAATAGCCGAAATGATGGGGCAACTTGCAATAAAAAGCAGCAAGTAAAAATGTATGCATGAAAAATAGCCGAAATGATGGGGCAACTCGCAATAAAAAGCAGCGAGTAAAAATAAAATAAATAGCCGAAATGGTTGGGCACCGCGAAAAAATAGCCGAAATGATTGGGCAATCGCGACCTTCGCGATATAAAAAGCTGAAATGATAGAGCATCGCGGAAAGAATAAAAGAAATGATGGAAAAATGAAACCTTTTTGCCCTACAGGTGATGCTACGTCAATCCCTGTATACAATCCAGGGGCGCAAACAAAGAAGGAGTCGTACTCCTCCCCCAGGTTTCATCATGAGAGGAAGCCAAATCTCGACGGTTCACAAATAACCTGGAGATCATCTCGACGCAGCAGACACAACATCAAGCGAAATGGAACAGCGGCAACCCCCAGTTCCATGGATCAGTGATATACGCATCACCAAGAGTCAAACCTCCATTCCGTGAAATGCGGATACATTCAGCAAAATTCCTGGTCACGTGGAACACGGATAATGTCACTCTTTGACCCCGTGGAAAACGTCCAGAGTGGATCCTGGTCCTCGCAGAGCATGGCAGTGAACCCGTGCGAAGCATCCAGAGCGGAGCCTAGTCCTCGCCTAACGCGGCAGTGAACCCGTGTGAAGCATCTAGTGCAAAATTCCTGGTCACGTGGAACATGGATAATGTCACTCTTTGACCCCGTGGAAAACGTCCAGAGCGGATCCTGGTCCTCGCAGAGCATGGCAATGAACCCGTGCGAAGCATCCAGAGCGGAGCCTAGTCCTCGCCTAACGCGGCAGTGAACCCGTGTGAAGCATCTAGTGCAAAATTCCTGGTCACGTGGAACACGGATAATGTCACTCTTTGACCCCGTGGAAAGCGTCCAGAGCGGATCCTGGTCCTCGCAGAGCATGGCAGTGAACCCGTGCGAAGCATCCAGAGCGGAGCCTAGTCCTCGCCTAACGCGGCAGTGAACCCGTGTGAAGCATCTAGTGCAAAATTCCTGGTTACGTGGAACGCGGATAGTGTCACTCTTTGACCCCGTGGAAAGCGTCCGGAGCGGATCCTGGTCCTCGCAGAGCATGGCAGTGAACCCGTGCGAAGCATCCAGAGCGGAGCCTAGTCCTCGCCTACGCGGCAGTGAACCCGTATGAAGCATCTAGTGCAAAATTCCTGGTCACGTGGAACACGGATAATGTCACTCTTTGTCCCCGTGGAAAACGTCCAGAGCGGATCCTGGTCCTCGCAGAGCATGGCAATGAACCCGTGCGAAGCATCCAGAGCGGAGCCTAGTCCTCGCCTAACGCGGCAGTGAACCCGTGTGAAGCATCTAGTGCAAAATTCCTGGTTACGTGGAACGCGGATAATGTCACTCTTTGACCCCGTGGAAAACGTCCAGAGCGGAGCCTAGTCCTCGCCTAACGCGGCAGTGAACCCGTGTGAAGCATCTAGTGCAAAATTCCTGGTCACGTGGAACGCGGATAATGTCACTCTTTGACCCCGTGGAAAGCGTCCAGAGCGGATCCTGGTCCTCGCAGAGCATGGCAGTGAACTCGTGCGAAGCATCCAGAGCGGAGCCTAGTCCTCGCCTAACGCGGCAGTGAACCCGTATGAAGCATCTAGTGCAAAATTCCTGGTCGCGTGGAACACGGATAATGTCACTCTTTGACCCCGTGGAAAACGTCCAGAGCGGATCCTGGTCCTCGCAGAGCATGGCAATGAACCCGTGCGAAGAATCCAGAGCGGAGCCTAGTCCTCGCCTAACGCGGCAGTGAACCCGTGTGAAGCATCTAGTGCAAAATTCTTGGTTACGTGGAACGCGGATAATGTCACTCTTTGACCCCGTGGAAAACGTCCAGAGCGGAGCCTAGTCCTCGCCTAACGCGGCAGTGAACCCGTGTGAAGCATCTAGTGCAAAATTCCTGGTCACGTGGAACGCGGATAATGTCACTCTTTGACCCCGTGGAAAGCGTCCAGAGCGGATCCTGGTCCTCGCAGAGCATGGCAGTGAACCCGTGCGAAGCATCCAGAGCGGAGCCTAGTCCTCGCCTAACGCGGCAGTGAACCCGTGTGAAGCATCTAGTGCAAAATTCCTGGTCACGTGGAACGCGGATAATGTCACTCTTTGACCCCGTGGAAAACGTCCAGAGCGGATCCTGGTCCTCGCAGAGCATGGCAGTGAACCCGTGCGAAGCATCCAGAGCGGAGCCTAGTCCTCGCCTAACGCGGCAGTGAACCCGTGTGAAGCATCTAGTGCAAAATTCCTGGTCACGTGGAACGCGGATAATGTCACTCTTTGACCCCGTGGAAAGCGTCCAGAGCGGATCCTGGTCCTCGCAGAGCATGGCAGTGAACCCGTGCGAAGCATCCAGAGCGGAGCCTAGTCCTCGCCTAACACGGCAGTGAACCCGTGTGAAGCATCTAGTGCAAAATTCCTGGTTACGTGGAACGCGGATAATGTCACTCTTTGACCCCGTGGAAAACGTCCAGAGCGGAGCCTGGTCCTCGCCAAGCACGGCAGTGAACCCGTGTGAAGCATCTAGAGCAAATACCGGACTGTGGAGTCCTTAAAATCCACGGACTATGACGTCCTTAATCTCGACCGTGATGTCTTAAAACTAACGATCAACCACCCCGATTCCCTACAGACTTTGCCTTGGTTTAAGGGTACATCTCTTCACTCCTTTGATGCCCGGCGTTGTAATTCCTCAACGTCTTCAAAGAGGTGACGGGTCCCTGCAACCAAACACCGGACTGTGGAGTCCTTAAATCCACGGACTATGAGGTCCTTAACCTTGACCGTGATGTCTTAAAACTAACAGCGGACTGTGGAGTTCTTAAATCCACGGACTATGAGGTCCTTAACCTTGACCGTGACGTCTTTAAACTACGATACCTTGAGAAACTCCCGACTCCGTGAAACACGGATAAGGGTGATCACATCCGGCACTTGCAGGCCCTCACGACCTGTAAGGAAGAAAAACTCTCTTGTGAGATCCTTACGACTCTCAAGGGAAAACCCGCTTAAGGATCCTCACGATCTTTAAGAAGAACTCACACCTATGGGATCCTCTCGACCTGTAGGGAGAAAAACTCTTTATGAGACCCTCGTGGCTCATAAGATGCAAAAGCCTTAGGAAGCAGATCTTAACCCTGAGTCCTGAGCCATTGCTGTCCTGCAAGGAGATCAAGATAGAATACCCGCAGAATACATTCAATGAAAAGGAGACACATCATTGACAAGAAAAAATGTATCTTTTATTCATAAACCAAAATGGGTACAAAGTACAATTTATGAAAGAAACAAAAAGAAAATACTCTCATCCACGAGTATGTACAAAAAGGAAGGGAAAGATACAAATGTCTCAAGCCGGCGGGCGATTCAGCAGCTTGGTCAGCTCATCCTGCTTTTGCTGAGCCACGGCTTCATGACGCAAGATCTCTAGAAGACGAGCCTCCGCTTGAGCTTGCTGAGCCTGATACGAAGCGAGCCGGGCTCCAAGCTCTTTCTCAGTGGCCTTATGAGCCTCAACCCTCTCACGAGTGAACATGGCAACTTTATCGGGAGCCACAACCTTATGTTCGCTACGTGGCCACGTAAGCTCGCTTTCGTGACCGCGGCCTTGCAAACATGACATTTACAAGACCATATAAATGGGCTTCCGATCTACAGCGATAATCGATCCAGAACGCGCTCACACAACCCGGTATGAAAAGCAAAAAAAAAAAACTTTCCGACGATTATCCTATCAAGTATGTGCTCGCAATCATATGAACATCCGAAAAAGAAGTAAAATTCGCAGCTTTAATGTGCACGCGACATGACAACAGTATTGATAATTAGAGAAAATTTTCATAAAAGGAACACAAAATTTATTCATGCAAGCGGAAACATACATACGAGTATCGAGCCTACATGGAAGTTCAACATAAAGCATACAAAAAAAGAGGGACTAATTTAAAAAGGTTCTACATTAACGGAAAAGATCACCAAACACAGGATCAACGGCACAGGGGTTGATGAAGCAAAGGACAAAATTCTCCATCTCTCTCCCCGCTTTCTCCAGCACATCGAAGCGACGATTCTCGCGAGAAGTCGCTCCCCATCGGTTGGTGCCATGTTCGTCCGCGAATGCAAACATAATAGCTCGCCGGGCCTTTATCTCGCTCAGCAGATGAATTGAGCAGTCCTTCAGAGCTTGAGTAATCAAGCATGCTTCATGAAAACCCTCGAGCTTTTCTTCCGCCGCATCAAGCATCGCCAGGGTCATCTCTGCCGGGTGAGGAGGAATGTTGGCAAGCACGGCCATGAGGATCATCCGGAGCCAGAGGGAACCCATCGGGAGGGGAGACCCTCTACGGATTGAGAGCTCGTGCATGGCCGAGTCACATTCGTTGTCAGAAAGGAGGGGGTCCACCAACCGAGCAGCAAAGCGGGGGATCATTTCCTCAAGAGGAACTTCCCACGGCTGTCGACGAGCATGAGGGCGATTACAAGCCATGGCACTCGTTTCTCCCTCAAGAAAAAAAAAAATATATGATATGAATCTCTCTGTGAAAAGAAAAGAAGGCTATAGCCTCATATATAATGAAGTGCATTAAGTACTGTGCGCGGAAAATCTTGCATGGTGAAATTATTTCCAAGGCCTAAAAAAGGAAAGGCACCGAAAATCAAGGAGATGTAATTATTTCCAAGACCCTTTCTATGCACTGAAAATACGGCATGGGAAAATTTTGTGAACAGCCACATCAAGGGATCCCACGTGCAGAACACGTGAGGCCTAAACCTGACGTTCAGTTAAAAGGAAAATATGGAGTGATACCCTGCATGTTAAAAAGCATAAACAACAATAGTAGCAAAATAATAAAATCTCAGAGAAAAAGCGTGCAAACATACAATGACACAACAAAATTTATCATCCAGACTTCAAGAAGGCGATACAAAATAAAAAGAAAAACTTTTACAATGGTAAGGCTTCAGACGCGGGGCATGGGTTGAGAAACTCGAAATTAACTTTATTCAAGATCTTCCAAGCATTTCGAACCTCCCGAGTATGCTTTCTCCCATGGTCACAAGCATCGGGGTCCCCGCGGATGTCCTCTACCCTCCGGTAGGCGCCCAATATGGCTGATTGCTGAAAAATCTGATGAAGGAGATCGATGAGATTATCCCGCCTTCTCTTTGAGATCAAGCCCATAAGGTACACCGAATGCACCTTATCCTCGGCGGTGTCCAAGGCCCCGAGCGGTATGCCGGCGCAAAAGAGAGGAAGTGCCTCCCGGATCGCCAGCACGATCAGCCTCAGAAGAGAAGAGCGACGGGGGAGTAGCCTATGGTTGTACTCGTCGAAGCGGCTCATGATCTCGGCACACTGAGCATCAGTGAACTCCTGGTTCTGACTGCGGCCCAGCGCACGAATATTCCCATAGGAAATGATCTCATCAAGACGGTACAGATGGGCATCCATGGTACCTAAAATAAAAGTCATGAGATTCATTACAAGGCCCCCATTGCATTAACTGCAGGAAGAACAACCTCGGGCCAAGAGACCCCAGGAAGCCTCTGTGTGAAGAAATCAAATTCTTCGTTGGAATTAAATTCCTTATTAAGAAAAGAGAATTAAATTCCCAAAAACATTTTTGGATGGAATTAAATTCCATGGATTTGAACCGCCATCATCATCTCTCCAAAGATCATCTAAACCCTAAGAGATCTACAGTTGAAAGATTAAACAGTTTCATGTTCTTATGGAAAATATGAAGAAAGAAGGGTAAAAACCCTTGTTTTGGATTTAAAATCCAGGAAAATGTGAAGGTCCATCGTTGTCCAAGAACATTACCTGAGGAAAAAGGATTCCTTTCGAACAGAGTTAAACTCTGAAGATTGTTTCAAGACAGAGAACTAAGCTCTGAAAGCGAGAATTAAATTCTCAAAGAAGAAGTTCTCAGAAGAAGAAGATGAACAAAGTGAAGGCTCCTATGAAGAGACAGAGGTATTTATAGAAGACAATGGAAACGCTTCGTCTCCCCAGATCCCTAGAGGAATCCAACGGTCACAAGAGGTGACAGCGTTGCACTCACGTGCAGACACGTGAGAACAACGCTGTGGGGGCATTTGTTTCCTGATTTAAAATCAGGAAAGCTTCTGGGAAAAGCTTCAAAAAGGGGCCACGTGTTGTCACGTGACACCTAAAAGGCATCATCAAGTCAAGTGCAGTTTCCTGACTACGCTGAAGAAAATGGGCTTCAGAAAGAGTCACGTGCTCCCACATGACCAGGGTCACGTGGCGACACGTGACATTTAAACGCAAGCGTCAAAAGCACACAAGTTCTCTGATCAAGTCAAGAAAAGGCTTCAGAAGAGGTCACGTGTCCCCACGTGACCAGGGTCACGTGTTGGCACGTGACGTTCAAGACAGCAGACTCGTTCTCCAGAAGAACCGAAGACAGAGAGTTCAAACAAGGGTCACGTGCTCACACGTGACCAGGGGTCACGTGGTAGCACGTGACGCTTAGGCAGCGATCAGAAGACAGAGCGCAAAAGAAAGGAAAAGGCTCATTCCAAAGGGGGTCACGTGCCCACACGTGACCATGGGTCACGTGGTCACACGTGATCAGCTTTCAAAGCCCATTTTGTCAAACAGAATTAAATTCTGAAGGAGAATCAAATCTTTCCAAAAGAAAGCGGCTATCTGGAACCGATCGAATTAAAGATTCAGAGGTGATGAAATATCATCTATCTATGGGAAAATCTCGGGTTTGGAAAGATTTCCCCTTTAAATCTAACCAAAATAACAAGGGAGAATCTCTGGATTTAAAATCCAATGGTGAATAAAATTCACCTAATAATCCAAAGGTCCAAAATGAATGATGAATGCAAATCAAATCTCAATGAAGATTCGTCAAAAAACTGATTGATTCGGCTGCTTCTCCTATAAATAGGAGCCAAGAGACATACATACATATAGATGCGCAGAGAAGAAAAAAAAAAGGAGAAGAGCTTTGATACTTTGAAAAGACTCGGATCTTCTGCGAAAAACCCTAGGTAAGAAAGGGAAGGCCTTTTGAAAGAAAGAGAATTTAATTCTCAGCAGAGTTTAACTCTGATAATGTAAAAACAGAAGAACATATTTCTTCTCTCTTTGATGGAGGATCTGCAAAGTGCACATCTCCCCTTAAGGTTGAGAATTTAATTCTCAATGGGTTGAGATCCTGCCATGCAGATCCAAAACACGGAGAAGGAATGCAAGCACGAGAATTTAATTCTCACAGAACTATAGGAATTTAATTCCTTTAAAATAAAAGGAGGGCTTGACCCTATATTATGGGAATTTAATTCCTCCAGAACAAAAAAGAAACAGGGTTTAACCCTAATTAAGAACCTAGTTCTGTTGAAACAGCAGGAATTTAATTCCCTTAATCATACAGAGGATGGAAGTTTAAACTCCTTAAAAACTTTTATTAGGGTTTAACCCTATTCAGCCCTTTACGTATATGAGGAATTTAATTCCTACAGAAAATTCAGCGTTAAACTCTATTCCAGAAAACAAAGTCTTCGAAAGGAAGTAGGAATTTAATTCCTCTAAAATTTATAGTTCGAGGAATTTAATTCCTAAAAGAAGATTAACAAAGCCTCTAAACAAAATACCTAGAGGCAGGGTCACGTGTCATCACGTGACCCCCCCAAGAGAGCTACAGAAAGCCCCTTTGAGGCAGCACCCCACGTGACCCACGTGACCCTCAGCAGAAGCTCTAATCCATAGGCATTTGAATGCCCATCACGTGATGGCACGTGATGCTCTGGAAGACGCGATAATCTCAGCAGAACAAAGGAAGGGAGGGCGCTCTCACGTGCTGCCACGTGACCCCTCTTACCTTAGTGTTTAAACACTAAACTAAAGCTCTCAAACCTAGTGTTAAAACACTGTTGGGCCTTAGTGTTCAACACTAATTAAAAAGCTTTATTTGCAGTGTTCAACACTGATTACCTTAGTGTTTAAACACTAATCTGAGATCTTCATTTGCAGTGTTCAACACTGATTACCTTAGTGTTTAACATTAACCTGAAAAAAACATTGTTGCTGGTGTTCAACACCAAATATTCTCTTAGTGTTAAACACTAACTTGTCAACCCCATTCCCAGTGTCCAACACTGACTGCTCTGTAGTGTTTAACACTAGACTTTGGCCCAATTGGCTTAAATGGATAGAGGCAAAGCCTCTCCTGATTGGACTTAGCCCAAGATGGCCATAAGTCCTCAATTTGTGATTAACTGGTCCAATGGACTCATAACATAATTAATTCGTCTTGACCCCAAATTGGGCCAAGGGCTATTTAATCCACTCCGGTTCTAGGGTACATCTCTTCACTCCTTTGATACTTGGCATTGTAATCCCTCAATGCCGTCAAAGAGGTGACGGGTCCCGACGACCACACATTGATATGGACTGTGGGGTCCTTAAACTCATGTCTAATGCAAATTCCTGGTTACGTGGAACGCGGATAATGTCACTCTTTGACCCCGTGGAAAACGTCCAGAGCGGAGCCTGGTCCTCGCCAAGCGCGGCAGTGAACCCGTGTGAAGCATCCAGAGCACATACCGGACTGTGGGGTCCTTAAACCCATGGACTACGACGTCCTTAACCTTGACCGAGATGTCTTAAAACTAACAATGGACTGTGGGGTCCTTAAACCCATGGACTACGACGTCCTTAACCTTGACCGAGATGTCTTAAAACTAACAATGGACCGCAATGTCCTTAAACTACCCATGGACCGCAATGTCCTTAAACTACCCATGGACCGTAATGTCCTTAAACTAGAACAATAGAGCCCCGCATGCTCTTTTGTCGGATCTAAACGGTCCCGTTTAAGTTGATCTTAGCCTCAAAGATGGCTAACGTATCCTTAAACCTTCAAAACAAAGTGGACTATAAATCCCCCCAATTGACTCCGGCTTGAGGGTACATCCTTGAACTCCTCTGACATCCGTCGTTGTAATCCTTCAACGTCGTCAGAGAGATGACGGGTCCCGACGGCCACACATTCATGGACCACTATGTCCCTAAACTGGAACATTAGAGTCCAAACGCTCTTTTGTCGGATCTAAACGATCCCGTTAAGTTGATCTTAGTCACAAAGTTAGACTAACGTATCCTTAACAAACGTTTGAGTTGATCTTAGCCTCGAGTAGGGCTGACGTATCCTCAAACCAAACCCCCCCCAAACCCAAATATAAGATAATACGGATTTGGACTAGTCCACGCCCTACGGGCGACGACATAACTCAGTCTCCGTAAACAATCCACGGGCAACAAAATACAAAACAGACACCCACGACACGAAGTGACCATCTGGAGAAGGAGAAAGTTGTTACCGCAATGCGGTAGCGTAATTAACTGCAGGGGCTTGCGCCTCCAGGGAAGAGCGTCCCCACAATCAAAAATCCCTCAAACGAGGGGGAATCTGACGAAGTCTGCTACATCGGACGCATCCGTCTAAACCTTCGATACGTGGTACCATAAATCAACTTGGCATCTTCGAAGAGGTGGACGGATAGCACCTATTAGCATCTGCCCCGAATCTCAGGCAAGACGCGGTGTCGCGCCGTCTTTCGGAGGGGAACAACTGGTATTTTCCAGGTTGAACGTACTCGATATATAATGCAGGTATTCCTATGGACCCTCTAGAAGAATGTAACCCTAACTCGAGATGTGACCACCAAACTGCGACTAAACCTTAGGGTTTACCGTAGTTAGTGGCGTCACAAATGAGGCTTGGGTCTGCCCTTCTACGGCTGGTCCATTAAATACTGTGGCATAGATTTTGGGTATTGTTTAACGGTGCTCAAGTATTGAGCTTGCTGGGGAATATGGGTGTTCGTCAATTCGATCGAAGAGTTTAACATCGCCTAGTAGTATGTGATACTTGATTTTGCGACCGTAAACGTAGTATGCGTATCGCCGGTTTCGTTGCTATATGTCAATGGCAATTAGAGTACGCATACTTGCTTACGTTGATGACATGTGATGTTATGTGTTGATGTGTTGTGATGTATAGGATTGTCGTGATCGAATAGCCGGGTTTTTTTTATGTGAGGTGAAAGTTTTACTTTTCATTCATGTAAAATTCATTTATAATGTAATATTCTTTTATTTGGGACACTTCCAGGTTGAGGATGATATCACCATTATTGTATGTTATTTACTTTTCCGCATTAGGATAGACCCAAGGTAGAGAGCACAAGTGACCGGGTTCTAGAGTCCAGTGGGAGACCATCTCGAGGAGTCGAGACCGGGTCTCCTAACTCTAGAATTGGTAGGGTCGCTTGCCGCTCTCGTAGGGGTATAGGGTGTGGGATTGGCTATTCATCACGACTGTGAAATCCGTATTTTCTATTGTTGGCTAAAATACTAAATACGGACGTCCTAGTATATCCTATATTATCATATCTCAGTTTCTGCTGCCTATATTTTGTGATGTGATCACTTAATATATATGAGACGAATGCTATATTATATATGAGATATATAATAGACGTTGCTTATGTTTTACACCCGCGCTAGTCCCGTCCCGGTATGCCGTTAGTTAAGTAACCTAACGGTGCATAACGGAACATTGCGGCGAATGCGGATGGCATAAGCGTACGTTGTATTTTCGTTTCTTTTCTGTGATTGGCTTAAGGACTTAAATGATGGGACAACATTAATATGATTAATGTGAAGAAAAATAAACTTAAAAAGATATTGTAGAATCGGATTTGAAAACCACTCGGCTTTTTACGAAAAAGCTAAATTTCAAAACTTGCGGAGCTTAAGCCACTCCTTTTGAAAACCATCTGATTCTAAGACGATATCAAGTTCAAAGCGTTAAAGATTTTCTTAAAAATCATCCGCAACCCTCCGTCATTTTAGGAAGTAGAGTACTTAGTATTCGTGCTATGTTTGTTGACCTTAGCCAAGGCTTAGTGTACGGTAGCTAAGTGATGTCTTCCTACAATGCATATGATGCAGATTAATTGGGACGGGCATGTGACTTTGTTGACCTTAGCCAAGGGTCATGTGAACGGGTCTAATTAATCAAGAAGTGACGGGTAGAACTTGACTAGTACTTATGATTTGTTGACCATAGTTAAGATCATGGGTACTAGGGGTAAAAACCACATCGGGAATTTCAATAGTTGAAATTTTCAATGAGCTTGCATACCTTCCATATGATGGTTGGATCCCGATCCTACTGTGGGCAATAGTTTCTCCCAGGAGAGTTTTGCAGTTTACAATTAGCTAACCCATTAGGTGTCTAGAAAGGTGTTAACGGGGCTACGTCTCTAGGAAGACAAGGTTTATATTAATTTGGTCCGTGCGAAAGCACGGGGAACCTCCCTCAAGTACCGACACTGGCCTGGCTGAACGGTTAGCGAAGTTGTAGACTGTAATTAATCCTGGCTAGTTTTCTTTTTAAGGTTTGAAAGAAAAACTTGATTGAAGCAGTGGGAGACATCGATTAGATAAGATAATAACCAATCTGATCTTTGCAAGAGCTTTCACTGAGTGTATTCTTTTCTTTCTCTTAATGGCAGATACCAATGACAGGACTCAAGCTTCTACTAGATAAAAATAAACTGAACGGGACCAATTATAAAGACAGGCTGAAGAATCTTAACATTGCCTTGACTTATGATAAGGTATCATATGTCCTCACGGCTCCAGCCCCGCCCGTCCCAGGTCCTAAATCCTCAGTTGCGGATATTGAAGTCCGCAAGACATGGGACACTGACTGTGCTACGGCCAAATGCCTCGCGCTTGCATCGATGGATAACACACATCAGAAGCAGCACGAGAATATAGACGTCCAAGCCATATTCTCCATACAAAGGAGTTATATGGAGAGCAATCTCGCGTATTAAGATACGAAACATCCAGAAAGCTGTTTCAGATGCGAATGGCCCCTGGCACACCGGTAGGAGACCATGTTCTGACGATGATAGCTCTCATAGAAGAGCTTGAGGACCTTGGGTGGACAATGGACAATGAACAATATACTAATATTATTCTGCAGTCTCTCCCTTCCACCTTTGCTCAATTTATAGTTAACTTCAACATGCACAACATGGAGAAGGAACTACCTGAACTCCTTAATATGTTAAGGAGTGCAGAGAGCACGTTGAAATCAGTGAAAACTCCCGTTTTGAGTGTTGGGCCATCTTCCTCCTCTCGCCCGAACGCTAAGGCCAAGGGAAAGATAAAGAAGAAACCCACCAAACCTAAGTGTGGAGTCAAAAAGGCTAAGGGGAAAGATAAGTCCAAGGCTGGGGAATCGGGGAAAGGGGAATGTTATCACTGCCACAAAATAGGACACTGGAAGTGCAACTGTACGGAGTACTTGGATCTTAAGAAGAAGCATGGGGATACTTCCGCTTCAGGTGTGTTTGTGAAAGAAAACTATTTTTCAATGAACTCTGCTTCCTGGGTATTAGATACCAGTTCAGGTTCTCACATTTGCAATTCTATGCAGGGGCTGACAAATAGCAAGGTTTTGAAGACAGGTGACCATACTCTCCGCGTTGGAAATGGTTTCAATGTACATACAGTTGCAGTGGGAGAGTATCACTTGGGGTTGCCGTCTGGATGTATATTGGTTTTGAACCCATGTTATTATGTACCTAATATGCTTTGTAATATAATATCCGTTTCTTTGTTAGACAATGAATGATATAATTTGTATTGCAGAACAATGTTATGAACATTCACCTGAATCAAATGTTGGTTGGGTATGGTACACTTAATAACGGGATATACGTCCTAAATCAACACACAGTTTTCAGCATACAACACACTAATTGTAACAACCCTAATTTTCCTATACAAAATTTTTTCAAATATTTTTTCAAAATTCATAAAGGGGTATTTTAGTCTGAGCACAAGTTATAAGTAATTATTTTGCTTTTTAATTACAAGTTAAAAGACTGTAACAGCTCCATTTTTAGTGTACAAAAATTTGCTTGAAAATTAATGTATACTTGGGGTATTTACATTTTCTGTAACTACTTTAAGTAATTAAATAACTCCATAATTACAAGAAGGAGCTTGTGGCTCATTGGTAATACCTTGCACTGCTGAACCAAGCCACTAGAGTTCAAATCCCATGCTCCACATTATTTTTAATATTTATTTTGTTTTAAATTTTTAGAAGTCTAACAGTCCACACAAGATAACTCAAGATTTTCCCACTACACTTCAAAAACTGAAAGTACCAATGGCTACCCCAGGCGACCCCCCCACCTTTCGAGACCCCGACTCGGCCAGACTCGGTCGAGTCGGCCGGCGGACCGGCCGACTCGGGCCGGCGCCGCCGGCCGGACTTGGCCGGTCGGCCGAGTCATCAACATGAAAATCCTGTCTTTTCCCCTTCCCAACTTCCCTGTATACTTTAATTTTTGAGATCGTTTCCAGAGAGCTCATTATACCCTATTTATTCCAATTTTTAATGATTTTAATACATTTTACAATTTTTTAATTAAAACCCTACAACTACCTTAACCCTAGCCTAACCATATAAATACCACCCCTACCCTCTACCCTCTCACCCCAAACTCTGAGCCAACTCTCAAAAAAATTCTCAAAAAATCTTGTGTACTTTGATATCGAGCACGAAGCGAAGCTACGGCGAATTTTCCGGCGAACTTCCGACGATCATTCTAGGAGCTCCCGGCGACGAAGCGACGCACCGGCGACTCCTCCCGTTCTATCTCTTTCTTTTAGTTGTCCAAAACCCGTAAGTCCCATCTCTATCTTCCTTTTCTATTCTAAAAATACGGATTTACAAAACCCGTCGGAATCGGAACAAATCCGATTTCCGATTCGGTTTTCTTATAAAACTTCACTTCTCGTTAATACAATTATGCTTAAACTCCCTCATGTTGACTATTAAACATTAATCAACCAAATTGATCAAGTTTTATTTCATAAAATGATGGCTATTTCACTTTATCGTATTTTTCATTTAAATACCACATTGTTTCAATTCTACATTTAACTCCATTAAACTTGCTATAATTTTAAGTAGACCACAAGGTAATGACCTACCTCCTCACACACTCATATGCAACATAATACGATAATCTCGAGAACTTAGAATACGGGATAAAAAAACATTTTCGTTTAAATATCCTTTACTTAATAAAACCATTTCTAAAAGATTTAGTATTGATATATCTTTACAAATAAATAACCTTTGAGCTAATAATTAAAATATCTAGACTCAGCCAATTAACGACTGTCGCACTCATTAGGACAGAGGAAGGTTGTGGGCATTCATTCATTTATTTAAACCTGACTTTGTGGTGCCTAGGCTAGACAAGTGAGAAAGGTAACTTTAAAAGGCTCGTCTCACGGTGATTCGTGAGCGGATCCCTCCTTTCTTCACTTGTACTTACCTGGCCACAATTGGCGGTGAAGAGGCGATTTGAGGGATATCTCACAACTTGTCGCTTTGGACCAGTTAGGAGCAGTCTAGTTGACTTAGGAGACCCTAGAACATAGAATACGGGAAATTGACATCTTTACAAATAAATACCATTTACTTAATAAAACCGTTTTCTAAAAGATTTAGTATTTATACAATCTTTGCAAAGCGCCGCTACAACCCATTTTAGGGAACCCGTTCGGGATGGTGCGGATTATCGCACATCCTCGGGCTTAGTAGTGCGAGATTCAGACCTCCGCAAGGAGCATTCGGTCTCGAAAGATTTAAAATACGATATCTTGAGAAAATGAGATTTTTAGAATATAAAATATATATTAAAATTATTTTTGTATAAATATATGTATATTTACATTAAAATACCTATTTTTTATGATATAAATATTCCACCTTTTTCTAAAAATATCACAAGAATCATTTTACACTAAAATACCATAAATTCCATACAAAACCAATATTACAAATAAATACCATTTATTTTGAAAATAGGATATTTTCACTAGAAATATCACAATATAAAATCTACATTCATTATAACTCTAAAGACGATTAATATATACTTGGGGTGTATTTTGAAAAATACATAAAAGTATTTTTACATAAAACCCCCTCAAGTTCTATAATTTACCCTAAGGACCTTAATAAATATAGGTTTAAGCGGGACCAATCTCTTGAGCCTCAGGGAGCCGGAGAAGTGGGCGCTTGCCTATCTAAGGTAGATAACTTAACAAATGGTGTTATCAATACGGTAATCGTGTTTGAAAAAGACACAAATCCTGCCGGCCATGTGCAGCGGTTACCTATAATATCAAAACAATCAGGACTTCAATTTACGTTGAGTTTCATTATAATTTGACTTGAATATGATTCAAGTACAATCTACAATCTACAATTTACAATATTACAATCCAACATAAATCCATGAATCCATGAATCCAATTATTAATCTATACAACTTGACCGAACCGAACCATAGATATACATTCCATTTACATGATCTCCAGCTTACATCCATTTACATGATTCTACAGTTACATCCGTTTACTGATATCATGGTTTTAGTCAGTCATTCAACTATACAATCTATCCAACACAATATAACAATACAAATAAGACATCGCGGGGTTTAAGAGATAGATTGGTACGGAAGGTGTTAAAAGTGGCACGAGACGGTAAGATTAAGACACCTAACCTATATTCCGTTGCTGTTATACCGTGGCATAACGGTTCCTTGAGTTCCTGATACCTTAGTCTCCGGGGCAAGTGAGACTCCTCTCGTATACACTGGCATTCTTCTGTACCAAGCTACAAACAACAGCGTTAACACTAAATACAACAATATAACAATATAATACAACTGTAAAAGCTACTTTGTCTCTCTCTCTCTCTCTTTTACTCTCTGTCTATTCTATTTCTCCTCTTATCTTTGGGACTTACCGAGCGACCTGTTCGCTGACGACATTCTCTTTCTTTCTTCTTTGAATGTTGTCAGGTGATTTGGACCCGTCAGAGATCGAGCCCACTGCCGAAGACTTAGACCAGTTCAGTAAAGACCCCGAGCTCTAGTCATTGTACACTTTCCATTCAGTACTTTCATTTCTGTTATGCTATTGTTTAGGCATTGCTTTTTATTCAGTTGTATTTACTTTTCATGCATTGTACAAAAAATGTTAATAAATAAAGTTGCTGTTCAGTTCATATCTTTGGTCTCTTGTGATTTTACTTTATATTGCTTAGATACGCTTAGCGTATTTACTTCACAGTAAATACGTAGCGGACCAGTCCCGTCCCCTGCCCGTATACCGGGAAGCGGGGCATAACAGGTTTTGTTGGTGGCCCATGCAGGTCCGAGCTGTATAGAACCATACTATGTAGTTCTGTTCTACGTGAACAACCTAAGAAATATAACACAAGAACCATCAACTAAAACATTCTTTACAATCATATTCCTTGAATCCCATCATTTCTTATTCTTTGAATCATATATTTTGAATATGTCCTAACCTAAATTTTTCTCCAAGGTTATGGATTCCCCGAACAATACCAGCACCAATGTCAACAACACACCTCCACCACTACCACTCACACCTGTATTCCCTGCTCCGATCAACGAGCAGACGGTTCTACTTGAGGCAATCCGAAGCCTCCTAGAGGGACAACGGCAGCAGACTGCTCTTTTAATGAACCGTCCTGAGACAGAAGCACATGGGGTGAAGCAATTCAAGGCTTTGCACCCCCAAATAGTTCTCAGGAAAGGAGAGCCCACTGGAAGCTAAGGAATGGGCTCAGAGTATCGAAGATGATCTGGCCGCAGCACAAGTGCCAGAAATAGCTTGGGTTCGTGTTGCAAAATTACAGCTCACGGACAATGCATGGGTCTGGTGGAAGGCAGAAGAAAGCCGTCTTGACCAACCTATCGAATGGAAAACTTTTCGAGACATGTTCGACGCAAAGTACTTCCCTGAGACTGTCAGGTTTGACATGGAACAGCAGTTCATACATCTGCAGCAAGGTTCAATGTGGACCAAGTCGGTAGATGAGTATGACGCTGAGTTTACCATGCTCAGCAGGTAAGACATGTCTCAGTGTTCAATTTTAATATCACATACTACACAGCTAACACAAGACCGTAACAGGTTTGCGGCCCATCTCATACCGACTGCTGAGATCAGGGCTAGAAGATTTCAGCAAGGGTTGGACCCGGAAATCCAAGCTGCTCTGGCTACAGGGGATTTCCCAACCCATGATTTGGCTTTGAAGGCTGCCCGAAGATATGAGGCAGTAGTAAAGAGGAAGGGCAGACCTTAATCTGTCGGTTTGAAACGCCCTGCCACTTAAATGGCAGGAAGAGCCTCTTCCAGGCCAACGTTCGAACCCAGGAGAACTGAAGAACCCAATAACCAGCCAAGACCACATTTCTATTTCTATTGCAAGAGAGATGGACATTTGATAAAGGACTGTAGGCGCGCAAAAGGCCTGTGCCTAGTTTGTAGCTCGTCCAATCACAGAATTGAGACTTGTCCTTATAGATACAACTCAGCTCACACACCTACCAACTACCCGCAGCGGCCAGCTATCCAGGCTCCTGCACCTCGTTTTGCACTCCCTGCTCCAACACCTGCACAGCCTGCTCGCCAATTCCAACAAGCAATGAGGAACATGCCTCAAGGGCAGAGAAACAGGCCTCAAGGACAGAATGTGCCTCCAGCTAGAAGGAATGTACCACGGCGACAGACATTCACCTTAGCAGCCATAGAACCTGAGACTGTGAACCAAGGTAACCCAAGTAACTCCCTCACAACTTTGACCAAATTTTTTTTACAATCTTTAGTTCTGTCACCAAACAGTTACACTTTCCTTTTACAAATTTCGAGGATGAAATTTTTATAAGGAGGGTAGAATGAAACAACCCTAATTTTCCTATACAAAATTTTTTCAAATATCATTTCTGATAGGAAATGATATTCCTATGCTACAGTCGGTCAAATCTTTCTTATCACTAAGGTTCTCCATGAAGGACCTGGGTGATACCACATACATTTTGGGCATTCGGATCTATAGAGATAGATCCAAAAAGTTATTGGGATTGTCCCAAACCAGGTACATCAACACCATCCTAAAAAGGTTTAGTATGGAAGACTCCAAGCGGGATGCCTTACCCGCTTGCCATGGGGTCACTCTCTCTAAGGACTTTTGCCCAAAGACCGATGAAGAGAGAGCTCGCATGAGCATTATACCCTATGCTTCGGCAGTAGGATCTATAATGTATGCATGTTATGTACACGCCTAGATGTAGCTTATGCACTTAGTGTAGTAAGCAGGTATCAATCCAACCCAGGGGAGAATCATTGGGTAACTGTGAAGAACATTCTTAAGTACTTACGAAGGACTAAAGAATTGTTCTTGGTGTATGGTAATGGAGATCTCCAAATGGGGGCCTTTACCGATTCGAGCTTCCAGAGTGATAAGGACGACAGCAAATCTATCTCTGGGTTTTTATTTACTCTCAATGGAGGGGCGGTAAGTTGGAAGAGTTCCAAACAGGATACCGTTGCAGACTCTACGATGGAAGCTGAGTACATTGCTGCAAATGATGCCGCCAAGGAAGCCGTCTGGATGAAGAAGTTCGTCTCGGAGCTAGGAGTAGTTCCAACCATTATTGATCCAATACCATTGTATTGTGATAATAATGGGGCAATGGCGTTAGCCAAGGAGCCCAGGTCCCATCAGCGGTCCAGACACATCCTGAGGCGCTTTCATTTGATCCGGGAGATTGTAGATCGTCGTGAGATCGAGATTAGGAGAGTAGAAACAAAGAATAACACTACGGATCCACTCACCAAGGCCCTCCCTCAGCCGCAGCATGAGCGACTTTTTGAGATGTTGGGTATGAGATACACCAATAACTGGCCTTAGTGCAAGTGGGAGATTGTTGGATATATGTATGCCCTAGAGGCCATTATATGATAATGGATATATATATATATATATATATATATTCAGTGTACATTCTTGCTCGACATGATAGTATGCTATCTAGTTCTTCTTTATCTGACATGTTGACTTGATCATGCTTTTATTCATTCACACATGTTGATAAAGCCCTGAGGATATTTGCTTGACTACTGTGATTATGATGGAGATCATACTAGTGGGACGTCTGTAGTTTATAAGCATATCCTGAAATATCCCTAGTCGAAGGTGTATCGAGATGGGGCATCGATATACCTGAGTAGACTAGCGTATACGATACTAGACCCATATGATGGGCGATGGATGTTCCCACATCCATTGATGTTTGACATCGAGATCATATACGGGTTCTCAGTGGAGACTGGGTACACTAGACGGACTCGCCGAGAACTCCTATATGGTATTATATCTATCGTCGGATAGCAGTTCTTAGGTGACACTGGTACAGGTTAGTCTGTAGACCCGAGATCGTCATAGAGTCTTGTGTGTTCTCCCACTGTACTTTGATTACCACCCTACCATGGCTCTACTGAGGCGTACAAACAGGTAGCTTTTGGGTACAGTCCCGGGACACACAAAGACGATGAGCGATAGGAGGGGTTTCGTCTCTCCCGGTATTGGGAGTTGATGCTGTGCTGTGCATGATTGGCTATATCAGTAAGTCCCTGGCCAGGGCTGTTGGGATTTACTGATAAGAGTTATCAGTAGTTTCTCGATCTGTTATAGACCATTCATCGGCACGACTTATTGAGTTATTAGGGTCGACGTTACCATCCCTAGACTCGATATGCAGCATATCTGACGAAGAGACCGGACTGTACGGTAGTGTTGCCGGTTGGCTCGACGGGAGTTGTGACAGGTTCGCTTGTTTTCTTCTGATTGCTCAATACCCGGGTGGCCGTTACGTTTAGCTGACCTCTTACGGCTTGGGGGTGCTTGATATAATCATCATCCACTGCCGGCGTATTGACGAGTCTTAGAGTCCCACAATGGAGTTACCTAGCCCAGGCGAAACGATGTGGTGTGCATATGTGATATGCGCGGGGACCCGATTAAATGCGCGTATGTGATATCGTATATTAATCGGGCGGTTTGCTATTATTCGGGTCGCATGGGATATGACCGGTTTGCTAAATCAAGTGTTGATTTAATATTGACCATTTGCATTTTCACTTTGAACCCTTTTGTCTTTTGGTGTATGCATGCATGTATGCACATGTTTACATTGATGAACATTTAGATGTGCATGCACACATACATGCATACTCATTTGTATCATGGTTGTTGATACATTAGATGGTGGCAATATAAGACTCACATGCTAGTAAATATATTGATATTTATTTTTGAGATAAATGGAATTGGATAATTACTCATGGTTGATTATTATATTCCCCCCACTAACCTTTGTGTTAACCATGAGTTATTTTCCATGGCCATTTTTGATCCAAAGATAAATATCTAGATATTTATTAACTTCGGTTAAAGGTGAGAAGAAGAAAATATATATTTTCTATTCTCATTTTTATCCTCATCTTTATCATTATCTCTTGAGCTCTTCATTTGCCATCTTCTTCTTCCTCACTCTCTTGCTCTCTAGGTTTTGATAGCGAACAAAAGAGTGATCAAGTTAGGGTTTTGAAGTAAGAAAACAAACCACATCACCATTCTACACTACTCTTGACCATTAGTTTAGAGTGTTGGCTTCTACTTCTTTTCTTGATCAAGTAGAGCTTTGAGCTTGGACAAAGAGGACTCCGGGTGGATCGTCGTGGACTTGGAGGATCTTAAGCAAGCTTCTTTCAACCCTCAAGTGGCCAAGAAGTCTAGTGTAGAGAGCTACAAAGGTTGTATTCTCTAAACCTAGTCTTTACCTCTTGTGGATTGTGTATAAATTTTTGTTATCCTAGATTTTCTAGTGTGATCCTTAGGTTAGTTTCATTAGCACCATCTAATTTTTTAATATGGCATGTGTGATGCTACCAAACCCTAGTTGTGGTGCTAAGCAAATCCCTACACCTAATGCTCTCAATTCTTCACCCCTACACCCTTTCAGCTACCCCATTTCTCCTAGACTGTTTATCTTCTCTGCAATTACACAGAGAATTTAAAATACCTCTTTAATCCTATTTTTATTACAATTTTAATACACCCATTCACTACACTAAACCTTAGCTTTTCCTATAAATACCACCCCTCATATCACCCCTCCTCACTCACAAATCCCTGCCAAAACTCTCAAGAATTTCCAAGTCTCTATATTATGCAAGCGGAGTTAGCGAAGGGCGAAGCTCCGATGAAGTTCCGGCGACGATCCAAGGAGTTTTTCCGGCGACGAAACGACGCCCCAAAGCTTTCTTTAGGACTCTCTCTCTCTCCTCTAGTCCAACAAGCCAGTAAGTCCCATTTTCCCCTCTCATCTTCATCTTTAAAAAGTTTCATTTCCAAAACCCGACGGAAGCGGAGTTAGTCTGACTTCCGATTCGGTTTTCTTTAAAACTACAATCTTCTTTATATAAGATCAAACCATATTCTCATATGTTGTTTAATAAACATTAACAATCTCAATAAAACAAATTTCACATCAAAATAACCATTCTTGTAACTTTTATCGCCCTTTTACAGAAAAATACCATATACTTTAGTTTCAATATAAATCATCATAATTCCTTGTTGTACCTTTAGATAGTTCACGAGGTAATGACCTACCTTATCACAACACACATCTCTATCATAGCACGATGAAGTTTGGAACAATAGAATACGGGAAAATACGACTTTACAAATAAATACCCTAAACTTACAAAACCGTTTTCTATAAAAAGATGTATTAGACATTTCCATGCAATTACGCCTCTACAACCCATTTTGGGGATCCCGTTCGGGGGTGCGGATTATCGCACATCCTCGGGCTTAGTAGAGCGAGATGCAGACCTCTGCAAGGAGCATTCGATCTCGATGGAATTTTTATACATTTTTCTTTAGAAAAATGAGATTTCTACAGGAAAATAAATAAATTATTTTTATTAAATATATATATATATATATATAATCAAAATATCTATTTTAATTATATAAATATTCTAAGTTTTCTAAAATCAAAGGAATCACTATTATATGAAAATATCATCCAAATACAACACAAGTACAATATTTCAATAAAATACCATATACTATGAAACTAGGTTCTATTCACTAGAAAATTCATAGTTATAAAATATACATTTATAAAAACCCTAAAGACGATAATCAAATACTTGAGGTGTATTTTGAAATTATGCCAAAACTATTTTCACATAAAAACCCCTCAAGCTATACTAAATTACAATAAAGACCCTAGTAAACATAGGTTTAAGCGGGACCAGTTTCTTGAGTCTCAGGGAGTCGGAGATGGAATGTTGTCAGGTGGATCGGACCTTCTGGAGACAGAGCCCACCAGCGAGGACTTGGATCAGCTAGCCTTTGATCCGGAGCTCTAGTTTACTTGTACATTTCATTTTCATTTCTGTTATGCCATTGTTTAGGCATTGCTTTCATTCCATGTATTTTCATTTCAGTTGTATTGTAAAAAGAATGTTTAATAAATAAAGTTGTTGTTCGTTTACATATTGTCTCTTATATACATTTTATTTTATATTGCTTAGATACGCTTAGCGTGTTTACTTCTGAGTAAATACGTCGCGTGACCCATCGCGTCCTCTGCCCGTACACTGGGAAGCGAGGCGTGATAGGTTTTGTTGGTGGCCCATGCAGGTCAGCTCTGCGTGGACAACTTAAGCAATATAACACAAGAACCAGCAACTGAAAATATTCTTTACAATTCATATTCCTTGAATCTTCCAATTTCATATATTTTGAATCTGTCCACAAACCCTCTCTATAGAGAGCATGTGGCTCCTGGCTAAATATGACATCGACAGAGAATAGCGACTTCTTCTTTTTCTGCGAGCAGACGCCGGCGGGCGATGACAAGAGCTTGCGCTTGACGGGTATTTTTGGGCGACGGGTCCTAATTTTTGCACCAACGCCGGATTCTGAGGACGCTACAGCTACCGTTTCTACGGGAACACGGGGTGGAGGTTTCTCAGGGAAGGCGCGCGGGACCACAACCGCAGCGACTTCTCTTAAGGAGGGATGAACGGCGGTCCGTCGATTCAAAGGAACTGCCGGATTACCAGCTGGGACAACATCCTTATGATCAAGTAATAGCCGCCTCTCTTCCCTGATAACAGCACCCGTCGCATGCTGATACCACGCCACGTAGGCATTCGAAGCTTTCGGCACGTAGCTCGGCTCGCTGATGAGAAAGTTAGACCCCGTATTTAGCCACATAAAGTGGTGCAGCGCGCTGTGGATACCCTTTTCCGTAGCAACCGGCTCGGCTAAGAAATCCTCGAGCGGGACACCCTGATTGTAACCCGACTGTTGAGCGAAACGGTGCGGGTTATACCTCATGAACAATGCCGAGGCTCCTTGCCTGAACACTAAAAAGCCTGGCCTAATCGAATATAAGTGCAGGATCTCCCGAGCCTTCAATGTAGGAGCCCCATCTTTGAAAGTATGACGTAGCGGTTGCACTACCTTGGTAGATTCCTTGCCGATAGTTAAGCCTCTATCGACAAAAGTCATACTATCCCCGACCATACGCGGGCGAAGGACCAGACGTTGAGCCTCTCGCTGCGACGGATCTAATGCGGAAGCATCAACTAGAAACATGACCCAGGGAAAGTTATAGCTGTCGTAGAAGCGAGGCCATTTGCGGACTCCGAAAGCACCAAGTACGTGCATCTCGACCTAGGACGTGAAGTAGTGCAACGGAAGATGTAAAGGTTTTACCCCTGGCTGAGTAGTATCCGCTCCTAAGCTCAGGCCATAATATAGATGAGCTAGCCCTGCAATCCCAACGGCGACGCGCGTCCCTGCAACCATGCAGTGGGCTGGATAATAGACGGACGGCCTCATGTAGCGAGGGTGCATCGGAAGCACAAACCAGCTCAACCACAGGCTAATGAACCCCAGAAAAAATGTCTCTTCATCGACGTCTGGAGCGGCAAGTTCTGCAAAAGGGATGACGAAGGTGTCTGGAATAAAGAAATTTCATAAATCCGCTTCCGCCGTCGGCTGGTTATCCAAACCAAAGCCGAATGGGTCATCAAGCATGGAGAATTTCGCCGCTTGTTTTGAGAAAACTGCTGGGCGAAGGAAGCGGGCGATGAAATCTGTGAAGCTGACTCCGTGCCCTCCAGACTCCAGAAATAGGCTCTCATAAATGTTCAACACCTTGATCAGGCTAGGGATTCGGTGTTGAACAACATTCTCCGGAGTAAGGCCCATCACCACTGATTTGGTGGCGAAGATGTACTCGTCAGGGGAAGTATGTCACGCCCCGCTTCCCAGAGTACGCTAAGATGGGCACGTAACATAGCCAACCATGCTACCTGTGGATAGGAAAAATCCCTCCACAGTCACATTACGGCTGTAGAGATATCAAGAACAGGAAAGTAAACTAACTATCTAGTACATGTCCATGAGCCAGAATGAATGAGTCAAGAAATAATAATATGCGGAAGCAAAAGATACAATAAATGAAACACCTGGAAAGTAAAACCGCATACCGACAGGATCTTCACCTCTCGGTCTAACAGCGGCAATACTCCTGATCAGTCTGCAACAAAGGTAGAGGATCTGGGCCATGCAAAACCCAGACGTCAGCGCGTCATAACATCAAGCAGTAATATATAAAACAAGGTAGCAAGACATGCGAATATAATCATAAATGGTAAAGCAGGTGTAACAGCAATATAAATCAGGGCAGTGAAAGGTAGTGTACAGTGAGTAATCTAAACTGGTCTATTGGGTTGAATAGTCTCAAGTCTTTGAAATCAATTTGATGAATCATCGATGTAACTCAGTAGTATCCCGTGCGTGCCCGGGACCACGGTCAAGATTCTCGGGCTGAATCCGAGACGTGCCGCTAGGCAGTAAAAGGGTAGTATGTAAAGATGAGTGATGTCAGCATCATCACCCCGGGGCTGGCCTAGCCCGTAAGACCGATCAGTAAAGGTATCGAACTGTCGAGTTACAAGTCAGGTTTCATCATTGATTTCCCCATACCCCCAAATTATATATGTTCAAGTCAGGTATTAAAAAAATCTATAGCTAATGCCAACACAGGATCAGGCAGGTACAGGTTTGTCTGGATAGACAACAGGAATGGTCCGTGAGGACAACATGTCAGGTTTGTTGGCATTAGGCACAAGATCAGGTAATAGGTGAAGCATGATACATCAGGTCAGGTCAAGTAATGTATAGGTGTCTTGTCATGTCAAGAGTTGCACGGTACCATGTCGAGTCAAGTAATAGGTGTAACAAGTCATGTCAGGGTGTACAAGATATTGTGTGGGTGCTCATAATCAAACTAGCATAAGCATGGGTATGCAAAACAAGTATGGGTACTAAAAGAACAATAAACTGGAACATGAAATATGATATGCGAAACTATATGGATGTACGGTTAACGATTAGAGCTAGGGTTATGGTTCCAACATTAAGTAACAAATATGGATTGTTAAAATCTCGTTATCATGGGTTAAAAGATCTAGGGACGCAAATTGTATCTAAAACAGGTTAAAGATGCACACGGGTGTCCAATAGGGTAAAACTAAAAAAGGTACCATAGACTATGTAAATAGTTATTATGTGATTTAAAATATAAATGTGGTTACTAGGTTTAGTAAACTAAATGCAACGGGTAGGTTTCAAGTTCTGAATCTAAAATATATAAACGGAACATCGCACTGTTAACTTGGAACACATGACTTTAGATTCTATCTATAGATTTAATATGAAATTAAATAAATAAATATAGGAATATTAAAATCACATTAACATGTATTAAATGGCCTAGAGATGCAATTATATATAAAACAGGTTAGATGGATGCAAACGGGTGTTGAACAGTTATAAACTATTTAAAGGGTACTATGGCTATGCGACCAAGAACTATGTTATAAATATAGGCATGGGCATAAAATATTGTAATCTAACATGCAACCGGGTGTGTTTCATAATTAACTCAAAGAATGATATAAACGGACATCGGATGGTAAAATGTGATATAGGGCACCAAATTCAAACTTCATGCTTAAAATATATATATGCAAATAAATATGAAATACTATAAATAGTATGTAGCAAGTTTCACTTGCCTCGATTGGATCTCACGATGAGATGCGTACGGGCGTACAATGTCGGTAAATGTCGCGACGCACACGTGGCGCACACGGGATTGAACCAAGCAATGCAGGAACGGACCATGCTGGATAGGGATGTCCACAGGAGACAACGGTCATGGAAATAACATGGCACGACGACATGTGAACCCAATGTGATGCAAGCTCAAGACTTGAACTTCGACCAGAACATGAACTCGGCTAGGTAGCAAGGGATCTTCGAAGAATGCATCAGAGGCATACCTCTCAAGCAAATGATTGCATCCAAACTTTCAGATGAACACGAGGAAGATGAAGTGTTGGGTTTAATTTATGGATCTTGGTCGAGGTTGGGTGCAGTGGTAAAGAGGTATCCATGGGATGCTCAGTGAAGAAGGCGATGGGTTCTCAAGGAGATTGATCGGCGACGATGGCTCGGCGATAGTGATAGCTTCTTAAGGCGAGGGAGGTTGCTGGCAATGGTGAGGCAATGATGGTGAAGCGGAGGGGAGAGGTAAGAGGTGGTGTCGTCGGAGATGAGGGGATGTTGACAAAGATGAGGGTGCTCGGGTGAGATGTCGGCAAGGTGCTAGGGTTGAGGTCGTGGGTTGGTGGAGGATGGAGATAGGTTGTCGTCGGTGAGGCGGCTGCTGCTGATGTTAGGATGATGATGATGGGGTCTGTTTTTCGAAGAGGATGAAGACGAGGATGGAGGTCGGAAAGGGAGATGGGTACGGCTAGGGTTTTCAGGTGAGATGGAGAGGAAGAGAAAGAGAAAGGTGGCCGCGGTGATGGTGCTTGGGACGACGATGGTTGGGTCGAGATCGGTAGCTGCTCGGGGAGACGAAGGTGATAGCGCTAAAGGGTGCTGGAAGGTTAGTTCGATAGAGTTGAGGAGAAGGAGAGGGAGCAGTCGGCGTCGAGGAGGCGAGTGCGCTGAGCTAGGGCTTTCTCGTGGGGTTCTCGCAGTTGAAAGGAAAGAAAAAAAAATAGAAGAAGAAGAAGAAAAGAAAGAAGGGAGGTTACCATAAGGAGAAGGAGATGAGCGGATCAAGATCGCTACAGCGATCGCGAGAGGAGAGAGAAGTGCGAGAGGAGAGAGAAAGAGGAAGGGAAAGAAGAGAGAGGATTGCGTGGGGCCCAGCGAATAGAAGAGAAGGATTCTGATTGGTGGAGGAAAAATAAAAGAAAGAGAAGAAAGAAAAAGATTTAGTGGGAGAGAGGAAACGTGTGGGGCCCAGTGAACAAAAGGGAAAGTTTTGATTGGTTGTGGGATGAGAATTAGGTTAGGAAAAACGTATAAAAGATTTTAAATAGTTTTAAGAATATTTTGCCGGCTGTAAAGATATTTTAAACTGATTAAAGAAACTTAAAAATAATTAGAATTTGACGGGATACAAAATAATTCAGAAATGCGCCCGGGTCGGGTCTAAAATTTAGATTTAAAAATATGAAAATTATTTGTAAGTTCCAAAGTTTAAAATGAAAGATTAGGTAACGAAAACGCATACCCCCAAGAACGGATGCACGTACGTGCGCGTAGCCATCCAAACACGTCCGTTTCACTGAACGGGACGAGAACAAGATGCACGGATGCTACCACGGGGTCAGGGGTATCATGCAGGCTAAGAAATGTATTTTTAAAATATTTTACGTGATTTAAAATGTTATATGGTAAAAGATGCCATACCAGATAAAATGCCAGTATGCGATAAAGTTGAAAATGCGCAAGTTTACATAACAAGTCAGGGTGATTCATAAATTTGAATTAAACAAGTTTCAAACAAGCGGGTCGGGTCGAATGCAATGTAAAAGGTAAAATACCATTCGTACCCAAAACACGATAAATCAAGAAAAATACCAATAAGAAAATACTAGAACTGGAATAGGTATAAATGAACTAGGTTGTTACAAAGTATCTCCTCGTAATGTTCCCCTCTGACGGGTAAGCCGGAGATTTCCGTAAAATCCTCCAAGAAGATTGAAACTTCCCGATCCGATAGAAGAAATATGTGAGTCGGGATGTTCCATTACTCCAGGAAAGCCTTGACCTACCATACATGGGGCGCGAGATACTGGAAAAGAGACGTGTAAATTGCGGGATACAACCCGAGCTTCAGCAGCAGCGACTTCTTGGCCGACAGGATGTATCGAGCCCACTGTAGGTATCCGGCTAAATGGCGAGGAGTCAAACCAATCATGTATACTTGTCCCCAAGGGCGCGACTCACCTTGACATATGCGCCGCCCCAAAATATCCAAAGCCATCGGTGACTGTACGGGTATTGAAGCCATAGAAGGCTGAATGCGACCTTCCGAAGTCCAGTTAACCTCCTCTACGGCGTAATTCACTTAAGGCGAGTCGGCGTAGTGAATTGCTGAAATTGGCTCTGAGGGCGCCACACAAGAAAAACTACGCCGACCCCAAATGATCTGATTATACCACGCCCCTACAAGTGAAGAGACTTCTGCTCCGGGTCATAATCTTTATTAAGTGCGAAAACTTCTCGATCCACAGGCGCGTCGGCAAAGATGCTCTCTGAGCGTACAAAAGGGAAGGAAGAGTCGAAGGCCATTGCACTTGCACAAAAGGAGGAGGGTCAGCTATTAGTGTTATGATTCAGAAATCAGAACTTTAATATTCTTTGACACTCAAAATCAGAACTACGGCAAGGAGGGCCCCACAAAATCAAGATGACGTCCCATCATTGATGGGGTAGTCACTCATTAAGAATGAAATCCTAAGAGGATTTTCATTTAATGAGAAATCTCATTGGGCAAAGGAATTAACCTCTCTCGAGAGCTGTGCTCTGCAAACAGATTCCATATCTGTCAACTCTAATTAAGAGGGAATAAAATTCCCCCAAAAATTTCTAAAGAGCTATGCTCTGTAAAAATAATGGTCTAATCTACCAAAACCCTCAAAAGCAAAGCTTTTTAACTGGGTAAAACCCCAAGATCTTTAAGATCCGCAAAACAAACTCTAAGAGTTTTTCATGGAAGATGAACAGTGTTCTAATTAACGGGTTAAAGAAACCCTAAAATACATCTTAAGATCTATGATATGAGAAGAGCAAAGCTCTGTTAAGGGGTTCGATTATGATCCTTACCAAAATTTTGGGCAGAGTTATAACTCTAGAAGGGATTTCTTTGGGCAGAGATCTAAGCTCTGAAAAGGAGAATTAAATTCTTAGAAGAAGAAAGAATAGAAGAAGATGAACAACAGTCATCTCAAGGGCCAAAGGCCCTACTTATAGGCAGGGGAAGCTGATTCAACTTCCAAAAAGATCCAACGGTGGAAAAGCTGCCACCGCTGCACTCACGTATAAATCATGTGAGCGGAACGGTGGGGGGGGCATTTGTTTCCCCTCAATAATAAAAAAGCAAGGCTCTGTTCAAAATTTGAAAAGAGGCAGCGCCTCACGTGCCTTGCACGAGGGCGCCAGCGCCAAGAGTTAAAAACTCCGAGGCAGCGCCTCGCGTGCCTTGCACGAGGGCACCGGCGTTAGAACTAAAAGTTCTCTGCCATTGGATTAAAAATCCAACGGAGATGATAAATCATCAAAATACAGAATTAAATTCTGTTGAGGAAATATTCCTCGAATCTTTCTAAAAAAAGAAAGATTATTCTCTGTAAACAGAGCACCGTTGGATTAAAAATCCAATTGTGATTAAAAAATCACAATGCTACAGAATAAGCTCTGTATGGGAAAATATTTCCCAATCTTGTTAAAACAAGAAAAATATTTTCTGTAAAACAGAAATCCTTGGATCAAAGATCCAACGGTGGATAAAATCCCCAAATCAATTAAGGATCTCTCAATGAGAGATTTGTTTAACTAAATCAACAAACTTGTCTCCACTATATAAAGGCCCCAAGACTTCAAGTCTTGTACAGAGGAACCCCCCTATAAACTTCAAGTTTAAAAAGAAGAGCAAGCAAAAAAGAAAGTTTTAAGAGAGAAGAAAGAAGAAGAACTTTCTTCGAGGTAAATAAAAGGAGTAGAGATCAGAGCATCTCATCTGCATATCCAAGGGTTTAACCCTCATAAGGAACATAGTTCATTCTCATGGATCTGAGACCCATGAGACAAGTCTCCCACAAATGAGAATTTAATTCTCATGGGGATGAATTTGTTCTTGGGGATCGAAGATCCAGAGGAGAACAGAGAATTGAACTCTTCAGAAAATAATGCACAAAGAAAAACCAGCACCAAGCGCCTCACGTGCCCCTCGCGTGGGCGCTGCTTAAATAAAGAGTGCTTAGCACTCAATGGTTGGCGCTTAGTGCCAAGCGCCTCACGTGCCCCTCGCGTGGGCGCTGCTCAAATAAAGAGTGCTTAGCACTCAATGGTTGGTGCTCAGCGCCAAGCGCCTCACGTGCCCCTCGCGTAGGCGCTGCTCAAATAAAGAGTGCTTAGTACTCAATGGTTGTCGCTCAGCGCCAAGCGCCTCACGTGTCCCTCACGTGGGCGCTGCTCAAATAAAGAGTGCTTAGCGCTCAAATAAAGAGTGCTTAGCACTCAATGGTTTTCGCTCAGCACCAAGCGCCTCACGTGCCCCTCACGTGGGCGCTGCTCAAATAAAGAGTGCTTAGCACTCAATGGTTGACGCTCAGCGTCAAGCGGGAAAGAGTAAAATAAAGTGTGGGCATCAGAACCCATATAAATGCTCAGTATTGTTTACACGGAGAGGGGACTAAGCCCAAGTAAGTATTTAACACTTTATTCAAAATGAAATTACAAAGACTGAGTAGGCTGAGCCCAAGTTGGCCAAACTCCCAATCAACCAAGCCCATGTGCTCTTTATTGTCCAAATTGGTCTTAGCCTAAAACAAGACTACCAATCTTCTGACGAATATTCATTGGTTCCAGGGTACATGTCATGACCCGAAATGACACGTGACTGGCACTTGAATCATATGAAGTCTATAGGACCCCATCTAATTCAAGTAAGCCCAAATCCCAGAAATCTAAACCATTTAAAAAAAGAAGTGAAGGAAAACTTGTTTAAAAGTTTGCGTATAAATAACTTTGAAAGTCGTAATAAACATTTTTAAAATATCAAGTCTTTTCCGAAAATTTCGGCAGAGTCTCCTTTGTAAATACTGACCCCAAACGGGTACAACATGAATAATATACATAAATGATAAAAGGCGTTCCCAAACGGGAGTTAGCTCTTCGCCAATTAGTGGTCATAACCACGTAAGCAATATAATATACAACGCCGAAGGGCGAGGATAAAAACTCAGAAAGAAACCAGAGAAAAACCATAATAATTCAAGCGCGACTCTAAGGTCAAAAAAATATACACTGGTCTTCTAAGTCTATAAATTTATACAAGTCTGGTTGATGGAGTTTACTAGATACAACTGAATGTAAATAAAATACAAGGGTGGTCACGATGCGAGTGAACCCACCAACCAAAGCAATCACCCGGAAGGAAGCAGTGTGCTAGCAAAGCCGCCAAGAAAACATGTACGGCATAACCTGCAAGAAACTGTGGCACAACGGGGGTGAGTTGCCAACTCGTGAGTAGAAAACATCACCGAGCAGAAATCGCATGTATAACTCTATCCTAGGTCATACCATAATAATATCCTCAATAAATAAACCTGTACCATCTATACATAAGTATAATATCAAGTGCTCGTGTCAGTGTCTCAGGTAGCAACATAATACATATATGATGTATGAATGCATTAAAATGAAAACAGAATACATCATGAAAGAGAAACTGTTTTCTTTATTTAGTGAGCTTTCTGTATATAAAAATCGAAGTATCATCAATGAAATCATCAGAGAATCAGTGTCAAGCATCGACACAAAATATATATCCCAATATCTCAGGCTCCGGCAATCCGGACTTGCCCGTATCATCAAATCTCAATATCTAGGGCTCTGGCAATCCGGACTGGCCCATATCATCAAATCTCAAGACCACGTTGGCATCCTCCGGATATCCGGCGCGTCACAATAACCGGTCGATAGTGCTCCCCTGCCGGGATCAACGCCATCATCTGCGACCATCTTATGCCGGGGTACCACACCGGGTCCACCATGCACCCACAGACGGTTCCTCCTCCTCCTTCTAAACCGCAACGTCTCTCGGACTTAAGGCGAATCAGGTGTAAGATATCGCTCAAGAGCCGAGAAAACTCATGGTGGACATATCTCATATCATATCAAGAGAAAACCGTAATTTCTATCTTTTGAAAATTAATATCAGTTTATAAATCCTTGCGGTTTCTCCAAATCCATAAATCTCATGAAAATCTGAAATCTCAAAATCACGATGTCAATAGACAGTGAATATTGGCATAAAGCTCCATAATATTTCATGACAAACGAATGTATAAATGCATGAAGTATCTCAGTAATAAATGCAATATCTATCTAACACAGTAATGATATATCGGAACTATCAGCTAGCAAGCGATATCAATGAATTAATATTCTATAAAGTGTACATGACATGGTAATTACCGATGATGATGTGTGTGAGCCGGCAGGCAAGTGTTCGTAGACATACGCATCATCGGTAATGGTACTGGTGTCCTGATAACATGGGTTCAATATAACAATAAAAACACATTTAAGCACGCAATGCGATGCGAATAGCAAGAATATGCAGAAAATGAATAATAACCGCAACAATAAAGAATATACATTAATATACACGAGTCATACGGTTTGGCATTGAAATAGTACGAATCGTGGTGTTTAGAAAATAGGGCTACGGTGTTTTTAAGAAAAAAGGTACGTCCTTTGAAATATCCGTAGTATCCCTTGGCCTGTCTTTAAAATACTCACGATTCGTTAGTTTTGGAAATAAGTATGACTCGAGCCCAGTCTAACATCTACTAAGTAAACTACAGGACTAAACTAACAGACTAATCGAAAGGGTAAGGAAAACCACCTAACTCTGAGTCGATATTTATATCTAGTAGTCGGTGATCCCGCCTCAATAGTATCACGTACGATACAGTATATAATATGACATCCTCGAGTCAAGAGTGCGGAACTATCATCATAATTATATCTCGTACGGTAAATCCATCGTACGGCATCCCAAATCAGGGTACGGGTCGAATATCTCATATAACACAACATCCATATGGTATCATCATCATATATCATGAACTGGGGGTACTGATCTAAAGTCTAGTACATACTGATACCATCAACATATATATATGCGTGTGTATGAAAACATATCGCCTAAGGACCCGCTATAATATCAAGTTGTATCTCATAATACGAACCAAGTCACATCACCGATCTCGTGGCATCATGCCCGATCTCGTGGCATCATGCCTAATCTCATCGACTCATCTCCAAGTACCATATGCTATCCTCATTATCCATGTATATATATACATACATACATATATATATATATATATACTCACATACATATGTGTATATATATATATATATCCCCATATACGTACAAGTAAATCAAATGTATGCGTGTGTGCGTGCGCGTGTACCTTATTCTAGGGTTTCGCGACTAAAAACTAGCTAACGACACTATCATCCAAATACACTAAAAAGTAATCCATGATCTCCTAAAATCGTACTTGTTAATTATCCAAATTTCACATAAAAGAATATAAATATAAAACATATCCTTGCTACACTACGAAACTGCGGGGGTGCTATACGCCATCCACCCGACTTCCCCCGTAGATATATATCTACTCACCTTGATCCTCACTTGTCGAAGTCGATGCCTCCATCCTCATCCTCGTCGTACGACATCCATATGGGTACCTACACATATCACACATAGTATTGTAAACTGAAATCGCAAACGAAAACCAAAACGGCACGCGTATCACGCATAGGTTAAAACCTATGGTCTATACGTGCAAGAATAACCAAACAACTCTCGACGATTGACGTACAAACGTGAATCGACCGATAAAAACACGAATATCAAATCTCAAGTTATTAAAAACCGCAAAACGAAAACAGCAGCTTGGGAAAACTCTTCCAGATTTGCCTCAGGTGACAATTGAGACATTTTGCATATAGGGGAGGTCTAATTAACAGATACTGGAGCCATGAACCAAAAACGAGGCCATACATCCCTACTCTGGCCGCAATTTGCGGCCAGAATGGATTAATCTGCGGCCAAGTGAGGGAGATGGGGTCTCGGGTCTTCAGGGTAGCATCTAGGTCACCTGCACACATCTCTGTAATCGCTATAAAATTTTCAGGTGCCCCGGGTCATAGCAGATATCTAATTATCACCACAATTCCCACAAAATACGATATCGGGGATTTTCTAAGTTTGTGAAATGGGGTTTTAGTCTCAGGTTTTGGTCTTTAATCAAACACCAAAGGGGTTTATAGTCTCTACTAATCCTCAATTGCACCATCACAACACATAAAATCTCCTAAACCTTAACTTGGAATTCTCAAACATCACCAAACCTCACTAAAACACTTCTAAACTAATATGGGTGCTAAAGGAATTGGATTACTACACTATAGGTGGAGAAAGTACCTCATTTGGCAACTCAAGAATTTTCTTGAGTTGCCCTAAGTCTTCAAAATCCATTTTTTCTTGATCTCCCATGCTTGTAGTGAGCTTGTGCATGTTTTTAATGAAGAGGGTGAAGTGTTTTGATGTATTTTTGGTGTTGTTGTGAGGGGTTAAGATGGTGGAGGGAGGAGGGCAGCCATGAGGTTGAGAGGGAGAGAGAATGATGAAGATTAGAGGGAAACAAATGGGAGATAAGTCGATTGACCCTCACCTTACTCTCTTCTCTCTCATGTCCATACTCAATTCTTTATTCTTTTCTTTTCTTTTCTTTTCTTTTCTTTTCCTTTCATTTTCAAAAACAAAGCCATGCTACAAATAAAAAGAAAGACATGGTAAAATAAATGTAACAAATGCTAGCAAATATGATATGGTGCATGTCACATGCACAAAACACAATCAATGTGTGATTAGTGAACACTAATCAAGTTTAGAAATAAAATTGTATATAATTAATTATAATAAAATTATAATTTGCCTAAATCATATAATATCCTTTCAAAATCAATATTCAAATGAGATTTTCCAATATTTTCAAAATTATCGGTATTTAATTATACTGTATCATTAAAATATTCATAATATTTATTATTTAATTATATAATTTCCCAAAATAATATTTTATTCACCTCTGATATATGTCGTTGTAATTCTTCAACGTCTTAAGAGAGGTGGCGGGTCCCGACAACCAACAACTTCCTGGACCGCAACGTCCCTAAACTAGCTATGGACCGCATCGTCCTTAAACTAAGACAATTGAGCCCAAATGTTCTTTTGTTGGGTCTGAATGATTCCAAAAATCCTGTTGAGTAGATCTTAGCCTAAAATTAGACTAACGTATCCTCAACAAACATTTAAGTTGATCTTAATCCCAAATAAGATTAACGATCCTTAAATCAAACCAAACCCAAATCTAAGAAGATACGGATTTAGACTAATCCACGCCCTACGGGCGACAACATAAATTAGTCTCCGTATACAATCCACGGGCAACCAAAAATAACACAAACACACACGACACGAAGTGACCTTCTGGAGCAGGAGAAAGTGCTTACCGCGATGCGGTAACGTAATTAACTGCAGGGGCTTGCGCCTGCAGGGAAGAGCGTCCTCACAATCAAAAAACCCTCACAACGAGGGGGAATCTGACGAAGTCTGCTACAACGGCCGCATCCGTCCAAACATCCGATACCCGGTGCCATAAATCAACTTGGAATCCTCGGAGAGGTGGACGGATAAATCCAAATACATCTGCCCCCAAATTCAGGAGAGACGTTTGTCTCCCCGGCTTTCGGCGGTAAACATGGTAGATTGGTACGGAACGTATATCGTGGCACGAGAGGTCACTTAAAAGACACATATATGAATTCTCATGTCGTTGTTCCATGGGTTATGACGGGGTCTTGTACTACATGTTACCACAGTCCACGGGGTAAGATGGACTTCTCTTGTATACATGAATACCTTCTGTATCAAGCTACAAACAACCACATTATAATAACTATCATTTACTGGTAATCAATCATACACAACTTACCTGTTCATTTCACATTACTTGTTATATTCTCTTTCTTCTTTTGGGACTTACCGTGCGCTAGTTCACCGACGACATTCCTGTATATTTCTTTCTTTGGAATGTTCGTCAGGAGCACCGGACTCTAGGAGATCGAGCCTAGCCAGAAGGACTTAGACCAGCTTGCGGCACATCCTGACTTCTGGTTCCATATACTTACTTTCCTGTATGCCATTGTTTAGGCACTGCTTATTATCATTGTACCTTTCATTTTCAAACAGTTGTATGTAAAGATGAATGTAAATAAACTTGTTGTTTTATTTTAATACTCTTGTCATTCTTGTATATTTTATATATTGCTTAATTACGCTTAACGTATTTATTTCTTAGTAAATACGTTACGACCTGCCACGTCACCGTATCCATCTACTGGAAAGCGGAGCGTGACAACTGTTTCCCCCAATCAGAGCAAAGCTCTGTTCAAAATTTCAAATTTTGAAATGAAGCAGCGCTTCATAGCAGCGCCAGCGCTTAGAGAGTCAAAGATTCTGAGGCAGCGCTCATGTGCAAAGCACATAAGCGCTAGCGCTAAGAGCGCTGCACTCTAAGCAGCGCACCACGTGCAAAGCACGTAAGCGCTAGCGCTAAGAGCGCTGCACTCTAAGCAGCGCACCACGTGCAAAGCACGGGTGCGCTAGCGATAAGTGCGCTGCACTCTAAGCAGCGCACCACGTGCAAAGCACGGGTGCGCTAGCGCTAGAACTAAAAGCTCCCCACCGTCAGATCAAAGATCCAATAAAGATGATAAATCATCAATTAATCAGAGTAAAATTATGTTAAGAAAAGATTCCTTAAAATCTTTCCAAAACAAAAGATTGTGCTTTGTGAATCAGAGCACCGTTGGATCAATGATCCAAAGGTGATTAAAAATCACCAAAATACAAAATAAATTCTGTATGGAAAAGATTTCCCAATCTTGTTAAAAACAAGAAATTGCCTTCTATAAATCAAAAGCTTTTGGATCAAAGATCCAACGGTGGGAAAATCCCCAAATCAATTGGAGAAAAGATCTCCTTAACTGATTGAAAAAATCAGCTTGCCCTATATAAAGGCCCAAAGACATCAAGTCTCATAGAGAGGAACCCCCCCAAAAATTTTGAGAGATCTCAGAAAGAATAGCCAAGCTCTCGGTAGAAGAAGAAAATTCTCTTCAAGGTAAAGAAGAACAGAAAGACGAAATCGTCTCATATTAAAAGAAGAATTCATTTCTTTCTTTAAGATCATAGATCTACAAGACCAAGATCTTTCACAAAGAGATCAAAAGATCTCATCATAAAATAAGAAGAAGAACATAATTCTTCTCACAGATCATAGATCTATAAGACAAATTGTCTTTCAGAGATCATGAACATCTCATTATAGAAAAGGGGGAGAATAATTCAATTTTCTTTGATCACAGATCTATTGATCGTCTCGACTCCTTTACGAGCGGAGTTTTACTCAAACATCACAACAAGAATCACAATCACAAATTGAGATCGAATCATGATGCAAGAATTTAAAGAAAGCAAGATTAAAGAATTTCACCTTTTATTTATATCAACAATTTCGTTACAATCGCTCAAGAACTACAAGAGGAAGAACTCGATCGTCGATTTGGTTTTGCTCGTCTCCTTGAGTCGCGGATCGGCTTGGATCACTTGCCCGATTGAAGATCGGCTCCGCTCCTAAAAGGTTGAAGGCTTCTTGCTTGATTTGGTACTCGGGATCTTGAATTTGGATTGGAATTAGGGTTAGGGTTTCGCACAAGTCGTGTCACTCAACTTGTGGATGGAAGATGAAGAGAGAATGATGAGAAGTTGATGAACCCCTCAACCCTAGATCTAGGCTCCTTTTTATAGATCTCAAAACCCTAGATCTAGGAATTTAAATTTGAATTTCCCTCCAAAAGTTTGTTAGCAAGATTTGAATTTCCCTCCAAAATTTTGTTAAGCCGAGCCTTCTAGATAAGCCACGTGGAGAATCGGGAGTTTTCTGGAAACTTATACCGTTATAGGAGACACGTGGAGGAAATTGGAGCAACTGAAGCGCGCTCTCGCCGCGGAACCGCGGCGATTTGTGGGCCTTGTGGCTTGATCTTTCTGGTACTTGTTTGGGCTGATATTTGGGCCTTGATTTGATATGTTGAATTTTATTTTTCCCTCTAGATTGCTACCAGATCTGAAATCATTGAGTTGGCGTATTTTTGATCATCTATTCTGCAATTTCCTGCACAATTTCTCGGGACAAGAGTTGCGCAATACAAGGATGATGCGATGCCATGATAAACACACAATTTCCCTAAAAGTGCCGGTTTTAAAGTCTAACACATGCAAACTGGTATTTCAGAGATGTTTTGCTAATATGTGCAATATGAATACCGAACACTTCTAGATGAGTGCAAATGATAGGGAAATTGCCGAGTTAAAAATGCAGTATTTTCGACTGATCAAATTCCCCCAAACTTATTTTCGATCGTCTCGAGCGAACGATTTTATTAAAAAGAGAAGGAGAAAATAAAGAAAGAGAAAAACTAACTAGCACACTTTCGTAGGCAACACAATTGCATTGAGCAGTGCAACAAGCCTTTAAACCTCTAAGTGTCCCTAGTAGGAGGAGTGTTGTCTCCTGAGGGTTTTCAGCGGATTGCACCCGCAAAATCCAATAATAAAAGGAAGATCATGAATATTACATTTAAAGAAAAGAATTGTAAAAGAAAAGCCTTGAAAATTAGGGTTTCCAACTAAGCTAGCTTTTCGGTTGTCATGAGCCCTATCTTAATGGTCATGAAAAGATGTCAGAAATCACGTCCTCCCTCAATAAAACATCGTCTTATTCTTCATTCCTATCTTTCTTCCAAATATCGATCATATCACCCTGCGTGTGTGTAAAGGACATCCCTACACCCGGAGAATTCAATTCAAGCTATCATACTCTTGCCCATCAGCCTCAGTATTTTTTAATTAATGAATATTTAGATGAGATTTCTCACGCACTTTCATGCGACCGTTAATACTTCTTGAGGTACTAACCGACCGATTACTCATGTGCTTGCTTATTTGGTGTATTTTCCTCATCTTGCACCACCTCAGGCATAGCAGTGACTCCCAGACCAGTTAGCCTTAGGGCACTAGGTGAAGAGGCACCCTCGCTATATATTTTTTATTGCCCTCGGCGATAACAAAACCAGTGTCCATTTTTCTCACCACTTTAATTATTTTTATTCACTTTTTTCTTTTTATTTCCTTCATACATCGGCTTTAAGACAAGAGCATTTCAAGGTTTCCTCTACTATCCCAGGCTTCAAGACGTGTGTAAGTGCGAATAGCAGAGTATCAACGTTCAAAATGCCCGGCTTTCAGAATAGAAACTATTTTTCAGATTTTTTTATCCTCAGATTAGTGTCTTCCTTCATCTTACTAACCCTTGGGACAACGGCTCATAACTACTTATTACTAGTTCGTATTAGAAAAATTCTAATTTTCTTGGTTTTCTTAAATTTTTCTAATCTCATGGATGTAATTTTTCACTGTCTAATCTTTTATTATCTTATTTATGTACAAAAATATTTTTATTTTTATTTATTTTCTTTTCTTGAAAATTTTTAAATTTTTATAAGTTTTCAAAAATGGTTTGTGCTTATGCAAATGATATGCAAATGATGCAAAAATAAGCACAAACCTCCCCCAAACTTGTTTTCAACAGTGTCCTCACTGTTGCCATATGCTAAATCTCCAAAAACCTGTAAGCCTGGGAGGAATTTATTAGTGAGGGCAAAATATTTAAGTGAAGATTCTCCCCCAAACTATTTTTGGCTCATCATTTTATAAAAAATTTCTTTTCAAGAGCCAGATTATACCCCCCCAAACTTGAGTTATGCAAAGTTAATCTTTGAAAATCACATGAGGGGGTCAAAAATCAGTGGTCGATGCCAAGCTTTGCAAAGACCGAAGGTTAACACCAACCATTCAAAAATTATGTCAATGCAGTGCTCTGGTTGGTGGAAGAAGAAGTGGGGAAAGGTTAAGTGGTGGAAGAGAGTATGTGTGCGTCTCATTTTGGAGAGACGATGCAGTGAATGTGATGGATTACTCGCATTCTTTTTACAGTTCAGAAGAAGGGGTGGAGGTTCAATTTCATTGATTTGGAGATGATTCATCTCAACACCCGTGTCATTCAAAAATGCGAGTTCATCAGCGAAGATTTCCTCAAAAGTTCCATCAATACCCCGATGAATAATGTCATCACAAAGTGCGGGGTGATCTTCAGACTCTAAGAACGGTTCATAATCAGCGTTAATTGTTGACCCGGACATCTCGGTGGAAGAGTCCGTATGTGTATGATACATAGTTGGGTCAAACAATAACGTATGAAAAGAGTCAAGATCGGTATCAGGAGGATCATCAATTTCGCTGCTGTCGACATCCATTAAGTCGACAGAATAGACCTGAGCAGTAGGTTCGGAGGGTACACTTCCCAACTTGTAAATGTTCAGCTCTATTGACCTATTCCCGAAGGATAGGGTCATAGAACCGTTACGACAATTGATGATTGCATTGGAAGTGGCCAAAAAAAGGCGACCTAAAATCACCGGAATTTGATTCCGTGGGTTCGCTACAGGCTGTGTATCAATTATAATAAAGTCCACAGAGAATATAAATTCCCCAATTTTTATTAACACATCCTCCAGTTCACCCCTAGGTTTGGTGATTGATCGGTCAGCCATCTGGAGAGTGCAATGGGTTGGCTTCAACTCTCCGATCCCTAACTGCTCATAGACTGAGAAAGGAAACAAGTTAACACTAGCGCCAAGGTCTAGTAGAGCACGGTTAATGTGTTTTTCCCCGATAGAAATGGAAATCGTAGGATAGCTCGGATCCTTACGTTTCCTCGGTAATTGTTGGGGAAAGGCTGTGTCTACTGTTTTTGCCATGAATATCTTCTTGGGCACTTGAGTCTTCCTCTTCCTAGTGCACAAGTTCTTAAGAGTTTTCGCATAGGACGGAACTTGTTGGATAGCATCTAGGAGAGGGATGTTAATGTTAACTTGCTTTAAAATGTCCATAATTTTCTCCATATGTGGACTCGATGTGTTAGCCCTTAACCGATTAGGATAAGGTGCTTTAGCAATAAGCGCTGGGTCCATCATAGGAGAAGGAAGTGGGGGTAGACATGATCCCAAAAGAGGAGTGGGGATCGTCTGTGGAGGAGTAGAAGAGGTGGGCTGAGGTGGCGAGCCTTGTGGGAAACGAAGAATAGGCTCGCAAGAAGGTGGTGGGGTAGAAGAACTGGGGTCAGAAGTAGAAGTGTGTGTGTGAGGAAAGGTCTCAGCCGGGGTGTTATTGATTGATTTATCAGTATCATCAAACTCTTCCCCAACATGACTGTCAAGCACTTTTCCAGATCTCAACGTGATTGCATCCACACGATGTGAATAGCCAGGATTAGGTAAAGGTTGAGCTGGAAGTTTCCCTTTTTCTCTCGCACTCATTTCGGCTTTTAGTTGTGCAATTTGTGCTTCCATCGATTTGATATTCTCATTTTGAGAGACAATGATCTTCATCACATTCTCGACGGAAGATTGCAAACTTGTTGTCCCTTGGATGGATTGTTTCATGAAAGCGTCAAAGGTTTGTGCTAGTGCAGAGGTATTATCTGTACCGGTCAATTGCAAAGAGTTTTCATGTGGTGCAAAGGTGTTGGCCGGATTTTGGAAGTTTTGTGATTGGAAGGGGTGCTGACTCAATTGAAGTGGTTGCTGTTGTGGTGGAGGGACCCTTTGGAAATTGTGTTGGGTTGGAACCGTGTTTTGAGATTGTGATTGGTTCCAAGCAAAGTTAGGGTGATTCCTCCAACCCTGATTATATGTGGAAGAAGATGGATCGTTTCTAGGTCTTTGAAAGGCAGAATTGATATGACCTTGAAATGGAGAATTTTGTGGACATTCTTCCGTCAAATGAGAAGGATCAGAACAGCATCCATATGGAGTTTTGGAGAGTGACATTTGGTTTAGGGCGGCAGCGAAAAATTTGTTTTCCATAGTCTCGAGTTTCTTATTGATAGCTGAAATTTCAGCTTTAACTCCTATGGAAACATCCGATTGGTTATTGTCAGCCCTAGACGATTGACTCACACCCTCCCACTGTAAAGATTTTTCAGCGAAATCTTCTAGAAATTTCCAGGCTTCCCCATCATCTTTGGTCATGAAGTTGCCTTGACACATTAATTCAAGGGTCTGTCTTGTGTTAGGATTAATGCCCTCATAAATGATTCGGCACAGTTCCCATCTAGGGATTCCGTGATGTGGACATTGGACTAACAGATCCTTAAAGTGTTCAAGACATTGTGAAAATGTTTCATTTGGAAGCTGGGTGAATTGATATATTTCGCTACGGACTCGAGCTGTCTTATGATGTGGGTAGAATTTCTTAAGGAATGCTTTGACGAATTCTTCCCAATTTGAAATGGAATGTGCGGTAGTGTTATACAGCCACTTCTCGGCTATATCGCACAAGGTGAATGGGAGAAGACGAAGACGCATAGCATCCACAGAAAGCTGTGAAGTACCCATCATAGCGCATACATTTTAAAATTTCGTGATAAACACGTATACGTTCTCAGTCTTGAGACCGTGAAATTTTGGTAGAAGGTTGATGTATTGGGGTTTAATCTGAAAATTTTCCCCGTTGGCTGGTGGAGTGGAAAGACAGGTGGAAAGGGGACCTCGAGTAGGATAGCACCTCTCTTGAAGAGAGACGCGGGGTGGATTCTGCGCACCAACGGATGGCGGTAGGGTAGTGGTAAAGAAGTTCGATGGAGACGGATCCATCGATGTGGGTGTGGTGGTGGGTAAAAGAAAGGTAAATGGAGAAATACAGACTTCGGAGTCGATCGAGGGGACGCGGACAAGTCGGGCACTAGAATCCCGTGTCCAGCCTATCTTGCACTAAAAAGGGTTAGTACAAGTGGCAGCGTGAATTTATAATTAGGGGAAAGAATGAATGTGATTGGTGTTTGTTTTGAAAATTTTACGGATTTTTGAAAAAATGATGCAACCACAACAAATGCAACAAGCAAAACCCTAGAATCTAGTGGTCACCTAAGTCAGGCTCTAGACCGCTCCTAACTTCCAAAAGACAAGTCGCAGGATAAATTCTCCACTGCCTCTTTGTCCCCCTGTGGCCAGGTAAGTGCCAGGTAAGTGGAAAGGTACTCCACTACGTAAGTAGTGGGCCTAATTAATAACCACTAGCCTTCGACACACTTGCCTTAGACACCACAAGAAAACGCGGATAAGCAATGAATTACCCACGGCCTTCTTCTGTCCTAAGTGAGCGCGACGGTCCTTAGAGTCATCTCTAGATCTTTTTTAGTTAATGAGGGTAAATGCGGATGCAAGTTTGTGATTTTTGGGGCTTAGGAAGGGTAATGAACTCCCCACCTAATCTGGATTTGGTCTTTGCCCCTTAATTTCCGTATTAATATGCAAACAACCAAAAATCAAAACACGCACAATTTATTTTGCTTTTGCGGTGCTGCGATTATTTGCAAAGAAACCTGCACAAAATGTTAATTGGAGCAGATTTAGGAGAAGATAAGAAAGGTAGAAACTCACAGAGCAAAATTGGCACAGAGAGGAGGTAGTCCCACCGTGGAATCGCGGTATTAGTCTCTTATTGCCGCGAAATCATGGTTCTATAGAAGAATTCCTGCACCAAAATTTCACACCAAGTCTCTGTTCAAGCCCTGAGTCCTCTGGAATATTCTGAAAAAAATTTCCCCGTCTCCAATAATTCCAGATTTCCTCGCAATCAAACAACAACACGTATTAGGGTTGTGCGAGTTTAGATCTAGAAAATATAGATGGAATAAACTTTTCAACTCAAATTTCAAAATACGAACAATTGGCGCACTATCCCTGGCAACGGCGCCATTTGATTGAATACGATTTCCGATTGTGTATGTTGGAAAATTGTATAGAAATCACAACCAAAAATTATTTGACCGCAATCAATAACGGTGTCGAATGTAGCGCGTTAGTAAATGCGGATCGTCCACAGGGAAAGTGTAATCGTTCGTGTTTCGAATTAGATGAATCGAAACTTTAAAGAAAAGAAAAGAAACAATTCATGATTTGTAATTGAAGTTCAAGAATTAGAAAATCGAGATCTAATAACAAGAAATGATAAAATCAAGAATTGAGAATTTGATGATTTTCCAAACCAAATATCAAGAATCGAAATGAGGCTCGTAGGAATCGATCGGATCTATAGATGTGATGAGATCTAAAGATTTCATGTTCTTATCCATTAACGAATTGATACTAGATCGATGATTATTCGTCGAGGTTAAGGATCTTGCGAAGAAGCTAGGGTTTCCTCGTCTTATCCTTTATCCTTTTGATGAATCTCATTCAAATTCTAGCTTCTAGTTAATCAAATGATCAATCGTTGTTCCCTAGTTTTGAGTGAACACAATCAAGAAAGGATCATCCCGAAACTAGGTCATCGATCATTTGATTCACAAGAATTTACAATCGTTATAGGATTTAAGAATTGTAAAAAGATCTAAATCATCATCATTCTATTGATCGTCTCGACTCCTTTACGAGCGGAGTTTTACTCAAACATCACAACAAGAATCACAATCACAAATTGAGATCGAATCATGATGCAAGAATTTAAAGAAAGCAAGATTAAAGAATTTCACCTTTTATTTATATCAACAATTTCGTTACAATCGCTCAAGAACTACAAGAGGAAGAACTCGATCGTCGATTTGGCTTTGCTCGTCTTCTTGAGTCGCGGATCGGCTTGGATCACTTGCCCGATTGAAGATCGGCTCCGCTCCTAAAAGGTTGAAGGCTTCTTGCTTACTTTGGTACTCGGGATCTTGAATTTGGATTGGAATTAGGGTTAGGGTTTCGCACAAGTCGTGTCACTCAACTTGTGGATGGAAGATGAAGAGAGAATGATGAGAAGTTGATGAACCCCTCAACCCTAGATCTAGGCTCCTTTTTATAGATCTCAAAACCCTAGATCTAGGAATTTAAATTTGAATTTCCCTCCAAAAGTTTGTTAAGCCGAGCCTTCTAGATAAGCCACGTGGAGAATCGGGAGTCTTCTGGAAGCTTGTACCGTTATAGGAGACACGTGGAGGAAATTGGAGCAACTGAAGCCATCAAGGCGCCGTGGAACCGCGGCGCAAGCGCGCTCCCGCCGTGAAACCGCGGCGATTTGTGGGCCTTGTGGCTTTATCTCTCTGGTACTTGTTTGGGCTGATATTTGGGCCTTGTTTTGATATGTTGAATTTTATTTTTCCCTCTAGATTGCTACCAGATCTGAAATCATTGAGTTGGCGTATTTTTGATCAGCTCTTCTGCAATTTCCTGCATAATTTCTCGGGACAAGAGTTGCGCAATACAAAGATGATGCGATGCCATGATAAATACACAATTTCCCTAAAAGTGCCGGTTTTAAAGTCTAACACATGCAAACTGGTATTTCAGAGATGTTTTGCTAATATGTGCAATATGAATACCGAACACTTCTAGATGAGTGCAAATGATAGGGAAATTGCCGTGTTAAAAATGCAGTATTTTCGACTGATCAGGTCCCAACAACCATACATTCCATAGACTATGACGTCTTTAAACTGGACTGTGGGATCCTTAAATCCATGGTCTATGATGCCCTTAACCTTGGACTGTGGGGTCCTTAAACCCATGGACTATGATGTCCTTAACCTTGGACCGTAATGTCTGTAAACTAATTATGGACCGCAAAGTCCCTAAACTAAAACAATAGAGCCCAAATGCTCTTTTGTTGGATCTAAATGATTCTGTTAAGTTGATCTTAGTCTAAAACTGGACTAACGTATCCTTAGCAAATCGTTAAGTTGATCTTAGTCTAAAATCAGACTAACGTATCCGTAACAAACGTTTAAGTTGATCTTAGTCTTAATTGAGACTAACGTATCCTTAAACCCAACCCCAAACCCAAATCTAAGAAGATACGGATTTGGACTAATCCACGCCCTACGGGCGACAACATAAATTAGTCTCCGTATACAATCCATGGGCAACCAAAAACAAAACAAACACCCACGACACGAAGTGACCATCTGGAGAAGGAGAAAGTGGTTACCGCGATGCGGTAGCGTAATTAACTGCAGGGGTTTTCGCCTGCAGGGAAGAGCTCTATCCTTCGCCTTTGTCAATGATACTCTGTATAAGAGATCGTTCGACTACCTGTGGCTAAGATGCCTGGGACCTGAAGAGGCAAAGAGAGTCGTCCAAGAAACTCACGACGGACTCTGCGGTTCTCACCAAGCCGGGCCGAAAATGAAGCTGAAGATCAAAATGATGGGCTATTATTGGCCCACGATGATCCAAGACTGCCTCGAATACGCGAAGCAGTGCCACTCGTGCCAAATTCACGGGGACTTTATCCACCAGCATCCAAATCCACTACATCCAACGGTGGCTAGCTAGCCGTTCGAAATGTGGGGAACTGACATAATCGGGCCCATCGAACCAACATCGTCCAGAGGACATCGATTCATTTTGGCAACAACTGATTACTTCTCCAAATGGGCAGAAGTGATACCGCTAAGAGAAGTGAAGACGGAGAATATCCTCCATTTCTTCAAGAAACACGTTATTTACCGGTTCGGCACTCCGCGACGAATTATCTCCGATAACGGGCTGGCCTACAAAAGCCATAAAATCAGCCGTTCGCACAACAGCACAACATAGACTGGAGATACTCTTCGTTCTATAATCCCCGAGCTAACGGTCTAGCTGAGGCTTTCAACAAGACCTTGACGAAGATCGTGAAGAAGACAGTGTCCAGAAATAAGAAGGACTGGCACGAGAGACTGCATGAAGCTCTCTGGGCGTATCGAACCACATTCAAAACGGCCACAAACACAACGCCGTATGCATTGGTATTCGACACTGAAGCGGTACTCCCCTTGGAGATAGAGCAGCCCTCCCTACGAGTGGCGGTTCATTACGAGCTAATAGATAAAGAAAATGCCCACCTTCGGCTTGAGGAGCTCGACGCCCTTGATGAAACCCGGCTCATGGCGCAAAAAAAACTGGAGGCTTATAAAGCAAAGATGACGCGCTCATACGAAAAATTGACTAGGCCGAGAACATTCCGCCAAGGCGAACTCGCACTAGTGGTCAAAAGACCTATGATCCCCAATCGTGCCAAGCGGGGGAAATTCGAGCCAAACTATGAAGGCCCGTACATCATAGACAAAGTTTACCAGGGTGGAGCCTATCTACTCATGGACATGCATGGTGAAAGACCTTTCAGGCCAATAAACGGTTGCTTCGTGAAAAAATACTACGCCTGACGAGTCACGGCCTAGGTTAACAATAGATGACGACGCTTATGTCTGCTCTCTATCTTCCTAAGCCCAAACTCTATAAGTAGTAGGCGGCGCCACGGACCGAAACGTCCCTAAACTAACGATGGACCACTATGTCCTAAAACTGGCTGTTGACCGAGACGTCTATAAACTACTATGGACCGCAGCATCCTTAGGCTGACGACAAAAAAAAGGGTATGTCCATAAGCGAGATGGGCATGGATAAAAACCCAAAAGGGCTCCGTGAGTAAAAATAGCAGGACTACCGGCGAGTTTTGTGAAAACCCGAAAGGGAGCAATCTCGTTAAAAGACACTTGCAAGGTTCTCTCGACCCTATAAGGAGAAACCACCTGCGTGAGATCCTTACGACTCACAAAGGAGAAACGTACTTAGGAATTCCCACGATTCCTAAGGAGAAATTACACTTGCGAGATCCTCACGACTCGTAAGAAGAACCCTCTTATGAGACCCTCACGGCTCATAAGATTCAAAAGCCTTAAGCTACAGGGATCTGAACCTGTTCTTAAGCAGTCATACACTCTGATTTTGCCCTACAAGCGGTTCAATGCTGACCCTTGTATACAATCCACGGGCGCGAATAAACATTTTCCCTAACAAAGTCCCACCCGCGACTAGGGATATGTTTACACAGTGGACAACCCTTGTAAGTCCTCTCGACTTATAAGAAGAAAACACTCTTGCAAGATCCTTACGACTTACAAGAGAACACACACTTGGGAATCCTCACGATTCTTAAGGAGAAAACGCACATACGAGATCCTCACGACTCGTAGGGAGGAATACCTTCATAAGACCCTTACGACTCATGAAGTTAAAAGCCTTAGTCGACAGGATCCTAACCCTGTTCACTAAGCCACCTTTGTTCGACATCGACAGAGGAAAATGATGATTCGCTCATAGCAATATCCCAGTTATAGCGATGCTGATGCCTAAATCGGTATCAAATCCCAAACTCGCAGTGAAAAGCCAGCGAGCCACAAATGCATATGAAATAGCCGAAATGATGGGGCAACTTGCAACAAAATCAGCAAGTAAAAATGTATGCATACAAAATAGCCAAAATGGTTGGGCTACTCGCAATAAAAAGCAGCGAGTAAATAAAAAAAATAGCCGAAATGATTGGACACCGCGAAAAATAGCCGAAATGATTGGAAAATCGCGACTTTCGCGATATAAAAAGCTGAAATGATAGAGCATCGCGGAAAGAAATAAAAAAATGATAAATCTTTTTACCCTACAGATGAGATCACATCGATCCCTGTATACAATTCAGGGGCACAAACAAAGAAGGAACCATACCTTCCCACCAGGCTCCATCCGAAAAAGAAGTCAAATCTCGACGGTTCACAGACAACCTAGAGATCGCCAAGAGCGTTCCTCCTCATTTCAGCAGGATTCAGACGCGACAATCAACCTTGGAGCCATAGCAAAGTCCCTGTTCTAAACCTCGATGGTTCACAGACAACCGAGAGAGCAAATCCTGGTCCCGTAGAACACGGCTAATGTCAATCCTGACCCCGTGGGAAACGCCCAGAGCAAATCCTGGTCCCGTAGAACACGGCTAATGTCAATCCTGACCCCGTGGGAAACGCCCAGAGCAAATGCTGGTCCCGTGGAACACGGCTAATGTCAATTCTGACCTCGTGGGAAACGCCCAGACCAAATCCTGGTCTCGTGGAACACGTCTAATGTCAATCCTGACCCCGTGGGAAATGCCCAGAGCAAATCCTGGTCCCGTAGAACACGGCTAATGTCAATCTTGACCCCGTGGGAAACGCCCAGAGCAAATCTTTGTCCTGTGGAACACGGCTAATGTCAATCCTGACCCCGTGGGAAACGCCCAGAGCACCTCCTGATCCCGTAGAACACGGCTAATGTCAATCTTGACCCCATAGGAAACGCCCAGAGCAAATCCTGGTCCCGTAGAACATGGCTAATGTTAATCTTGACCCGTGGGAAACGCCCAGAGCAAATCCTGGTCCCGTAGAACATGGCTAATTTCAATCCTGACCCCGTGGGAAATGCCCAGAGCACATCCCGGTCCCGTAGAACATGGCTAATGTCAATCCTGACCCCGTGGGAAATGCCCAGAGCAAATCCCGGTCCCGTAGAACACGGCTAATGTCAATCCTGACCCCGTGGGAAACGCCGTAGAATCCGTGAAATGCGGATAAGGTCAACCCCTGACTCCGTGAAATGCGGATAAAGTCAACCCCCTGACCCCATGAAATACGGATAAAGTCAACCCCCCTGACCCCGTGAAATGCGGATAAGGTCAACCCCCCTGACCCCGTGAAATGCGGATAAGGTCAACCCTCTGACCCCGTGAAATGCGGATAAGGTCAACCCCCGACTCCGTGAAACGCGGATAAAGTCAATCCCTGACCCCGTGAAATACGGATAAGGTCAACCCCTGACTCCGTGAAATGCGGATAAAGTCAACCCTTAACTTCCCCGTCAAAGCAATTCTTTGATTCGAGATCAAGTCAACTCATCAATCACTTACGGGTCCTCTCGACTTGTAAGGAGGAAAATTCTCTCGGGAGATCCTTACGACTCTCAAGAGAAAACGCACTTAGGAATCCTCACGATTCCTAACGAGAAAATACACCTACGAGATCCTCTCGACCTGTAGGGAGAAAATTCTTTATGAGACCCTCACGGCTCATAAAGTTGAAAAGTCTTAGGTGACAGATCTTAACCCTGTCTCCCAAGCCATCGTTGCCTCACAGAAAGGTCAAGGTAGATTTTCTACAGGCCACACTCTCATAAGTCAAATATCGACAAGAAAGGAAACAACCACTTACAAGTCCTCTCGACTTGTAAGGAAGAAAATTCTCTTGGGAGATCCTTACGACTTTCAAGAGAAAACACACTCAGGAATCCTCACGATTCCTAAGGAGAAAATACACCTACGGGATCCTTTCGACCTATAGGAAGAAAATTCTTTATGAGACCCTCACGGTTCATAAAATTGAATAGTCTTAGGCAGTGTTCCCTGATTAAAAATCAGGAAAAAAACTTAAAAAGAGACATCACGTGCTCACACGTGACCAATGGTCACGTGTCGGTACGTGATGGTTAAAGCAACGACACAAAACAGAGCACAGAAGAGGAGTTCATTCGGGGGGTCACGCGCGCTCACACGTGACCGGGGTCACGTGCTCACACGTGACCGGGGGTCACGCGCTCACACGTGACTGGCTTTAAAAGCCTTACGGTTTAACAGAATTAAATTCTAAAAAAAAGGATCATTTAAATCTTTCCAAAATGGAGAAGAATTAAGGAGAACCGTTGGATTAAGAATCCAAGGGTGATTAAATATCACCAATTTATGGAAAAATCTTGGACAAGAAAAGATTTTCCCTAAATCTCACCGAAATAACAAATAGAATATCTTTGGATTAAAACATCCAACGGTGAATAAAATTCACCTAGTAATCTAAAGGCTCAGACTAATGATGAAAACAAATCAAATCTTTCAGTGAGAGATTTACTAAACAAATTGATTCTTTTCCTCCTTCTATAAATAGGAGTCGAGAAGGGAGAATTAAGAAAGGGGGAGAGACAGAATTTTGGAAAGAAAACTTTGAAGAGAATCTTAGCATCTTGAAAATTCAGAAAGAAAACCCTAGGTGAGAAAAAGAAAGAGGATCAAAACTTCAGAAAAAAGAGAATTTAATTCTCAAAGATCTAAGAGTTTAACTCTTTTGAAAAGAACTTAGATCTTTCTCTGGTTGAAGATCTGCAAAGTGCACATCTCCCCATAAGTTGAGAATTTAATTCTCATCGGGTCGAGATCCTGCCATGCAGATCTAAAACTTAGAGGAAGAATTGAGTTTAGAGAATTTAATTCTCCCAAAGTTATAGGAATTTAATTCCTCCAAGATAAAATTAGGGTTTAACCCTATATGAGAATTCAATTCTCCAAAATTATAGGAATTTAATTCCTTCAAGATGGACAGAACTAGGGTTTAACCCTAATTGAGAATTTAATTCTCTCAAGCTCGCAGGAATTTAATTCCTCTTAAAATGAAATTAGGGTTTCACCCTATGCCAGAACTTGATTCTTTACATATATGGGAATTTAATCCCCACAAAAGGAAAATTATGGTTTAACCCTACCTAAGAATATAATTCTTCCAAAGAAAATAGGAATTTAATTCCTCCAAAGTTATAGCTAGGGTTTAACCCTATGAAGAATTTAATTCTTAAAAAGATAAAGGGATCTTCAAACGGGCAAAGAACCAGGGTCACGTGTCCCCACGTGACCCCTGTAAAGATCCGCAGAAAAGAACTCAGAGGCAACGCCTCACGTGCTCCACGTGACCCCTTAAGCACAGAAAGAAAAAGCAAAAGAAACAGAAGCTCTGGGCGCTCTCACGTGTTACCACGTGACCCCTTGGCAAATCAGCACACAAATCCCCATCACGTGTCAGCACGTGATGCTCCAAAATCAAATATAGAAAGTATTCAATACCTTTTTGCAGAACAGAATAAGGGGAATCTGGTCCCACCTTTGAGCGCTCTCACGTGTCCACATGTGACCCCTTTTTCTTTAGTGTTTTGACACTAATTAGGGATCTTTAGTCCCGGTGTTTAACACTAATTTGAAAACCCTATTTGCAGTGTTTAACACTGATTATTTTCTAGTGTTTGACACTAAATCGAAAACTATATTTCCAGTGTTTAACACTTTTGTTATTTGGTGTTTAACACTACTTCTAGCCAAATTGGCTAATCTTTCAGAGGCAAAGCCTCCCCTTCAATTGAACCTCGAAATTGAATAACATCCAGAGCTATAACAGAGATGTTATCAAGCCCCTCAAAACTTTTATGGACTGGAGTCAGACAAATGTCAAACATGCCAGACTTAATTGGACTTAGCCCAAGTTGGCCATAAGTCCTCAATCCAGACTTAACTGAGCCAATGGGCTCACAATATAATTAATTGGTCTTGGTTCCAAATTGGGCTACAGATCATTTAATCTACCTTGGTTCAAGGGAACATCTCTTCACTCCTTTGATATTTGTCGTTGTAATTCCTCAACGTCTTCAAAGAGGTGACGGGTCCCAACAACCATACATTTCACGGACTGTGGGGTCCTTAAACTCTTGGACTATGATGTCCTTAACCTTGACCGTGATGTCTTAAAACTAATATCGGACTGTGGAGTCCTTAAAATCTACGGACTACGATGTCCTTAACCTTAACCGTGATGTCTTAAAACTACCATCGGACTGTGGAGTCCTTAAATCCACGGACTATGATGTCCTTAACCTTGACTGCAATGTCTTAAAACTAACATTGGACCGTAATGTCCTTAAACTACCTATCGACCGCAACGTCACTAAACTAAACAATAGAGCCCCCAATTACTCTTTTGTTGGATCTAAACGATCCCGTTAAGTTGATCTTAGTCTAAAAATAGACTAACGTATCCTTAACAAACGTTTAAGTTGATCTTAGCCTCAAATAAGGCTAACGTATCCTTAAACCCAACCCCCAAACCCAAATCTAAGAAAGATACGGATTTGGACTAGTCCACGCCCTACGGGCGACAACATAACTTAGTCTCCGTATACAATCCACGGGCAACCAAACACAAAACAAACACCCACGACACGAAGTGACCATCTGGAGAAGGAGAAAGTTGTTACCGCGATGCGGTAGCAAAATTAACTGCAGGGGCTTGCGCCTGTAGGGAAGAGCGTCCCCACAATCAAAAACCCCTCAGATGAGGGGGAATCTGACGAAGTCTGCTACATCGGCCGCATCCGTTTAAACCTTCGATACACTGTGCCATAAATCAACTTGGCATCTTCGAAGAGGTGGACGGATAGCACCAATTAGCATCTGTCCCAAAATTCAGGCAAGACGTCCCTGTCGTACCGTCTTTCGGAGGGGAACAAGCAGCAGACCGGAACCTGTTTCCTAAGCCATCGTTACCCTGCAAAGTGTCCAAGATGGACCGTCACTTACTATCTACAAGCCACACTTGCTAAAATCACATGGCAACGATACAGCAAAGAGAAGAAAGCGACAGTAAGGAGAACATTTGATTCGCATTCAGTTAAGCGTTCAAAGCGTACCCATTCGTGCATATGCGAAAAGGTTTGATGCATAAAATAAACACATGGAAATGGAAAAGCTTGCTATTCATACTTCAGAAAATTCCTACATTGATGAAAATAGTAAACAAAAACAAAATGTTTACAAAGGCAAAACATCAAATCTAGGACATGGATTAAGAAATTCAAAAGTGAGGCCATCCAAAATCTTGCGGGCCTCTCGGACCATCTTCGTGTGCATCCTTTCACGATCACAAGCGTCAGGATCCCCACTGATGTCCTCCACCCTTCGATAGGCAGCGAGTATCGCCGCCTGCTGAAAAGCATGATGCAGTATATCAACAAGGTTGTCTCGCCTTTTCTTTGAGATTAAGCCCATCAGATACACCGAGTGCACCTTATCTTCGGCGTCGTCCAATGCCTTAAGCAGCACGCCGGTATAGAATTGAGGAAGTGCTCCCCAGATCGCTCTTACAATAAGTTTCAAGAGAGAGGAACGACGAAGAAGCAGTCGACCATTGTATGCATCAAAGCAACCCATAATTTCAGCATACTGGACGTTTGTGAATTCCTGGTTTTGAGAACGACCGACTGCGCGAATGTCTCCGTAAGAAATAATTTCGTTGAGATCATACATATGAGCGTCCATAACGCCTGAGAAAGAAAATCGGCGGGAGTTAGTGGACAGACTGATTAAGAAAATCCTTATTAAAAACAGACATGAGATTTAAACAACTCATGATATCCCCGAGGAGGAAATAAGTACTAATTAAATCACTCAATGAATTTAATTTTGTGCAATTAAGGAAGGAATCCTAAAAAGTATTTCGCATTTAATGAAAATGTTCCTCAGGCCTAGGAGTTAAACTCCTCGAGAGCAATGCTCTGCAGACAGGAATGACACTTGTCAAAGGCAATTATGAGGGGAATTAAAAATTCCCCGAGAATTCTGAGAGCCTTGCTCTGTAAAAAATGATGGAATAACCCATCAGAAAACTTAAAATAAATTTTTTAATGAACTTCAAGATCCATGAACAAACTCTTAAGAGTTCTTTATGAAAGATTAATAAATCTACATAATTTGAAAAGAGCAAAGCTCTGTTAATGGGTTAAGAAACCCTAAGAAAAATCTCTTTAGATTTATGATTTCAAGTGAGCAAAGCTCTGTTAATGAAACCCTAAAAGAAGGTTTTCTTTAGATCGAAGATCTATGAAGAGCAAAGCTCTGTTAATGGGTAAAACCCTAGATTATTAAAAGATCCTTTAGAAAGATTTAATCTTTACCTAAATTTTGACAGAGTTCTGTTCTTAACAAAATTCTTAAGACAAAGAGCTATGCTCTGAAGGAGAATAAGAATTCTCAGGAAGAAGGAAGATGAACAAAAATCATCTCAAGGGTCAAGGGTCCTATTTATAGGCGCTGAGAGCCGTTTCAACTTCTGAGTTGATCCAAGGGCAGAGATGCTGCCACCGCTGCACTCACGTATGGGCCATGTAAGCGCAATGGTGGGGGGCATTTGTTTCCCCTAATCAGAGCAAAGCTCTGTTCAAAATTTCAAATTTTGAAATGAAGCAGCGCTTCATAGCAGCGCCAGCGCTTAGAGAGTCAAAGACTCTGAGGAAGCGCTCACGTGCAAAGCACATGAGCGCTAGCGCTGCATTCTAAGCAGCGCACTACGCGCAAAGCACGTAAACGCTTGCGCTAAGTGCGCTGCATTCTAAGCAGCGCACCACGTGCAAAGCACGGGTACGCTAGCGATAAGTGCGCTGCACTCTAAGCAGCGCACCACGTGCAAAGCACGGGTGCGCTAGTGCTAGAACTAAAAGCTCCCTACCGTCAGATCAAAGATCTAATAAAGATGATAAATCATCAATTAATCAGAGTAAAATTCTGTTAAGAAAAGATTCCTTAAAATCTTTCCAAAACAAAAGATTGTGCTCTGTGAATCGGAGCACCGTTGGATCAATGATCCAAAGGTGATTAAAAATCACCAAAATACAGAATAAATTCTGTATGGAAAAGATTTCCCAATCTAGTTAAAAATAAGAAAATTGCTTTCTGTAAATCAGAAGCTTTTGGATCAAAGATCCAACGGTGGGGAAATTCCCAAATCAATTGGAGAAAAGATCTCCTTAATTGATTGAAAAAATCAGCTTGCCCAATATAAAGGCCCCAAGACTTCAAGTATCATAGAGAGGAACCCCCACAAATTTTGAGAGATCTCAGAAAGAAGAGCCAAGCTCTCGGTAGAAGAAGAAAATTCTCTTCAAGGTAAAAAAGAACAGAAAGACGAAATCGTCTCATATTAAAAGAAGAATTCATTTCTTTCTTTAAGATCATAGATCTACAAGACCAAGGTCTTTCACAAAGAGATCAAAAGATCTCATCATAAAATAAGAAGAAGAACATAATTCTTCTCACAGATCATAGATCTATAAGACAAATTGTCTTTCAAAGATCATGAACATCTCATTGTAAAAGGGGGGAGAATAATTCAATTCTCTTTGATCACAGATCCATAAAGGCAAAGCCTTTCACCAAAATAAGAGATTGAAATATCTCCTATAAAATAAGAACTTTGTTCTTGGAAGCTTGAGATAAAGTCTCTTATAAAAAGAGAATTTAATTCTCAGGGCGCAAACTGATCTAAATTCATAAAAGAAGAGTCTTAGCGCTCCTAATTTAAAAGAGCATCAGCGCTCCACATCTAGCGCAAAGCACTGCAGAGCCTTGGCGCTCTAAATTTAAAAGAGCTTCAGTACTCCACATCTAGCGCAAAGCGCTGCAGAGTCTTGGCGCTCTTAATTTTAAAGAGCCTTAGCGCTCCAAATATAGCGCACTGCGCTCATTGACTGACACTCAGCGCCAAGCGCGCCACGTGCTCCTCACGTGTGCGCCACTTAACAGAAACGCCGCAGCGCTCCACATTTAGCGCAAAGCGTTGCAGCGCCTCAGCACTCCAAATATAGTGCACTGCGCTCATTGACTGGCGTTAAAGCCAAGCGCGTCACGTGTTTCTCACGTGTGTGCTGATAGAACATAAACTGTTCTTTAAAATAAAGCCCCAGAGCTATGATGAATGCTCAATATTCAATAAAAGACAAAAATATTGTCAGAACCCAAATCAATGCTCTGCATTGTCAAATGTTTAACATTTTAACTGAATGGACCGAGCCCAAAGTGGCCACAGAACCCTCATTCAGATTAACTAAGCCCATATGCTCATAAATCTCAGATCTTATTCCCAATTGGACTATAGATCTCGTAACCAAAATTGGTTCAAGGGTACATCTCTTTACTCCTCTGATATTTGTCGTTGTAATCCTTCAACGTCTTCAGAGAGGTGACGGGTCCCAACAACTATACATTCCATAGACTATGACGTCTTTAAACTGGACTGTGGGGTCCTTAAACCCATGGACTATGATGTCCTTAACCTTGGACTGTGGGGTCCTTAAACCCATGGACTATGATATCTTTAACCTTGGACTGTGGGGTACTTAAACCCATGGACTATGATGTCCTTAACCTTGGACTGTGGGGTCCTTAAACCCATGGACTATGATGTCCTTAACCTTGGACCGTAATGTCCTTAAACTAATTATGGACTGCAAAGTCCCTAAACTAAAACAATAGAGCCCAAATGCTCTTTTGTTGGATCTAAATGATCCTGTTAAGTTGATCTTAGTCTAAAACTGGACTAACGTATCCTTAACAAATCGTTAAGTTGATCTTAGTCTAAAATCATACTAACGTATCCTTAACAAACGTTTAAGTTGATCTTAGTCTCAAATGAGACTAACGTATCCTTAAACCAAACCCTAAACCCAAATCTAAGAAGATACGTATTTGGACTAATCCACGCCCTACGGGCGACAACATAAATTAGTCTCCGTATACAATCCACGGGCAACCAAAACCAAAACAAACACCCACGACACGAAGTAACCATCTGGAGAAGGAGAAAGTGGTTACCGCGATGCGGTAGCATAATTAACTGCATGGGCTTGCGCCTGCAGGGAAGAGCGTCCCCACAATCAAAAACCCCTCAACGAGGGGGAATCTGACGAAGTCTGCTACATCGGCCGCATCCGTCTAAACCTTCGATATACGGTGCCATAAATCAACTTGGCATTTTCAGAGAGGTGGACGGATAGCAAAAAATAGCATCTGTACTCAAAATTCAGGCAAGACGAACCTACGCGGTCTCGTCTCTGTTTTCGGTCGAGAACAACAACGTTTCGGTCCATTATTAGTTTAGGGATGTTTCGGTCCAACATTCCATTTTTTAGGGGAACGCGTTAGTTTAGGAATGTTTCGGTCCCTTATTATCATTCAGTCGAGGAGTTGCATAACTCATCACTTCCAACTCTTGTTTGCTAAGACGTTGTTGCCTGTCCTTTGTTTGCATGGACACTTCACGCCTTAGACTATTTTCACCTTCTTGGACTGCTTCATCTATCATCGTGCCAATCGGGTTGTTTTGCAGGAAATACCGAGCATTTTACATGGCACCTGCCCCCTGCCCATCAATGTCGCTTTTCGATACTGATGGAGCATCTTCTTCATATATAAAGGAACGAGATATCACATCATTCCTTCTGCCGAGTCTTCCTCTTCCTTGGAAGAATGAATTTGACTTGGGGGGTTTTCCCCTCATCGTCTGATTCGGAGTAGGACATGGATTTCAAATCCCTCCCATGGTTTTTTGGTTCAAGTGGGATATTCCACTTGATTGCAGGACCCGCTGTAGGTCCCTTGATATCTTTTCTGTTCTTTGAGAAGAAAGGACCATCCCACATAGAGATTCTTCTGCCAGTGAGAAATATGCCCCATGTGTATATCTCGGGAGGAGCGAGTACCTATGCCGCCACTATTTTGGCGACAGGTTGCTTCAGAGCCGCTCATTTTTTATTGAGCGTTGGCGAAAAATGCCACCTTGCTTCTGCTTTTCATTCATCTTCATCGGATGATGAAGTGTCTTGACCCATCTGATCCAATAGAGTCATTTTATCCATGAGCTCTTGGTAGGTTGTCAGCTTGAAGAGGGCCATAAATGGGAATACCTTTGAATTTGGGTCAAGGGTGGCTATGAACATTCCCACGGCTGCATCTTCGTCGATGCGTAGCTCACATTTTGACAAGAGATTTCGCCATCGGGTAACATATTAAACCCAGGTTTCATTCAGTCCAACCCTTTCATTGACCAATGCCGCCATGGTAGTGTATTCATTCTCACTAGCGAATCTCTGAACGAAGAGCATATCCGTCTCATCGAAGATCTTCACGGAATCATTTGGGAGTTCCGCATACCATTCGAAGGTGATGCCCGCCAGACTGCTTACGAACTGTCGAAGGAGTAGTATATCATTTCCTTCTGTATTGTCGCACATGGATTTAAATTGTGCAATGTACTGGAGAGAATTTCCAGTTCCTTTGTACATGTGGAACGTTGGAAGTGTGTACTCTGGCGGGTACTGTATTTGATCGTACCAGGCCGGATATGGTCGACCTGTCTTGATTGACCTATTTGTAGCTTCACTGAAATAGTGAGCTTTGATTTGCTGAGCGATATATTCGTCTAGCTTTGATTTTGGAATCATTTACGCTTCGGCCGCTGATGATACTTATAGAGGATTTGAAATGTCATCCTTATCTTTAAAAGCGACTATCGGCGGTTCATCTGCCAGTGGATCCAATTGAACCATCATTCCAGCCATATTCTAGATCAGAAAGGCCATCTGGTTCATTTTAACGAACATTTCTGCCGCTTCTTCATCTCTCTTTTTGAGAGCGTGCTTTAGGAAGTCAATATCCGACTCCTGCTCTGTTCTTTCTCCAGGTGTGTCTTCAGGATTTTCCTTAGACAATGGATTAGCGAGTGCTGCCGCCTGAGCAAGCATCTCCTGCAGCTTTTCACGTTGCAATTGAGCCTTTGTCAGGGACCGAGTATGCAGTCGGTGACTCACCGAAGCACGGCTTTCTTCTTTCCCGGAAGCCATGTAGACCGTATGTACTGTTATGCCCCCCGCCTTGGGGCGTTTGGGTCCATCGCCTTTGGAATTTGCCGCAGGTGATGGGATTTTCTCCATCCTCATCCTTTTATGGGAGGTTGAAGTTGAAAGAGCCGTTGTAACAGGCACCTGTGTAGAAGGAGACCCCCATTGTATGACGGAGGGGTTGTCTTTTTCTTGCCGAACCTTCAATTTCTTCGGTCGATGAGAGTGATTTTGGTCAATCACAGAGTCCTGTACTTTTTGCCAGAACCTATGAATTTGCGAGGAGAACCGCTGATGGGGCTGCTCCGGCTTTGCCTGCGCAGTAATCTCTGCATGTGGGGGAGATTCTTTAGCACCGCCGTTGGAGAGTTATTGCACACCCTCCTGAGCAGATCAAAGCTTTTTCCGGTTGAAACAACAACGTCAACTTCCACCATTAGAGCTGGCGGAGTAAGTCCAGAGAGGGAGTTGCCCCCAGCTTTTCTCACTCGGCGCCAGTGGCGACGTCGAGCGTTCCTTGCAGAAGGGACCGCCTCAGTTTTGGAAGTGGCTTCTTCATGTCCCCGGCTTTGCTGAAGGGCTTCAATCGGCATCAGCCTATTGAAGACCGACGTCCTTGGTAGAGTTTGAGTAGAAACAGCCATCCTTTCAAAAACTGATCGTTTGACGGGTGAATCACCTTTGACGGCTTCGTCTGTAGAAGGAGTTGGGAGAGCTATCCATTTTGGGGCAGCCCTTTCAGATATCACGAGCCTCTTTATGGGCCCGTTTGGGTTCTTTCTCAGCCTGTTGAAGACTGAGACGTCAGATTTGGACGGCCCGTTGAGAGGGGCCATTATGGTTGCCAGTCGATCAAAGACCGACCTTTAGGAGCTTCCGCTTGCGGCGCTGAGGCACCGAAACTCATCGACGGGAGCATGGTCCCAAAGAACAATCCTGTAGTGGGTTGCATAAATTGCCCCACTGGCATTGAGAAAATAGAGGCCGCGTTGGGCCCGTATGTAATGACCCCAAAATCTTTATACATTTGTATTATCCCTCTTCAATAATATACCGTATTTATTTGTACTTGTTATTTTCCTTTTTCAATTAAATTTATTATTATTTTATTCCTCAATCTATTATGTATTTTTTTTCTAGGTACAATTTCTTTTTCTTATATTTAAGTTTTTAACTTCTCATTCTTATTTTTCCTTTCATAAATATTTAACCCAAATCCACTATTCTTATTCTCTACAGCCCATCTAAAAAGCCCATTTTCTTTTTAAGCAACATCATATATTTAATTCTAATTAAATATATACATGAATAACCTTATAGCTCATTGGTTAAGCCCTTGCATTGTTATTCCATAAGTCACATGTTCAAATCCCCATTCTTGCAATTATTTTTTATCATTTTTATTCTTCTCATAACCTACAAATGAGACCTTTCATTTCCAAAATGAATGGTGACCTTTCATTTCTCTTTTAATTCTCATGTTAAATGCATATATTATTATTCACCATTACACCATCTTTATTTGTCCTCCTCTATCTTTTCCTTCCTCACATTTTTTATCTCTCACTTCTTCCTCTTCACCTAGAGTCCAAGAAGAAGAACATGAAGAAGTCTTCAAGAAGGTCTCGCTACTAACACGAGGCTATCGGCGGATAGACAAGCCCGGTGACAATACCGGCTTGTGCATGTAAGTCCCTTCTCTCTCCTTTCCCCTCACCTCTTTTTTTTCCTCTTGTCATGCATCGTGAACCCCCTATTCTTTTCATATCATAATCCATAAGAGAAGACACACATAAACATATACATATACATAAACATAAGTTTAGATATATATGATTCTATATGGTTTAATAATATCTTATTATCTCTTGTTCAAATTAAAGTATTTTTAATTCTTTCATCATGATTATGAATGTTTATTACAAGTTGTGAGAACATAGATTTCAATCCATAATATATCTACGATATCTCATGGAATCGGTTTGGTTATTAAAAGAAAGGATAAAGCTTGCATAAAAATACTAGTTAATCTTTTTGCCGATTTTAGTATACACATCAATACCTTTAGGTTTAAAATAATTTTTAGACATTGATTTTTACTTCTGAAAATTTCATGGAATTTACATATGATAGATTATATTATTTTATACATGCTGTAAAAATTTTAGATTGATCCGCATAACGGTTTGTGAATTACATCGTATTTATTCACTGATCGTAAAACAGAAAACTGCAGCTATCGGTCAATTTCTAGGACACATAACTTGGTATATCGGTATCCAAATTGAGAAAACTCAGGTGTTTTTGATATCTACATCGAATGATCTAGATTTTCTTAGTTTTATAGTATTACTGAAAACTCATCTAAGATAAAGAAAACTGCGTTACAATATTAAGTGACGGATCTGGACAGAATCTGTTCCGATTCGCACACTGTTTTTAAATTGGACATAACTCGAACACCCGATGTCCGTTTGTGACAAAATTTAGATGTGTAGATGCACCATTGATAGAACTATAATTTTCTGTATATTATATTACTTAGGAATGCATGAAACAACCTGATATAGGCTTTGCAATAGAATATATAGTTGCTGTCCAGAAATCTGAATTTTTGTTTTAAATGCTGATATTAAAATGATCATAACTAGAGCTTCAGAAATCCAAATCATGTGAATCTTGGTGTTTTCGATAAGTACATCGAAATACCTACAATTTTCTAATAATTTTCGTAACCTGAAACCTGATACAAATTAACTCAAACTGCGTTTTAAAAATATGTGACGGTGCCGAATAGATTCTGATCTGTTTTGCACGACGATACGAAAACATATATATCTCTCAAACCGGTAGTCGTATTTAGGTGAAACTGTAACTCACGCATGCAAAACACTTAGAGCCATATTTTTGTTTATGTTCTCGTATTCTTTCAACTTGATTAATTAGTCGTACATAATATTTCTTTACAGCATTGTTTATGGTAGTTACTCGAATAATATACTTGACTCATTTCATGTTATTCGAACATGTATACATATTTATCTTGATCATTAAATTGTTGTATGTACATAAAGACGATAATTAAATACTTGAGGTGTATTTTGCAAACTATACAATATTACTTTTTACAATAAACCCCCTCAAGTTTTATAAATTACAATAAGGCCCCTAACAAATAAAGAACTACAAATTATCTTTCTTTTAGTCTGACTCGGGTTAGAGTCTGACTAATTCTGACTTGAATATAATTCAAGTCAATCTATATTTCAATTATATTCCAATACAACTTGAATACATGAATCCCAGAATCCAGTTAACAATCTGTTTGAATGAACCGAACCATGGATATTCCTTTTACATGATTTCCAGTATTCCATTTACATGACTCTACGGTTATAATCGTTTCCTGATATCATGGTTTCGGTCAGTCAATCAAGTCAATCAAGCAATCATTACAAGTTTACAAGATAACAATACAAATATGACATCGCGGGGTTTAAAGGGGTAGATTGGTACGGAAAATGTTAAAAGTGGAATGAGGTGGTCAGATTAAGGCACCTAACCTATATTCAGTTGCTGTTGTACTGTGGCATAAACGGTTCCTTGTACTATACGTGCCCTTAGTCTCTGGCATATAGAGACTCCCCTCGTATACACTGGCAGCTTTCTGTACCAAGCTACAAACAATATCGTTAAACAATATTCCATAATATACTACAATACACAACTTTAGAAAATACCATACTCTGTCACTCTCATTCTTCATTCTTCTTTGGGACTTACCGAGCGACCTGTTCGCTGACGACATTCTATTTCTCTCTTCTTTGAATGTCGTCAGGTGCGTTGGACCAAGTTGAGACCGAGCCTACAAGTGAAGATTTGGAGAAATTCCAAGAAGACCCAGAGCTCTAGACTTTGTACTTGTTCTTCCCAGTACTTCCTTTTATTATTATTATGCCACTGTTTAGGCATTGTTTTTTTCATTCCAGTTGTATTTTCATTTCATGCATTGTACAAAGAATGTTATTAATAAAAGTTGCTGTTCTTTTATACTCTTGTCTCTTGTGTATTTATATTGCTTAGTTACGCTTAGTGTATGTACTTCTGAGTATATACGTAGCGGACCTCGTCGCGTCCACTTCGCCGTACACTGGGAAGCGGGACGTGACACCGTAGGTCACTCCTCCCGTTGGGGTAGAGCGAGTGTTGTTGTTGCATGAGGTGCATTGGGAAGCCATCGATTTCTCTACATAGGAGAAAAGCATCAAACTTTAGTACCTCGAATCCAAGGGCAACCATAGCGAACCACGATTTTGTTTGCGAAATACGACACACGAAGTGTGGAGTGGAAAGAGGAAAAGGTCCCACCGGACGTGCCAGAATCTGTTCACCGCCGAAAGACCGGACCGAGACGTTGGGACGTCTATCCTGAATTTGGGGGCAGATGCTATTTGGACATATCCATCCACCTCTCCAAAGATACCAAGTTGATTTATTGCACCTTATATCAGAGGTTTGGATAGATGCGACCGATGTAGCAGACTTTATCAGATTCCCTCTCATTTGTGAGGGGTTTTTGATTGTGTGTACGCTCTTCCCTACAGGCGCAAGCCCCTGCAGTTAATTACGTTATCGCGTTGTAATAACCACTTTCTCTTTCTCCAGTAGTTCACTTCGTGTCATGTGTTTATTTTTTTTATTTTGATTGCCCGTGGATTGTATACGGAGACTAATTTATGTCATTGCCGTAGGTCGTGGATTATTCCAAATCCGTATATTTGAGATTTGGGTTTGGATCAAGGATTTGCTTGACGGAGTCCACATTGGTAGCTTGGTTTGCCAACGGGAACGAACTTAGGCCGCAGATCTCAAATAAATGAGGTCCATCAGTTCATGGGATATCTGGGTCTGATCTAAAATCGTTATCCATATTTGAGACTAAGATCAACATAGAAACAAATGAGCATATGAGCTCAATTATTTTAGTTTCAGGACATCACGGTCCAACATTCCCTGTTTGGAACGAATGTTAGTTTAAGGACATTTTGGTCCAACATTCCCATTTTGGGGACAAATGTTGGTTTAAGGACATTTCAGTCCATTATTCATCTTGTGTGCACGTGTATTTGGTATGTGACGGAGTGAATAATGGTGATATGGAATGCACCCAATTTGGAGTGCGGTCTGATTTGAAGTGTGCACATCAATTTGGAAGTGCATTAATGTGGGATGGAAGGAGTTGTTGGTTGTCGAGACCCGCCACTTCTCTGAAGACGTTGAGGAATTACAACGACATATATCAGAGGTGTGGAGAGATGTACCCTTAAACCAAATCTCGTATTTGAGGGAAAAGATCATGGTGGATCATCTAAGAATTATTAGCCTTATTTGAGACTAAGATTACCTTAGGAGATATGGGATGAATATCATTTCTGATATCATTAATGAGAGATCGTTAGTCATGTTTGAGACTGTAGGGTTCCCATCGACGGCAGCGAGGTTTCGGGAGGCATCATCCATGCCATTTTCAAATTTTTGCCGTTTCAAAGAACTCTAAACTAGAATCGATAACTAGAAATTAATACGGAAACTTATGTAAACCATTTTACATCTAAGTGAAATCAAAATACAACCTTTGTAGATTGGTCCTTCACTTCATAAGCTTCTAGTAGTAGTCCCTTCGCTGCGATCATGTTGCTCCCGGACTCTTGGACGGCTCTATGAGAAGAATGCAACGGTCTTGCTTGAAATCTTCGAGTCCGAAGATGATCTACGTCGAGGGAATACGAACTCAAGCTACTACTTCACCAAAGTGAAGCAAACACCCTATACTAAAGTGCTAATCTAGTAGAGGATGGAGAAATAAGAAATGGGTACACTTTAGAATTTTTTTTCTCACAATATTTCTCTCTCTTTTTCAAACCCTAGCAAGCTTTTTGAAGGAGGAAGAAGATGAGATCAAGAAAAATGAGAATGAAAACTAATCAAGAGAGTGAGCTAACCATGGGTGAGTGGGTATCATATACTAACTCATGTAGAGACATAACCATGGCTAATTATAGTGGTTAGGTTAATAAATATCCTAAGTAAAACAAAATGGGTGGACTTTCTCAAAGCACTCACAAGCTTCTACAAGCTTCATGCTTTAAACAATTATCCACTAATTTTGTATTTACTTTGAATATTAAAACCCCACCACTTTAATTAGTATGGTGTATGTTTCATACACCCATGTAGTGTGTATCAACAACCATGATACAAAACTAAACAATGCATATTAATATATATCACATATATAATACATGTACACACAAGTGAGAAAAGAATACTTAAGTGAGCCAATATTAGTTAATTTAAATTAGTATATCAAATATACCATTATACACTAAATTATTAAATCAACACTTGACTTAATAATCCGGCTATATCACATATAACCGACTAACACAAAATATACCAACTTATCGAACCAACACTTGATTCGATAGCTTGGCTATATCACATATAACCGGCCGATACAAAAGTCGCGAGAATAGAATACGGTATCACATACTCGCATTATTCTCGGTCCCGCACATATCACATATGCGCTCCTATTTCGTTTTTCCTGAGCCAGTAAAACCTCTATGTAGGACTCTAAACACTCGTCAATACGCCGACAGTAGGTGATGATCATATCAAGCACCCACAAGCCATCAGCGGTACTAGCTGGAGGTAACGGCTACCCGGGTATTGAGCGATCAGAAGATCAGCAAGCAAGCCCGCTCCAACTCCTGCAAAAGCCTGACAGTAACACTTGCCGTACAGTCCTGTCTCCTCATCTGATATGTCACATATCAAATCTAGGGGTGGTAAACGTCAGACCACAATAACCAATAAGTCATGCCGATATGAGGCTCATAACGGTTCGAGAAACTACTCGTAACACTTACCAGTAAATCTCTAAACCAACCCTGACCAGGGACTTCCCTGTTATGGTCAATCGAGCACAGCGCAACATCAACCCCCAATACCGGGAGAGACGAAACCCCTCTTATCGCTCATTGCCTCCATGTGACTCGGGACTGTACCCAAAAACCACCGTTTTTCCAGCCTTCTTGGACGTGGTAAGGTGAAAATCAAAGCACAGTGGGAATCACACAAGACTCTATGACGATCTCGGGTCTACAGACTAACCTGTACCAGTGCCACCAGAGAACTGCCATCTGACGTGAGGTATAATACCATCTGGGAGTTCTCGGCGAGTCCGTCCAGTGTACCCAGTCTCCACCGAGCACCCTTATATCATCTCTCATGTCAAACATCAATGGATATGGGATCATCCATCGCTCATCTATATGGGTCGAGAAGCTATACGCTAGTCTACTCTAGTATATCGATGCCCCGTCTCGATACACCCACGACTAGGGACCTTAAAGGATGTACTTATGGACTACCATGGCCCCACTAGTATGATCTGCATCATAGTCCTGGTAGTCAAGTACACATCCTAAGGGCTTTACCAACATGTAACAGAGAGACAATTAGTGTATACGTTAAGGTAAAAAGTAACCAGATAGCATACTATCATGTCGAGCAAGAAAGTCCTCCCTATATATGTCCAAGCATCCATTACAATATACATCTCATGTATAGTAATGGCCTCTAGGGCATACATATAACTAACAATCTCCCACTTGCACTAGGGCCATCTGATAACAGTGGTTGTAGTATCTCATACTCAACCATCCCATAAAAGTCGCTCTCTGGGAAAAGGCCTTTGTGAGTGGATCCGCCGTGTTGTCTTCTGAGTTTACTCTCCCAACCTCGATCCCCTGGAGATCAACCATCTCCATGATCAGGTGATACTGCCTTAGAATATGTCTGGGTCACTGATGGGACGGGGGGTTCCTAGGCATAAGCCATAACTCCATTGTCACACAATGGTAGGAACGAAGTTCATCTCATGAACTAATATACACCCAGACTTCCTCTTTGGTAGCATCTTTGGTAGCGATGTATCCAGCCTTTATCGTCTAATATGCCACGGTATCTAGCTTGGAACTCTTCCAACATACCGTCCCTCCACTGAGGGTAAAGACAATGCCTGTGACTGACATTCAGTCGACCTTACCACCCTGGAAGCTATCCAGTGATTCTCCCCAGGATCTATTGATACCGTCTCACTACACCTAGTGAGAATCCTAACATCCACTTAGATCTATCTCATAGATCCAAAACCCTGGATCTAGGAGGTATCACCTTGATCCTATATGGAGAATCAATGTGATAAGAGGAGATTGACCAAGTGTAGCATAGGAAACTCCTTTCCTAACAAGAGTATGTCATCCACGTACAATACGAGGAAGACCACCTTACTCTCTACTACCTTTTTGTATATACAAGGTTCATCTACCATTTTGATGAAGTCAAACGTTTTGACTACCACATCAAAACAGATGTTCCAACTCCGCGATGCTTGCTTTAACCTGTAAAGCAACTTGCACACGTTTCCGCTGCTCCCACTGTCTACGAAGCCCTCTGGCTGTGTACTTATAGACGCTCTCTTCTAAATCACTATTTAGAACTGCAGTCATGACACCCAACCGCCAAATATCGTAGTCATGGTACGTAGCAGTGGCAAGTAGAGTCTGGATGGACTTAAGCATAGGTAATAGAAAAGGTTTTATCATAAGCCACGCCTGGTTGATGACGAGAACCTTTTGCAACAAGTCTTAGCTTTGAAAGTCTCAACTTTTCTATGTACACCAAGTAATCTTCTCAAGATATACTTGCTCCTAATGGAGATTTAACCCTTTAGATATAGCAACCAAAGTCCATACTTCGTTGGTGTACATAGATTCCATCTCAGATCGCATAGCATCCAGCCATTCTTACAGAGTCCCCACTCTTGATGGCCTGCTCGAAACTAGTTGGGTCATCATCTTATGATGCAATCCTTGCTCCCACTGTCATAGAGAAACCGAAGTATCTCTCAAGCGGATGAGGAACCCTACCAGATCGGCGGAGAGGCTGAGGTTTGTCGGGAGCTATTGAATCCTCCGGTTCTACCAAATCATTAGCCGTAATTTGTATAGCTGGAACTCCTTCCAGTTCTACCTCATGACCACTAATTTGTTTCCAAAATAAATTCCTTTTCTAAAAAGGTGGCATGCCGAGAAACAAAACACCTTTTGTTCCTCGGTGTGGTAGAAGATATTCCCTTGCAAATGCTTGGGATATCCAACAAACTTCCATAGAACTGACCTTGCTTCGAGCTTGTCCGGATTTTGCTTTTAGACATAGGTCGGACAACCCCAAATCTTAACATACTTAAGAGATGGGATCTTCCCATACCATATCGCATATGGAGTGGTAGGCAGCTGATTTGGTTGGAACGCCATTCAATAGGTATGCAGCTTCACAAGTGCATAACCCCCAAAAGGAAATAGGTAACTCAGTAATACCCATCATAGCGCGCACCATATCTCATAGGGTGGAATTGCTCCGCCCCGATACACCGTTGTGCTGTGGTGTATACGGAGGAGTAATGCTGAGAGAGAATCTCATTCTCCTTTAGAATAGTCCAGGAGTTCCATGCACAAGTATTCTCCTCCCTGATCACATCAAAGGACATAATGCTCATACCCGTTTTGGTTCTCTACTTCTAACTTACATTCCTTGAATATCTCAAAAGCTTCAGACTTGTGTTTCAATAGGAACATATGTCCGAATCATGAGAGATCATCATTGAATGTAATGAAGTACAAAGAACCAGTCCTGGCATGTGTAGACAGGGGAGCTACATACATCATCATGTATCTATCCCAAGAGTTCACTAACTCTTTCTCTGTTTCCAATAAACGGAGCTATGGTCATAATATCTTTGTGACATGATTGGGTTCACAAGATGTAAATTCAAACTGATTTAAATATGCATCTTTATGTAACTTCAGCTAGTCGTGCAGCATTGATATGATCTAGTCTACAATGCCTCAAGAAAGATTCGTTCATTTATGAACTCTTCCTCTTGTGTGTGTTCTGTACGTTAAGAACTGTGATTTGATTTAGAACGTATATGATTTTAGATAACGTGCCTGAACCGATCAACACTTGATATAGGAAATATTCAAAACATTATCCAACAATACAAAATTATATCCTTCTTTACTAAATAAAGAGACTGATATGATGTTGTATATCAGATTCGGTATCTAATAATATTCATTCAGAATTAATGTATTTGGTAATACAGGGTGATAACTGCCAATACCTTGGCTGCAACAATTGCACCGTTTCCAACTCTTGAAATTTTATCACCCGTTATCAGTTCTCTACCTATCTGTAGCCCATGTAACATATTACATATGTGGGATTCCGATCCGGTATCTCATACCCAGGACGTAGAGGATACTGAGAAACAGTTCTCGGTAATAAATACACCCGAAGAAGATACATCAGTATGCACTTTCTTCGTTTGGGCGGTACGGGAATCCTGGTAATCCCCTATTTCCTGCTCAGTCTTATAACAACTATAAGTTGGAGCGGGACCAACGTTCCCCAGCACAGTATAACAAGCGGGTTCGGTCAATACATCCATATTATTATCTTGAATAAGGCGTGACATGGTCGCTACCTGGAGAGAGAGAGAAGAAAACACTCTACGTGCGCTCTTGCAAGATCAAATTGGTTATTATTTTATCTAATCAGGATGGATCCTACTGTTTTTATCAAATCTTCCTTCAAACCCTAAAAGGAAAGACTAACCGGGATTAATTACACCCTACAAGTTCGCCAATCTTTCAGCCAGGCCAGTGCCGGTACTTTAAGGGAGGTTCCCTGTGCTTTCGCACGGACCTAATTAAAATAAACCTCGTTTTTCCAGGGCCGTCACCCCGTTGACACCTTTCTAGACACCTACTTGATCAGCTAATTATAAAGTGTAAAACTCTCTCAGGAGTAACTATACTCGCAGTGGGTATCGGGATCCAACTATCTCATAGAAGGTATGCAATCTCATTGCAAATTTCAATACTTAAAATTCCCGATAATTTTGCCCCAAACGATCTATGACCTTGACAAGGTCAACAAACCATAGACCGCAAGTTAAGTTCAACCCGTCATTTCTTGATTGAATTAAACCCACCCGCACGACCCTTGACAAGGTCAACAAGGCCGCACGACTACCCTAATCCAATCTGCATCATATGCATAAGCAGATAAATACTAGTCAGCTACCGCACACTACGCCTTGACAAGGTCAACAAACGCAGCACGAATACTAAGTAGGACTTATCTGAAATGATGGAGGGCTACGACAGGTTTTTCTGAAAACCTATTGCGTAATGAACTTGATATCGTTGTAGAATCAAATGATTTTAAAATGGAGTGTTTTTTAGGTTTTTGCTAGTTTCGCTAAAGAGGTCACTCCCGGTGAAGGGATCTCGGCTCTTTCCTCGTCGAATGAGGTGCAGGATATATCACATATATCACTACGCAAAGCAAGAACTAGGAAAAACAATCAAAAAATGAAACCGAGGGTTGTAGCATCTGCCAGTTATTGCTAAAGGGGTCACTCCCGGTGAAGGGATCTCGGCCTTTTCCTTATCGAATAAGGTGCAGGATGTTCTATAAGGAACACCGCTATGCAAAGCAAGAACTGTAGCTACCTGTTTTTGAAAATTCGATTCCACAATATCTTTTAGGTTTCTTTTCTTTCATTAATCATATTAATGAAGTCCCATCATTTAAGTCACCTAAACATCACAGATAAATACAACGTACGCTTATGCCATCCGCATTCGCCTCGATGTCCCCTCGTGCACCGTTAGGTTAGGTAACTAACGGTAGAGCGGGGCAGTGCTAGCGCGGGTGTAAAACATAAACAACGTCTATATAATATATCATATATACTGTATACTGTATCTATCTCAACATATCAAATGATCACATCACAGATATCGTAGCAGAAGAAACATATGAAATATTGGATATGCTAGGAGGTCCGTGTTTTATTTTGAGCCTCTATAAAACACGGATTCCACGGTCGCGATGAATAGCCAAACCCACACCCCTAGACCCCTATGAGAGCAGAAAGCAACCCTACCAATTCTAGAGTTAGGAGACCCGGACTCGACTCCTCGAGTTAGTCTCCCACTGGACTCCAGAACCCGGTTACTTATGCTCTCCTCTTTGGGTCTATCCTAGTACGGAAAGTAAATAATATACATATGGTGACATCAACCTCAACCCGGAAGTGCCCCAATAAAAGAATATTACATACATTTAATTTCACATGAATGAAAATAAAAACTCTCATCTCACATAAAAACCCCGGCTATTCAAAACGTGACGATCCAATATAACATATCCAGCAACACATAACATCACATGTCATCAACGTAAGTAAATATGCGTATCCAAATTGTCGTTGACATATAGCAACGAAACCGGCGATATTACATATTACACTTACGGTCCCAGAAAAGAAACTGTAAAACTACAACATTTGGAATCCACAAACATCTTAGACATCATAAATCCGAAATATCGCATACTTCACATTTCATGCCTAACAGTATGAATTCCACATATTGTATCACATTACAGAAAAAGCTAGACGATGTTAAACATTCCAATCGAATCATTAAACAGCCAAAATTACCCAGAAAGCTCAACACTTGAGCGTAGTTTTAAAGTTTTTCAGCACACGCCACAGTACCAATGAACCAGCCGTAGAAGGGTCAAACCAACGCCTCACATGTGGCACTGCTGAACCACCACAAACCCGAGGGTTTAGTGGCGGTTCAGACGGTCACATAATCGAGTTAAGGTTTTGTTCTTCGAGAGGGTCCATCGCATAAATTGCATGATCTTTGAAAGCTTTTTAACTATGGAAAAAATCCAACACTTGGAAATTTTTCGGCAAGGGAAAAAGTGGGTATTTAACATCCGATTGAACTTTTTAATAACGTCTAAACTTACCCGAAAACAGTTAAAATTACGAACGAAACACTCCGAGTTGTCATTATAATAAATTAACATCACATGACAATTTAGCAAAAATAAACAACATCTGAAGCACCAAAACCCATGTAACAGAACACTGGAGAAATTTGGAGGGGGGCACGGATTGGACCGGTATGGGGGGGTCTCGCCGGCCCAAAAGTTCCCAAATGACACCAAATTTCACCAGTGTTCCTGTTATCACATATATATGACTCTGTACATGTTTAAAAAAATTTTAGGGCTCGTTTTAAAATCGACAGAAACATGGATTTTAGGGTTTCAAGTTCGGAGTTTGTTTCGTGTTCGTAATCAAACATTATCCGTATAATCTCCTAGCTAGGCTCTGATACCACTGTAGGGTTCCCATCGACGGCAGCGAGATTTCGGGAGGCATCTTCCATGCCATTTTCAAATTTTTGCCGTTTCAAGGAACTCTAAACTAGAATCGATAACTAGAAATTAATACGGAAACTTATGTAAACTATTTTACATCTAAGTGTAATTGAATAGAACCTTTGTAGATCGGTCCTTCACTTCATAAGCTCCTTGTATTAGTCCCTTCACTGCGATCATGTTGCTCCCGGACTCTTGTACGGCTCCATGAGAAGAATGTAACGGTCTTGCTTGAAGTCTTCGAGGCCGAAGATGATCTATGTCGAGGGAATACGAACTCAAGCTACTACTTCACCAAAGTGAAGCAAACACCCTATACTAAAGTGCTAATATAGTAGAGGATGGAGAAATAGGAAATGGGTACACATTAGAATTTCTTTTCTCACAATATTTCTCTCTCTTTTTCAAAGCCTAGCAAGCTTTTTGAAGGAGGAAGAAGATGAGCTCAAGAAAAATGAGAATGAAAACTAATCAAGAGAGTGAACTAACCATGGGTGAATGGGTATCATATACTAACTCATGCAGAGACATAACCATGGCTAATTATAGTGGTTAGGTTAATAAATATCCTAAGTAAAACAAAATGGGTGGACTTTGTCAAAGCACTCACAAGCTTCTACAAACTTCATGCTTTAAACAATTATCCACTAATTTTGTATTTACTTTGAATATTAAAACCTCACCACTTTAATGGTGTATGTTTCATACACTCATGTAGTATGTATCAACAACCATGATACAAAACTAAACAATGCACATTAATATATATCACATATATATTACATGTACACACAAGTGAGAAAAGAATACTTCAGTGAGCCAATGTTAGTTAATGTAAATTAGTATATAAAATATACAATTATACACTAAATTATTAAATTAACACTTGACTTAATAATCCGGCTATATCACATATAACCGACTAACACAAAACGTACCAACTTATCGAACCAACACTTGATTCGATAGCCCGGCTATATCACATATAACCGGCCGATATAAAAGTCGCGAGAATAGAATACGGTATCACATACTTGCATTATTCTCGGTCCCGCACATATCACATATGCGCTCCTATTTCGTTTTTCCTGAGCCAGTAAAACCTCTATGTAGGACTCTAAAGACTCGTCAATACGCCGGCAGTAGGTGATGATCATATCAAGCACCCATAAGCCGTCAGCGGTACTAGCTGGACGTAACAGCTACCCGGGTATTGAGTGATCAGAAGATCAGCAAGCAAGCCCGCTCCAACTCCTGCAAAAGCCTGACAGTAACACTTGCCGTACAGTTCGGTCTCCTCGTCTGATATGTCGCATATCAAGTCTAGGGGTGGTAAACGTCAGACCCCAATAACCGATAAGTCATGCCGATATGAGGCTCATAACGGGTCGAGAAACTACTAGTAACACTTACCAGTAAATCTCTAAACCAGCCCTGGCCAGGGACTTCCCTGTTATGGCTAATCGAGCACAGTGCAACATCAACCCCCAATACCGGGAGAGACGAAACCCCTCTTATCGCTCATTGCCTCCATGTGACTCGGTACTGTACCCAAAAACCACCGTTTTCCACGCCCTCTTGGACGTGGTAAGGTGGAAATCAAAGCACAGTGGGAATCACACAAGACTCTATGACGATCTCGGGTCTACAGACTAACCTGTACCAGTGTCACCAGAGAACTGCCATCTGACATGAGGTATAATACCATCTGGGAGTTCTCGGCGAGTCCGTCCAGTGTACCCAGTCTCCACTGAGCACCCGTATATCATCTCTGATGTCAAACATCAATGGATATGGGATCATCCATCGCCCATCTATATGGGTTGAGAAGCTATACGCTAGTCTACTCTGGTATATCGATGCCCCTTCTCGATACACCCACGACTAGGGACCTTAAAGGATGTACTTATGGACTACCATGGCCCTACTAGTATGATCTGCATCATAGTCCTGGTAGTCAAGTACACATCCTAAGGGCTTTACCAACATGTAACAGAGAGACAATTAGTGTACACGTTAAGGTAAAGAGTAACCAGATAGCATATTATCATGTCGAGCAAGAAAGTCCTCCCTATATATGTCCAAGCATCCATTACAATATATATCTCATGTATAGTAATGGCCTCTAGGGCATACATATAACTAACAGAGACTAGGATCGGTTTGGAAATCACGAGCATATGTGCTCGCTTGAAGAATCAAAGAGGTTTAACCTCAGGAAACTTAGCCAATTTGGGTTAAGACTGAGTTTCTGTACTACCCAGCAGTGCTAAGCACTCAGTTATACAGCACTCACGTGTGTTTCACGTGAGGCGCTGAAATAGTGCTAAGCACTAGATTTTTGTGGCGCCCACGTGTGTTTCATGTGAGGAACTGCATTAGTGCTAAGCACTAGCTTTTTCAGGCGTTTCACGTGAGGCGCTATGTAACTTGGCCTTGAGTGCTCACGTGCTTTTCACGTGAGGCGCTGAGTTCTTTTGGAAATTTAATTTCTGTTGATATTTTTAGAGAACTTAAATATCTGTTAATGGTATTTTGACCATTAACGATCACCAAGATTTATTTTTAGGATCTGGGATCATGTTCTTTAAGAACTAAGTTCTTGATTTGAAGGAACTAAGTTCCTGGAGTATTATGAACTCCATGTTTTCCATGTTCATATTTTCAAAGAGGTTAAACCTCTTTTAATGGTGTTTTGACCATTAAGGATCAGCAAGATCACTATTTTGAGGATCTTGGATCGGGTTCTTTAAAGAACTAAGTTCTTGATTTGAAGGAACTAAGTTCCTGGAGTATTATGAACTCCATCTTCTTTCTTTTCAATTTTGTTCTTCCTTGAATCTTTGATTCTCAAGAACAAGATCTTCCCGATGAGAATTAAATTCTCAACTTGTGGGAGATTTGTCTTACGGATCTCAGATCCATAGAAAGAACTAAGTTCTTTGAGAAAGGTTAAACCTTTATATATGATATGATAGGCAAAGGAGATGTTTTGATCTTGATATTTTCTTTACCAAGGGTTTTGAGGAAGAAGATCTTGTTTGAGAATTAAATTCTTTGATGTTTTGGAGAGCTTTTGGGAGCCTTCTGTATATATATATATATTTTACAGAAGCTTATGGGGTGATCTCCTTCTCTTGAAACTTGAAATCTTGGGTCCTTTATATAGTGGAGGCAAATTGTTAATTGGTTTTGAGAAAATCTCTCATTGAGAGATTCCAATTGATTTAATTGGACTCAAAATTGATTTGGGGAATTTACCCACCGTTGGATCTTTGATCCAAGGACTTCTGTTTTACATAATATGTTTTCTTGTTTTTAACAAGATTGGAAAACTATTTTCCCATATATAGAATTTATTCTGTAAAATGGTAATTTTTAATCACTATTGGATTTTTAATCTAAGGGTTCTATGTTTTACAAAGAGTAATCTTTTTTGTTTAGAAAGATTGAGAGAATATATTCCCAAAATAGAATTTTATTTTATTATTGGATCATTGATCCAACCGAGAGCATCTTTCTTATTTAGAAAGATGTAGGAGATATTTTCTCCTAATAAAATTTAATTCTATATTTTGATGATATATCATCTCCATTGGATATTTGATCCAACGGCTCTGTTTAACAGAGAGTATCCCAAATTTTCATATAGAATTTAATTCTATTGATCTTGACTTGGGCGCTGGCGCTTACGTGTTGTGCACGTGGGCGCCACTTAAGAATTTAATTCTTATGATGGGTACTCATGTGCTTTGCACATTGGTGCCCGCGTGATGAGCACGTGCGGCGCCATATAAGAATTTAATTCTTAATCAGAAAGCGTTTCTGTGCTTTGCACATTGGCGCCGACGTGATGAGCACATGCGGCGCCACCACAAAATTGGTGCTGGCGCTGGCGCCCTCGTAAAGAGCACGTGAGGCGCTGCCTCATTAAAATTCAACAGAGCTTGGCTCTTTTTATATTGTTTAAATTTTGGCGGGAACACGAACCTTTTTACCATCCGGCTTTGGATTGTCATAATTCACGACAAAATCGTATATATCCATGTTGCTCCTACTTCTCCTTTTCATTTCTTCAAAACATTCTGTATTACTGTAAAAATCCATATTTCTTGGAAAATGTCATCTCGTATAGTTACATACGAACTGAAGAAAGTCATTTCAGTTAGAGAATGGCCAACGGTTCTGGAGAAATTGAATTGGATAATTATGTTGTCTCTCCTCATTACCTTCTCTCAGGTAGCGAGAGCTCCTTGTATTAGGAGAGTACACCTATTACGCCTATTGGATAGTCTTCTTCTAAAGCTCAGGCTGGTACCGAAAGGTAAGAAAGAAGAAAACCAATTAGCCTAAATATGGTATATAGAATATAAGATGTAGAGACAAATAAAAGGGTTGGAGTGAAGGAAAAGGAAATTGCAACTACTGTCATAAGTCTGGTATTGGAAAATACGTTACTTGGAATACCCGACCACCCCCTTGAAATATTTTTAATGTTTCGGTTTTTTTTCTGTGGTTGAAATTGAAAGTTGTTTCTCAATTAATTCTAGCTCCAGGGTATATATATACCGTATAAGGGTCACACATCTGTAGGGCATTACAAATGCTGAATGGGAGTAGAATATTGGGAATTGGGTGATTATATCCTTAATATCGGAATTCTATGTAATTGGTGATATTAGGGATAAATCATCTGGTTTTGCCTACTGGCAAACATTTGGTTTTGAATATCCGTTATTGTGCACCAATTTTAAATTGATATATCTGTATTTTTATTTCATAAAGAGAGATATAACCTTTTGAAATTGTGTTTAGAACATTTACCTTTATCAGTTGATGATCAGGTAAGGTGCAATGAATAACAGTGTAATTCTCCTTAACCAAAATACAGTTATCAATTTACAACTCATAGAGCTTGAGTTAGTAAACTCAAAGGAATTGTATATATTCATGTATATTTTCCGGTGTCGTTACGGAAAAAGGGTTGGTTCTCGTACTATATTTTGTTTACTTATGACTTCTCTTGTTTTAGTCATACATTTCGTTGAAATGCAAGGTCCAAAATTTTGAGAAGTTCATACGTATAAGAATAAAGTAGAGAATCACACGTTGGAAGTATCAAGACTCTTCGAAGTGATCGAAGATTATGATACTTATGTTAGGTATTTCCTAATTGTATTCTCTGTTAGGTTACTCATCCGTGGATGCTCTCCTTGATGAGTAATGTTGCATGGCCTTCTTCCATTTAGTGGACGTGCACTGGAAACAGCTGCATACCAATTGAATATGGTTTCATCTAAATTAGTGCATCTGATTCTATATTGGATATAGAATGGTATCATATCTTAAGATTATTAAGCTATATGGAGTAATTCGGTTCTTGTTGATAGCAGAATCCGGATATACTCAAGGAACGTTTTAGTAATAGCAGTTTATAGTTTATCCCAAGCATTCGCAAGGGTTTAATGTTCTACCATTTTCAAGATCAAAGTTGTTTTGTTCTTGACCCGCCACATTTTTCGTAAAATGGATTCTTTTCAAAAAACATTAATGGGAATATGGTAAAACCGTAAGTGATTCCAGAACCAAAAATGGTTACTGAAAATTTAGTAAAAGCTAAGAATTCAATTGGATTCGACGATCTATTAGTCACTCAACAGATTTAGAGGGCTCATCCACCCAAGAGATACTTCAGTTTCCTCATAGACGGTGACATAGAGGCTTGCATCATGACGATAATGACCTTAGCTTACCACTGCTGCTGTCTTTGACTATAAGATCTGAAAGGTGGATGACTATAACTTCATTCTAAATTGGATTTAGAAATACACGTGTATATGACTCTGCCAGAGGGTTGTTGTAGTCAGTGGGAACAGCGGAAGCGTGGTGGGAAAGATACTTATGTCTATTTATAGACTAAAGCAGGCATAGCAGAGATGGGTTATCTATTTTGATATAACTGTCATAATGTTTGATTTCATCAAAACAACATATGAATCTGGTAAGAATGTGGTAGGGAGTAGAGTCCTGGAATTTGGATGACATAATCCGGATAGGAAGTGAGGTTCCTATACTACAATCGATCAAATTTTGGATATCGCAGAAGTTTCCCCACATAGGTTATGGATAATGATGCTTTTGCATTGGATGTAGTAAGCGGATATAATCCAATCCTGGAGAAACAATGGGAAACAGTAAAAAACATAAGAAGATGTTCTTGACAAATAGTAATGGCAGCCTCCTACGGGAGACGGTTACCGGTTCTGGCTTCCAAGATGACCTGGGTGACAGAGTGACCGTCAGAGTTATTAGTTTACCCTCTCATGAGGTGCAGTATGTTAGAAAGAGTTCCAAACAGGATACTGAGATGGATATAGCACTGGGGGCTGATTATCATCAGCAAAGGATACAGCCTAAGAAGTTTGGGAAATAGTCATTCTCCGCGAAATTGAGATATAGAGAGATAAAGATAGAAACGTTGTAGTGGATCCACTCATTGAGGATATTTCTCAAACACGTTGTTTCTCAAACTCGGTTTGTGAAGCTCATTAATAGAGAAGTTGGGTATTTAGTAGCACACGAGCTATGAGTATGCAATATCACAATAATTAGCCTTAAGTACAAGTGGGAGATTGTTGGCTATAGTGCCCTCAAGGCAATTATTGTAATTGCAGGCATGCGATTATGATAATTGAGGGAGGATCTATACGGGTAGAATAGTCTTATTCGAGTTGATAGTATGCTATCAGATTTGTCTTTATTATCATGTACATGTATTATGTGGTATTACGGATCGCTATTACATGTTGACAAAGCCCATAGGATTTTTGGTTGACTACCAGAGTTATGATAGCGATCATACTAGTGAGGCCTGGATAGTCCATAAGCAAATCCTTAAATGTCCCTAGTCGTTGGATTATCAAGACTGAGTATGGATACTCCGGAGTAAACTAATGTATATGTTTCTTATTCCCGAGAGGGGAGGTGGCCGGTCTCGCAGCCATTGGTGTGCGGCACCAAAGATTGTATACAGGTGCTCATTAGGGTATGAGTTATACTGGATGGACTCTTCGAGAATCAGCTAGATGGTATTATACTTATAGTCAAATGGTTGTTCTCTGGTGACATGAGTACAAGGTAGTCTGTTGACCTGAGATCGTCGTTTGTCTTATATGAATTCCCACTATACTTTGATTACTACCCTACCACAGCTCTACTGAGTCGTGCAAATAGGTTTTAGTTGGATACAATCCCGAGCCATATGGAGGCAGTGAGCGGATCGAGAGGATTCGTCTCTCTCGGTATAAGGATTCGATGTCACGCTGTGTGCGGTTGGCTAATACCATAAGTCCCTAACCAAGGCAGATGAGATTTACTGACACGAGGTCAGAAGTTTCTCAATTGGTATTGAGCTTGATATCAGCACGACTTATTGGGTTATTAGAGGTGTGACCTAGTCCAACTCCCTAGACCCGATATGCGATACTCAAACGAACAGACCGGACTGTACGATGACTGTCAATTATAGGCTCGGTAGGGGTTTAGACAAGTTTGCTTGTCGATCTTCCTTTCGACAGACTCCTAGATAGCCGATACGTACAAATAGTGCCACTAACATACTTGTGAGTTTTGGATATCATCCAGTTACTCACTGCCAGCGAATTTTCGATTCTTTAGAGTCCTACACTGAGGTTTTTCCGACTCTATTGATATGATGTAGTTGTGCATATTGGATGCGTACCGGAGTTCAATTAAAACTAATGTATTGGATACACTGACGATAATCAGACTTTTGGAAATACTAGCCGATCTTTTGGAAAGACAGATATTAAAATAAGTGCAGATTTAATATATTAATACATGTATATATTAGTATTTAATCACTATTTATTTATGTCTCATTTATGTATTTTTAATACATATGGAAAATATAAATGTAAGTTCATAGTGCTTGTGCCGTGTCAACTACGGCGGTTGCAGAATCAAAAACATTAAATTTTACTTGAGCACTATAAATAATACCCTAGAAATCAAATCCAAATACTAAACTAAACTAAACTAAACTAAAGAGTTAATCTTCTAGGATGAGGACTACAACCTTTGAAGACGTGTCCTTCGGGTCTTTTGTGGTCCTCTTCTTAAGCTCCTAGGGTTGTGAGATCAAGCTTGCAAGATAGTCTCCCTATGCCGAAGATGATCCATCCGAGGATGCCGATTTAAGGTTTAGCTTCTAGTAACAAGCAAAGAAGCAACTAAAAATCAAGGTTTGCTAAGCCTTGATGCTTAAAAGAGTAGTATTAGTGTAAACAAGCCCTCTTTCTTTTTCCTTACAAACTCTAGAGAGCAAATGAGGAAGAAGATGAACAACTCAAGAAAAGGCTACAAATGAGATAATTGTTATTATTATCTCACACTCTCCAAACTTATCTCTTCATCCAAATAAACAATAGTATAAAGTGGGTAGGTCTGTGACTCACTGGTGTGAGTCACAAACTTACACACATCAAAAAGAGAAGAGAAGAAGAGAAAGGTCGCCTCATGTGTACACACACACACACACACACACACACATATATATATGTATATGTATGTATATATGTATATATATAATCAAGTATACCAAAATACCCCGTATTTATAATAACTACGTATACCCGTATTTCTAAAAAATACGAATACCGTATTTGTATCGAAAATACAAAATACGTGTATTCATATTAAGAAAAAATACATGTATTTGTATCAAGACACAAATACCCGTATTCATACAAATACACGCATTCGTATAAATACGGTATTCGTGTTAAAATAAAGTTACCTAAAAGAGAGCAATATAATACTAGTTCCAAATCTGGCTATCTTTCAAACCTACTAGTATTACCAAAATGTCCGATTAAAGCACGTGTATAAAATACAAGTGTTTTATCGAACACTCGAGCGTATCAAAATACGCATACTACACCGTTTCGCCTGAACTGGGAAACCCTCTGTGTGAGACTCTAAACACTTGACAATACGCTGGCAGTGGGTTTAATCACAAGCACGTCAGTGGCACTAGCTGTACGTAACGGTTACCCAGGTATCTGTCGAAAGGAAGGCTGATAAGCAACCTCGTCTGTATCCCTACTTAGCTTGACTGTGACAATCTCCATACAGTCTGGTATGTTCATTTGAGAGTATCGCATATCAGGTCTAGAAAGATGGAAAACGTCAGACCCCTAATAACTTGATAAGTCATGTCGATGTGGCTCAAGACTATCCGAGAAACTATTGATCAAACTATCAGTAAATCTTAACTGCCTTGGCTAGGGTCTTATGGCTTCGGCCAACTGTACATATCCCGACATCAACTCCATATACCAGGAGAGATGAATCCCTGACAATCGCTCACTGCCTCCATGTGGCTCGGGACTGTACCCAACTAAAACCTGTTTTCATGACTCCTTTGAGCCGTGGTAGGGTAGTAATCAAAGCACAGTGGGAACTCATACAAGACAAGCGACGATCTTAGGTCGACAGACTAATCTATACTCATGTCACCTGAGAGCTGTTATCTGACATTAGTTATAGTAACATCCAGCAACTCCTGGTGAGTCCGTCCAGTGTAACTCATAGCCTAATGAGCACCTATATATTATCTTTGGTGTCGTATACCAATGGTTGTAGGACCGATCATCTTCCCTGACGGGAATAAGAAACGTATACACTATTCTACTCTGGAGTATCGATGTGCAGTCTCGATAATCCTACGACTAGGGACAATTTTATGGATGTGCTTATAGACTACCAGCCCCCATGAGTATGATTGCCATCGCAATGCTGGTAGTCAAGCAAAGATCCTACGGGCTCTATCAACATGTATTAGCGATACGTAAAAAAAGGAACATATACACATGTTAAGTTAGATACAAACCAGATAGCATACTATCATATCGAGCAAGACTATCGAATACATGTATATATCCCAAGCATCCAAAATATAATATACAATCATGTATTATACAATAATGGCCTCTAGGGCATATATACCCAACAATCTCCCACTTGCACTAAGGCCATGTATTGGCGTATCGCAGACCTATCATCTCGAATAGCTCCTTAAATTGTGTCTGAGGGATGGCCTAGGTGAATGGATCTGCAGTGTTGTTCTCTGTATCTACTCTCCGCACATCGATCTCCTGGCGATCCACGATCTCCTTGATTAGGCGATACCGCCTTAAAGTGTGTCTGGATTTCTGATGGGACCGTAGTTCCTTCGCTAATGCAATAGCCTCGTTCTTATCGCAATACAAAGATATTGGACCAACAATGGATGGAACCATTTGAAGTTCAGAAATGAACTTCCTCATCCAGACTGTCTCTTTTGTGGTATCATTAGCAGCGATGTACTCAGCCTCAATCGTTGAGTCTGTTATGGTGTCCTGTTTGGAACTCTTCCAATAGACCGCCCTTTCATTGAGGGTTAACACGTAACCTGATATGGATTTAGAGTCATCCTTGTCACTCTTGAAGCTAGAGTCTGTGAAGGTCTCGACCTGGAGGTCTCCATTGTCGTATACTAAGAACAATTCTTTAGTCCTTCTCAGATACTTGAGAATGTTCTTTACGGCTATCCAGTTCTTCTCCCCTGGGTATGACTGATACCAGCTTACCACGCTGAGTACGTAAGCTACATCTTGTCTGGTACATAACATTGCATGCATTATAGATCCTACCACCAAAGCGTACGGTATAATGCTCATGTGAGCCCTCTCATCATCAGTCTTGGGAGACATCTCTTTGGAGAGGATGATTCCGTGACAAGCGGGTAAATTACCACGCTTGTAATCTTCCATACTAAATCTCTTTAGTATGGTGTCAATATACCTTGACTGTGAAAGTCTCAATATTCTCTTAGATTTATCAAGATAGCTCTTAATCCTCAGAATGTACGAGACATCACCCAAGTCTTTCATGGAAAACTTCTGTGAGAAGAAGCTTTTGACCGATTGTAGCATAGGAATGTCATTTCCTATCACGAGAATGTCATCCACATACAAAATAAGGAATACCACAGTTCTCGCTACAATTTTCTTATAAATGCATGGTTCATCTATATTTTTGATAAAGTCAAATTCCTTGACCGTCTCATCAAAGCAAATGTACCAACTCTGCGATGCCTGCTTTAATTTATAAATGGATTTAAGGAATTTGCACACTCTTCCACTGCTCCCACTCTCTATGAAGCCCTCTGGTTGATCCATATAAACACACTTTTCCAAACTTCCATTCAGAAAAGCAGTCTTTACATCGATTTACCAGATCTCATAGTCATGGAAGGCAGCAATGGCAAGTAGGATCTAAATAGATTTAAGCATAGCCACTGGAGAAAAAGTTCTTCATAGTCCAAACCCGATCTTTAAAGAAAACCTTTTGCTACAAGTCTAGCTTTATAGGTTTTAACCTTTCCATCTGCACCAATCTTCCTTTTGAATATCCATTTGCAGCCTAAAGGTTTTACCTCTGGAGGTGCAACGTCCAAAGTCTAAATTTTTTTGGTGTACATGGATTCCATCTTGGATCTTATAGTATCCAGCAACTTCACCGAGTCTCTGCTCATGATAACCTGTTGAAAACTAGTAGGCTCATCATCATTGATGATGCAATCCTCTTGATCCCCGTCTACGAGAAAACCGTAGTATCTCTTGGGCGGATGATACTGCCTACTAGATCTGCGGAGTGGCGTAGGTACGTCCAGTTCTATTGAAGTCTCGGGTTCCACTAAGCTTTCGATAATAGTTTATGGTTCTGGAATTTCTTCCGGCTCTATTGCGCTCCCACTAATTTATTTTTCAAGAAATAGAGTTTCCATAAAGCGGGCATGTTGAGAAACAAAAACCTTTTGTTTCTCAGCATAATAGAAACAATACTCTCTTGAATTCTTTAGATATCCCACAAACTTACACAATACTGAGCGTATTTCGAGCTTGTCCGGATGATGTTTTTTGACAAAAGCTGGACACCCCCATATCTTAAGATACTTAAGACAGGGTTTCTTTCCACTCCAAATTTCATATGGAGTGGTAGGAACTGACTTAGTAGGAACTTTGTTCAATATGTATGCAGCACATTCTAGTGCAAAACCCCAGAAGTATAGCGGCAACTCAGCATTGCTTATCATGGAATGCACCATATCAAGCAAGGTGCGATTCCTCCTTTCTGATACACCGTTGTGTTGTTTTGTGTATGGAGGAGTATGCTGAGAAAGAATTCCATTATCTTTTAAATATTTTAGGAACTCGGTACTTAAGTATTCTCCATCCCGATCGGATCGAAGTATCTTGATACTTTTTCTCATTTGTTTTTCCACTTCATTCTTATACTCCTTGAATTTTTCAAAGGCCTCGGATTTATGTTTCATCAAGAATATATGTCTATACTTTGAAAAATCATCGGTAAAAGTAATGAAGTAGGAATAACCATTTCTTGCATGTGTAGAAATCAGACCACACACATTGCTGTGTATGAATCCCAGGAGCTCAGTGGCTCTTTCTCCATATCCAGAAAACGGAGTTTTGGTCATCTTTCCTCTGATACATGATTGACAGGTCTCATAGGATAGATATTCAAATGAATCTAAATATCCATCATTATATAACTTAGTTAATCGTGTTTCATTGATATGACCTAATCTACAATGCCATAAGAAAACTCGATTTGATTCTGGAGTTTTTCTTTTTAGTGTGTTTTGGACGTTGAAAACTTGATGCTGATTGAGTATGTATATTCCGTTATAGTGTATCTGACCCAATCATTTCATGATTTAGATGAATGTTTATAAAACGGATTTCAAGTGAAAAAGCATATCCTTCATTAGATAACAAAGATACAGATATAATATTGCACATCATGCTGGGTACACAAAAACAGTCATGCAAAACCAAAATATGTCCACTCATCATCTCGAGGTGATATTCTCCCACCGCAACAGCATCCACTCTTGTTCCGTTGCCAACTCGTAGCGTCATATTACCTTTCCCCAAAACTTTACGGCTTCTTAGCGCCTGCAAAAAATTACAGAGGTGAGATCCTGACCCGGTATCCAATACCCAAAAAATATAGTTGTCACACCCCGCTTCCCAGTGTACGGGGGTGGAGACGTGGCGGGCACGCGACGTATTTACTAAGAATTAAATATGTCAAGCGTAATTAAGCAAAGAAATGATAAGAGTATAAAATGAACAGCTACTTTTATTAACATTCATCTTTACAATACACGGCTTTGAAAAGGAAAGTATAATGATATAAAGCAATGCCTAAACAGTGGCATATGAAATGAAAAGTAAGTACAAGGAAAACTAGAAATCCTGCTGCTCGGTGAACTGGTCCACGTCTTCCTGGCTAGGCTCGATCTCGAGAGAGCCCGGTCCTCCTGACGAACATTCCAAAGAAAAAAAGACAGGAATGTCGTCAGTGAACTAGCGCTCAGTAAGTCCTAAAAGAAATGAAGGAATACAACAAGTAATGTGGAAGGAAACTGTTAAGTTATACAGATATCAGTTTATTATTCTAACGTAGTTGTTTGTAGCTTGGTACAGTAGGTATCAGTGTATACGAGAGGAGTCCAACTTGCTCCGTGGACTATGGTAACAGGTAGTACAAGGCCCCGTAAAAACCGACGGGACAACGGCACGAGAGTTCATGTAAGTTTCTTTTAGTGACCATCTCGTTCCTCTTCTAATACATTCCGTACCAATCTACCCCGTTAACCCCGTGTAATGTTTTATATAGATTATAATTATCAGACTTTCCGAGACCATGAATACAAGTTGTTCATGTAATCAGGTTCAGGATGTAAATAAGTAGTCATGTAATCAGGTTCAGGATGTAAACAAGTAGTCATGTAATCAAGTCAAGTAATAGCCATGGTTTGGTCAAGTCAAGTCATGTAATACCCGGTTCAGTTTGTACCATATCCGTATTTTTAATAAATAATTTCCTAATATTTTCCCCCGAATTTTTCCTACATAAGTCCCTATATTATTCCTAAAACCTAATTTCTAAACTTTTTACCTAAAACTGTATCCAAACTTCTTTTTCCCCCAACTCATAAACCCTCGGCCTATCCCAGCCCCAGCCTAAAGCCCACGAACCCTGTCCCAACCCGAACCCGGCTCGACTCCCCTAACACCATTTCCCTTCTTCTTCTTTTCTTTCTCTCTCTCGTTTCTGTTCACACCCTCTCGCCATGACCTTCCCCTTCTCGCGCCATCCCCGAGACTCGCTCCCCTCAACAACCTAAGACCTCGACCTCGTCCCAACGGCCATCCCCGAGACTCGCTCCCTCTTTCCAGCCTCCTCACCACTCGTCTTCGCCCCAACGAACCCCCATCTCCCTCGTTCACGTCTCGCCCTCCCCGCTCGACTCGCTCCAACGACGGAGCCCACGCTAACTGACCCCGCGACCCCCATCTCCCTCGCGTTACCCCCTCTCTCGTTCTCATTCGCTCACTCTTGCTCTCCCCTCTTCCTCACCCCGAGCACCCCACTATAAACCTACCGCCGAGCTCCTCCGCTACCATCAAACCCACAGCCCTGACCTCACCTCTGCCCCTACCGTCGATCACTTTGCCGGAGCTTCAACCTCGTCGCCTCCATCGACTGCACCGAGCCTCGCAACCCAACACCACCAGACACCCGAGCTCCCCACAGTCCTTGCACCTGAGCTCCGGCCATCTCGAGCACCCGCCTCTCCTACCTCCTCCGAGCATCTCGCCCGCCACCCATCGCCGTCACCGACTCCCCTCACCGCCGGTGCCACCCTGCCATGCTCCGCCGACGAGCCACTGCACCTCATCTCCTCTCTCCGCCCATCACCACCACAACCTCCGAGCTCCACCTTGTCGCCTCCACCAACTCCTCCATCGACGATGAGCTGCGACCACCGCAACCCCTCGAGCTCACGTCACCGTGACCACCTCACTCCACCTCCAAGCACTCCGACCACGCCTCTGAACCACCGACGATCTCCGCAACCCCGCTGCCACTATCGTCGACATCAAGCCCCCTGAATCCATCACCAAGGATGCCACCAACTCCTCTGCCCTCCCCATCTGCAGCCACAGCCGACCACTACCCTAATTCACCTCGTCGCCAAAACCACCACCACCTTGAGAACCCCAACGCATCCGCCTGACCCGACCACCTGAACACCCGGAGCGGCACCGTAGCAGCCTCCTCTGCATCGAGCCACCGCCATCATCAACGACCACACCACTCTGAGCCCAAGCCTCCGCTGTACTCCCTCCAACCGAACCCTTCATCATCGGAGCTCCCCCGACCGTTGCTGGACCACCGTTGCCTCGCCGCTGACCCGTGCCCTACAGTGTCGCGTCATACCCCAGCCGAGCCCAAGTTCCAAGCCAAAATCAATGCCCAGCATTTCGTTGAACACTTACGTTTGTTGCGATCCCCACTGTTCCAGTCGCCGGAATTGCCGTCCAAGCCATGGCCTCGGTCCCTATAACCGTCATAGTCGTTAATGTAGTCGCCGTCGCAATGCCGCACATGTCCATCGCAATGTGTATCACGTTCGAGCCTCGCACCGTGCCACCGCGTACCCAGACGTGTCGCGCCCCGTACCCACTCCCCGTACCACGTCGTGCCAGACCCCGTGCCACACCATACCCGATCCAGTGCACGCGCCGTGCCGCTCCCGGACCACGTACCGAGTCAAGACCGTGCCCAGTACTGTGTCGCGCCCGCGTCATCACCACGCCTACTACCGTGTCACACTCGCATCGCCACCGCGTCCAGTACCGAGTCACCGCGCATCGCGCCACGCGTCCGTGTCCAGCATCACATCGTCTCATGTGTCGAGACGAAGTTCGCAAACGGTGTCGCTTCCATATCAAGCGACCGAAGGCAAGTGAAATCTCACTTGCTTCTACATGCTACATACTTATAACTATAGACTCGGATTAACTGTATGCTAGATAGATTGTTACGGGTCCATATTTGGATATTTAATTGTTTAGTTTAGCTATTAAGAGAAATTTGAATATGTTATACTACAATATGAAAGAAAAATAATATAATAGGCACAGATCAAAATTACCAGCAAAATTAATAATATGATTCCATAATGTCACGCATCCCAAGATTCTATATCAGCCAGTTTACTATCACATATTATTCGTAAGTTATCCATATCTTTAAGAAAAACCTCAGTAATCTAGGATGACTGGTTTGAGCATAATTAGATCTGAACATCACGTTAATACCATGTGGAGTTGTAAGCATTTGACACCATTTTCATGTGTTTGGCAAAACCAACTTTAATTAGGTAGTTCTCGATATTGTGTGATGATAGTTCGATGTGGGGAAATGAACTAAAATCCCGTCGATCTTGCTTAAAAATTTATCCATATTTTCCTTTTCTCTACTTACGAATTTCGTATAGAAAACTGAACTCTAAATAACGAAGTATCGCACGTGTAACGACGTCCCAAAGAGGCGATGTCAATTCTGATTTTGCCGTACATGTCGAGATATTAAATTGATACAAATTTTAATACAGATTGGAATGTGATGTTCTATGGCTCATATCTAAGCCGACTCGATAATCTAGAACCATATATAGTTTATTTTCGATATCGATAGATTACGGCAGCGAGAGTTGACCGGGAATGCAACTCGGGACTGCAGTCCGGCGCAACATTCTACGGAGGAAACCTGAATTTAAGCACCTGTACATACCTGCATAAATCTGAAAATGCATGGAGCCCCATATGGTCGCGTAGATAACTTAATTATCTAACACATGAATCTGGTCCCATGCATTTTCACCGACGTTTGATATTTAAATTGTATTTTAGAGCGTCGCTATGTTCTGCAGTTTCTGCAGTAATATTCCTGACACCATCACATTAATCTGAACATAACTTCTAATATAGATGTGCTAATGATAATATGTTTGATGTGTTGGAAACTTAACTGATATAACTATATTTCATTTAACTGGAGCAACATCTGAATCTGAACACAATTACTGGTAAAACACGCGCGAAGTTGGGTTTCCAATTCTGAAGCTGGAATTCCAGCAATCGATTGCTACCTTAAAATGTTGATAATTCCCTAACATGATTTCCGATTGACATGAAACTAATTTTACTGGTTAGATAATCAAGTGTACTTCATACTCTTTTTATATTATTTTGGTCGATTCCATACGTGTGATTTATCTTAAATTTTACAAGTTATATGGTATTGGTCATCATTGAAATAGTGAATACCTGTTCAGTGCATTTCTGCTTATTTTTCGTGTTTGCTTTATATCCGCTGCATAGTGATCATTCATATTGAAACCTAGCGATTGATTTTTATTGTCGATATATTAGGGTTAGTGATTGGGTTGTGGCAAATACGACAGTGATATTGATAAGTGGAAAAGTGATTGAACGTGACAGCGATACGTATTTGTTCACAACCTATCTAATACATGAATGCATACTATAAACTGGGGAATGGGGAAATTAAGGTGGAATTGAACTCGTATTTAGCGAGGTACAGTGATTTAGAGGATGATCATTCGCTATCAGTGATATATATATATATATATACACACACACACACACATACATATATATATACACACACACATACATACTTTAGGTCGTGGGTCTAGCGGCACGGCTGACAGGGTTATGTCCCGAGCACAGTGGACCGTAGTCTCGGGCATGCACGAGACCCTTGTTAAACACGAGCATTCTATCCACCAATTGATTTCATTGACTTAGTGACCGATAAGTAGTGACATACGCATTGCCAGTTTACTGACATGATACCCATATTGCACTTTTCATATTCAGTTGATGTTTATTATACGCATGTTCTGCATTTTATTGTACTTCTCATGTTCAATAATATTGCATACTCATTATATATATATTTATTGCTATATGTGTCGCCCTGACGACCTGAGTGTGCATGCTAATAGTGAGAAGTGGACTTAGCTCGGATCAGGATCGGTCGTACCTCGAGGATATGGTGGACATCTAGATCAGCCTCGTCAGCGCTGTCTTTTCCTTGATTTCCATCTGGTTAGTTTTGTATCTATTTTGGTAGTATTTAGTGACTGCATTTCTCATTACTTGTGCTATGATCACTGATTACCATGTAGTGCAAGAAGCCGAAGTGTGACTACGGCAGGATATTTCCTCGACCGTAGGAGCATGGATGGCCTCGTCACCCATCGTATTCCGTATTTTGGGAAGCGGGGCGTGACATGTTTTTGTTGGTATCATAGCCAGGTTGGTTTGGATTGAGATTACAGTTCCGATTAGAGCTTGAAAATTTAAGCCACCCTTTCGGTTTAAATTGTAAACTTGTTATCTTTAACCTTGATTCTTATAGTGTGTCCTGCTACATATTTTGATCCATTCGCTATAATTTTGGGTAACTTGGTAGAGTTATATGGTTGTAACTATGAACTGCAACATAGTTACAATACTGTACTCTATTGAGTGACTTGGGATTCTACCTTTGATTCCCTCCTCGATTGAATATTACTTTACCGCATAATCTTGTTTTTATCGTCAAATCTCTACCTCCGTTTATATCTTATATCGTTCCCGAGTCTTCAAATCTGTTTTACATTTTCATCCTTGTACTTTTCCTATTGATTCTACCCCTGCTTACGTTTCTTATCGGACTCGCTGCATTCTCACGTCTTCGTTTCTTCAAAGTTATCATATCGCGTTGTATAGCTTTAAGTTCCTATCATCGTCACACAGCGGAAGCTAAAACCTGGCTTTCAACGACTCTTCTTCCACCTCCACTCCTCGGAGTCAGGCTGCCGAGATTTTGGGCATACCACGAGGATTTAGAGAAGCCCGGGAAAAGACGAACGATTTTTTTTTTGCTGAAGGTAAGGTGGCAGCTAGTTCGCGCACCAGGAGGAGCCCCCGATCGTGAGGGAATCCCTGTTAGTGAAAAAGGAGGCGTACAGATGAAGCAGCGAAGAACCCGAGTGTGCGGTTATTGCAAGAGACTGGGGTACCTACAGAGAGACCGTCGCCAGGCCAAAAGGCAGTACTTGATTTGTGGATCCGACGAACATCTTGTCAATGTTTGCCCGAGAAGGAAGGAGCTGCAAGGAAGAGATTTATCGACGCCCTCCACATCTAATTGCGAAACTCGGTTGTTTCATTATTTTGTAGCTTGAATTTCGAGGATGAAACGGACCCAACACGAGGTTCAGACTTGCTTCACGAGATCGCAGAGATTTAGAGATCGACGCGAAGTTATCACATTCCCTGTCGTCAACAATGATATTATTTTCTCAGTTGTTCCTTTTCGTTCAACTTCTGTATCCGTTGAACTTCTTGGTTTAAATACAATAAAGTTGTGATATGTGACTAACTACTTTTGTTTGACTCCCTATATTTAGACCCTAAACTCTGTCGACACCATAGTTCATCACCGCACCTCCTGACTCTTTTCCCAATTAGGTCATATCCTGCCGCATACTTCTGTCCGAAACTGTCAAACCCTATCCTCATTGTAAATTTGTATCTTCTAAGATTTGGAGTCCAAATTTCATCCTTTTATCCTTATGTCATTCTGGACAACTCAATTTCTATTTACGTTTCTTTCGTTTGAGTGCTTTCTTGCGGCGTCGACCTTCGAAGTATATACCGCAATACCTTCTCTGGCTAGTCTACCATATATTACTTGTGTTATTTTCCTATTAATATAGTTATAACTAGTAGTGCCTACTATCTTAAATTTAAAGTTCTACCTATTTATGGTTATTTAGATTTTCATCATGTGTTGGTAAGTATTTTAGTTTTACTCACTGTCTTGAAGTGCTCTACTATTTTTATTTTCTCAATAGTTTAAACATACACCGTATATTCTACTTATAGTAAATTGTTCCTATTAATACTTTTCATACTATTGTCTTTTAATGAAGTTCCATTCTTCGTGCCTTTTGGCTTTTTCTATCTGCTCTAATTACAGGATGTCATTTTGAATTATTTTCTACTCTAATTTTCTTTTAATGTTTACTGTTTATTATATTGTTATCATTCCTATTCATTTCGGTTGTTGGCGTTATTTTGATTAACTTTCAAAGTTTATATTATTGTGGTTTGAGTTTCTTTAAAATGAGCTTCACATTGATTTTTATATAGTATTTTCCTTTTCTTTGTTCATATTTATGCCAATTATCTTTTGTTTTCTTATTTACGTTTAATTCCGTATTCTTGTGCTCCAATCGATTTAAATTTTCTATTTACCGTAATAAATTATGGTTATCTTGTATGTTGATACACTTTATGTACGTGTATATATATCATTATCTCGGTATTATCTTAGTTTCCCTTGTGTTGTATTATCACCGTACTTTTGCAAATACAGTCTATTCTTGGCCATTACGTTAATTGTTGACATCTAGTTATTTACCAGTCCACTTATATTTTTTTCGTTTTATTATTTTTCTGTATTTCACCGTATGAATATTCTCAAGTTATTTTATAATGGATTGATTTATAGTTTTACTAAAGTAGTTTCGGTTCTTAAGACCTATCAGTCAATCATTCACTATTACTTATTATTGTCATTCTAAAATTTTTCATTGTAATTGTATGTGTGTGTGTGTATAGTTTATTACTATTATTTGCTATTTATTTTGACCTTATATATGATTTTTTCTGCCCTGTTTGCTTACATATAAGTGTTCGGTTTTTCTAGTGGTTGCTTTTCGCATGATTTTATAACTTCTAGTTTATTTTAATTTCGAGGACGAAATTTTATATAAGTGGGGTATGATGTAATACCCGGTTCATTTTGTACCATATCCGTATCTTTAATAAATAATTTCCTAATATTTTCCCCCCGAATTTTTCCTACATAAGTCCCTATATTACTCCTAAAACCTAATTTCTAAACTTTTTACCTAAAAATGTATCCAAACTTCTTTTTCCCCCAGCTCATAAACCCTCGGCCCATCCCAGCCCCAGCCTAAAGCCCACGAACCCTGTCCCAACCCGAACCCGACCCGAACTCCCCCAACACCATTTCCCTTCTTCTTCTTCTCTTTCTCTCTCTCGTTTCTGTTCTCACCCTCTTGCCACGACCTTCCCTTTCTCGTGCCATCCCCGAGAACCACTCCCCTAAACAACCTAAGACTTCGACCTCGTCCCAACGGCCATCCCCGAGACTCGCTCCCTCTTTCCCTCCTCCTCACCCATCGTCTTCGCCCCAACGAACCCCCATCTCCCTCCCCCACGTCTCGCCCTCCCCGCTCGACTCGCTCCCACGATGGAGCCCACGCCAACTGACCCCGCGACTCCCATCTCCTTCGCGTTACCCCCTCTCTCGTTCTCATTCTCTCACTCTCGCTCTCCCCTCTTCCTCACCCTGAGCACCCCACTGTAAACCTACCGCCGAGTTCCCTCGCTACCGTGTAACCCACAGCCCCGACCACACCTCTGCCCCCACCGTCAATCACCTTGTCGGAGCTTCGACCCCATCGCCTCCATCGCCTGCACCGAGCCTCGCGACCCAACACCACCAGACACCCGATCTCCCCACAGTCCTTTCACCTGAGCTCCGGCCATCTCGAGCACCCGTCTCTCCTACCTCCTCCGAGCATCACGCCCGCCACCCATCGCCGTCACCGACTCCCCTCACTGCCGGTGCCACCCTGCCATGCTCCACTAACAAGCCACTGCACCTCATCTCCTCTCTCCGCCCATCACCACCACAACCTTCGAGCTCTACCTCGTCGCCTCCACCAACTCCTCCATCGATGACGAGCTGCGACCACCGCAACCCCTCGAGCTCACATCACCGTGAACACCTCACTCCACCTCCAAGCACTCCGACCACGCCTCTGAACCACCAATGATCTCCGCAACCCCGCTGCTACTGTCGTCGACATCAAGCCCCCTGAATCCATCACCGCGGCCGCCACCAACTCCTCTACCCTCCCCATCTGCAGCCACAGCCGACCACTACTCCAATTCACCTCATCGCCAAAACCACCACCACCTTGAGAACCCCAACGCATCCGCCTGACCCGGCCACCTGAACACCCGGAGCGCCACCGTAGTAGCCTCCTCTCCGTCGAGCCACCACCATCATCAACGACCACGCCACTCCGAGCCCAAGCCTCCGCTGTATTCCCTCGAACCGAACCCCTCATCACCGGAGCTCCCCCGACCGTTGCTAGACCACCATTGACTCGCCGCTGACCCATGCCCTACAGTGTCATGTCGTACCCCAGCCGAGCCTAAGTTCCAAGCCAAAAGCAATGCTCGACATTTCGTCGAACACTTACGTTTGTTGCGATCCCCGCTTTTCCAGTCGCCAGAATTGTCGTCCAAGCCATGGCCTCGGTCCCTGCGACCGTCATAGTCGTCAATGTAGTCGCCGTCGCAACGCCGCACATGTCCGTCGCAGCGTGTATCGTGTTATAGCCTCGCACCGTGCCCGCCTCCGTGCCACCGTGTACGCAGACGTGTCGTGCCCCGTACCCACTCCTCATGCCACGTCGTGCCAGCCCCTGTTCCACACTGTACCCGATCCAGTGCACGCGCCGTGCCGCTCCCGGACCACGTACCGAGTCAAGACCGTGACCAGTACCGTGTCGCGCCCACGTCATCACCACGCCCGCTACCGTGTCACACTTGGATCGCCACCGCGTCCAGTACCGAGTCACCGCGCATCGCGCCACGCGTCCGTGTCTAGTATCACATCATATCGTGTGTCGAGACGAAGTCCGCAAACGGCGTCGCTTCCATATCAAGCGACCGAAGACAAGTGAAATCTCACTTGCTTCTACATGCTATATACTTATAACTATAGACTCGGATTAACTGTATGCTAGATAGATTGTTACGGGTCCATATTTGGATATTTAATTGTTTAGTTTAGCTATTAAGAGAAATTTGAATATGTTATACTACAATATGAAAGAAAAATAATATAATAGGCACAGATCTAAATTACCAGCAAAATTAATAATATGATTTCATAATGTCACTCATCCCAAGATTCTATATCAGCCAGTTTACTATCTCATATTATTCGTAAGTTATCCATATCTTTAAGAAAAACCACAATAATCTAGGATGACTGGTTTGATCATAATTAGATCTGAACATCACGTTAATACCATGTGGAGTTGTAAGCATTTGACACCATTTTCACGTGTTTGGAAAAACCAACTTTAATTAGATAGTTCTCGATATTGTGTGATGATAGTTCGATGTGGGGAACTGAACTAAAACCCCGTCGATCTTGCTTAAAACTTTATCCATATTTTCCTTTTTGCTACTTACGAATTTCGTATAGAAAACTGAACTCTAAATAACGAAGTATCGCACGTGTAACGACGTCCCAAAGAGGCGATGTCAATGCCGTACATGTCAAGATATTAAATTGATACAAATTTTAATACAGATTGGAATGTGATGTTCTATGGCTCATATCGAAGCCGACTCGATAATCTAGAACCATATATAGTTTATTTTCGATATCGATAGATTACGGCAGCGAGAGTTGACCGGAAATGCAACTCTGGACTGCAGTCCGGGACAGCATTCTACGGAGGAAACCTGAATTTAAGCACCTGTACATACCTGCATAAATCTGAAAATGCATGGAGCCCCATATGGTCGCGTAGATAACTTAATTAGCTAACACATGAATCTAGTCCCATGCATTTTCATTGTCGTTTGATATTTAAATTGTATTTTAGAGCGTCGCTATGTTCTGCAATTTATGCAGTAATATTCCTGACACCGTCACATTAATCTGAACATAACTTCTAATATAGAGGTGCTAATGATAATATGTTTGATGTGTTGGAAACTTAACTGATATAACTATATTTCATTTAACTGGAACAACATCTGAATCTGAACATAATTACTTGTAAAACGCGCGCGAAGTTGGGCTTCCAGTTCTGAAGCTGGAATTCCAGCAATCGATTGCTACCTTAAAATGTTGATAATTCCCTAACATGAATTCCGATTGACATGAAACTAATTTTACTGGTTATATAATCAAGTGTAATTCGTACGCTTTTTATATTATTTTGGTCGATTCCATACGTGTGATTTATCTTAAATTTTACAAGTTGTATGGTATTGGTCATCATTGAAATAATGAATACCTGTTCAGTGCATTTCTGCTTATTTTTCGTGTTTGCTTTATATCCGCTGCATAGTGATCATTCACATTGAAACCTAGCGATTGATTTGCATTGTCGATATATTAGGGTTAGTGATTGGGTTGTGGCAAATACGACAGTGATATTGATAAGTGGAAAAGTGATTGAACGTGACAGCGATACGTATTTGTTCACAACCTATCTAATACATGAATGCATACTATAAACTGGGGAATGGGGAAATCAATGTGGAATTGAACTCGTATTTAGCGAGGTACAGTGATTTAGAGGATGATCATTCGCTATCAGTGATATATATATATATATATATATATATATATATATATATATATATATATATACACTTTAGGTCGTGGGCCTAGCGGCACGGCTGACAGGGTTATGTCCCGGGCACAGTGGACCGTAGTCTCGGGCATGCCATGCACGAGACCCTTGTTAAACACGGGTATCCTCTCCACCAATTGATTTCATTGACTTAGTGACCGATAAGTAGTGACATATGCATTGCCAGTTTACTGACATGATACCCATATTGCACTTTTCATATTCAGTTGATGTTTATTATACGCATGTTCTGCATTTTGTTATACTTCTCATGTTCAATAATATTTCATACCCATTATATATATATATATATATATTGCTATATGTGTCGCTTTGACGACCTGAGTGTGCATGCTCAGAGTGAGAAGTGGACTTAGCTCGGATCAGAATCGGTCGTACCTCGAGGATATGGCCACGCCAGCGCTGTCTTTTCCTTGATTTCCATCTGGTTAATTTTGTATCTATTTTGGTAGTATTTAGTGACTGCATTTCTCATTACCTGTGCTATGATTACTAATTACCATGTAGTGCAAGAAGCCGAAGTGTGACTACGGCAGGATATTTCCTCGACCGTAGGAGCATGGCTGGCCTTGTCACGCATCGTATTCCGTATTTTGGGAAGCGGGGCGTGACAAGTCATGTTTGCATATTGATATTGTTCTGGTATTCAGGTTCAAGTATACATGTTAGAGTTTGGATTCATGTTTGAATTGGATTTTGATTTGAGTTTGGATTCTAATTTGATTTAGACTCAGACTGAGTTAGACACTTGCAACTGATTTAGATCCTGAATTAGATTCGGGAGTTATCGGTAACTGCTGCACATGGACGGCAGGATTTGTGTCTTTTTCCAAGACAATTACTATTGATAACACTGTTAAGTTTTTCTACCTTAAATAGGCAAGCACTCACTTTCTCCGGCTCCCTGAGGCTCAAAAGAATTGATCCCGCTTAAACTCATATTTACTAATGTCCTTAAATGTAATTTTTTATAACTCGAGGGGGTTTTATGAAAAATATTTTCTTAACATATAGTTCAAAATAAGCTCGAGAAATTATTTATATTATTTAGGGTTTCTATGAATGTGAATTTTAAGAGTTGAAGTATTTTAGTGATAATAGCTTAACTTGAATAGTTCATGGTATTTTACTATAAAGCTTTGACTTTCGTTGGTATCTTGATAGTATAATTTGTAATTCTTTCCTTTGAAAAAATATAAGGTTATTTTATTTTGAAAATATATGGATTTTATAATATTTATATAATTAATAAAAATTAATTTTATTATTAAGTAGAAATTTGCGTTTTTCTTTAAAATCGTATTAAAAACCTTTCGAGACCGAATGCTCCGTGAAGAGGTCTGCATCTCGCTCTACCAGCCCAAGAATGTTCGATAATCTGCACCATCCAATAGCGGGTCCCCTAAAAAGGGTTGTAGAGGTTTATTTGCAAAGAAATTTTAGAATACAATTCTAAAGAAAACAATTTTTATAGTAGATGGTATTTTAATGAAATATATTGTATTCGCCACAAAAATAGGTTCAAAGAGAATCGTGCTATGGAATCATGTATGTTTGTGAGGCATAGGTCATTACCCGTGAAGTTTTTTAAAGGTATGGTTCAACAAAGGAAAATAAGATGACATATATAAAGTTCATGGTATTTAAACGAAAAACTCAATTTAAAGTTATTTTACATGAGAATTTAAATGGAATTTGATTCTAAATAACTATGAATTAAAATTACAAGTGATGTGTACAAATTGGACTTAACGAAGTATTAAAGATGAGTAGTTTTCTAGGTTTTAGTAAAAGTTATCGGTACTAACTTCACTTTCAACATATATTTTGAGAAGAGATATTCAAAGAAGAAGGTGAGAAATTGAGAGGGACTTACGAGTGAAATAGTTTAAGAAGAGGTAGAATAAGAGTGGGTTGTCGTTGTGGCGTCGTGGGGTCGCCGGAATAGCCTCGATTCCTCACCGGAAGTTGCTCATTGGCTAACTCATCTTCTACTCCACTTGCACTTGAGAAAATTTGAGAGTTTTGGCTAGAATTTTCAAAATGAGGAAGGGCTAGGGTATGGGGTGGTATTTATAGTGTGGAATTAGGGTTTTGGAATTAAAAGAGTGAATTAAAATGCATTAAAATATGATAAATTGGGGAATTGAGGGGTCTCTGTTTGATTGCAGAGCAATCAAATAGTGCAGGGGAGTTAGGGGTAGGCCAATGGCCTTGTGTGCAAAGCACGGGCACATTTTGCTATAGGGGGCCCGTCGGCGCCGGTTTTTGATGAATTTTGGCCGGTCGATTTTGGGAGATGGGCCGTAGGATTTGTGCCACGTGTTCCTCTCTGTATAAATACCCTTTTGCACATGTTTATTTCTTCAGACTTTTAATTTTTATGTGCATTGCACGTGTAAACTTTTGGGCTTCCAAAAAGTTTAAAAGAAAAATCAGAAAAAATATAATATGTCTGATGAGGTTCGAACACAGGAGCTACGTCGCAGCAGTGTAAGGCTTTACCAGTAAACTACAAGTTGTTTCTTACTGTTCTTAAACAAAAATTAACTTTTAAATTGTACTCAGGCTTGCAAACTCCTTTCTGTATATTACATTGAAAATTTTCGTACAGTAAATTCAGAGTCGTTACATTCTACCCTCCTTATAAAAATTTCGTCCTCGAAATTTACAATTACATAAGGACTAGTTTATAAATAAGTAAGTGTATCTTGCACACATGTCATCTTTTCGTTCCGACGTTGATTCTCCTGGCGAATTTTTTCTCCACATCACTCGGACCAAGTTTACTTCCTTATTCATCAGTGTCTTCACCTTTCTGTCCAGGATTTGAACGGGTTGTTGCTCACAAGTTAGGTATGACTGTACAGTGAGATCGGAGTGATCAAGGATGTGGCTGGGGTCGCTCATATATCTTCAGAGCTGGGAGATGTGGAACACATTATGCACTCCTTCCAATGAGGGTGGAAGTGCCAAACGGTATGCCACTTCTCCGACTCGTTCGAGTATGTCGAACGGTCCTATGTATCTGGGACTGAGCTTACCCCTCTTGCCAAAGAGGATTACTCCTTAGTTTGGAGAGATCTTTAAGAAAACATGATCTCCAAGTTGGAACTCCAGGTGTCGACGCTTTGCATTTGCCTAATGCTTCTGTCGGTCTTGGGCTATGCGCATTCTTTCCCTGATCGTGCGAACTACGTCCATAGTTGTCACGATCATCTGTGGTCCAAGGAGTTCACGATCTCCGATGTCGTCATAACTTAGTGTTGAACGACACTTCCTTCCATAGAGTGCTGCAAATGGTGTCATTCCAATGCTCGCCTGATAACTATCGTTGTATGAAAACTCCACAAGGTGTAGGTGATCTTCCCACGAACCTCCGAAGTCTAACATACAAGCTCTTAGCATGTCTTCCAGAATCCGAATTGTCCGCTCAGTCCGTCCGTCCGTTTATGGATGATAATCCGTGCTGAAGTTTAGACTCATTCCCATGCTAGCTTGCAGACTCTACCAAAACTGTGATCGGAATCTGGTGTCACGATCGGGGACGATGCAAACTGGTACTCCATGTAATCTCACGATCTCCTGCATAAGTTCATGGGTATAAAAAATAGTACAATTTGAGTTTAAATCTTACTTTAGATTCATGCATACCTCCATGTACTTCTTTGTTAACGTCTCGGTAGATTGGCCAATTCGAAAGGGAATAAAGTGAGCCGACTTGGTGAGTCGATCCACAATAACCCATACTGCGTCGTTACCCTTCGTGCTGCGAGAAAGGGCATTCATGAAGTCCATGGTAATGTGCTGCCATTTCCATTCTGGGATGGGTAACGGCTGAAGTAGACCAGCAGTTCTGTGATGTTCAGCCTTCACTTGCTGACACACCAAACACTTGGCTACGCTTCTGGCTACTTCACACTTCATTTTATGCCACCAGTAGTGTTGCCGTAGATCCTTATACATTTTGGTACCACCGGGGGGTGTACTAAGTACGGAGAGCTGTGAGCTTCTTTCATCAACTCTTCTCAAACAAGACCTTGTGGTACACACAATCTACTTCTATATCTCAAGGATCCATCTTCGTGGATGATGAATTCAATTCGAAGTCCACTTTCTACTTGTTCTTGGATCTTTTGTAGCTTGGCATCATTTGCTTGAGTTACCTTGATCCAATTGACAATAGTAGACTGGACCTGTAAGTTCATCAAATACGAAGCGTTACCTGGCATAACTATTTCGATCGCCAATCTATGCAATTCCTACTCTAGCTTCCACTGAGCGGTGAGATTCATTGCTAATGGCTGGCGGCTAAGTGCATCAGGAACTACATTCACCTTCTCTGGATGATACTGTAGGTTGATGTCGAAGTCCGCCATGAGTTCTAGCCATCTTCTCTGCCGCATGTTTAACTCCTTCTGAGTAAATATATACTTCATATTTTTGTAGTCGGTGTATATATCCGCTCGTTCACCCAAAAGATAGTAGCGCCAAATCTTAAGTGCAAAGATAATGGCTGCCAACTCCAAGTCATGTGTTGGATAGTTGCACTCATGAACTTTCAACTGTCTTGATGCAAAAGCTACAACTTTTCCATGCTGGTGTAGAACACATCCTAATCCCTTACCGGACGCATCACAGCATACGAAGAAACCTCTAGATTGATCCGGTATTACGAGAATAGGAGCTGAAGTTAACCTCGACTTGAGTTCTATAAAAGCTTGTTCACATGCGTTTGACCACACGAACGCTTCATCTTTACGTGTGAGTTTGGTCAGGGATACTGCAATCTTCGAAAAACCTTCAATGAATCTTCGGTAGTATCCTGCTAATCCCAAGAAATTTTGAATATCCTTCACCGTCTTTGGTGTCGGCCATTCGCTAACAGCTGACACTTTAGCTGGATCTACTGAGATTCCTTCGCCTGAAACGATATGCCCGAGAAATCTGACTTGATCTAGCCAAAATTCACACTTGCTGTACTTGGCATAGAGTTGATGATGTCGCAATGTCTCCAGGACAATCCGTAAATGCTCGGCGTGCTCTTTCCGATTTTTTGAATACACCAGGACGTCGTCGATGAAAATAACAACGAACCTGTCTAAGTACTCTCGGAAAACTTGGTTCATCATGTTCATGAATATAGAAGGTGCATTGGTCACTTCAAATGGCATCACGACATATTCGTAATGACCATAGAGAGTCCCGAACGCCGTTTTAGGAATATCAGACTCTTTGACCTTCACCTGATGATATCCTGAACAAAGATCTAGCTTTGAAAATACGCAAGACCCACTAAGCTGATCGAACAGATCATCGATGCACGGTAGTGGATACTTGTTCTTTATCGTCACTTCGTTCAGAGCTCAGTAGTCTACACACATTCTGTATGAACCTTCTTTCTTCTTCATAAGCAAAACTGGAGATCCCCAACTTGAAGTACCGGGACGAATCCAACCTTTCTTCAGAAGTTCGTCCAACTGAGTACGGATCTCCTTCAATCCTTCTGGACTTAACCGGTACGAAGCTTTGATCACCGGTTGCGCACCAGGTAGTAAATCAATGTTGAATTCAAGAGCTCGATCGAGAGGCAAACCTGTTATATCTTCAGGAAACACATCCTCGAACTCTCGAACTACCTCTGGATTTTCTTCTTCCACTGGTAGAATAAATACTTCTGCATCCTTCGACTTGGCATGGAAGATTCCTGGCTCCAAAGTTCTGTCTCCACTCTTGAAGTAAAAGACTGGGTGATCTGGTATCTCAAATACTATGCTCCTTTGACGGCGGTCGATCGTAGCATAGAAAACTCCCAGCCAGTCCATTCCCAACACAACATCGAAGTTTGGGATGTCCAATACTTTGAAATTTGCGTAGAATTCTCGTCCGCAAACTACAACTGGACACTGATCCAATCCCATAGTTACCTTCAATACTCCATTCCCGGAACTGACATCCCAAATTGAAATGAGTGGTTTCACGGGAATCGCATGCGTTCTCATGAATCATTGCGACATGAAGCAGTGTGACGCTCCAGTGTCGGACAGTGCAAGGGCAGAAAGAGTAGCTACTAGTATAGTACCTAAGTTGTGTGAGGTTGGTTTAGATACAGGAAAAAAATATAGAGATATACAAGGATTGAAAAGATGAAAGGATTGGGAATTACCAGTAATAATTTGGCCAGTGGTCTCGGCTTCCTCAACTGTCATGGTGAAAGCTTGACGCCAGGATACATTCCTCTTTGCTGGAGGTACATTCCTCTGTCCTTGAGGTATGTTCCTCTGTACCTGATGGAATTGATGAGGAGGCTGTACAGGAGGTCCACGTGGGGGTGGAGCAGGTAGGGAAAGAGGAGGTGCAGGAGCCTGAATAATTGGCTGTTGCGGAACGGTGATAGCGGGTTGAGGTGCAGGAGCTGGGTTGAGACGATATGGGCAAGCTCCAATAGCGTGAGTGGATGCGCCACAAACTAAGCACAGGCCATTTGCACGCCTGCAGTCTTTCGCCACGTGTCCATTCCTCTTGCAATAGAAGCAAAAGTCTGGACTGGGCCAGTTAAAATTTACTCCCGGTCTCCTGGGTGCAAAAGTTGGCCTGGAAGAGGCTCCTCCTGCCATCTGAGTGGCAGGGCGTTTCACACCGGCAGACCCTTCTTCTTCACAACTGCCTCATAGCGTCGGGCAGCCTTCAGCGCAAGATCATGGGTTGGGAAATTCCCTATAGCGAGTGCATCTTGGATTTCCGGATCCAACCCTTGTTGAAATATTTGTGCCCGGATCTCAGCGGTCGGAATAAGGTGTGCCGCGAACCTGTTACGACCTTATGTTAGAAGTGTAGTATGTGATATCAGGAAATTGATTATTGAGACATATCTTACCTTCTAAGCATGGTAAACTCAGCATCGTATTCATCTACGGATTTGCTCCACATCGAGCCTTGTTGTAAGTGGATGAACTGCTGTTCCATATCAAAACGGGCAGTCTCGGGGAAGTATTTCGCGTCGAACATATCGCGAAATTTCCTCCATTCAATCGGTTGGGCGAGTCGGTTTTCTTCAGCCTTCTACCAGACTCTGGCGTTATCTGTTAGTTGCAGCTTTGCAACTCTCACCCAAGAAATCTCTGACACTTGTGCTGCTGCCAGATCATCCTCGATAGACTGAGCCCATTCCTCTGCCTCTAGTGGTCTTTCTTTTCCAGAGAAATGTTTCAGGTGCAGTGCCCGGAATTGCTTGACGCCGGGTGCCTCGACCTCTAGGTGGTGCATGAGAATAGCAGTCTGCTGCTGCTGACCCTCCAAGAGGCTCTTAATTGCCTCAAGCAGTACCGTTTGCTCGTTGATGGAAGCTGCAACGGTAGGTGGTGGTGGTAGAGTAGGTGGTGTAGTGTTTCCATTGACGTTGATACTCGTGTTGTTGGGAGAATCCATGACCTTGATAGAAAAAGAAAGGTTAGGATAGATTCAAGGAATTTGAAATGTAAAGAATGTATAGTTGCGATTCTTATTATTCTTGTGATATTGCTTAGGATTCCATGCAGAACTGACCTACATGGGCCGCCAAAAAAACCTGTCACGCCCCGCTTCCCGGTGTACGGGGGCGGAGACGTGGCAGGCACGTGACGTATTTACCAAGAAATAAATACGTCAAGCGTAATTAAGCAATATATAAAATACAAAAGAAATGACAAGAGTATAAAATGAACAACAAATTTTATTAACATTTATCTTTACAATACACTGCCTTGAAAAGGAAAGTACAATGATATAAAGCAATACCTAAACAGTGGCATATAAAATGAAAAGTAAGTACAAGGAAAGCTAGAAATCCTGCTGGTCGGTGAACTGGTCCACGTTCTCCTGGCTAAGCTCGATCTTGAGAGAGTCCGGTCCTCCTGAAGAACATTCCAAAGAAAGAAAATACATGAATGTCGTCAGCGAACTAGCGCTCGGTAAATCCCAAAACAAAGGAAGGAATACAACAAGTAATGTGGAAGGAAACTGTTAAGTTATATAGGCATCAGTTTATTATTCTAACGTAGTTGTTTGTAACTTGGTACAGAAGGTATCAGTGTATATGAGAGGAGTCCAACTTGCACTGTGGACCATGGTAACAGGTAGTACAAGGCCCCGTCAAAACCCACGGGAAAACGGCACGAGAGTTCATGTAGGTGTCTTTTAGTGACCATCTAGTTCCACTTCTAATACATTCCGTACTAATCTACCCCGTTAACCCCATGTAATGTTTTATATAGATTATAATTATCAGACTTACCGAGACCATAGATACAAGTTGTTCATATAATCAGGTTCAGGATGTAAAAAAGTAGTCATGTAATCAAGTCAAGTTATAGCCATGGTTCGGTCAAGTCAAGTCATGTTTGCATATTGATATTGTTCTGATATTCAGGTTCAGGTTCAAATATACATGTTAGAGTTTGGATTCATGTTTGAATTAGATTCTGGTTTGAGTTTGGATTCAAGTTTGATTTAGACTCAGACTGAGTCAGACACTTGCAACTGATTTAGATCCTAAATTAGGTTCGGGAGTTATCGCTAACTGCTGCACATGGACGGCAGGATTTGTGTCTTTTTCCAAGAAAATTACCATTAATAACACCGTTAAGTTTTTCTACCTTAAATAGGTAAGCACTCACTTTCTCCGGCTTCCTGAGGCTCAAGAGAATTGATCCCGCTTAAACCCATATTTACTAAAGTCCTTAAATTTAAAATTTTATAACCCGAGGGGGTTTTATGAAAAATATTTTTTTAAGATATAGTTCAATATAATCTCGAGAAATTATTTATATTATTTAGGATTTTCATGAATGTGAATTTTAAGAATTGAAGTATTTTAGTGATAATAGCTTAATTTGAATAGTTTATGGTATTTTACTGTAAAACTTGATTTTCGTTGGTATCTTGATGGTATTTTGATAAAATTTGTTATTCTTTCCTTTGAAAAAATATAAGGTTATTTTATTTTGAAAATATATGGATTTTATAATATTTATATAATTATTAAAAATTAATTTTATTATTAAGTAGAAAATTGCGTTTTTCATAAAAATCGTATTAAAAACCTTTCGAGATCGAATGCTCCGTGAGGAGGTCTGCATCTCGCTCTACTAGCCCAAGAATGCTCGATAATCCGCACCATCCAATAGTGGGTCCCCTAAAAAGGGTTGTAGAGGCTTATTTGCAAAGGAATTTTAAAATACAATTCTAAAGAAAACCGTTTTTATAGTAGATGGTATTCTAATGAAATATATTGTATTCGCCACAAAAATAGGTTCAAAGAGAATCGTGCTATGGAATCATGTGTGTTTGTGAGGGGTAAGTCATTATCCCGTAAAGTTTTTTAAAGATATGTTTCAACAAAGGAAAATAAGATGACATATATAAATTTCACGGTATTTAAACGAAAAACTCAATTTAAAGTTATTTTACATAAGAATTTAGATGGAATTTGATTCTAAATAACTATGAGTTAAAGTTACAAGTGATGTATACAAATTGGACTTAACGAAGTATTAAAGATGAATAATTTTCTAGGTTTTAGTAAAAGTTGTCGGTAGTAACTTCACTTTCAACATATATTTTGAGAAGAAATATTCAAAGAAGAAGGTGAGGGATTGAGAGGGACTTATGAGTGAAATAGTTTAAGGAGAGGTAGAAGAAGTGTGGGTTGTCGTCGTGGTGTTGCGGCGTCGCCGGAATAGCCTCGATTCCTCGCCGGAAGTTGGTCTGGCTAACTCCTCTTCTACTCCACTTGTACTTGAGAAAATTTGAGAGTTTTGTCTAGAATTTTCAGAATGAGGAAGGGCTACGGTATGGGGTGGTATTTATGTGCATTGCACGTGTAAACTTTTGGGCTTCCAAAAAGTTTAAAAGAAAAATCAGAAGAAATATAATGTGTCTAATGGGGCTCGAACACAGAGGCTACATCACAGCAGTGCAAGGCTTTACCAGTGAGCTACAAGTTGTTTCTTGTTGTTTTTAAACAAAAATTAACTTTTAAATTGTACTCAGACTTGCAAACTCCTTTCTGTACATTACATTGAAAAATTTCGTACAGTAAATTCAGAGTCGTTACAATAGTTAATAGAGAAATGGTTTTCAATCACGAACACACATGAAACCGAAGCCACAACAAGTTTCGTGTCCTGATTCATGACTTTTAAATCCCGGCAGTCCTTCTTCCAGTGTTCCTTCATGTGACAGTAGAAGCACTCATCCTTTGTTGCTTGTGTTCCCTCGATCTTTTCCTTTCCCTTTCCCTGCACCTTATTAACACCACCTTTCGGTTTGGTAGGGGCCTTCTTCTTCTTCCCCTTGTCCTTAGCCTTGGATTTAGAGGAAGAAGGTTCCCCAACAAGTAGAACGGGTGTCTCCATGGATTTCTTCAGGGTGCCCTCTGCAGTCCTCAACATGTTGAGGAGTTCTGAAAGTGTAACTTTCTTTCGTTGTATATTGAAATTCAATATGAACTGGGTATAGGTGGAGGGTAGGGACTGTAGAATCAAGTCAGTATATAACTCATTCTCCAACGTGGTCCCAAGGTCTGCGAGCTCCTCAATAAGACTGATCATCTTCAGGACGTGGTCCCCGACAGATGAACCGATAGCTAACCTCGCTTAAAATAATTTTCTCGAGATCTCGTATCTTGCGATACGAGATTGCTCTCCATATAAATCTTTGGTATGAAGGAAGATGGAAGCTAAGTCCATCTTCTCGTGCCGCCTCTGATGTTCATTATCCATGGAGGCTAACACGAACCACTTGGCTTTTGCGCAATCAAGATCCCAAGTCTTCCGGATCTCAATGTCCGCGATTGTGGAATCAGGAACTGGGACAGCGGGGGTTTAGCCGTAAGGACATATGCCACCTTGTCATAAGTAATGGTCATTTGGACATTCCGTAGCCAATCTTTATAATTCGGCTCTGTCAGTATGTTTTTATCTAGTAGCAACTTAATTCCAGTCATGATGATCACTGCAATTAGGAGAGAGAGAAGAAACACTCGGCATATGCTCTTGCAAGTTTAGATTGGTTATTAGCTTATATAAACAGGAAGGCTCCCACTGTTTCCTCGAATTCTCCTTTAAACACTAAAAGAAGAATTAGTCAGGATTAATCGTACCCTACAAGTTCGTTGATCTTTCAGCCAGGCCAGTGTTGGAACTTCGAAGGGAGGACCCCCATGCTTTCGCACGGACCCAATTAAATAACCTTTTTTTACCAGAGACATAACCCCATAAACACCTTTCTAGACACCTACTTGATAAGCTAATTGTAAAGTGAAAAACTTTCCCGAAGAGTGGCTGATACTCATAGTAGGATCAGGACCCAGCTATATCGTATGATAATTTTGAAGGAAGCCAGCCAAAACTACCACACTACAGAAGGTATGTAGCACTAGCAAGTTTCTTGTATGTTTGAAACTCCCGATATGGTTTTTGCCCCGAGCGCTTAAGACTTTGACGAAGGTCAAAATATCATAAGACGCAAGTCAAGTTCAACCCGCCATTGTCCTGATAAATCTAGAAACATTCGTACAAGTTCATGGAGAAGGTTAAAACAGTTGTACGCATGTCCTAACTTAATGCATCTATCTATGTTACAAATAAATATCCACTAGTTACCTGTCACGCCCCGCTTCCCAAGATACGTAACTACGGCACGTGATAAAGCTAACCATGCTACATGTGGATAGGAACCATCCCTCCACAGTCATATTACGGCTGTCTATAGGATATCAAGAACAATAAAATATATAATCTATCTAACACATGCCCATCTGCCACAGTAAATAGAATCAAGAAATGCATATAGCGGAAACGAATCAAGATCCAATAAAAAATAGTATCTGAATCACGTCCCAATATGGGATCACATCAATAGAAATAAAACTGCGGAAATAACTAAACTAAGAGTCTATAAACTAAACGGCTAGCTCCTCATTGCTCGGCTTGATTGCTAAAGTACTCTTGATCTGCCTGCGATAAAGGTAGAAGAATTGGGCCATGCAAAACCCAGACGTCAGTGCGTCATAATATCAAATAATAGTAATGACTAGGATATGATGATATAATTAACCAGAATATAAATAAATAACACAGATATAAATAGTGAGCTATAAGTATGTGATGTGTATCCTAAAGTCTGTCCGTCTAGGTTATCTATTCTAGAAGTCTTTGAAATCAATTAATGTAGTTCTCATCGTAACTCAACAGTATATATCCCGTTCATGCCCCCATGGGACCACGGTACAATATATCCCGTTCATTCCCCCACGAGACCACGGTACAATAAACAATGATTTATTCCGTAACGCCCGGAATCACGGCAAACAATAATAATATCCTCCTGAGTTACGTTTCAGTTACATTCTTGATTTCCCCTTTTCCCCCATGTGTTGTGTTCAAGTTAGATATTGATGATATAAATCTAATGCCAACACAAGATCAAGCAAGTACAGTTCTTGTCTATGCAAACAATAAGTCACGTCCATCAGGACAACAATCAAGATTGTTGGCATTAGCAATAAGATCCAAGTAATAAGTCTGTTAGTGTGTCGTGAACATATCATGTAATATATATTACCCAAATAGATACCAAATGTAAAACTGTAACCAATATCGAAACACGACTAATGCCAGGATGCATATGTATCTATCTGTAATAACCATTATACGTTCATTACCATGTATGATGCAATCTAGATAACCTATCGAACTGTTGTAGTAATATAACAACATTGTGATATTCCGGCATGCAACTAGATAAACTATTATCAGTACGGATACAGACGAATACTATAAAACTGTAAATTGGTAATTTCTGTTGTATAGTAAACACATGTACTATCATTCATTGAATAAATATTGATATAATAAAATAGCATGTTGCAAGTTTAGAACTTGCCTGATCGGATCTCACGTCAAGATACGGATGTCACGTTCGAAAGTCGGAATAAAGTCACAACGCAAAACTTACGTGCGCGGGACTTTACTGGGCTGAGAAGTTGCGTGGTGACAGGGCTAGATGACGACGGTGGCTCGGTCGTCTGGATCGTCGGCGACGTGCGCAACTCGGACGAGACGGCCGGAAAAAGAGAAATGACAAGAAGAAAGAAAAGGAAAAGAAAGAAGAAGAAGAAGAAGAAAAAGAAGACTGGCTATTGGGGTTACTGGGTTGGCGAGGACAGAGGAGAGATGGTAACGACGAGGTGACGGCGACGATGCGAAGTCATCGGCGGTGAGGTCGTCGTGGCGTGGGTTAGGGTTTGCGTTCGCGGGTGAGGACGTAAAGAAGAACGAGGGAAAGAGAGAGGGAAAGGTTTAGTTTTATTATAGGTTTTATAATAATTCTATTCTATAATATATATATATATATATATATTAATTAGAGAGAAACAGAGAGAGAAACAGAGAGAAAGAGAAAGAGACAGAGAGAGAGAGAGACGAAAAAGAGAGAGAAAGAGACGAGAAAGAGAGAAGAGAGAGAGAGTGATTTATAATTAGTTAATATAATTAATATATTATATATTATATATAAGAGTATTATATATATATATATTATTAGTTATAATATTATAATATATATATTATAGGATTTATAGTTAATATCAGATTACTACGAATATTACCCGTAACCATTCAAAAATCTAGTTAATCTTCTAAACTAACGAGTTAGAAGAGTAGTATTAGTGTAAACAAGCACTTTTGTGGATGAGGACTACAATCTTTGAAGACGTGTCCTTCAGATCTTTTGTGGTCATCTTCTTAAGCTCCTAAGGTTGTGGGATCAAGTTTGCAAGGTAGTCTCCTTACGCCGAAGATGATCATCCGAGTAAGCCGGTTCAAGGTTTAACTTCTAGTAAGAAGGAAAGAAGCAACTAAAGATCAAGTTTTGCTAAGCCTTGAAGCTTAGAAGAGTAGTATTAGTGTAAACAAGCTCTCTTTCTTTTTCCTTACAAACTCTAGAGAGCAAATGAGGAAGAAGATGAACAACTCAAGAAATGGCTACAAATGAGATAATTATCATTATTATCTCACACTCTCCAAACTTATCTCTTCATCTAAATAAACAATAGTATAAAGTGAGAAGGTTTGTGACTCACTGGTGTGAGTCACAAGCCTACACACATCAAGAAGAGAAGAGAAGAGAAAGGCCACCTCATATGTACACACACACACACATATAAAGTATACCAAAATACCCCGTATTTATAATAACTACGTAAACCAGTATTTGTTGGGTTACGCCAGCGTCCCGGCCATTAATCCGTGATCAAATGCGGAACAAAAATTTTATAAACCGGCGCTAACGGAACCCGATTCTACGGATCGACCATTAACCCTAATCTAGCAATTAGCAAAGGAGTTTGGAAAGTTATACCGAATGATCCGTGTCCTTCGGACTTTAACCTTCATCCCAAGATCCTCGCGGCTTCCTTGATCAAGTTTAATCTCCGGTCTCCCTCCATCAAAGATGGTCCATCCGAGAGTCTTTGCATCGAGCTCCAACCTCAAATCCGAGGCAACTCGAATATCTAATTCGCTATACTAGATAGCCAAGATGAAGTAGAGAGTGTGTAGGATTAGTTTGTCTCAATACAAACTAGGTTTCTCAACACATGAGACATGTAGGGTGGATGTTGAAGAAGCCATGAGAGGATTGTAGGGTTACTAGGCACTCTAATAATTTTCTACAAGGCATCAACCATACCCGATTAAAATTTTAGCTGTGCCGAACAACCCTAAATAAGATCTTTGCTAGATTATTAGGGTTTCACATGCAAGTAAACTATTTACGACTAAGTGAATACGAAATACAACCTTTGTAGATCGGTCCTTCACTTCATATGCTCCTTATAGTAGTCCCTTCGTTGCGATCATCGTGCTCCCGGACTCTCGGACGGCTCCATGAGAAGATAGCAACGGTATTGCTTGAAGTCTTCGAGGCCGAAGATGATCTACGTCGAGAGAATACGAACTCAAGCTTCTACTTCACTAACTAGAGAATTAGTGAAGCAAACACCCTAAACTAAAGTGCTAGTCTAGTAGAGGATGATGAAATAGGAAATGGGTACACTTTAGAATTTCTTTTCTCACTATATTTCTCTCTCTTTATCAAACCCTAGCAAGATTTTTTTGAAGGAGGAAGAAGATGAGCTCAAAATGAGAATGAAAAAACAATCAAGAGAGAGAGAGAGCTAACCATGGGTGAGTGGGTATCATATACTAACTCATGTAGAGACATAACTATGGCTAATTATAGTGGTTAGGTTTATTAATATCCTAAGTAAAACAAAACTAGTGGACTTTGGTCAATGCACTCACAAGCTTCATGAAGCTTCATGCACTTGAATAATTATCCACTAATTTTGTATTTACTTTGTATATTAAAACCCCACCAATATAATTATAATGGTATATGTCTCATACACCCATGTAGAGTGTATCAACAACCATGATACAAAATGAACACAAATAAATATATATCACATATATATTAAGCTGTGCACAAGTGAGAAAAATAAATACTTAAGTGAACCAATGTTAGTTAATGTAAATTAGTATATCACATATACAATTATACACTAAATTATTAAATCAACACTTGACTTAATAATCCGGTTATATCACATATAACCGACTAACATCCAATGTATCAACTTATCGAATCAACCCTTGATTCGATAACCTGGTTATATCGCATATAACCGATCGATACAAACATCGCGAGAATAGAATACGGTATCTTATACTCGCATTATTCTCGGTCCCGCACATATCACATATGTGCTCCTATTTCGTTTTGCCTGAGCCAGTAAAACCTCTATGTAGGACTCTAAAGACTCGTCAATACGCCAGCAGTAGGTCATGATCATATCAAGCACCCACAAGCCGTCAGCGGTACTAGCTGGACGTAACGGCTACCCGGGTATTGAGCGATCAGAAGATCAGCAAGCAAGCCCGCTCCAACTCCTGCAAAAAGCCTGACAGTGACACTACCATACAGTCCGGTCTCCTCATCTGATGTGTCGCATATCAAGTCTAGGGGTGGTAAACGTCCGACCCCAATAACCGATAAGTCATGCCGATGCGAGGCTCATAACGGGTCGAGAAACTACTGGTAACACTTACCAGTAAATCTCTAAACCAGCCCTGGCCAGGGACTTCCCTGTTATGGCCAATCGAGCATAGCGCAATATCAACCCCCAATACCGGGAGAGACGAAACCCCTCCTATCGCTCATTGCCTCCATATGACTCGGGACTGTACCCAAAAACCACCGTTTTGCATGCCCTCTTGGACGTGGTAAGGTGGAAATCAAAGCACGGTGGGAATCACATAAGACTCTATGACGATCTCGGGTCTACAGACTAACCTGTACCAGTGTCACCAGAGAACTGCCATCTGACGTAAGGTATAATACCATCTGGGAGTTCTCGGCGAGTCCGTCCAATGTACCCAGTCTCCACTGAGCACCCGTATATCATCTCTGATGTCAAACACCAATGGATATGGGATCATCCATCGCCCATCTATATGGGTCGAGAAGCTATACGCTAGTCTACTCTTGTATATCGATGCCCCGTCTCGATACACCCACGACTAGGGACCTTGAAGAATGTACTTATGGACTTCCATGTCCCCACTAGTATGATCCGCATCATAGTCCAGGTAGTCAAGTATACATCCTAAGGGCTTTACCAACATGTAACAGAGAGACAATCAGTGTACACGTTAAGGTAAAGAGTAACCAGATAGCATGCTATCATGTCGAGCAAGAAAGTCCTCCCTATATATGTCCAAGCATCCACTACAATATACATCTCATGTATAGTAATGGCCTCTAGGGCATACATATAACTAATAAGGATGAGAGAATGAGGCAAGAAAAATGAAGTGAGTAAAATGGCTTTTGTGTTGTGAGCTATTTGTGAATGAGCATGGTTGCAACTAAAGAAAAGCAGCTCAAGAATAAATATCCGCTCACAAATATCTCACAACTCACACCAAAATATCAAGCATGGCAGATAATGCCAACAATGACTCACACCATGAGTCATGCAATGTGTCATGCTTGAACAAATTGTGACAAAACCCTCATCCTCCAACTTATTAACCTTTTAATCCAAAAAGGTTAAAAACCAAAAAAGAGATGGCATCTTCAAAAAGTAATCTTGTAAAGAATTATTAGAATACCCATCATCCGTATATACATATCCGGATCCGTATTCCGACAGAATACGAATACAATGAGACGAAAATAATTCAACAATATAATACTAGGATCCGGATTAAACCAAAACTCACTAGTATTATCCGTCCGAATCATGATCCATGCATAAGTACACGTATATAATCGAACCCTGCCATAAAACTATACGGCCTCTACATCGTTTCGCCCGAAGCAGGGAAACCCTCTGTGTGAGACTCTAAAGACTCGTCAATACGCTGGCGGTGGGTTTAACCACAAGCACGTCAGCGGCACTAGCTGTACGTAACGACTACCCAGGTATTGAGCGAAAGGGAGGCCAACGAGCAAACTCATCCTGAAACCCCTACTGAGCCTGACAGTGACAATATCCGTACAGTCCGGTCCGTTCGTCTATGAGTACCGCATATCGAGTCTAGGGGGTGGATAGAGTCAGACCCCTAACAACACAACATTTAGTGTCGGTATGAAACCCATCACCACCTGAGAAACTACCAATCCTAGATCAGTAATTCTCGAATACCTTGGCCAAGGATTTCTGGTGATGGACACCCGTGCACAACGCGACATCAACCCCCAATACCGGGAGAGACGAATCCCCTGACGATCTGCTCATTGCCTCCATATGGCTCGGGACTGTACCCAACTAAAACCTGTTTGGACGACTCCTTTGAGCCGTGATAGGGTAGTAATCAAAGCACACTGGGAACTCACACGAGACAAATGACGATCTCAGGTCGATAGACTAACCTGTACACATGTCACCTGGAAACTGCTATCTGACAATAGGTATAATACCAACTAGCATGTTCCCGGCGAGTCCGTCCGGTGTACTCATAACCCAATGAGCATCTGTATACATCTTAGGTGAACAAACTGACACCAATGGCTTGTGAGACCGGCTACCGCCCCTCGTCGGGGTCTCAATCAGTATACACTAGCCTACTCTGGAGTATCGATGCCCAGTCTTGAAACTCCCACGACTTGGGATATTTAAGGATGTGCTTATAGACCACCCATCTCTCACGTATATGATCGCCATCATAATCCTGGTAGTCAAGCAAGAATCCTATGGGCTATATCATCATGTAATAGTGATCTGTAATGCCACCTGAAGCATGCACATGATGATAAAGACAAACCAAATAGCATGCTATCATCTCGAGTAAGATTGTTCTACCCGTATAGGTCCTCCCTCAATCATCGCAATCGCGTGCCTGCGATCCAATAATTGACTTGAGGGCACTATAGCCAACAATCTCCCACTTGCACTTAAGGCCAATTATTGCGATGTCGCATACTCACAGCCCGTATGATACCGAACACCCAACATCTCTACTAATCAGTCTCATAAATATCGTTTGTGAAACTATTGCGTTCGAGAAATAGCCTCAGTGAGTGGATCCGCTCCAGTGTTTCTTTCTGTATCTCTCTATATCTTAACTTCGCGGAGAAAGACTATCTCCCGAAATGAGCAATACCTGTCTTAGAATCTATCTGGATATCTGATGGGACTTAGTTCACAAATGAACTCCAAATCCAGCAAACTTCTTAGACTGTATCTTCCACTGAATTTAATCGGTATCCCGCGCCATGCCTTCCTCAGTATCCACTTGGACCACCTGTCCAAACTACTGCCCCTCATGTGAGGGAAAACTATAACTCTGACAGTCGCTCTGTCATCCACGTTACCTTGGAAGCCTGGAATGATAACCGTCTCCAGATGGAGGCTACCATTACCATAACTCTAGAACATCCACTTATGTTCATAAACTGCTTCCCAACGTTTCTCCAGGATTGGATCAATATATAAACTTATTGCAGCTAGTGCAAAAACAACATCTGGTGTGATACTTGACATCTCATGATTGACTCAATTGCCTAAGCAAGTGATATTCCAATCATGTAAATCCCTCTTCTATTTAGTCTGTAAGACATCCTTTAGAGAGGGTGACTCCATCACCTGCAGGTACACCACCATGCCAGGAGTCAACCATTCTAAAATACTTTTAGAATAATGTCAAAGTACCCAAATTGAGAAACTTCCCAAATCTAGATCTAAAACCATAGATCTAGTAACTAGAATGTCTGATATTATATCCATATCCTATGTGGAGAAACAATTGTGTGACAACAACAATATAACCGATCGTAGTATAGGAATTTCACTTCCTATAAAGTGCATGTCATCCAAATACCAGAACATCACACCCTACTACCTTCTTACCAGATCCATCTCCTACTCTGATGAAGTCAAAGCCTATGACTGTCACATCAAAAATAGATGATCTATCTCCACTATACCTGTTTTAGTCTATAAATAGACACAAGTTATTTGTCCACTATGCTTCCGCTGGTCCCACTGACTACAACAATGTAACACTTTGAATTTTCGTTAGAATGTTTTTCGTGATAATTAGTAATTGTACGTGTTATTGTATATGTGTATCTAGGATTATTAGTTATTTTAGTTGGGTTTATTAGTTATATTTAGTCGTGTTGGCAAATTGGAAAATTTTCCATTTTGTAGTGTACTCTTGCACACTTAGCCATGTTGTAACCTAGGTTAAAGTGTTAGCCATTCTTTCCTTGCATGCTTCCTTGTTAATTCCCCACCCTTTAATCAAAACAAAACCCTTTTTTAGAATTCAAAAATCCAAATAAACAAATGAAGCATGGTGGTTAGGTGAGAACTTGACTTTTGACCCCTTTTTCTTTCTCTCTTCTCTCTCTTCTCCTCATTTCTGAATCCAGCAGAAATTCAGCAGCAAAACCCTAGCTTTTCTTCACCTTTCCCTCTCCTTTTCACTTCTCTTTGATCTCTACACAAATCCTACACAAAAACCACTCTTTTCCTTCACAAAACCTTAGGAAAAATGAGCTTTTGAGGTGTTTGGAGGCAAATCTGCATACTTGAAGAGGGAGCTGGAACTTTTGGTGTTCTTAGGGTCTTTTGAAGGTATATAACTCTTGTTTAACACCCTTCTCCCATATCTTGTAGTAGTTTAGCTAGAAATCATATTTTGTGTGCATGTTTGGTGGTTTTGAGGGGATTTAGTGATGATAGGTTAAAATTAGCATTTTTATGGCTCAATTAGCTTGGTAATGAGTTGTTAGTGTGATTCTAGACTTGGGTTTGCTTCAGATTTCAGGAAAATACCATAAAGTTTCAATTTAGTGCAAAAGTAGGGTTTTTAACTAGAAATAGGGTTCTGTTGGATCTGCTGCTACCCGAGTCATTTCAGAATGAAATTGGAATTACTGTAGCATACACAGGGGGTAGTGAGTGCACACACCAAACCTGGGAGCCCAATTCCCAAGTGAGGCCGCCGGAATAATCATTCTGGCCGCAATTTGCGGCCAGATGGGTGAAATAGGGGTTGGGGTTTGGTCCACTGGAGTGTCCACTGGAGTCTGCTGCTATGTGGGGTATTTTGGTATATATATTTTTATAATATCTGTTCTGTATCAAAATCTGGAGTAGAATACCCTATTTCCCGTATTTTTAATCTTTCGCGACACGCGTGATACGTGTGTGTGGGTTTGGGGTTTCTGCGTATCGCGACACGTCGGAGTGGCTTCAGGCGCGTAACCACACGTTTTAGCGTATCGCGCACACGCACGCTTGGTTCACGACACGAGTTACTAGTTCGGCTTAAATGTCGTGTTTGTACGGTTTTGAGCTTATGAGTGATATGTTGTATTATAGGATTCGCAGGCGAGTGCGACGGGCGCCGCGAAGGAGGGGAACAAGTCGTCGGCTATACCTAGCGGGAGACTACGGTGAGTAGATTTAACATCTACGGGGATATCGCCCGCATGGCGTTCTACGTCAGGGCTGATAAGATCTTATAGCTACATTTCCCTACATTGACTGTTCATGGCTACTATTTAGTGCATACCACATTCCCTGATGTATGTATATAAACTAGAATTGATAGAACACCGCACTCTTACTAACGGTTCATGTTGCACGAGCACTATCCTGCATGTTACACACACACCGTTAGTAATTGCCATGACACTCACACTGTAGAATTTACATCGGATCATTATGTTGTAGCTCATCTTTATGTGACTTGACATGATATTCATACTTGATGCATATATCACATCGGATCATTATGTTGTAGCTCATCTTTATGTGACTTGACATGATATTCATACTTGATGCATATATCACATCGGATCATTATGTTGTAGCTCATCTTTATGTGACTTGACATGATTTTCATACTTGATGCACATATCATATCGGATCATTGACTTGCATATTGTTTTGGATTACATGTGATTTCTGGATTTGGGAACCGTGGCTATTTCAAATATGTAATCATTTAAAAACCCGGTTCCCTTGATATGATATTTCGGTGCGTCCACCATGTGTTTCCTCGGTGCTAGAGTGGTATATGTGAACCCGAATCGAGGAGCTGGATGAGGCTGATTATGGGTACATGGTGGACCCGGTATGGTACCCCGAGGCGAGAACGGTTTCGCTGTGTAGTAGACGGTGAACCTGGCAGAGGGACTACTACCTACCGGTGATTGGTTGGACCTGACAGTTATCCGGAGGATACTGATCAGAGTCGATAGATGGATGCGGGATGATCCGTACTGCCGGGGCCGAGGGCCGATACCGCAGACGGAGCCCGTGGGCTGACCCGGACTGACGGGGCCCGATGGATGAGGATTTGCGTGTCGATACTGGACACGAGTATTTATGATATTTGGGTGCCGATGTTGGGCACTCGTGATTCCCAGAGATGTACAGGATTGGAGAGCCGATGAGAGTGCCGGCGCCTGAGCTATTTGGGGGATTTGGGTGCATTGATGGACACCGATTATATATTCCACGTTGACATTCCGTGTAGATGTTATATTGCCCATGCTCAGCATTTATTATTGTACCTCATCCTGTAGTTATATTACCTGATAGAGCACTTGCATGATTATTGCACATACTGCTTATCACGCATTGATATCATCTGTTGGCATATGATAGAGTAGCGCAGTACGTGCATGCTCGCGATTACCTTTATATGTTATCTCTATTCACGAGTTGGCAACTCACCCCCGTTGTGCCACAGTGTTTGCAGGTTGCCCTTCGGAGTAGTCGCGGCAGGCTGCGTTTTGCATCTTTTGACACAGATACCCCCATTGTTGGTGTACTTGCTCTTTTGCTGATAGGTGGGTTTTGTGCGGTATCTGTTTATCTTTCAGTTATGTACATTGTTGTATCTAGTATTCTCCATCTACCATGTATGTATTTGACTTAGAGACAGTGTGAGGACGATGATGTATATTATTTGTATTCTGGTGCCGAGCTCGTTGTGAGCCGACTGTACTTGCAGTTTATTCTATCTGTGATGTTCCCACTTGTGGATCTCGATCTTCGCTACGGCGTCGTATATTGTTTTCTTGGTGATTGTTTACTTAGATTTCTTAACATGTTAGTAAGTGCTTTCATTTAAAACTTATAACACTCTATACTTTTACTGGTTTGATTTCTGGGTTTTCGGTTCACTTAGTCGCGTTACGCCTGTAGACGTTATGTGGTTAAGTGCCGGTCACGGGCCAAACTTTGGGTCGTGACAAAGTTGGTATCAGAGCGTAGGTTTTACCTTCGGAGTGTAGGATGACCCTGGTATGATGGAGTAGGTAGCTGCAGCAGAGTGGCGTAGCGTGCGTATGTTCCGCGGCATACTCACGACACGGTACTCCGCCTAAGCGACCTTAGGACTTATTGATTGAAATTCCCTCATGATTGTATACATCCTTGCGATTCGATTTCTGTATCCTCATCGAATCCTACCTTCTTTTCAGCCATTATGCCGCCAAGGACTACGAGGGTGCAGAGAGCGGCCGTGAGAGCCGAGGTTCGAGTTGATTCATCTGAGATGAGGACTGATCCGAGTAGTACTCCTGTTGTACCAGGACAGATTGTTCCCCCTACGACAGCTCAGATCGCTAGACTAGTGGTAGAGATGCAGGGCTTACGCCAGGCGATGAGCTCGTTGGTGGAGGTCGTTCGAGCGCAGCGACAGGTGGTTGTCACCCCTGTTACCCAGTTGTTCCTTGCGATCATCATGCAGTATTCCATCCCCTACATAGCACCGGTGGAGGCAACCCCAGTTTACGGGACACGTCTTCCAGAGACCGTAAGAGTTCCAGAATAGTTGAGGAATCGTACCGGTGTACCAGCCCAGAGCAGAGGCTTAGGACGAGGACAGTTGTTTGGCTCTCATCCCCAGGGAGGACGGCAGCCAGCGCGTAGATGTTTACGATGTGGGAGCCTTCAACACCTCATCAGGCAGTGTTCCTTCACACCACGTCAGGGTCGTATTCTGAGACGTCGTGGACACGGAGGGTTCGCGCAGAGGGGTCAGGTTAGTAGAGGAGGAGTTCGGTCAGTCGCAGATGAAGGACAGGCACAAGTTTTCGTTTCGACTCATCGGGACGCGAGGGCGTCCAACGCAGAGCTTTCAGGTACTCTTTCAGTATGTCCTTTTTGCACACGTATTGTCTGATCCGGATCCTTGTGCTCGTATGTTTCCACGTACTCGTACGTATCCACACACTTTGTGCCGAGTTTGGGTAGAGAGTCCGGTTTGCTTGGTCAGCCGCTTGTTGTGACTACTCCTGTGGGAGAGTCGTTTGTCGCTAGTCACGTGTTCCGATCCTGTACCGTCCGTATTGGCGAGAGAGAGTTGCCGGTCGATTTGATCCTTCTTGAGATGTTGGACTTCGACGTTCTTTTGGGCATGGATTGGTTAGCCACGTGCTATGCTTCTGTTGACTGCCGCGAGAAGACAGTTAGATTCTGTTTTCCCGGCGAGTCGGTTTTTGTTGTGTTGGGGGACCGTGGGGCCACCCCTCACAGTGTGATTTCTTCTTTTCATGCGGGACAGCTTTTGAGGAAGGGATGTCAGGGATTTCTCGCCTATGTTTGTGATACTAGAGCTATAGTGGTTCCGTTGGATCAGGTTCCGGCTGTTAGCGAGTTCCCTGATGTGTTCCCTAAAGAGCTTCCTGGGCTACCGCCCGAGCGTGATATTTCTTTCTGTATTGATTTGGTTCCTAGCGCGGGGCCTATTTCTGTACCGCCTTATCGGATGGCCCCGGCGGAACTTAGAGAATTGAAGGGTCAGTTGCAAGATTTGCTGGATAAGGGACTTATTCGACCCAGTGTTTCTCCGTGGGGTGCTCCAGTCCTGTTTGTCAAGAAGAAAGATGGCAGTATGCGTTTGTGTATCGACTACCGCCAGCTGAACAGGGTGACAGTGCGGAACAGGTATCCTTTGCCACGCATCGACGATTTGTCCGACCAGCTTCAGGGGGCAGGATACTTTTCGAGGATCGATTTGCGATCAGGCTACCATCAGCTGCGGGTTCGACAGGAGGACATTTCCAGGACAGCTTTCCGCACGCGTTACGGCCATTATGAGTTTTTGGTGATGTCGTTCGGACTCACCAACGCGCCAGCAGCATTTATGGACTTGATGAACCGCATTTTCCGGCCGTATCTTGATCTGTTCATCATAGTGTTCATTGACGATATCTTGGTGTATTCTCGGAGTAGAGAGGAGCACGAGCAACACCTGCGGATTACACTGCAGACCTTGAGGGAGTATCAGCTTTTCACCAAATTTTCAAAGTGTGCTTTCTGGCTAGACAGCGTAGACTTCTTGGGGCACGTGATTACACGAGATGGTATATGTGTAGACCCGAGGAAGATCGAGGCAGTTCGGAGTTGGCCTAGACCCACGTCAGTGACGGAGGTTCGCAGCTTTCTAGGGCTGGCAGGCTATTACAGGCGATTTGTGCAGGACTTCTCTCGCATTGCTACACCTTTGACCGGGTTGACCCGGAAGGGAGTTCGTTTCGATTGGACGGAGGAGTGTGAGCACAGTTTCCCGCAGCTACGGGCTCTACTGACTACGACACCGGTTCTATCATTGCCTTCAGGATCAGGCGGATTTATGGTCTACTGTGACGCTTCACGAGTGGGGCTAGGGTGCATTTTGATGCAGCATGACAGGGTGATCGCGTATGCTTCGCGGCAATTAAAGAAACATGAACAGAATTACCCCACTCATGATCTGGAGATGGCTGCAGTGGTCTTTGCACTTAAGATCTGGCGACATTATTTGTATGGAGAGTCGTGCCAGATATTCACTAACTACAAGAGCTTAAAGTATATATTTCAGCAGCGAGACCTGAACCTTAGACAGCGCCGATGGATGGAGTTAGTGAAGGACTACGATTGTGAGATCTTGTTGTTCCCCTCCGAACGGCGGCCGGGACGTCGGGACGTCTGAGGCGTTAGGTTCGGGGCAGATGCTAGTTGGTGCTATCCGTCCACCTCTCTGAAGATGCCAAGTTGATTTATGGCACCATATATCGAAGGTTTAAACGGATGCGACCGATGTAGCAGACTTCGTCAGATTCCCCCTCGTTTGAGGGGTTTTTGATTGTGGGGACGCTCTTCCCTGCAGGCGCAAGCCCCTGCAGTTAATTACGCTACCGCATTGCGGTAACAACTTTCTCCTTCTCCAGATGGTCACTTCGTGTCGTGGGTGTTTGTTTTATTGCCCGTGGATTGTTTACGGAGACTGAGTTATGTCGTCGCCCGTAGGGCGTGGACTAGCCCAAATCCGCATTATCTTAAATTTGGTTTTGGGGGGGGTTTTGGTTTGAGGATACGTCAGCCCTACTCGAGGCTAAGATCAACTCAAACGTTTGTTAAGGATACGTTAGTCTAACTTTGTGACTAAGATCAACTTAACGGGATCGTTTAGATCCGACAAAAGAGTGTTTGGACTCTAATGTTCCAGTTTAGGGACATAGTGGTCCATCGTCTATATGGCTGTCGAGACCCATCACCTCTCTGACGACGTTGAAGGATTACAACGACAGATGTCAGAGGAGTTCAGAGATGTACCCTTGAGCCGAAGTTAATTTGGGGGATTCGTAGTCCAGTATGTTTGAGGGTTTAAGGACGCGTTAGCCATCTTCAAGGCTAAGATCAACTTAAACGGGGCCGTTTAGGTCCAACAAAAGAGCATAGGAAAGGGCTCTATTGTTCTAGTTTAGGGACGTTGCGGTCCATGGGTAGTTTAAGGACATTGCGGTCCGTGGGTAGTTTAAGGACATTGCGGTCCGTTGTTAGTTTTAAGACATCTCGGTCAAGGTTAAGGACGTCGTAGTCCGTGGGTTTAAGGACTCCACAGTCCGGTATGTGCTCTGGATGCTTCACACGGGTTCACTGCCGTGCTTAGCGAGGACCAGGCTCCGCTCTGGATGCTTCACACGGGTTCACTGCCGTGCTCTGCGAGGACCAGGATCCGCTCTGGACGTTTCCCACGGGGTCAAAGAGTGACATTATCCGTGTTCCACGTAACCAGGAATTTTGCATTAGGCATGGGTTTAAGGACCCCACAGTCCATATCATGAATGGTCATCGGGACCCGTCACCTCTTTGAAGACATTGAGGGATTACAATGTCAAGTATCAAAGGAGTGAAGAGATGTACCCTAGAACCGGAACGGCTTGAATAGTCCCTGACCCAATTTGGGGTCAAGACTAATTAATTATGTTATGAGCCCATTAGCCCGGTTAATCACAAATTGAGGACTTATGGCCAACTTGGGCTAAGTCCAGTCAGGTCTGGAATATTGACTTCTTGTTGGTTCATTGAGGGAGAGGCTTTGCCTCTATCCCTTTAGCCAATTGGGCCAAAACCTAGTGTTAAACACTACAGAGCAATCAGTGTTGAACACTGGGAATGAGGTTGACAAGTTAGTGTTTAACACTAAGAGATAGTTGGTGTTAAACACCAGCGACAAGGCTTTTCAAATTAGTGTTAAACACTAAAACAGATCAGTGTTGAATACTGCAAATAAAGCTTTTTAATCAGCGTTGAATGCTAAGGCCCAACAGTGTTTTAACACTGGGTTTGAGAGTTTTAATTTAGTGTTAAACACTAAGGCAAGAGGGGTCACGTGGCAGCACGTGAGAGCGCCCTCCCTTCGTTTGTTCTGCTGACATTGCTACATCTTTCAGGGCATCACGTGCCATCACGTGACGGGCATTCATATGCTTATGTATCAGAGCCTCTGTCAAGGGTCACGTGGGTCACGTGGGGTGTTGTTTCAAGGGGCTTTCTGTATATCTCTTGAGGGGGTCACGTGGTGGCACGTGACCTTGCCTTCATGTATTTTGTTTGGAGTCTTTGTTAATTTTTTTTTCAGGAATTAAATTCCTCGAGCTGTAGATTTTCAGAGGAATTAAATTCCTACTTCCTTTCGAAGACTTTGTTTTTTTTCTCGAATAGAGTTTAACTCTGAATTTTCTGTAGGAATTAAATTCCTCATATATGCGAGGGGCTGAATAGGGTTAAACCCTAATAAAAGTTTCTTAAGGAGTTTAAACTTCCATCCTCTGTTACATTATGATTAAGGGAATTGAATTCCTGATGTTTCAACAGAACTGGTTTTTACTTAGGGTTAAACCCTGTTTCTTCTTTTGTTCGGAAGGAATTAAATTCCCATGATATAGGGTCCAGCCCTAACTTTTATTTTGGAGGAATTAAATTCCTATAGTTCTGTGAGAATTAAATTCTCGAGCTTGCATTCCTTCTCTATGTTTTGGATCTGCATGGCAGAATCTCGACCCATTGAGAATTAAATTCTCAACCTTAAGGGGAGATGTGCGCTTTGCAGATCCTCTATCAAAGAGAGAAGAAATATGTTCTTCTGTTTTTTACATATCAGAGTTAAACTCTGTTGAGAATTAAATTCTCTTTCTTTCCAATGTCTTTCCCTTTCTTACCTAGGGTTTTTGCAGAAGATCTGAGTATCAAAGCTCCTCTCCTTCTCTTTTTTCTTCTCTGCGTATGTCTATCTCTTTTTTGTGTCCCTTGGCTCCTATTTATAGGAGAAGCAGCCGCATCAATCAGTTTTTTGACGAATCTTCATTGAGATTTGATTTGCGTCCATTATTCATTTTGGGCCTTTGGATTATCAGGTGAATTTTATTCACCATTGGATCTTGAATCCAGAGATTCTCCTTTGTTATTTTGGTTAGATTTAAGGGGGAAATCTTTCCAAACCCGAGATTTTCCATAGATAGATGATATTTAATCATCTCTGAATCTTTAATTTGATCGGTCCCAAATAATTACTTTCCTTTGGAAAGATTCGAATTTCCTTCAGAATTTAATTCTGTCGTCAAAAATGGGCTTTGAAAGCCGGTCACGTGTGACCACGTGACCCACTTTGGAATGAAGAATCCTCTTCCTTTCTGCGCTATCTTCCGGTTGCTGTTGTAGCCATCACGTGCTACCACGTGACGCCTGGTCACGTGTGAGCACGTGACCCCTGTCTGGCGCTTCTTTCTTTGGTTCAATTGGAGAGCGAGTTTGCTGCTTTGAACGTCACGTGTCGACACGTGACCCTGGTCACGTGGGAGCACGTGACCTCTTCTGAAGCTTTTTTTTTTCTTGACTTGATCAGCGAATCAAAGTGCGCCTTTGCTGCTTGAATTTAAATGTCACGTGCCGACACGTGACCTTGATCACGTGGGAGCACGTGACCCTTCCTGAAGCTCCCTTTTCTTCGACTTTGTCAGGAGACTGAACTTGCTTGAATGATGCGTTCAGGTGTCACGTGCGAACACGTGACCGCTAGTCACGTGTAAGCACGTGACCCTCTTCTGAAGCTTTTCACAGAAGCTTCCTGATTTTAAATCAGGAAACAAATGCCCCCACAGCGTTGTTCTCACGTGTCTGCACGTGAGTGCAACGCTGTCACCTCTTGTGACCGTTGGATTCCTCTAGGGATCTGGGGAGACGAAGCGTTTTCATTGTCTTCTATAAATACCGCTGTTTCTTCATAGGAGCCTTCACTTCGTTCATCTTCTTCTTCTGAGGACTTTTTCTGAGAATTTAATTCTCTTCTTCCAGAGCTTAGTTCTCTGTTTTAAAATATTTTCAGAGTTTAACTCTGCTCAAAAGGAATCCTTTTTCCTCAGGTAATGTTCTTGGACAACGATGGACCTTCACATTTTCCTGGATTTTAAATCCAAAACAAGGGTTTTTACCCTTCTTTCTTCATATTTTCCATAAGAACATGAAACTGTTTAATCTTTCAACTGTAGATCTCTTAGGGTTTAGATGATCTTTGAAGAGATGATGATGGCGGTTCAAACCCATGGAATTTAAAAAAATGTTTTTGGGAATTTAATTCTCTTTTCTTAATAAGGAATTTAATTCCAACGAAGAACTCGATTTCTTCACACAGAGGCTTCCTGTGGTCTCTTGGCCCAAGGTTGTTCTTCCTGCAATTAATGCAATGGGGGCTTTGTAATGATGTCTTTTTGTGTGAATTCAATTCCTTTGATTTTATTGGATCCACTGTAGAGCCCGAGACAGATCCTGTTAGGGTGATGTGCATGGCCATCATTTTTATTAAATGAGGATATTCCCTTTTGTTTTATTGTAACTGTTTGGTCTCATTATCAATGAGCCGTCATCCGGATTCTGTGGGGCCCATGTGTTTTATAGCCAATGGTCCCAGGAAACTTTGCTGTTGCTTTCTCCCACTAGTCTTCATGTTCATGCATGAGTAAACATCGTTGACTTTCTTATTAACGGTCTTCTTTTGTTGGATTTCAGGTGCGATGGCTTCTGCTTCACGCTTTCCCTTTTCTCGCTCGGAGGCGGCTTTTCCTCAGTCACCGTCTGATGAGGAAGCGATGGCGATGATTCGGGCTCATGACCCGAACTGTACCAACCTCCTTCAGTGGGGGTCTTGGTATAGTCAGATTATTCAGGGTCGTCGGAGTTTTCTCTGCGCGGTGCCAACGGAGCCTACTTTCCCCTTTTTACCGATGGATCCTCCAAGGATAGCTTTTGCTGTGGAAATGCCCAACTGGACTCCAACGGGGAGGCTTGAGCCTTCGACGACCGGTATTCCGAACCATCCGATTCCGGCCATAGACATACTGGGGCGGCGTATCTGCCAGGGTGAGGCCCACCCATGGGGGCAAATTTATAAGATAGGGCTCACTCCCAGGCATCCTACGGGCTACCTTCTTTGGGCTCGCTACATCCTTTCCGCCCATCGGGCGCGGTTGCAGAAAGTTGGGCTTTATCAGGCCATATATGCGTCACTGTTCCATTACAAGTCCCCGCATGCCTGGTGGGTCAAGGCGTTTTTGATCCAGTGGAATCTTCCCACTAATACTTTTCTTTTGGGAGATCGCGAGGTCTCTATCTCTCTCGCAGAATTTTATGAAATCTCGGGATTGCCAATCAGGGGCGCACTGTACGAGGAGTTGTTGCCTTCTGACGAATATGTCTTCGAGCCCGAGTCTGCGCCGATTGACGGCCTGTCCGCTGAGAATGCTGTTCGCCATAAGCGCCCCAGTTTGATCAAGGCGCTGGGTATCTTTGATCAATTGTTCACTGAATCTGAGGAGCAGGGTGTTACTTTTAAAAGCTTCATTTCCTGCTTCCTTCGTGAGGATATCATATCGAAGACTGCTCCGAAATTTGCTAACATCAGAGACCCCTTTGGGTTTGGTCCGAAGAAGCTACCGACTGCTGAATCGGACCTGCCACAGTATTATATTCCCATCGTGTCGCCGATGTCTTTTGAATCCGTTGCAGCACCTGGTATGGATGAGGAAACATTCTTTGTGGGGTTTATCAGTGTTTGGCTTAGCTGGTTCGTTATCCCCATGCATCGCCGCTTCATGAGAGCCTCGGTCATTTACCCGGCTCAACGTATTGCTGAGGGGACGCGGTTGGCCATCGGCATCCCGGCCTTGGCACACCTCTATAATGGATTGGGCACCGTGGCTAATACCTCGACGCCTGGCGTGGATGTGGTGAACTTTTCGCTTCATTATTTCACGTCCTGGATCGAAATGCATGTATTGGGGGCGTTCGCCATGCATCAGAGGCCCTCATTTTACGATGCCTACCCCTTTCCATGACTTATGCGGCTAGTGGATGCTTCTGCCGCCGACCCGACTCAATTCGGGGCCATCCGGGTACTAATTTCTCCTCATGCCACCGCTGGCGGGTTGGTTTTTACTGATCGGGTCTTGTCTACTCCTTCGGGTCCCGTCCAACAACTCTGGGACCAGTCGAAAGACAACGCACCTTCTCTGAAGCCCCGGGAGGCCACGCATTTGTATGCAATCAGACCGGGTTACTTGGTGTTTCGCCAGGACAATGCGGCTCTTTTCATGCGGTACAACCCGCATCGATTTGCCCGGCAGCTTGGATACGACCAGGGTGTTCCTGATAGGTGGCGAGAAAAGGAATAAACATGCGACTGCGTATGTATCAAAATAAACATGGGAGCCGTCGTATCAAAATAAAGAGCCTTGTATCATCTCACGTATGTATCCGATGCATAAAAAAAGAGCCTTGGAAATAGTTATTTCTCCTTGATTTTCGATGCCTTTCCTTTTTGGGCCTTGGAAACATCTTTCGCCTGCAAGATTTTTCGCGCATGGTACTTAATGCACCTCTTTATATTCTTGAGGCCATCGCCTATTTTCTCCTCACAGAAAAATTCATTCCCATATTGACGTGATTTAATTTGAGGAGTATCTGAGCGTTATGGCCTGCAACCGTCCACACGCTCGTCGGCAGCCATGGGAAGTGCCCATCGAGGAGATGATCCCCCGCTTTGCCGTTCGGCTAGTGGATCCGCTCCTTACTGACGACGAATGCGACTCAGCCGTGCATGAACTCTCGATCCGTAGGGGATCTCCCCTCCCGATGGGTTCCTTCTGGCTCCGGATGATTCTCACGATCGTGCTTGCCGACATTCCTCCTCACCCAGCGGAGATGACCCTGGCAATGCTTGATGCGGCGGAAGAAAAGCTCGAGGGCTTTCATGAAGCGTGCCTGATTACCCAGGCCTTGAAGGCCTGCTCAATTCGTCTGTTGAGCGAGATAAGGGCCCGGCGAGCCATTATGTTTGCTTTCGCGGACGAACACGGCACCAACCGATGGGGAGCGACTCCTCGCGAGAATCGTCGTTTCGATGTGCTGGAGAAAGCGGAGAGAGAGATGGAGAATCTTGTCCTTTGCTTCATCAACCCTTGTGCCGTTGATCCTGTGTTTGGTGATCTTTTTCGTTAGTGTAGAACCCCTTTTTTTTTGTACATACTCATGAATAAGAGTATCTGCCCTTTTTTGCTTTGAATTGTATTTTGCATCCATTTTGGTTTATGAATAAAAGATACAATTTTCCTCTCAGTGATGTGTCCCCTTTTCATTGAATGCATTCTGCGGATATTCTATCTTAATCTTCTTGCACAGCCGTGGCTTAGGATTCAGGGTTAGGATCTGCTTCCTAAGGCTTTTGCTTCTTATGAGCTACGAGGGTCTCATAAGGAGTCTTTCTCCCTATAAGTCGAGAGGATCCCACAGGTGTGAGTTCTTCTTAAGGATCGTGAGGATCCTTAAGCGGGTTTTCCCTTGAGAGTCGCAAGGATCTCACAAGAGAGTTTTTCTTCCTTACAGGTGGCGAGGGCCTGCAAGTGCCGGGTGTGATCACCTTTTTCCGTGTTTCACGGGGTTAGGGATCTCTCAAGGTATCGTAGTTTAAAGACGTCGCGGTCAAGGTTAAGGACCTCATAGTCCATGGATTTAAGGACTCCACAGTCCGATGTTAGTTTTAAGACATCCCGGTCAAGGTTAAGGACCTCATAGTCCGTGGATTTAGGGACTCCACAGTCCGGGGTTTGGTTGCAGGGACCCGTCACCTCTTTGAAGACGTTGAGGAATTACAACGCCGGGCATCAAAGGAGTGAAGAGATGTACCCTTAAACCAAGGCAAAGTCTGTAGGGAATCGGGGTGGTTGATCGTTAGTTTTAAGACATCACGGTTGAGGTTAAGGACGTCATAGTCCGTGGATTTTAAGGACTCCACAGTCCGGTGTTTGCTCTGGATGCTTCACACGGGTTCATTGCCGTGCTTGGCGAGGACCAGGCTCCGCTCTGGACGTTTTCCACGGGGTCAGAGAGTGACGTTATCCGCGTTCCACGTAACCAGGAAGTTTGCACTAGATGCTTCACACGGGTTCACTGCCGCGTTAGGCGAGGACTAGGCTCCACTCTGGATGCTTCGCACGGGTTCACTGCCATGCTCTGCGAGGACCAGGATCCGCTCTGGACGTTTTCCACGGGGTCAAAGAGTGACGTTATCCGCTTTCCACGTAACCAGGAAGTTTGCACTAGATGCTTCACACGGGTTCACTGCAGCGTTAGGCGAGGACTAGGCTCCGCTCTGGATGCTTTGCACGGGTTCACTGCCATGCTCTGCGAGGACCAGGATCCGCTCTGGACGTTTTCCACGGGGTCAAAGAGTGACGTTATCCGCTTTCCACGTAACCAGGAAGTTTGCACTAGATGCTTCACACGGGTTCACTGCCGCGTTAGGCGAGGACTAGGCTCCGCTCTGGATGCTTCGCACGGGTTCACTGCCATGCTCTGCGAGGACCAGGATCCGCTCTGGACGTTTTCCACGGGGTCAAAGAGTGACGTTATCCGCGTTCCACGTGACCAGGAAGTTTGCACTAGATGCTTCACACGGGTTCACTGCCGCGTTAGGCGAGGACTAGGCTCCGCTCTGGATGCTTCGCACGGGTTCACTGCCATGCTCTGCGAGGACCAGGATCCGCTCTGGACGTTTTCCACGGGGTCAAAGAGTGACGTTATCCGCGTTCCACGTGACCAGGAAGTTTGCACTAGATGCTTCACACGGGTTCACTGCCGCGTTAGGCGAGGACTAGGCTCCGCTCTGGATGCTTCGCACGGGTTCACTGCCATGCTCTGCGAGGACCAGGATCCGCTCTGGACGTTTTCCACGGGGTCAAAGAGTGACGTTATCCGCGTTCCACGTGACCAGGAAGTTTGCACTAGATGCTTCACACGGGTTCACTGCCGTGTTAAGCGAGGACTAGGCTCCGCTCTGGATGCTTCGCACGGGTTCACTGCCATGCTCTGCGAGGACCAGGATCCGCTCTGGACGTTTTCCACGGGGTCAAAGAGTGACGTTATCCGTGTTCCACGTGACCAGGAAGTTTGCACTAGATGCTTCACACGGGTTCATTGCCGCGTTAGGCGAGGACTAGGCTCCGCTCTGGATGCTTCGCACGGGTTCACTGCCATGCTCTGCGAGGACCAGGATCCGCTCTGGACGTTTTCCACGGGGTCAAAGAGTGACGTTATCCGCGTTCCACGTGACCAGGAAGTTTGCACTAGATGCTTCACACGGGTTCACTGCCGCGTTAGGCGAGGACTAGGCTCCGCTCTGGATGCTTCGCACGGGTTCACTGCCATGCTCTGCGAGGACCAGGATCCGCTCTGGACGTTTTCCACGGGGTCAAAGAGTGACGTTATCCGCGTTCCACGTGACCAGGAAGTTTGCACTAGATGCTTCACACGGGTTCACTGCCGCGTTAGGCGAGGACTAGGCTCCGCTCTGGATGCTTCGCACGGGTTCACTGCCATGCTCTGCGAGGACCAGGATCCGCTCTGGACGTTTCCCACGGGGTCAAAGAGTGACGTTATCCGCGTTCCACGTGACCAGGAAGTTTGTACTGATCATATCCGCATTTCGCGGGATGGAGGCTTGACTGTTGGCGATATGTATACCACCGAGCCATGGAACTGGGAGCTGCCGCTGCTCTGCTTTGTTTGAAGTCATGTCCGTTGTTACGAGACGAGTGTTTGGATGATCTCTAGGTCGCTTGTGGCCCGTCGAGACCTGGCTTCTTTTTCTGATGAAACCTGGGGGAGAAGTATGATCCCTTTTTGTTTACGCCTTTGGATTGTGTACAGGGTGTGATGGAATATCACCTGTAGGGCATAAATTTTATTTTTATTTTATTTCTTTTTCCGCGATGCTCTATCATTTCAGCTTTTATATCGCGAAAATCGCGATTGCCCAATCATTTCGGCTATTTTTCGCGGTGCCCAATCATTTCGGCTATTTATTTATTTTCTGCTCGCTACTTTTTATTGCGAGTTGCCCCATCATTTCGGCTGTTTTTCATGCCTTCATTTTTACTTGCTGCTTTTTATTGCAAGTTGCCCCATCATTTCGGCTATTTTGCAGGCATGTGTGGCTTGCTAGCTTTTCGTTACAAGCCTGGGTTTTAGGCACCGATTTTTGCATCAGCACCGCTACAACTGGAACGTTGCCAGGAGCGAATCATCATTTGCTTTTGTCGATGACGAACAAAGGTGGCTCAGCAAACAGGGTTAAGGGTCCTGTCGACCAAGGCTTTGACTTCATGAGCCGTAAGGGTCTCACAAAGGTATTTCTCCCTACAAGTCGTGAGGATCTTGCAGGTGTATTTTCTCCTTAGGGATCGTGAGGATTCCTAAGTGTATGTTCCTCTGTAAGTCGTAAGGATCCTACAAGAGGGTTTTCTCCTTATGGGTCGAAGGGACCTACAAGGGTTGGACTTTGTTGGGGAAATGTTTATTCGCGCCCGTGGATTGTATACAAGGGTCAGTATTGAGCCTCTTGTAGGGCAATATCGGAGGTTGTGGGGGATTTGCTTAAGAACAGGTTCAGGTTTCTGTAACTTAAGACTTTCAAATCTCATGAGCCGTGAGGGTCCCATAAGAGAATTCTCCTTACGAGTCGTGAGGATCTCGTAAGTGTATTTTCTCCTTAAGAATCGTGAGGATCCCTAAGTGTACTGCTCCTTTGTGAGTCGTAAGGATCTCACGCAGGTGGTTTCTCCTTACAGGGTCGAGAGGACTCTGTAAGTGTCCTTTAACGAGGTTGCGCCCTTTCGGGTTTTCACAAACACTCGCCGGTAGTCCTGCTGTTTTTACTCACGGAGCCCTTTCGGGTTTTCATCCGTGCCCATTTTGCTTATGGACATACCGTTTTTTTTTATTTATATCATTTTTACTCTTCTCTTTTTTTTTACAAGGTCGCGCCCTTTCGGGTTTTCACGAACACTTGCCGGCAGCCCTGCTGTTTTTACTCACGGAGCCCTTTTCGGGTTTTCATCCGTGCCCATTTTGCTTATGGACGTACCGTTTTTTTTTTTATTTTTTCTTTATTTATCCATCTCGTCAACCTAAGGACGTTACGGTGGTAGTTTAGGGACGTTTCGGTCCGTCGATAGTTTAAGGACGTTTCGGTCCGCTGTTAGTTTAAGGACGTTTCGGTCCGACGATAGTTTAAGGACGTTTCGGTCCGATGTTATAGGAAGGCCGGCTGCTGCTTGTAAAGTCTGAGCCTAGGAAGATAGCGAGCGGACATAGTCGTCGTCATCCATCATTGACCTAGGCTGCAGCTTATTAAGCATGGTATTTCTTCAAGAAGCGGCCGTTTACTGGCCTGAAAGGCCTTTCACCGTGCATGTCCATGAGTAGGTAGGCTCCACCCTGGTAGACCTTGTCTATGATGTACGGGCCTTCATAGTTTGGCTCAAATTTTCCCCGCTTGGCGCGATTGGGGATCATAGGTCTTTTGACCACTAGTACGAGTTCGCCTGGACGGAATGTCCTCGGCCTGGTCAATCTTTCGTACGAGCGCGTCATCTTTGCTTTGTAGGCTTCTAGATGTTGTTGCGCTATGAGCCGGGTTTCATCGAGGGCGTCAAGCTCCTCAAGCCGAAGGTGAGCATTTTCTTCGTTCATCAGCTCGTGGTGGACTGCTACTCGTAGAGAGGGTAACTCTATCTCAAGGGGGAGAACTGCTTCCGTCCCAAATACCAACGCGTACGGCGTTGTGTTCGTGGCCGTCTTGAATGTAGTTCGATAAGCCCAAAGGGCTTCTTGCAGCCTTTCGTGCCAGTCCCTCTTATTTCTGGAGACGGTCTTTTTTATGATCTTCGTCAAGGTCTTATTGAAAGCCTCGGCTAGACCGTTAGCTCGTGGGTTGTAAACTGAAGAATATCTCCAGTCTATATGGTGCTGCTGTGCGAAGCGGCTAATCTTATGGCTTCGGTAGGCCGGCCCATTATCGGAGATAATCCGTCGTGGAGTTCCGAACCGATAGATGACTTGCGTCTTGAAGAAATGGAGGATATTCTCCGTCTTCACTTCCTTCAGTGGTACTGCTTCTGCCCATTTGGAGAAGTAATCAGTTGTCGCCAGGATAAAGCGGTGTCCCCGGGATGATGCTGGCTCAATGGGGCCGACTATGTCAGTCCCCCACATTTCGAATGGCCAACTAGCCAGCGTCGGGTGCAGTGGATTCGGATGTTGGTGGATGAAGTCTCCATGGATCTGGCATGAGTGGCATTGCTTCGCATACTCGAGGCAGTCCTGGATCATCGTGGGCCAGTAGTAACCCATCCGTTTAATTTTTAACTTCATCTTTGGGCCTGCTTGGTGAGAACCGCAAAGTCCGTCATGAACTTCCCGAATGACTCTTTCTGCTTCGTCAGGTCCCAGGCATCTCAGCCATAGAGAATCAAATGATCTCTTGTATAGAATGTCGTTGACAAAAGCGAAAGATAAAGCTCGTTTCATGAGCTGATGCCTTGAGGACGCTTCTTCGGGCACTCGGCGGGATTTAAAGTAGTCTATGAAGACTTCCCTCCAGTCCTCAGCCTTCTCACGGTCTTTTATTTGTAGGGTCGCTTGCTCAATCGCTCCCTTTTCTTTATATAATTCCGGAGGTATTTCTGCCGGGGCGAGCACTCGACGGCTTTGTACCACGATTCTGACGTCATCGAGGTTCTCGTCGGCCAGTTCTTTAGCGAGTTTGGCCAACGCGTCTGCTTTGCTGTTCTCCGCGCGCGGTATGTTCTCTAGAATATAGAAGGGGATCTGGGCCAACAGTTGTTGCACCTTTTCGCCGTACTTCACCAATTCTGGTTTGCACGTTTGGTAGTCACCATTTACTTGGCTAACGACCAGCTGAGAATCCCCGTATATGAGGAGGTCTTCAATTCCCATGTTGATGGCGATTTCGAGGCCTGCTATCAGGGCTTCGTATTCGGCTTCATTGTTTGTCCTTGACTCTGTTAAGGAAAAGGCGAAGCGCATTATCCCTCCTTGTGGAGTTGCAAAGATAAGGCCTATCCCCGATTTGATGATCGGGCTACCCTGTTTCTGTTTCTTTATGGAGGACGCTCCATCGAAATAGAGTTCCCATCGTGTGCTTCCACCGCCAATTGCGTCAAATGCATGCTCGTCCGGCAAATCACAGTTCAGAGGAGAGTCGGCCGGTATCGGGTGTTCAGCGAGGAAGTCAGCAATGGCCTGGCCTTTCACTGCCTTGAGGGGTTGATATGTTATCGAGAACTCCATCAAGAGCAAGGCCCATTTAGCGAGTCTTCCCGTCAATATAGCCTTTGACATCAGGTATTTAAGGGGGTCCACCTTCGAAATGAGACGGACTTCATGCGCCAACGCATAGTGCCTGAGCTTCGTTATTGCAAAGATTAATGCCAAGCAATGTTTTTCGATGGGCGAGTAATTGCTTTCTGCCCCCAGCAGCACTCGACTTAAGTAGTAAAGTGCTCTTTCTTTCCCCTGATCATTCTCCTGTGCCCATAATGCGCCCAAAGAACCTTCAAGGGCGGCCGTGTAAAGAATGAGAGGCTTTCCTTTCACTGGGGCAGCCAACACCGGAGGATTTTGCAAGTATTGTTTGATCTCGTCTAGTGCACCTTGACATTTGTGATTCCAAACGAACGGGGTTCCCTTTTTCATCAGGTGGCTGTAAGGACGGCATTTGCCCGAAAGATTAGCGATAAACCGCCGGATGTATGCGAGCTTCCCTTGGAGAGACCGCAACTGCTTGAGGGTTCTTGGCGGAGGCATTTCCATAATCGCTTTAATCTTTGACGGATCTATTTCAATACCTCGGTGTCGAACGATGAATCCCAGGAATTTACCCGAGGAGACTCCAAACGCGCACTTGAGGGGATTCATTTTCAAATTGTATTGCCGAAGGCGTTGAAATACGGTTTCGAGATGCTTTAAATGCTCTTTGTATGACATGCTCTTCACTACGAGGTCATCGATATAGCATTCGACGATGTCGTGTATGAGATCGTCGAAGATTTTTGTCATGGCCCTTTGATAGGTGGCGCCAGCGTTCTTTAGGCCAAAGGGCATAACCTTGTAGCAAAATATACCCAAAGGGGTGCGGAAAGCGGTATGCTTCTGGTCTTCGGGATGCATCTTTATCTGATTGTATCCTGACGAACCATCCATAAAGGAGAAGACCTCGTGAGTGGATGTGTTATCTATCATTAGCTCGGTTACCGGCACCGGGAAATCGTCCTTTGGGCATGCTTTATTGAGATCCCTGAAATCCACGCATATGCGCACCGTTCCATTCTTCTTCATTACAGGGACGATGTTGGCAATCCAGTCGGGATATTGGACTTCCTGGATAAATCCGGAATCGATCAACTTCTTGACTTCGGCGTTGATGCTCATCTCCAGCTCAAGTCGCATCCTCCTTGGCGCCTGTTTGACTGGCTTGATATCTGGGGATATTGCTAATCTATGCACCGCAATCTCCGGATCCAATCCTGGCATCTCGGAGTAGTTCCACGCGAAGCAGTCTTTATGCCGTAGGAGCACGTTCTTTAGCGCGGCCACCTTTTCCTCGGATAACAGCTCGCTGACAAATGTCGGTCGCGGGTCGTCTGCCGATCCCAGCTCGATCTTCTCGAGGTTATCTGCGGTAGTATGTATACCGTCTTCAAGTTCTTTCGGAGCGGGCGGAAATTCCGAGATCAACTCATCATCGCTGTTCTCGAAACACCGGGGAAGGTCATCTTCGTTCTCGGGTTCTTCTTTTAATATCGTAATCATATAACAGGTGCGAACCCGCTCCCAAGACTGAGGTGGATCCGGTTCTGCTCTTGTGGCTTTGGGCTCGTGCTTTTGCGGCGGCGTTACTCTCCAACCGTCGGATAAAGCGAATCTACCCCGTCGGTACTGGTCCTCGACCCAGTTCTTGAAGGTGAAGCAGTCTTCGGTAGGATGTCCTATGGCTCGGTGATAAGAGCAATAACTCGGATGAGAGACCTTGCTAGCTTGCTCAGGATGCCCAGAATCTGGAAGCGTGATCATTTGATGTTTTAGGGCGAGCTTGAGCAACCGTTCCGTTTTGTCTCGGGGGAAGGAGTATGCTCGACTCATCTTTTTCACGAGGGACGAATCCGAGCCGCGCAGTACCCGTAACCCTCTAATCCTGCGTCGTTGTTGTCGGCTTCTTTTCCCGTTTCTTAATTTATCTCCGTCCCCGCATCGGGCCTTTCGTATGACGGGTTGACAATGGTGAACATCTTTATCTTTTGCAGCCTGTGCAGTCTATTGGAATAGACGTTGCGTCCTGGCCTTCTCGTAGATGGCCATTTCGCGGTTGTGGTCTTCCCGAGCTTTCTGACCCACTTTCCTGATAGGTTTGCCCATTCGTTCCTCAAACGACGGACTCGGCGCTTTAATCGCGGGGTCTAGTTTTGATGGACGGTTGGCATCTCCTGACAGGGCGTCCTCCTCTTCATCAAAGGTATATATAGCGTAGCTGCTGTGAGCCCGTTCCCGTTTTCCGGCTCTTGCGTATCCAAGCCCGAGTGTTTCCATCTTCCCGTTGGACAATTTGCGTTGAGTCCCGGGGACATCCCAAATCCTGTTATAGAACCGAGCCTGCCGCACCGTCTGTCTTAAGGGTACTCCTTGGCGCTTCAATAACTTCTTCAATCCATTTGTATAGTATCTAGGCAGACGGATGGGTTGGAGCCTGTCAAGTGTAACATCCGCGCCGTGCCAGATCTCTTTCTCCACCTTCGACTCTGAGGATTGGTAGAATAGGATCACCTTCTCACCCCTTCGCCTGGGAGGGACGTAGAATGTTTGCAGGTCCTGCACACTGTGAGCTTGAAGCGCGTCGAGATCCTTATAGTGTTCTTGCGGTACCATGGTGATTTGCAGACTATGGTCCTCGCAAGGGGGTGCTTGTATTGACAGCCGACTGGAGAATACGGCGTTAACCTCGTCCTCCGAATCACTCCCGAAGACCGGTATGGGGGTGGGCGCCCCCAGGTTGTTGCGTTGGGATGGCCCTGTATACACTATTTCCTCCTCCTCTTCGGTATCGCTCCCAAAAACGGGAATGGTGGCGGTGGCGGCTTTGTCCTCTGGGTCGCGACACCTTTCTGTATCTTCGAAATCTGGCAAAAAGTATTTCGCGTCTTCGTATTTGCGAACTTCGTTTACAGAAAACGGGTTCAACTCGCCTGTTACGGTGTACTCGAAACCATCCTTGAAGTACTTCATACACTGATGTTGCGTAGAAGGGATGATGTTGTACTCGTGTAGCCAAGGACGACCGAGCAAGGCGTTGTAGCAGGTCTTGGCGTCAATGACATGGAATTTGATGTCTGTGACGAGAAGTCCGAAGCGTAACGTCAGTATTACAGATCCGAGAGTCCGTGACGATTGAGAGTCGAAACCGGAGATAGTAATTTTGTCACGAGCGAGGTGTTGCACACTCATGCAGATTTCCTTCAACACCCGAACATTAAGGAGGTTAACGGAGGATCCATTATCCACCAGGATCTTGCCTATCTTGATGTCATGGCAGTATCCAGAGACATATAGGGGGCGGTTGTGGTCGCACGTCCCGAGAAGGAGGTCTTCATCACCGAAAGTGACATCGGCCGTATGCACTTCCTCCAGTTCATCCTTCATCCTTTCAGTGGCGAGGAAGGCTTGGAATTGCTCGGGTTCTTGTAACGCCTTAATTAGTGAGTCTCGCGCTTCTTTCGATAATAGGAGGGCATCAAGAATGCTAAGCTGAGAAGGTAGCTTCCTTAGGTGCGCGAGGATGTTATAGTCTACCTTACCCTTTTTGGGAGGGTCTTTGGTAGTTAGCTCTTTTGTGACCCGGTCATCTAAAGTGATATCTTCAATGACCTTTTCCTTTCCCTTATCTTTTCGGCCGACGGGCCCGAGATTCTTTTCTGGGAGTGTGCGATTGCGCAGCTGAATGTTCTCGCAGATCTCCGATTCCTCCTCTTTCCCCGAGACAGATTCTTTAAAGAGAGGGCCCAGAGCCATTTCTTCATCAGAGTCGCTCCCAAAGGTGAGAACTTGTGACTCCCTGGCGTTAATCATGCAACAGTTGCCAGTCGTTATATTGCGCCCATCGACAGTGCTTCTTCGCTCCCGACGGATCTTGCGTTTCATGCGCTTAACATATTGCCGACGAGCGACATATCCTTGCCACCATATCTTAAAGGCGTCACACTCCTCCGTGGGGTGTGAGATTTTCCGGTGATATGCGCAATAATCAGGGTGCCTCTCCACCCCATCGTGTGTGTTTCCTTCCGATGGCGGTAGCTTCATCCCCAGTGACATGGCTTTGGCAAACCTTTTTCCCGTCTTGAATATCTTCTTGTCTGCTTCGGATGCCTTATGCTTTGTCAGGGGTAGTTCAACTCTTTCGTTCAGTTGCCCGCATTTGGCTCCTGCCGACGTGGTCATCTCACGCTCCTGGTCCGCTTTACATTTTAGACGAATCTCGTCTAGAAAAGCGTCGATCATTTCATCTGTCGGCCATGCGCGTTCTGGTACAGGCTCTGCCTCCAGTTTCCTAATGCCAGGAGTTTTCCCATCATCGGCGAACGAGTGGGAGATTACATTACAACTCACCACATATCCTTCGGATTCATCCGACGAGCTTTCTCCATCATCTTCCTCTTGAAAGATGTGGTTGAGGAACTCTTGCAGTGTGACAGGAGTCCGCGCCTTCTGATTGTACTCTTCCAACGCGTCGATTTGCTTTTGTAAGTTCGTGTGCTCTTTTCCAGGCTTCACGGACTTCTTGGATTTCTTCTTCTTTTTCTTCGAAGATTTTGACGATTGGGCGTGAGTATCTGGGCTCTTACCGTGAGCCTTTGTAGTCGGGCGGCGCCTTAGCATCCCTTCGATAATTTGAGGTTCAAGAGGGTCCTTCCATTCGACCGCAGGGCACGCATGAAGGTCTCTCAGCATTCTTTTGGTTTTAGCTGATAGCACGACCTCCCATGGAGCTTCTTCAATAAAAGAACATGTTGCCCCCGGTGTATCCGCTTTCCTAGGAGCATGCGGCTGTGGTGGGTTCACCTTCCACTTTTCGGACAGTACAAACTTCCCCTGGAGGTATTGGTCTTCAATCCATCCTTTGAAGACGAAGCAATCTTCAATCGGATGGCCTACCGTTTGATGGTAAGGGCAGTAGTTGGAGTCATTCACCTCGGTGGGTTGCGGCGGTCGCCTTGGATTTGGTAGGTTTATAAGCCTGTTGCGTATCGCCAGCTCAAATAACCGCTTCGTCTTGTCTCGTTGGAACGAGTAGGGACGCTTCATTTTCTCATTATAATACCGACGCCTTTCCTCCAGTTGATCTGCCGGTTTCGGGGCGTTAGGTTGCTGTTGGGCATTCGCAACAAAGGTTGCCCTCCCTTTACCCTTGTCATTCCGAGGTTCCGATTTCGGTGTAGGTGGTCTATGACCCATCTGGTCCATCTGAGCCAACTTGTCGATTAAAGCCTGGAATGTGGTTGGCTTAAAGAACATCATAAACTGGGAGATAGTTGCGTGGGGGTCTAGGGTTCCCACGAACATGCCCACCGCGGGTGCTTCCTCGATACGTTGCTCACATCTCGACCACAAGTTCCGCCAGCGTATAGCGTACTGGACCCAGGTTTCGCCCGGTTTTACCCTGGCGTTAATAAGTGCGGTTATTGGAATGCGTTCGCTGGCACTTGCAAATCGCTGAGTGAACAATAACTCCATTTCAGCGAACGTTTTGATGGAATCGTTCGGGAGTTCCGAATACCATTCGAACGCTGTTTCTGATAAGCTGCCCACGAACTGGCGAAGCAACAATTTATCGTCACCGCCGGTGTTACCGCAGAGGGCCCGGAACTGGGCAACATGTTGATGGGGATTGCCGGTCCCCTTATACACATGGAATTTCGGTATCGTATAGCCTTGCGGGTATTTGATTTGATCGTACCAGCTCGGATACGGCCGCCCCGTTTTCACGACTTGACCAGCTGCCTCAGTCGCATGATGAACTCGGATTTGCTGGGCTATGTAGTCAGCTAAGTCGGCCTTAGAGATTGCATCCTCCCTGGCCGTTGAGAGGGCTGGTGGTGGATTTGACGTTTCTCCTCGGTCGTCTTCAAGAACGATCGGGGGATCCTCGGCGGGTAAGTCCTGCTGGATCATCATTCCTATCACATCTTGGAAGAGAAGGCCCATCCGTTGTATGTTGGCCGCTTGTTCAGCAGCCTCTTTGTCCCTTTTCTCCAGTGTTCGGCGAAGGAATTCAGCGTCTGTTTCTTCCTCCCGGCGTGCGTCTGAGGACGTTTCTGGGTTTTCTTTTGGTCCGGTGAGCGCGGCCATGGCATTCATCATTTCTTGAAGCTTTTGTTGCTGCTCCTGGGCTTTCGTCACGGATCGGGTTAGGGGTCGGTGGCCCGTGGAAGTGCGGCTTTCCTCTTTCCCAAAGGCCATGTAAACAGTGTGCACCACCATGCCCCCAGACTCAGGGCGTCTGGGTTTAGTGCTTTTAGTCGTCGCTACATGCTGTGAGGTCCTCTCTGGCCTCCTCCTTTTGTGAGTCAGTTGATCACCAGCTTTTTGGGGTTTAGCCTGGTGACCGGCTTCAGGTTGGATTTTTCAGCTTCTTGTGCCGGCGGGAGAAGTTTGGATCGATGATCGAGTCTCGGACCTGCCGCCAAGCCTTATAGATTTTGGAAGACAGCCGTTGAGGAGATCGGGGCTGTTCGGGTTTTGTTTCCTCAACCTTTTTCAATGAGGGAGGAGACCTCTTCAGTACTGCCGTGGGGGAATTCCTTCGCACCTTATTTAGCATTTCAAAGCTGTTCCCAGTTGAAACAGCAGCATTGACCTCTGCCACCGGGGCCGCTGGAGTCAGCCCGGAGGGAGAGTTGCCCCCAGCCTTCCTTACTCGGCGCCAATGGCGACGTCGAGCGCGTCGAGCGGGTGGCGTTGGGTCAGCAGTAAGAATGGTTCCTTCTTGCCCCCTGTGTGGATGGAGGGTTGTTGTTGGCGTCAGCCTATCGAAGACCGATATCCTCTGGGAAGCGGGAGCAAAGGCCGGAGCCGTCAATCTTGTAAAGACTGACTTTTTGGCTGGAGAGGTCGCCTTGGCGATTTCGGGAACGGGAGCGGCCACTTTCTTAAAAGCAGCCTTCTCTGAGATTGTAGGCCCCGTGATGAGCTCGCAGGATTCCTGGCCCAATCTAGAGAAGACCGAGGCATCGACGTTGGGCGACTCGTTGAGAGGAGCCGCAGCAGGGGTAAGACGATCAAAGACCGACTTCCCGAGAGTTTTCTTCGTCAGCACTGGAGCGGTAAAGTTTGTCGGCGGGATCATAGTCCCAAAGAACAATCCTGTGGTGGCGCGAGTGACCTGTTCCACTGGCATTGTGAATAGCGAAGCAGCTTGGGGTCCATAGGCTATACCTCCTGGCGAGGCAGAGCGTCGGCTGCAATTGCCGTCTGAGCAGTTGGAGGATTTCGCAGGGGTGGAAGCCATCGATCCTTTGCTTTCTGCAATAAGCGAGATGCCAATTCTCAGTACCTTGAAATCCAAGGGCAACTATTAGCGAACCGCGATTGGTTCGCGAATCACGACACACGAAGTGTGGAGTGGAAAGAGGAAAAGGTCCCACCGGGCGTGCCAGAATCTGTTCCCCTCCGAACGGCGGCCGGGACGTCGGGACGTCTGAGGCGTTAGGTTCGGGGCAGATGCTAGTTGGTGCTATCCGTCCACCTCTCCGAAGATGCCAAGTTGATTTATGGCACCATATATCGAAGGTTTAAACGGATGCGACCGATGTAGCAGACTTCGTCAGATTCCCCCTCGTTTGAGGGGTTTTTGATTGTGGGGACGCTCTTCCCTGCAGGCGCAAGCCCCTGCAGTTAATTATGCTACCGCATTGCGGTAACAACTTTCTCCTTCTCCAGATGGTCACTTCGTGTCGTGGGTATTTGTTTTATTGCCCGTGGATTGTTTACGGAGACTGAGTTATGTCGTCGCCCGTAGGGCGTGGACTAGCCCAAATCCGCATTATCTTAAATTTGGTTTTGGGGGGGGTTTTGGTTTGAGGATACGTCAGCCCTACTCGAGGCTAAGATCAACTCAAACGTTTGTTAAGGATACGTTAGTCTAACTTTGTGACTAAGATCAACTTAACGGGATCGTTTAGATCCGACAAAAGAGTGTTTGGACTCTAATGTTCCAGTTTAGGGACATAGTGGTCCATCGTCTGTATGGCTGTCGGGACCCATCACCTCTCTGACGACGTTGAAGGATTACAACGACAGATGTCAGAGGAGTTCAGAGATGTACCCTTGAGCCGAAGTTAATTTGGGGGATTCGTAGTCCAGTATGTTTGAGGGTTTAAGGACGCGTTAGCCATCTTCAAGGCTAAGATCAACTTAAACGGGGCCGTTTAGGTCCAACAAAAGAGCATAGGAAAGGGCTCTATTGTTCTAGTTTAGGGACGTTGCGGTCCATGGGTAGTTTAAGGACATTGCGGTCCGTGGGTAGTTTAAGGACATTGCGGTCCGTTGTTAGTTTTAAGACATCTCGGTCAAGGTTAAGGACGTCGTAGTCCGTGGGTTTAAGGACTCCACAGTCCGGTATGTGCTCTGGATGCTTCACACGGGTTCACTGCCGTGCTTAGCGAGGACCAGGCTCCGCTCTGGATGCTTCACACGGGTTCACTGCCGTGCTCTGCGAGGACCAGGATCCGCTCTGGACGTTTCCCACGGGGTCAGAGAGTGACATTATCCGTGTTCCACGTAACCAGGAATTTTGCATTAGGCATGGGTTTAAGGACCCCACAGTCCATATCATGAATGGTCATCGGGACCCGTCACCTCTTTGAAGACATTGAGGGATTACAATGCCAAGTATCAAAGGAGTGAAGAGATGTACCCTAGAACCGGAACGGCTTGAATAGTCCCTGACCCAATTTGGGGTCAAGACTAATTAATTATGTTATGAGCCCATTAGCCCAGTTAATCACAAATTGAGGACTTATGGCCAACTTGGGCTAAGTCCAGTCAGGTCTGGAATATTGACTTCTTGTTGGTTCATTGAGGGAGAGGCTTTGCCTCTATCCCTTTAGCCAATTGGGCCAAAACCTAGTGTTAAACACTACAGAGCAATCAGTGTTGAACACTGGGAATGAGGTTGACAAGTTAGTGTTTAACACTAAGAGATAGTTGGTGTTAAACACCAGCGACAAGGCTTTTCAAATTAGTGTTAAACACTAAAACAGATCAGTGTTGAATACTGCAAATAAAGCTTTTTAATCAGCGTTGAATGCTAAGGCCCAACAGTGTTTTAACACTGGGTTTGAGAGTTTTAATTTAGTGTTAAACACTAAGGCAAGAGGGGTCACGTGGCAGCACGTGAGAGCGCCCTCCCTTCGTTTGTTCTGCTGACATTGCTACATCTTTCAGGGCATCACGTGCCATCACGTGACGGGCATTCATATGCTTATGTATCAGAGCCTCTGTCAAGGGTCACGTGGGTCACGTGGGGTGTTGTTTCAAGGGGCTTTCTGTATATCTCTTGAGGGGGTCACGTGGTGGCACGTGACCTTGCCTTCATGTATTTTGTTTGGAGTCTTTGTTAATTTTTTTTCAGGAATTAAATTCCTCGAGCTGTAGATTTTCAGAGGAATTAAATTCCTACTTCCTTTCGAAGACTTTGTTTTTTTTTCTCGAATAGAGTTTAACTCTGAATTTTCTGTAGGAATTAAATTCCTCATATATGCGAGGGGCTGAATAGGGTTAAACCCTAATAAAAGTTTCTTAAGGAGTTTAAACTTCCATCCTCTGTTACATTATGATTAAGGGAATTGAATTCCTGATGTTTCAACAGAACTGGTTTTTACTTAGGGTTAAACCCTGTTTCTTCTTTTGTTCGGAAGGAATTAAATTCCCATGATATAGGGTCCAGCCCTAACTTTTATTTTGGAGGAATTAAATTCCTATAGTTCTGTGAGAATTAAATTCTCGAGCTTGCATTCCTTCTCTATGTTTTGGATCTGCATGGCAGGATCTCGACCCATTGAGAATTAAATTCTCAACCTTAAGGGGAGATGTGCGCTTTGCAGATCCTCTATCAAAGAGAGAAGAAATATGTTCTTCTGTTTTTACATATCAGAGTTAAACTCTGTTGAGAATTAAATTCTCTTTCTTTCCAATGTCTTTCCCTTTCTTACCTAGGGTTTTTGCAGAAGATCTGAGTATCAAAGCTCCTCTCCTTCTCTTTTTTCTTCTCTGCGTATGTCTATCTCTTTTTTGTGTCCCTTGGCTCCTATTTATAGGAGAAGCAGCCGCATCAATCAGTTTTTTGACGAATCTTCATTGAGATTTGATTTGCGTCCATTATTCATTTTGGGCCTTTGGATTATCAGGTGAATTTTATTCACCATTGGATCTTGAATCCAGAGATTCTCCTTTGTTATTTTGGTTAGATTTAAGGGGGAAATCTTTCCAAACCCGAGATTTTCCATAGATAGATGATATTTAATCATCTCTGAATCTTTAATTTGATCGGTCCCAAATAATTACTTTCCTTTGGAAAGATTCGAATTTCCTTCAGAATTTAATTCTGTCGTCAAAAATGGGCTTTGAAAGCCGGTCACGTGTGACCACGTGACCCACTTTGGAATGAAGAATCCTCTTCCTTTCTGCGCTATCTTCCGGTTGCTGTTGTAGCCATCACGTGCTACCACGTGACGCCTGGTCACGTGTGAGCACGTGACCCCTGTCTGGCGCTTCTTTCTTTGGTTCAATTGGAGAGCGAGTTTGCTGCTTTGAACGTCACGTGTCGACACGTGACCCTGGTCACGTGGGAGCACGTGACCTCTTCTGAAGCTTTTTTTTTTTCTTGACTTGATCAGCGAATCAAAGTGCGCCTTTGCTGCTTGAATTTAAATGTCACGTGCCGACACGTGACCTTGATCACGTGGGAGCACGTGACCCTTCCTGAAGCTCCCTTTTCTTCGACTTTGTCAGGAGACTGAACTTGCTTGAATGATGCGTTCAGGTGTCACGTGCGAACACGTGACCGCTAGTCACGTGTAAGCACGTGACCCTCTTCTGAAGCTTTTCACAGAAGCTTCCTGATTTTAAATCAGGAAACACTTGTATCACCCGGGCAGGGCGAATGTAGTGGCGGATGCTTTGAGCAGGAGGCCCGGGGGTAGTCTATCTTGTTTGAGCGCAGTGCAGAGGCAGTCGTCGGCAGATTGGCAGATCTTATGCGACAGCCGGGTACTGTTCGAGTTTACGCCGATCGGGGGACAGATTGCGCATGTTCGTGCACGCCCACAGTTGCTTGACCGTATACATGAGGCACAGCACAGTGATAACCGCTGTTCAAAGATCAGGACACAAATGGGGCAAGGCAGATTTTCCGAGTTCGTGATCGATGATCAGGGGATACTACGATTTGGAGCTAGACTGTGCGTACCAGATGCTAAGGGATTGCGGCACGAGATTCTTGAGGAGGCACATCGGTCGGTATATAGTGTTCATCCCGGTTCCACCAAGATGTACCATGACTTGAGAGGTGTTTACTGGTGGGACGGAATGAAGAGAGACATTGCAGATTTTGTGTCGAGATGCCTGACTTGTCAGCAAGTCAAGGCTGAGCGCCAGAGGCCCGCGGGAAAGCTACAGCCGTTACCCATTCCGGAGTGGAAATGGGAACAGATATCTATGGACTTTATTATGGGTCTACCCAGGACTAGTCGAGGGTATGACTCCATCTGGGTGATCGTGGATCGTTTGACGAAAGCGGCTCACTTCCTGCCGGTGAAGACGACTTTCGGATTTGCTCAGTATGCCCAGATTTACATTGACGAGATTGTACGACTGCACAGAGTTCCGACATGTATCGTGTCCGATAGAGGCACCCAGTTTACCAGCCGGCTATGGCAGAGGCTTCATGAGGCTTTGGGCACTCGCTTGAGTTTCAGCACAGCATTCCATCCGCAGACTGACGGACAGTCAGAGCGGACTATTCAGACTCTCGAGGACATGCTCAGAGCATGCGTTTTAGACTTCGGAGGTAGCTGGGATCATCATTTGCCCTTAGTAGAGTTCCCCTACAACAACAGCTACCAGGAGACCATTCAGATGGCACCGTTTGAAGCTCTTTATGGGAGGAGATGCAGATCGCCCACCTGTTGGACGGAGCTCAGTGAGAGCAGTATCTTAGGGCCACAGATTGTGGATGAGACGACCGCGAAGATCCAGTTGATTCGCGATAGGATGAGAGCAGCCCAGAGTAGGCATAGATCTTATGCGGACCGTCGGCGGCGCAGACTTGAGTTTTCTGTTGGTGATCATGTTTTCTTAAGGGTCTCCCCAATGAAAAGCGTGATGAGATTTAGGAAGAAGGGGAAGCTTAGTCCCAGATATGTGGGCCCTTTCGAGATCCTCGAGCGTGTTGGTGCGGTTGCGTATCGATTAGCCCTTCCGTCTAGTTTTCCAGACGTGCACCCCGTATTTCACGTTTCGATGCTACGCAGATATCTTTATGATCCTTTGCATACGATTCAGCACCCGACGATCCAGCTTGAGCGCAACCTTTCCTATGCAGAGCAGCCGGTGATGATCTTGGATCAACAAGTGAAGAAATTGAGGTCGAAAGAGATACCGTCCATCAAGGTACTTTGGCGTAGCCAGAGCGGCGAGGAGGTCACTTGGGAGACCGAGAGCGAGATGAGGAAGAGGTATCCCCATCTTTTTGAAGGTGCGTATAGTTAGATTTTTAAATTCGGGGACCGAATTTCTTTAAGGGGGGTAGATTGTAACACTTTGAATTTCCGTTAGAATGTTTTTCGTGATAATTAGTAATTGTACGTGTTATTGTATATGTGTATCTAGGATTATTAGTTATTTTAGTCGGGTTTATTAGTTATATTTAGTCGTGTTGGCAAATTGGAAAATTTTCCATTTTGTAGTGTACACTTACACACTTAGCCATGTTGTAACCTAGGTTAAAGTGTTAGCCATTCTTTCCTTGCATGCTTCCTTGTTAATTCCCCACCCTTTAATCAAAACAAAACCCTTTTTTAGAATTCAAAAATCCAAATAAACAAATGAAGCATGGTGGTTAGGTGAGAACTTGACTTTTGACCCCTTTTTCTTTCTCTCTTCTCTCTCTTCTCCTCATTTCTGAATCCAGCAGAGATTCAGCAGCAAAACCCTAGCTTTTCTTCACCTTTTCCTCTCCTTTTCACTTCTCTTTGATCTCTACACAAATCCTACACAAAAACCACTCTTTTCCTTCACAAAACCTTAGGAAAAATGAGCTTTTGAGGTGTTTGGAGGCAAATCTGCATACTTGAAGAGGGAGCTGGAACTTTTGGTGTTCTTAGGGTCTTTTGAAGGTATATAACTCTTGTTTAACACCCTTCTCCCATATCTTGTAGTAGTTTAGCTAGAAATCATATTTTGTGTGCATGTTTGGTGGTATTGAGGGGATTTAGTGATGATAGGTTAAAATTAGCATTTTTATGGCTCAATTAGCTTGGTAACGAGTTGTTAGTGTGATTCTAGACTTGGGTTTGCTTCAGATTTCAGGAAAATACCATAAAGTTTCAATTTAGTGCAAAAGTGGGGTTTTTAACTAGAAATAGGATTCTGTTGGATCTGCTGCTACCCGGGTCATTTCAGAATGAAATTGGAATTACTGTAGCATACACAGGGGGTAGTGAGTGCACACACCAAACCTGGGAGCCCAATTCCCAAGTGAGGCCGCCGGAATAATCATTTTGGCCGCAATTTGCGGCCAGATGGGTGAGATGGGGGTTGGGGTTTGGTCCACTGTAGTCTGCTGTTATGTGGGGTATTTTGGTATATATATTTTTATAATATCTGTTTTGTATCAAAATCTGGAGTAGAATACCCTATTTCCCGTATTTTTAATCTTTCGCGACACGCGTGATACGTGTGTGTGGGTTTGGGGTTTCTGCGTATCGCGACGCGTCGGAGTGGCTTCAGGCGCGTAACCACACGTTTTAGCGTATCGCGCACACGCGCGCTTGGTTCACGACACGAGTTACTAGTTCGGCTTAAATGTCGTGTTTGTACGGTTTTGAGCTTATGAGTGATATGTTGTATTATAGGATTCGCAGGCGAGTGCGACGGGCGCCGCGAAGGAGGGGAACAAGTCGTCGGCTATACCTAGCGGGAGACTACGGTGAGTAGATTTAACATCTACGGGGATATCGCCCACATGGCGTTCTACGTCAGGGATGATAGGATCTTATAGCTACATTTCCCTACATTGACTGTTCATGGCTACTATTTAGTGCATACCACATTCCCTGATGTATGTATATAAACTAGAATTGATAGAACACCGCACTCTTACTAACGGTTCATGTTGCACGAGCACTATCCTGCATGTTACACACACACCGTTAGTAATTGCCATGACACTCACACTGTAGAATTTACATCGGATCATTATGTTGTAGCTCATCTTTATGTGACTTGACATGATATTCATATTTGATGCATATATCACATCGGATCATTATGTTGTAGCTCATCTTTATACGACTTGACATGATATTCATACTTGATGCATATATCATATCGGATCATTATGTTGTAGCTCATCTTTATGTGACTTGACATGATATTCATACTTGATGCACATATCATATCGGATCATTGACTTGCATATTGTTTTGGATTACATGTGATTTCTGGATTTAGGAACCGTGGCTATTTCAAATATGTAATCATTTAAAAACCCGGTTCTCTTGATATGATATTTCGGTGCGTCCACCATGTGTTTCCTCGGTGCTAGAGTGGTATATGTGAACCCGAATCGAGGAGCTGGATGAGGCCGATTACGGATACATGGTGGACCCGGTATGGTACCCCGGGACGAGAACGGTTTCGCTGTATAGTAGACGGTGAGCCTGGCAGAGGGACTACTACCTACCGGTGATTGGTTGGACCTGACAGTTATCCGGAGGATACTGATCAGAGTCGATAGATGGATGCGGGATGATCCGTACTGCCGGGGTCGAGGGCCGATACCGCAGACGGAGCCCGGGGCTGACCCGGACTGACGGGGCCCGATGGATGAGGATTTGCGTATCGATGCTGGACACGAGTATTTGTGATATTTGGGTGCCGATGTTGGGCACTCGTGATTCTCAGAGATGTACAGGATTGGAGAGCCGATGAGAGTGCCGGCGCCTGAGCTATTTGGGGGATTTGGGTGCATTGATGGACACCGATTATATATTCCACGTTGACATTCCGTGTAGATGTTATATTGCCCATGCTCAGCATTTATTATTGTACCTCATTCTGTAGTTATATTACCTGATAGAGCACTTGCATGATTATTGCACATACTGCTTATCACGCATTGATATCATCTGTTGGCATATGATAGAGTAGCGCAGTACGTGCATGCTCGCGATTACCTTTATATGTTATCTCTATTCATGAGTTGGCAACTCACCCCCGTTGTGCCACAGTGTTTGCAGGTTGCCCTTCGGAGTAGTCGCGGCAGGCTGCGTTTTGCATCTTTTGACACAGATACCCCCATTGTTGGTGTACTTGCTCTTTTGCTGATAGGTGGGTTTTGTGCGGTATCTGTTTATCTTTCAGTTATGTAAATTGTTGTATCTAGTATTCTCCATCTACCATGTATGTATTTGACTTAGAGACAGTGTGAGGACGATGATGTATATTATTTGTATTCTGGTGCCGAGCTCGTTGTGAGCCGACTGTACTTGCAGTTTTTTCTATCTGTGATGTTCCCACTTGTGGATCTCGATCTTCGCTACGGCGTCGTATATTGTTATCTTGGTGATTGTTTACTTAGATTTCTTAACATGTTAGTAAGTGCTTTCATTTAAAACTTATAACACTCTATACTTTTACTGGTTTGATTTCTGGGTTTTCGGTTCACTTAGTCGCGTTACGCCTGTAGACGTTACGTGGTTAAGTGCCGGTCACGGGCCAAACTTTGGGTCGTGACGTGAGCCGACTGTACTTGCAGTTTATTCTATCTGTGATGTTCCCACTTGTGGATCTCGATCTTCGCTACGGCGTCGTATATTGTTATCTTGGTGATTGTTTACTTAGATTTCTTAACATGTTAGTAAGTGCTTTCATTTAAAACTTATAACACTCTATACTTTTACTGGTTTGATTTCTAGGTTTTCGGTTCACTTAGTCGCGTTACGCCTGTAAACGTTACGTGGTTAAGTGCCGGTCACGGGCCAAACTTTGGGTCGTGACAAACAACCCTCTGGCAGAGTCATATACACGTGCACTTCTAAAGCTGGTTTAGAATGACGCTATACTCATCCTCCTGCCGGGTCTCATAGTCTAGAATAGCAGTAATGGCAAGTCTGGGTAAACAAGAACCTCACTGTCACCATCCTTGAGGATACCGAAGTACCTCTTGGGTGCCTGAGGTTACCCACCATATCTGCGGAGTGGCTAATAGAATGTCATATCCGATTGAATCTTTAGATTCTATTAAATTTTCAGTAATCGTTTGTGGTTATGGAATCACTTCCAGTTCTACCATACCCCCACTAATGTTTTCTTAAAAGAATCCATTTTACTAAAACTGGTGGCGAGTCAAGAACAATATATCTATTGATCTTCCAGATGGTAGAAAGTTAACTCTCGTCATAGCCAGGGATAACCCACAAACTGCCATTACTGAAACGTGCCTTGAGTTTGTCCAGAGTCTGGTTTTAAGCATAAGCCAGACAACTCCATATACCTTAACATCGTTAAGATATGAACCATTCTATATACAATATATAAACAGAGGCACTAATTTAATTGGAACCAGATTCAAATCATGCAACCGTCTCCAGTGCATGTCAACAAAATGGAAGGAGGCCAAACAGTATTACTCAACTAGGAGTGCATCCAAATATGAGTAACCTGAAAAAGAAGCAAGTTCTCAAAACCATTACTATCAACGGAATACCATACACAAGTCTCTACATCTTCGATCACCTTGAAGAATCCTGATACTTGCAACATATGGTTCTCTACTTTATTCTTGTACCTATAACTTCTTAAAACTTGGACCATGTATTTCTACGAAATACTTGTCTAAAACTAGAGAAGTCACAAGTAAACAGAATATAGTACGAGTACCAACCCCTTTGTCCTTATGGACACTGGACAAAATACAATACTTTGTATAAGTCCCCTGAGTTTAATTACTCAAACCACGTGCGTCGTAGGTTGAAAAACTGTACTATGGTGAGAAGAATTACACCGCTGTTGAATGCTCCTTACCTAACCATCAACTGATATAGGTAAATGTTATAGACATAATTTCAAAAGGTTATATCTCACTTTATAAAATAAACGTACAGATATATCAGTTTGAAATTGGTGCATAACAACGGATATTCAAAACCAAATATTTGCCGTCAGGCAAAATACCAGGTGATTTCCTCAAATATCACCAATCACAACGAATTCCGATATAATGAGGATATAATCACCCAATTCCCAATATCTTACTCCCACTCATCATCTGTAATACCATACAGATGTGAGAATCAAATCTGGTAAATACATACCCTGGAGTAAGGATCTAATTAGGAAATCAGTTTTCAATTAACAGCGCACAGTGAAACTGAAACATGAAAATGTTTTGAAGGGGTATCCGGGTATTCCTAGTAATGCCTCTTCCAATATCCAGATTCATGACTGTAACCGTATATTTCCTTGACATCTCTTCAATCCCTTTATTTGTCTTTACTCATTACCTTATGTACACCACACTTAGGCTAATTGATTTTCTTCCTTCCCTATCTTTCGGCACCAGCCTATGGTTTAGAAGAAGACTATACAATAAGCGTAATAAGTGTACCCTCCTAAAAACCAGGAGCCCTCACAACCTGAGAGAAGGTAATGATAAAAGATAACCTGAATAATCCTATTCAATTTCTCCTGAACCGGAGAAATGCAAAGGTGAAGTAGGAGTGGCGATGATATACGCGGCTTTGTCGTGAATGATAGCGGTCGCAATTTACTTTGCCCTCTTTCTGATCCCTTTATTTGTCTTTACTTATTACCTTCTGTACACCACACTTAGGCTAATTGGTTTACTTCCTTTCCTGCCTTTCGGCACCTGCCTATGGTTTGGAAGAAGACTATCCAATAAGCGTAATAGGTGTACTCTCCTAAATACCAGGAGCCCTTGCAACCTGAGAGAAGGTAATGATAAAAGACAACCGAATAATCCTATTCAATTTCTCCAGAACCGGAAACCATCCTCGAATCTGAAACAAGTTTCTTCGAGTTCGTATGTAACTATACGATGGTCATATCCAATAAAAGGGTATCTTCGTAGTAATACGGAGTGTTCCGTAGAAATTCAAAGGGTAATATAGGAGCCTCAATGATTTATGCGACTATGACAATCCAATAGCCAAAGTATTTTAAGAAGTTTCGGTTAACTTGGTTCATGAGTTATAGTATAGGGTCGGGCCATGGTCGCTGCTAGAGAGAGAAAGAAAAGAAACACTCAGCGTGCACTCTAACCAAGATCAGAATGGTTAATCACTTTATCTAATCAGGATGTCTCCCACTGTTTCCTCGAATTCTCCTCCAAACCCAAAGAAGAATTAGTCAGGATCATCTAAAATCACCCGAGGAGTAAACCAACTCATCAGTGGGAATCGGGATCCAACTATCATCGCGTGATAACTTGATGGAATCCACTCAAGTCACCACACTCCAGAAGGTATGCGCATGCCTGGCAATTTTCCTGTATGTTTGAAACTCCCGATGTGATTTTTACTCCTAGGACCCAAGTGACTTTGACGAATAATCAACAAATCAAAAGGTCCTAGTCAAGTTCAATCCGTCATTATCTTAATTGCGTTAAACCCATCCGCACGACTCTTGACGAATAATCAACAAAGTCGTACGACTGTCCTAACCAATCCACATGTCCATGCGACAGAAAAGCATTATAGAGTTACCGCACACTATGTCTCGGCGAATAGCAACGACAAACGTAGCACGAATACTAAATAGTACTAATCCGAAATGACGGAGGGCTACGGCTGGTTTTTGGCGAAAAACCTTTAACGTAATGAACTTGATATCGTTGAAGGAATCCAAGTGGTTTTACAAATATATAGTGGCGAAAACTTTTGCTAAAGAGCTCACTCCCGGTGAAGGGATCTCAGCTCTTTTCTCGTCGAATGAGATGCAGGATATTCCATACTGAATACCACGATGCAAAGCAAAAATAATCGACTATAGTAAAGTTATTACGTTGACGCAAACTTCTGCTCAGGGGGTCACTCCCGATGAAGGGATCTCGGCCCTTGCCTCATAGAATGAGGTGCTGGATATTCATAACCGAATACCACTGTGCAAAGCAAAAGAGAACGTCTGTAATGTCTGCTTTGAAAAACTTGGTTCCAACAACATTAAATAGGTTTTTTTTATCCTTTTATTGATCTGAATCAACGCAGTCCCATCAATTAATCACACCAGAAAAGAACGAAAATATGATGTACGTATATGCCACCCACAATCGCCACTGGGCCCCGTCATCACACGTTAGGTTACTTAACTAACGACAGGGCGGGGGCTGGACTAGCGCGGGTGCAAAACATATACAACATCTACTAGTATATATATCAATATATATATAACAATCGTCCCAGGCATGATATAAAGTAACATCTCAAAATCTTAGCCAAGTAACACAGAGTGGTGGATAATCCTGGAGCCTCGGGTTTCACTTGAGCCGCAAATGAGACCCGACGTTCCCTGTTGTGTGGATAGCCTATGCAATGAAAACCTAGACCCCTACGAGCGCGGAAAGTTACCCGCTAATCCCAGAAGCGAGGCAACCCCAATCATCAACGTGAATGGGCCACCCAGCACTCCACGAAATCCAGTAACTTGAGCACCCCTACTTGGGTCAACCTGTACCCCCTACGAGTGCGGCGAATAGCCCGTCAATTCTAGAGTGAGGTCCCCTCCATCTCAAAGCCATGAGATGCGGGCCCGTTGCCCTCCAGAACCCGGCTATTCGTGCACTCCACCGCGAGGTAATCCTAGTACAGAAAAGAAAATAATATGTACAACGATGACATCGACCTCAACCCAGTCGTGCCCCAAACAAATAATATACAAACCGGAAGTGATGGCAGTCCACATGTCGGACGCTCGCCCCGCAATAACAAATGTACAAATGAAACTAAACTGTACTATCATTGCACCCAAGCTATCCACCACGACGATCCATCCACAACATAGCACAACACAGAACATCAACGTAAATGTCATGTTCGCAAACCCGTCTAAAAGACATATAGCAATTAGACAAGTTGTACCGCTCTAATGACATTCACTGTCGCAGATAGTAATGCATATACTGTAAACATTTAAACAGTGTTTAAATATCGACTTCGAAACACCCCGAATTGCCCCTGAACAAATGATAACACTATAGTTAAACTAGGCAAAACAAACAATACTACTTAACCAATATTCCAGAGACTAAAGCACACCCAAAATTCCAAACCCAAAACCCAATTCTAAACCGGCCAGGCCGGATTTTTTCCCAATGTGGCCGGGTTAAATCAGGTGCTTTGGGTTCGTTTTTGGGGTATGTTCTAGTGGTCTCACAAATAGCCTTCTGCAATTGTTTAAAAAAATTTAGAAGGCTCGGAAAATATTGACAGAAACTGGAATACATCGAGTGTTGTTTCGAAGTTGTTTTGGTTTCGATACTTTAAAATCGTCTAAAACTGCTAGCAAGGGGTTAATGGGTTGGCTTTGATACCATGTTGGATTACGCCAGCGCCCCGGCCATCAATCCGTAGCCAAATGCGGAACAAAATTTTTATAAACCGGCGCTAACGGAACCCGATTCTACGGATCGACCATTAACCCTAATCTAGCAATTAGCAAAGGAGTTTGGAAAGTTATACCGAATGATCTGTGTCCTTCAGTCTTTAACCTTCATCCCAAGCTCCACGCGGCTTCCTTGATCAAGTTTGATCTCCGGTCTCCCCCCATCGAAGATGATCCACCCAAGAGTCTTTGCATCGAGCTCCAACCTTAAATCCGAAGCAACTCGTGTATCTAGTTCGCTACACTAGATAGCCAAGATGAAGTAGAGAGTGTGTAGGATAAGTTTGTCTCAATACACCCTAAGTTTCTCAACATATGAGACATGTAGAGTAGAGGTTGAAGAAGCAATGAGAGGATGAGAGAGTGAGGCAAGAAAAATGAAGTGAGTAAAATGGCTTTTGTGTTGTGAGCTATTTGTGAATGAGCATGGTTGCAACTAAAGAAAAGCAACTCAAGAATAAATATCCCCTCACAAATATCTCACAACTCACACCAAAATATCAAGCATGGCATATAATGCCAACAATGCCTCACACCATGAGTCACGCAATGTGTCATGCTTGAACAAATTATGACAAAACCCTCATCCTCCAACTTATTAACCTTTTAATCCAAAAAGGTTAAAAACCAAAAAAGAGATGGCATCTTCAACAAGTAATTTTGTAAAGAATTACAAGAATACCCATCGTCCGTATATACATACCCGCATCCGTATTTCGACAGAATACGAATACAACGAGACGAAAATAATCCAACAATATAATACTAGGATCCGGCTTAAACCAAAGCCCACTAGTATTATCCGTCCGAATTATGATCCATGCACAAGTGCACATATATAATCGAACCCTACCGTAAAACCATACGGCCTTTACATCGTTTCGCCCGAAGCAGGGAAACCCTCTGTGTGGGACTCTAAAGACTCGTCAATACGCTGGCGGTGGGTTTAACCACAAGCACGTTAGCGGCACTAGCTGTACGTAACGGCTACCCAAGTATTGAGCGAAAGGGAGGCCGACGAGCAAACTCATCCTGAAACCCTTACTGAGCCTGACAGTGACAATATCCGTACAGTCCGATCCGTTTGTCTATGAGTATCGCATATCGAGTCTAGAGGGTGGATAGAGTCAGACCCCTAACAACACAACATTTAGTGTCGGTATGAAACCCATCACCACCTGAGAAACTACCGATCCTAGATCAGTAATTCTCGATTACCTTGGCTAAGGATTTCTGGTGATGGTCACCCGTGCACAACGCGACATCAACCCTCAATACCAGGAGAGATGAATCCTCTGACGATCCGCTTATTGCCTCCATATGGCTCGGGACTGTACCCAACTAAAACCTGTTTGCACGACTCCTTTGAGCCGTGGTAGGGTAGTAATCAAAGTACAGTGGGAACTCACACGAGACAAATGACGATCTCAGGTCGATAGACCAATCTGTACACATGTCACCTGGGAACTACTATCTGACAATAGGTATAATTTCAACTAGCATGTTCCCGGCGAGTCCATCCGGTGTACTCATAACCCAATGAGCACCTGTATACATCTTAGGTGAACAAACTGACACCAATGTCTTGTGAGACCGGCCACCGCCCCTCGTCGGGGTCTCGATCAGTATACACTAGTTTACTCTGGAGTATCGATACCCAGTCTCGAAACTCCTACGACTAGGGACATTTAAGGATATGCTTATAGACCACCCAGCTCTCATGTATATGATCACCATCATAATGCTGGTAGTCAAGTAAGAATCCTATAGGCTCTATCAACATGTAATAGTGATCTGTAATGCCACCTGAAGCATGTACATGATGATAAAGACAAATCATATAGCATATTATCATCTCAAGTAAGACTGTTCTACCCGTATAGGTCATCTCTCAATCATCGCAATCGCGTGCCTGCGATCCAATAATTGATTTGAGGGCACTATAGCCAACAGTATTTCTACCAAATACGAATACCATATTTGTATCGAAAATACAAAATACGCGTATTTATATTTAGAAAGAAATACATGTATTTGTATCAAGACACAAATATCCGTATTCATACAAATAAACGTATTCGTATAAATACCGTATTCGTGTTAAAATACAAATGCCTAAAAGAGAGCAATATAATACTAGTTCCAAATCTGGCTGTCTTTCAAAGCTACTAGTATTACCAAAATGTCCGATTAAAGCACATATATAAAATACACGTGTTTTATTGAACACTCGAGCGTATCAAAATACACATACTACACCGTTTCGTCTGAACCGGGAAACTCTCTGTGTGGGACTCTAAACACTTGATAATACGCTGGTAGTGGATTTAACCACAAGCACGTTAGTGGCACTAGCTATACGTAACGGCCACCTAGGTATCAATCGAAAGGAAGACTGACAAGCAATCTCTTCTGTATCCCTACTGAGCCTGACTATGACAATCTCCATACAGTCCGGTCTTTTCGTCTAAGAGTATTGCATATCAAGTTTAGGAGGGTGGAAAACATCAGACCCCTAATAACTTGATAAGTCGTGTCGATATGGCTCAAGACCATCCGAGAAACTACCGATCAAACTATCAGTAAATCTCAACTGTCCTGGCCAGGGTCTTATGGTTTCGGTCAACCATACACATCGCGACATCGACTCTATATATCGGGAGAGACGAATCCCTGACAATCACTCACTGCCTTTATGTGATTCAGAACTGTACCTAACTAAAATTTGTTTGCCCGACTCCATTGAGCCGTGGTAGAGTAGCAATCAAAGCACGGTGGGAACTCACACAAGAAAAATGACGATCTCAGGTTGACGGACTAAGCTGTACTCATATGACATTAGGTATAGTACCATCCAGCAACTCCCGACGAGTCCGTTCAGTGTAACTCATAGCCTAATGAGCACCTATATACTATCTTTGGTGTCATACACCAATGGCTGTGGGACCGACCATTTTTACTGACGGGAACAAAAAATGTATACACCAGTTTACTCTGGAGTATTGATGCACGGTCTCCATAATCCTACGACTAAGGACAATTTTAAGGATGTGTTTATAGACTACCCAGCCCCCACGAGTATGACTGTCATCACAGCGTTGGTAGTCAAGCAAAGATCCTACGACTCTCTATCAATATATATTAACGATACGTAAAAAAGGAACATATACACATGTTAAGATAGATACAAACCAGATAATCTACTATCATATCGAGCAAGACTGTCGAATATATGTATATATCCCAAGCATCCAAAATATAATATACAATCCTGTACTATATAATAATGCCCTCTAAGGCATATATACCCAACAATATATATACACACACACACATACATACTATGTCAGATATACATGTACATATTTATTTATGATTATCCTTTTTCCTTTTATTTTTTTTGAAGTTAACTTGTTCCATTGGAGAGGCGCATGCATTGCCTCTCTTACTGGATGGACAAGTGGAGGAGAGAAAAGACGGTAGACACTTGGAAATTAGTTGCATATCCTATGGTTGAGATTGGATTAGATTATGATGAATATTATCAACCATTTCTAAAATGAGAGATACTATTTTTCCTAACATATTCACTCCCTTTTTCTAAGCTCTAGCCCTCTTCTCTCTCCTTAAAATTAAAAAGGGAATTCAAAAGGAAAAGAAATGGTGAGATAAAAAATGTAAGTGATATGCTAGATCCCTAATAAAACCACTAAGTTTGGATGGTCAGTTTCTTCACAACAACTTAGAGTTTCAAATGAACATGGAGCTAGAGTAGTGTTTTCTCAAGTGGATTCATCTACGACAAAGAGAGGTCTTCACCTAGCTTGTTCCCTCATCTTAAATGCGTAGCTAAAGTTCAACACAACAATGGAGCATATGAATATGCAACAAAGGTTGTAATTCTCTAACTTTTGTGTTTGCTTTCTCGGTTTGCTAGTCTAGTTGTTTGGACATGATTCTTGGTTGTGGATGCTAGCATCGACTTAGAATTTTTGATGTGCATTTTGCTTCTGCTTCTGCCGTGTGGCCCCTAGCATCCCTACAGCGGTATCAAACTATTAAATATTTTTCTTGGCTTTGGACCTCGTACCCACACATTGCGCGAGAGCCTTGCTAGTAAAAAGAAAAAGAAAGAGATGCCAAAGGCCCTTCAACATTTAGGGCAAATACCGCGAGCTGCATATATAACAATTGTGTAAACAAACCGGAAAAAGAAAAAAAACCTGTGTTTGCTGAAAGAGCAAGAAGAAATAATATAGACAGTTCATTTTTTTAAAAGATAAAATATAAAAAGAAGAAGAAGAAAAAGGCAGTTCACGCATCCGAATGAGTCTCTTCATCCAAAAAGATAGCAGAGCTAAATGAGAGGAACCTTGGAAAAGAGATTGCCTGCAATAACAAGAAATTTCAATCATAGGCTGCTGGATTATAGAAGAGGAATATAGAAGCAGCGATAACTTGAACTCAAGCAAATGTAAATGCTTTACAATAATTGTATAAGCCATGAAGAATAGGAAGAAGCAAAGACATCAGAAGTGTCTTCGCAAATAGAATTATTTATTTTCTAAGAAATATTTAGCCATATATCTATGAAGCAGAGAGGAAATCATCATGATGTCAAAGTATGATTTAGTCCTGCTATCAGACCATGACATTTACATACAGTGTCATCCAGGCCATCTTCTCCTCAAAAGCAAATTCAAGTGAGTTATTGTATGCTTCATCGAAGATAAATATGTCTCCAATGCATCAGAGTCCCTCAAGTGATGAATTTTTAATAATAATAATAATAATAATAATAATAATAGGAGATAATTCAGTCTTAATCCATGGGACAACGAGAAGTGAAAGGGATAGTGAAGTAAAAATGATGGAATCATAGAAATAAAGCATAAAGCAAGATGAAGACACTTGAGTATAAAATTTCAGATTCGGGGTGGATGCTATTTTGTGCACATAGTATTGGTGCTATTCACGATCCAACGGCAGCCAATAAGGTCAAATAGGGCGAGCCATGGCCTTGTGTTTTTTCTTTTTTATATATAAATCTTGATGTGAGGCTAGGATTCAAAAATAGCATCAAATAGAATGGAAGCAATAGCACTCACCCCAAATAGCACTCACCCCAAATTCGAAAGAGGCCACAAGAAAGGACATTTGAACTGTCATCACTCCATAATGATATCCCTCCATAACGACATCCAAGACTATTGGATCTTTTGAAGTGCCAATACCTAATTGAGGGATCCGATCATCTAAATCAAAGAAACAGTTTAAGACATGAACTGCCTCCATCACTCTATAATGAAATCCAAGGCTCTTCGATCTAGTGAAGTTACTAGGAATTGAGGGATTAAATCAACGATCACTCAAAGACATTAAAGAACGAACTGCCTCCATCAAGAAACTTTCACATGTTTCAGCTGTGCACCGAACCAACACAGCATGTCTTAATATAATTTCAATAAGCAGGGCCCATTACATAAATAGGGAATTAAATCTCCATACCCACAACTAATAAGCAAGCAATTAGATTCAGTTATCAAGTAGGACTGACATAAAAAAGGAAGTGTTTTCCAACAGTTTGGGGGGCAAAAAGGAATTAGGGGAAGGGAAAAAATATTTGAAGGTTTCAAAATAAATACAAGAACAAGTATCCATCGGAAACAAATCGTATGAGATTCAATCCATCATGAACACAGATAAAACATAGCTACTCACATACTACCTTAATTTCATTTCGACCACACAAAAACACTAAAAAGGTAAAATCTCTTTAATTGTTACAAATGATATAAACAAATTGGATTCTGAAAGAATATGTACTGGCTTAAAAGAATGTAATACAGTGGCCTGAGATATAATCCAGTTGCCTCTATTAGATGACTAGATCTGCACTGCCTAAAAGTTTGTGGATAAGTTCATCTGGTACTTACAATTGAAAATGATAATATAGTCAAGGGAACAGGATGGAGCCAAGAGAAAAAATCACCCAAAGTATAAGGACCCACAAACCCTAATTAGCAAGGCCCAAGAACATGTGAATTTTGGACTGATCTATTTTTAAAAGGAATATTATCTCTAATATGCAAATATCGATTTCGGCTTCAGGGCTTGAGCCTCTCTCCTCTTTATGAAATAGGCCAATACACAGATTGGCCTTACAAAAATCAGTTTTAGCAAATTCAAAACGACCAAAAAGTACAGATATAGTGAAAATTGCAGCATATGTGCAAGAGAAAATTTCTAGCTTACAAAGAGAATACTGCCCGAATGCTGAAGTCAACAAGTACACTATAGAATATAATTGTAAGTAGAAGTCGATGCATGCCAACGACACAATGCGGCCTTTCCTACACTACGCAATAACCTAGTCCTAAAACCATGAAAACAGACTCTAACAGGTAACGGAAGTATAACAAGTCGCCCAACAAAAGAACTAAAAACACAACTAGAAATCAAGACCCTAACTGAAAAATGAAGAAAGCACTCTTCGCCAGTTAACTGTTATATTCCACAAAATTATCAGAAAAGTTTCTTCATAACCAAAATCCAATAATAGCTTCATCAATGCAAAACTAGTATCACATTTTAAGGATTCCATGAATCCCTCTAGGATCATACTATTCAAAAGTGCATAATCAGCAATGGATCAAAGCTTGCGCCCTGAACCTGCCTAAAACAGTATGCGTTCAACATATCAAACTGTCTGCATTATGACTAAATATGCACTGCCAATCTACAATGTATCCAAATAAAGGCCACCTTTTTAAAACTATATGATCTTAGAATAGTATACGTTTTTTTTCCACCAGAATTAGAGAGCGCAGGTTCCAAAGCTTTCAGAATGAAACAAATTGGAGCGTGCAACATCAATATATAATATGTGTGAAAACTCGTTATCCATTTAGTGAGAAGCATTACAGAAATTGATTGCTAGAGACTAGGGTGCTCTTCCATTAGGTTGCCCCTTCTTGCTTTCCTAATGTCATTTTCCATTGTTTCTCATGATTTAACACGCAACCAAACCATGCTCAAACCACGCTCAAAGTGTATTACTCAAGGACAAAAAGGATAATATATTCAAGGAAACATGATGGACACCAAAGGAAAAAGCAATCAAAGGATGAAGACACATAAGCAGCCCTGTAATGAACAAAGCCAAAATAGACTTGGACTCGTCTCTTTCCTTTACACATCACAAATTCAAGACCCTGCATATTCTCTTGTAAAGTACTGAACTGAGGATCTCAGTCAGAGAAACAAACAAACCATCGAACAAAAAAAGAACCATTTTCAGCACAAGATTTTTTTTACAGGTTTCAGATGACGACAAGCTGAGAATGGTAAAAACCTTCTCTTTTCATAAACAAATATAACATTAACTTGAGATTCAATCAATGAGGAACAAAAGACAGTAAATTATTGCAAACCAATTAATAGAACCATACTCACATAGCAGTAAAAAAACAAAACTTTTTTCCTTTCACACAACAATCAACACGAAGACAAAACATTCGCAGAGATTCAACGCAACACGCAATAAATAATAAGACAATCGATTAATCAATCAAATATAATTCTCTATATTGAAATCTTCAACAAAATCAGCAACTTTATCAATAATTTAACAAAAAGTAAACTTTTATTAACCAATCAAAGATCAGGAATCGCACCGTGCAGCTCTTTAGGACTCGTCGTCATCGTCGATCCCGACGACGCGGACGAGCTAGGGCAAAGCAACGCCCTCCCGATCCCCGACAAGCTCGACACGATCCCAACGAAATAGAACATCATCACCAATCCCAGCACCCACGGCATCAACATGAACCCAATCACGAACGTCACCGATCCGCACAGCATCAGCGCCAGCGAGACCCCCAACAGAAGCGACGCGATAGCCGCCGGCGTCAACCGATTCCGATTCAATCGCGTCACCGTCAGCGGAGGACCGGATCCTGGCGGCGATTGGAGGATCGTGAGGAGGAGCGCGGAGAGCTCGTAGAACGCCCTAGAGATCTGCTGGTCCTCGCCGCTCATTCTCTTCTCTCGAGATTGGAACCCTAGTTCGGGGGTATTTTGGAAATAAAATGGGGAATTTTCTTCTCGCTCTTGAAAATCGAGGGAGGTTGGCGATGGATGTTTGAATGCGAGTATTAAGTTTTGTCAGAAGATATATGATTTTAAGAGAGAGAAAATGTGTAGTGTAACGGCAAAGCGAATGGATAATTATTTTTAAATAGAGGGGCAAAGTGCAATATCTGTTTTCAATAAGGGTTACCTGAAAGGTTTTTTTCCTGAACAAGCATCTGGAGTCCCATTAAAAAATTTCTTTATATATTGCCAAAATATTTCAAATTGTTTAAGGATCTCATTTTCTTTCCGGTGTGGGTTTATCATATAGAATATTATTTAGTAAATTAATGAGAAGTTACAACTTAACCTCTGAACTTACTTCAATGAAAATTTAACTATAAAACATCTTGAAGCAAAAAGGTTGGTTATGAAAAAATTTAGAAGAATTTGTAAAGAAGAAGAAGCAAGCTGAATATATAAATATGAAATATTTGGAGGGGATATATGCAAAACTGCGCTTTCTCAAATGAGTGGATAACTGTTGCCGATTATCTCTTGCTACATTTCACAAACAGCAGACGTGCAAACTCCTCTATTAAACTTCTTACACGTGTACTACTAAACCACGTGGCCAAAATAGTTTATTCTTTTGCTGTCTCGTGTTTTGGTTTTTGCAGCTGATCTGCGTTGGCAATCGTGTAACCCGCGAGTTAGATGGCGCAAACAGCGAGGCTGTGTCCATATACGGCGTGGCGTGCATTATTTTATCTCTGTACAAGATCTCAACCGTTCATTTTAGCAAATGTTTAGATCCAACGGGTGATATTTTTTTACATTTAAATACAGTTAATATTATTTATTACACAATAAAAATAGTAATTATCTACAGCCATTTGCGAAGAATAGATGACGGTGCGGCGACTCGGCTATCTGATCGTCTCATTAGTTTTCAGGTAAATTGTTTAAAAGCTCGGGTAAATTTTTCCGCTATCAAAACAGCCTAGGTATAAAGAACCTATGGGAAGGTTTTCCGCTACGCAAACTCTTCTGCCTATTTAGCTTCCAGCCATATGTATACAGTTAGTTTCTTGCAATATGTATGTAGTTAACTGATGTTAATTGCATACATATTGCAGTAAACTAGATAAGTATTATGTGGAAAATTTTGTCAACGCTTTTTGACATCTTCCCTTTTTTTTCTATTTTCTTCAATTATTATTTTTCTAGTTTATTTTTATTTTCTTAAGTTGTTATTTTTTTAGTTTATTTCTTCAATTATTTTGTTGTCCAATAATATATTGATTTCTAATTAGCAATTTTCTTTTCTTAAAAAAATTTAGAATAAAAAAAATATCGAGGACGCTTTATTACACTTTTTGACCTTTTATGTATGAACAAATAATTGATTCCTTTTTTCATTTGCTGTGATGTGGATTTTGAGAAGGATGGAGCCTTTTATCAATCAAGTTGTGTAGTGTAACCATCTAGCAAAATATCAATTCCTTGATGAAGAGTTGGCAATTGATGACTTTTCACTTCATTTTTATAACACTAAAAATCGGGCACCGTGGCTATTTTACGTTTTTTTAAAATGAGGACAGGATTCTTGCGAATCGATCCTGAAGAATCATATGAATCGATGTAATATGTGGGATTAGTCAGCCTGTTCCTGATTCACAGACGGAGTCACACAGCCCTCCCTCTTTTTTAAAACAGGTAAAACATAGCTCATGTTTCCATTCTCACTTTCATATTTTCAATATTGTGACTAAGTAATAGAATTTGAATTTAAATATTCATAAATAAACTATTTGTTTTGATTTTTTAGAATATTTGGAATTGAGCTATGAGAAGTAGGGTAATGATTTAAAAACTTTCTATAGTTTTATCCCATCCATGCTAGAGGTAAATAGGAGCCCTATAGTTAGGCCCAATTTTTTTTTTTAAAACAGGGAGCTTGATAGGTTTATGTTATTTCCAGTGATGTGAAGACAAAGATCTAATAATAACAGGGATAGTATGGAATAACAGCAGAGTCTCCGAATCCAAGAAAAGATGCTAGCTACAAACTTAAAGTTATTGCAAGCCCCCCCCCCCCGCCCCCACCTCCTCTTGTCCACGCAATTTTCTACCTCTATAATTTGGACGTGAATAGGATAGTTTCAACAACTGATTCATATGGTGCAAATGTTTCATTTTACATTTTTGATATAAATGTCAAACTTACGCCGATTAAATTTTATGGAAACAAAGGCCTTGATGATAAGTTTACGAATCATGTAAACAAAATGTTTCGCAGAAAAAGAGGAGGTAATTAAATCATATATTTACGAGGTTAAAGAGCTAGCAAATTATAACTCCAACATGCATTGAGTGAGAGGTCGGCCACCGGTTGGAAGCCTACGGTAACGGGATCGATTTCAAAAAAGTTATAAAAAAAGGCTCTCAGGGAGTTTTATAGTTATGGGCAATAAAGCAACCCACACTACTACAAATAAGGGTTGCCCCTACGGATTTATCCATAGAGGCAAGAAAATACCCTGTAGGTACAAACGCCGTAGGTGCAAGTCGCAGGCTTGAACATGCCCTTACGGTCAAAAACTTGTCCCTGCGGAGTAATGTGTAGGTCCAGTTGTCCCTACGGATTACGCCGCATGGACAAAAAATTTATTTAATTTATGATTTTATAAAATAAATTAGGTGTCCCTACGGACTGATCAGTAGGGCCAAGTATTTGCCCCTACGGATAAGTGCGTAGGTATACATCCGTAGGGACAAAATATCAGGTATCCTGATATTTTGTCCCTACGGATGCCTCTGTAGGAGCATTTGTTTGCCTCTACGGATATATCCGTAGGGGCAAGCGTAACCCCTAATACTGACATCATAGGGGCAAAATATCAGGTATCCTGATATTTTGTCCCTACGGATAAATCTGTAGGTAAATTGTTGGGCCCTACGATTAAATCCGTAGGGGCAATGGTGGGCCTTACGGTTAAATCCGTAGGTAGATATTATCAGGGTTTTTTTTATAAAAAAGGGCTGTCTATTTTTTTCTCGTCCTGTGCATAATAATATATACATCATATATAAAATTAATCATCACGCAGAACATATATCGCAGTATTCATAATCACATCTCACGCATAATATACAAAAGAAATTAACAAGCAGAATATGATATCAATATAAACATGCAAACACCGCCAATATCAATATCGTCCAAAATGCGGTACAATATGTAACATATAAATAAATATATGTTTAAAATATAAGAATCAAAAAGCTACCTTAGCTCGGTCCAGCTTCACCTCTGATAAACGCAAGAATCTGGCGCGCCTGCTCCTCGGATATATCCTGAGTCAATAAATCATGCAATGCGGAGCGTGCAGGAGTCTGAGCGGGCTGTGGAGCTGTAGGAGTGGTCTGCGCAGCCGCCGTCGAGGTAGTGGCTTGCGGAGCTGCGGCTGCGGGAGTCTGAGCGGGCAGTGGAGCTACAGGAGCTGTCTGCGGAACCGCAACCGATGTAGTGGCTTGCGGAGCCGCAGCCGAAAGAGATGCATGTGGAGGCTCGGCCGATGTACCCTGTCGCGTCTGGACCTACGTGTGTAATAAGCGAGTAAGAACTGTGTATTATTCGAATTCGTATCATTATCAAGTTATTTCGAAACCCCAATTTATGTATACTTGGGACTTAGGCCTCGTTTGGATATCTAGTTTGAAAAACCGTAGTTTATTTTAATTAGATATATATGTATGATTAATCAAACCTAAGTTTACAACCAAATAAGCTCAGACTACGTACTAATATTGGATATGTTGCTATCTATAATATGACATAATATTTTACTATTAAGTAGTATACATACCAGCATTTCCTTCAACTCATGAACGGTGGTCTTCAAGCTCTCCAGTTCCTGCTGGAAACGTCGCTCACTGGAGACGGAGGAAGTAACCGCCGAGGTGGAGTCCAACCTCATATGGGCCCTGCTAGGACCCAGTCCCTGGCCTCTCTCCCAACCTCCGTGGTGCCCTCCGTGTGCGGCGTCCAGGACTGGGGTCAGCAGCATCGGATCGTTCTGTCCGGTAAAATCGATCCTCGATACCTCAGCCTGCTCAACCACCCGCTCCTACACCCACATTAACCATTAAAATATAAGTATATCATTTAAATTTGAACCTTTCAAAACTAAAATTTCAAATAGGGATTGAATAAATATTAACACTTACGCAATACTCCTGGGTAGCGACGTCGGGGTATCGAAGCTCGCCCGTGGCGGGATCTGTCGAGGTGCCGTGGACGGCAAGATATGCGGACAGCACGCTCGGTGTACCACCTTGCGCTAGGGTCTGAGCTCTCTGCAATATTAGAAAATAACTCTTAATATTAGATATATTAGAAAATAACTCTTAATATTGCATTATATCACAAAGGCCGGTCTATTGTAATTTACCGATAACTCCATGGCACGAGTAATATTCCTCGAGCCACCTGTATAAGTGGAGCGACCCCTCTTCGCCGACTTCCTATTCTCTATATTTTGAGCGGCCTGTTTCTGCACAACACATTCACATTTAGTTTTCTAATTAAGGAACAAAAAAAAAATAAATTATATACTAAATAATGAATTACATTTAAAATACATACCTGTTTGCGTTGAGAGTCGAAATATTCGCACAATAGAGGCCATGTCTCTACGCCGACTCTCGCAAAGGCCGGAGTAGATAGGAGGGCCGCTCTCTCTGCCTCGGGGGTCGCCATCCACAGGGAGTAGCAGTCGGCCTTCAGCTCATTCCTGTTGTATCGGACCTTGATCTGCATGTTCTTCATCAGGCCATTGTACAGAGCATGAAGATCGAGCACCCTCCTAGGGTGATCAGAGTCGGGTACAGGCTGAAAATCGTAATCCAACTGAAAATACAAAAAAACATTGTTATTAGATTGCAAGTGTTAATAATAAATATATTGGATAAATCAAATGAAAATATATATTAATACCCGAGCCTGATCAAAGAAGAGGGCGAATGAGCGCCGGTGCTGGTCGTCCCACTCAACGTGAAGTGGATAGTTCTTTACGAGCCGGCTCTCATCTCCTATATACCGGCCGAACCTCTCGGCATGATCGCCGGTATAGCGATAATCAGGGGTAAAAAAGAGGGGGAATGCTGCCTCCCCCTTAGCTCTGTCAGGCCTCAGCCTGTGGGACTGATTCGGGCCTCGAGTCCCCCTCTGGGGATGGGGAGGCCCTGCGTCTGCAAGAAATATCAAGACAATCAATATTAAGACAAAGTTGTATTAAGAAATAAAGGTTAAACGAAAATTGAAGTGTGATATATACCTCCGGTGACTAAAGCACGAGCCTGGGCCCGGACAGCAGCACGAGCGGGACGATAGTTCCTCCGGTGAGGAACAGCCGGTGTCCCGGATGCGGACGCATCCCCTCCAACTAGAAAATAAACATTGATGCTAAATTTCTATGAAGTTCATATTTATTCTTTAGAGGATATGTAAAATGAATAAATATTTTATATTTATTCATACTAACCTACGGACTGAGCGGAGGGTACGGAAGTGGCAGGAGTGGCCCCTGCGTCAGATGTGGACGCACCACCTATAATTAGACAATTAAAAATAGATTATATAAGTAATTTCAAAAAGAATGTGTAGATCAATAATATAACATTCTAAATCAATATGCATGCACTATAGGATATATAAACATACCCGCAGGTGCGGTGGTGTCACCACTTACAGCCAGACAATAAAAAAATGATTATCTAAGTAAGAGCAAAAGGAATGCGTATATATTTATAATATAGCATTCTAAATCAATATACATGCGCTATATGATATATAAACATACCTGGAGGTGCGGGAGTGGCCTCTGTCCCTGATGTGGACGCATCACCAACAACTAGACAATCAAACATTGACAATATAAGTAATTTTGACATGAACAGGCATGAATATCTATAATATTACATTTAAAATGGATATGCGTGCAATATACCTGGAGGTGTGGCAAAGTCCACACGGAAGGAGGCATCCGAAGGGGTCTCCGATCTGGGTGCAAGACCGGCCCTCTGAAGCTCCCTACGCAGCTCTCCGGGTGGCAGAACCGCTATGCCTCTGCCTCTACCATATCTTCCATTTCTTCTGATGGAAATAAATTACCGTCTTCTTCTTCTGTTGCATTACTGTCTTCTCCTTCTTCTCCTGCCGCATTATCGTGTTCTCCTTCTTCTTCTGCCGCATTACTGCGTTCTTCTCCTTCCCCGTGATATTTCCAAGTTGTATAAAGTCTAGTAAAACCATATTTTACGATATGAAGCTCTGCCAATTCTACCTTCTGCCAGTACTTATTGTCACATCTATCGCACGGGCAGAGAATCTTCTCTATCACGATCTTATTATGTGCGCGTGCAAATTCAATAAAAGCAGCAACTCCTGCGACAAACTTAGGTTGCATATGTTGTTGCCAATCCACATACATCTAGTCCTTATCTCTGACGTACTCATGGGCTATATTAGACTGTATAACATATAAATTGTAGGTTATGGTGACTATATTGAGAAATCTAAGAACGGGATAGTTACTGACAAAGGAGAAAATCCGTGTATATGCTTTGCGTGTACGTTTGTCGTTGAAAAGAATAAATTATCGAACGTATGTTAACCGATAGACGGGGACTAAGTGGCGCTTTTAGTTTCATATATGAGTATCGATGAGAATATGAAAGTTTCATATTATCATCGAGTATCATATATTAGTTTTAACTTGAACATCTTGAATCACTCTCTAATGATGCGTTTGTTGTGTATTCTTGTTGTATGTGTGTGTTTCGGCTGTCGAGAGTAAGGCTTCTATCCATTAAGAATGTATAGAGCGAACACCCATTCGCTTGTGCTTTCAACCGTTTCGAGTAAATTTCGGTAGCACCTCCCCGCTGTTCTCCGAGTACACTGTAATAGAATAGATAATCATTTCAAAGCTGTGAAACAGCGTTGAAATGAACATCTAATCTATCTTTGTACACGGAGAACCGGCGGAAAAGTACCGACGAAATATCTCGAAACGGATGAAAACACAAGTGAATGAAGGTGTTTGCTTTATACATTCCTAACTTGTCCACACGGGACAAATCTATCAGTTATCATACGATTGAATCTTCTCGTCACATAGACTATACGACGGTTGTTAGTATCGAGCTATACCGTCCAATATTTAACAACCTTCGTATAGTTCTATGTCACGACGAATATCGAACGTATGTTAACCGATAGACGGGGACTAAGTGGCGCTTTTAGTTTCATATATGAGTATCGATGAGAATATGAAAGTTTCATATTATCATCGAGTATCATATATTGGTTTTAACTTGAACATCTTGAATCACTCTCTAATGATGCGTTTGTTGTGTATTCTTGTTGTATGTGTGTGTTTCGGCTGTCGGGGGTAAGACTTCTATTCCATTAAGAATGTATAGAGCGAACACTCATTCGCTTGTGCTTTCAACCGTTTCGAGTAAATTTCGGCAGCACCCCCCCACTGTTCTCCGAGTACACTGTAATAGAATAGATAATCATTTCAAAGCTGTGAAACAACGTTGAAATGAACATCTAATCTATCTTTGTACACGAAGAACCAGCGGAAAGGTACCGACGAAATATCTCGAAACGGATGAAAACACAAGTGAATGAAGGTGTTTGCTTTATACATTCCTAACTTGTCCACACGGGACAAATCTATCGGTTATCATACGATTGAATCTTCTCGTCACATAGACTATACGACGGTTGTTAGTATCGAGCCATACCGTCCGATATTTAACAACCTTCGTATAGTTCTATGTCACGACGAATATCGAACGTATGTTAACCGATAGACGGGGACTAAGTGGCGCCTTTAATTTCATATATGAGTATCGATGAGAATATGAAAGTTTCATATTATCATCGAGTATCATATATTGGTTTTAATTTGAACATCTTGAATCACTCTCTAATGATGCGTTTGTTGTGTATTCTTGTTGTATGTGTGTGTTTCGGTTGTCGGGGGTAAGGCTTCTATCAGTTATCATACGATTGAATTTTCTCGTCACATAGACTATACAAAGTATTTAAATAAAATATAAAGTAACTGATATAACATGATTTTAAACTTATGAAATAATACTTGCTTAGTTACTTGCAAGTTGCAACTTGAGAATAAAATATATGAAGAATTGAGCATTAAAGAACTAAGATGCATATTTTGGTAGTTACTTACCGCAACCCCTAAGTTAAGTAGTTTTTGAGAATTAAGACCTTTTTAATCATACTTTGGATAGACTGTCACAAACAGTAGGGCATATTCAAAAAACCATATTGAAGGCAGGGTAATTTAGCCCTTTCTTTAAAAAATAAAATAAAAAGATGGAATGATTAATCTTTGCCTCCATGAATGCTTACATATAGAAATACATATTCATTACCATGGAAAATGCTTTTAGATATATTATTGAATTGGCCATTAGATCCATTTGATAGATACTGGCAGCTATATAGTTCAGTAGCCCCCATGCATTCTCAAGGAAAATGCTTTATTACAATAAGAATGATGATGATTGTTTGTATAATTTATCGAGTCATTTGCATGATAGACCCTAGTAGTAAAATGGAGTAATGAAAATTTGAGGCCAATTTCAAATGAACATAGACAAGGACAGTTGAAATTATGTAATATTTGTTCAATTAATTGAACAAGATGCCTCTTTAACAACTGAATGGAAGAAAATAATCAATGTAGTTCACCCATAATTTTTGTATAAAAAAACTTTGTTGTCATTCTCGTCATCGTTGTTGTATGCATTTGAGTGTCAAACTATAGGAAATCAGTAGCTTAAAAATAGTTAAAAAAATGCACGATTGTAGTTTCATGTAAATTCTGATTATTGGTTTCTTGTTCAATTAATTTTCAAGAACACCTTCCACAAAACACTCCCTCCCCAATCCAACCCCAACCGCAGCCTTAACCCTAACCCGGCCCTAACCCTAACCCCAGCCCCAGCCGCAGCTAAACCCCAACCCCAACCTTAACCCCAGCCCCAGCCCCAGCCGAACCCCAACCCTAACCCCAACCACAACCCCTACCGAACCCCAACCCCAACCGCAACCCCGCCCCAGCCCCAACCGCAACCCCAACCCTAACGCTAACCCCAACCGATGCCTAACCCTAACCCTCATCGGTACCCAAACCATGAACCCTATCTCTAAAATAATCAAAAATTTGTTTAATTGAAGATTTACTAACCTGTGCGGTGGAGGGGACGATCAATCGGTGGCGACGACAAAACGAAGGCGACGACGAAAACAGCGACGAGAAAGAACGGCGACGACGAGAACAGCGATCGGCGGGAGAGATTTGGGGATTTTGGGTTCGCGCGCGATCGAGAGATTATCGAGAGAGAGATAATCAGCGTAGACGATCGGTGCCTTTTTAATTAAATCCCTATTTAGATGCCCCTATGGATTAGTCCGTAGGTCTTTGGTTTATGGCTCCTTAGGGGCAAACAACAATTTACGATTTAAAATTTTTAAATTAATACGTCAGGACCGTAGGGGCAACCGTATGGCCCTACGGACTAATCCGTAGGGCCAAAAGAAATCTGCCCCTACGGATTTCATTATCCGTAGGAGCAACCCCCTATTTTAGCAGTGCCAATGACATACAGTTATATTATTGAACAAATCTGAAAAATTCACAATAGCTACATAATTAATCTCGCTAATATATATACATGATCACGATCATATGTCGACACACTGTACTCATGAATGTAAACATGAACTTTATTTTCGAGGAACATCGTTTGCTCTTACTATTTTCAAATGAAGATAAAACCTATCCACATACAAACTCTCAAATACTTTTCTTCTCATGCACACACAGTCACACATGAGGCATCACTTAAATGTATAAAGGTTAATAATTGTACATAAAAATTAAAAAAAAAGAAGCTTATACCTTGTCCAGCAATATCATCCCTTGGCTGGCTAATTGGCACATAACGTCTTTCAGATCAGTCAGATATCATATCAAAATTAGCTTTTCTAAGACATATCGAGCTTGGCCTGACCCTAAAAAGATATAACTGCTAGATGAGATACAAATTGAAGGGTGTTATAACCCTAAACATAGACATGGGGATGCAAAATTATGACGAACAACATGAGCAACAAGCCATAGATGACTGCATGAACCAAAATTGCGGCCAAAGTCGTTTTCAAGCTCATGATATCGATGGGGTGATGCAAGCCCGGCAACAGGAAGATCACGCCGGGGCTCAAGAAGGCGAAGAGCGCCGTCGCTATGATCGCAGATGCCCAATCCTTCATCGTATGATCTTCTAGCTTAAAAGAGGTTGCAGAGAGAATGATAAAGAGATTGCAGATGCTCTTCAAACTTGAAAGAGCTTTAGGATAGAAAGTGTGGAGCTTTCATTAGTTGGATGCCAAAGTAGCTGCATGAATACTCTAATGAGAATCCAAAGTGTTGAATGGATAAATCAAAGATAAGGAATTCTAACTTTAGCTTTAGGTAGAATATTATGTTCTCTTTGATTTTTTATATTTTTATTTTTTGACTTTTGTTTTTACTGAATCTATAAATTAACTCTGTTAGTCTAGTTTTAGACTAGGGTGGCACTCAAACATTTAATTTTGATGCTACATGTGACTGATAAGCACTACAACAGGAAGACGATTGCCAGCAACAAGCCTATAGTGGAATCTTTATGAAGCAAATTTTAACAAAAAGTTTTAAGAAATGTGTGTTTTAATGTTTTACAAAAAAGATTTTGCACTTGTCGGACACCCACCGTGGAACTAATAACAAGAGAATTGTGTAATTTTATCGTTTTGATTTTGGGAACTCGTATAATTTTATAATTTTTCCATAAAATATTTTATTTCCTCTTTCTGGCGTTTCATAATATTGTTTTTTTCCTTCTCTCTTGATAAAAGAAGAAAACGTTGCTCAAACTAAATCAAGCTATAGCTATGAGCAACTCACTGAGATCCTAGAGACCAAAAGGTTTGGAGTTGAGTATTTTTTCTGTTTTCTATTTATTATCCTTTTCTTCGGAAATTGGATAGATTATCTTTTATATATATACAGAGAGAGAAAGAGAGAAATGTAGGGAAAAAGCCATAGGAGGGAATTTCCTCCTATGACATCGAAAAAATACACCCTCCACCATTTTTTCAAACGATCGGCATCCATTATATTCTTCCTTATCATTTAAGATATGGATACACTAAATTTCACGCGATTCTACCGTTTTTTCACCGTTAATTTCGTGGGTGCAAAATTAACGGTTTACTGACAATAGAATTTTTTACATTGCTAATTCAACGGTGAAAAAATGGTACGTAGGATCATATGAGATTTGGTGTATCCACATCTTATATGATAAGGATGAAGATGATAGGGGCCGATCGTCAGATAAAATCGTGGATGACGTATTTTTTTGACGCCGTAGGAGGAAATTCCCTTTTATGGCACCTTTCTTCTGGTGTGTGTGTGTGTGTGTCATCGTGGATGACGTATTTTCTTGACGCCATTAATCGTGGATGACGTATTTTTTTAACGCCATGGGAGAAATTTCCTCCTCCTCCTCTCTCTCTCTCTCTCTCTCTATATATATATATATATATATATATATATATATTGTAAGTCGATGCCACGCACCCCACGTGTTCGTGGGGAGGCGGAGTTTGCAAAAAACAATTTTTAAGTGCTTCGTAATATCGACTAAACTCCAGGATCGATACTAAATCCTAACTAACAAACTAGGTTAGAGATTTAACCACTATATTAGAATGTTATACCTCAAGTTCTCGCCGTCCTTCACCTCATCGCTGTCCTTCTCCCCGTCTTGAGCTTCTCGAAGTGAGAACGGACTGCACCTCCTCGCCGGCTTCTCCAAATCGTAGAAGATCCACCCGAGAGTTCCAACTTGGAGCTTAACCTCTAGCTTGAGGTAACTAGGTCACTTGGTGTGTGAAACTAAGTAGCCTAGGATGTATTGTCACGCCCCGCTTCCCAAAATATGGAAAATGAGGGATGACTAGGCCAGCCATGCTCCTACGGTTAAGGAATAATCCCGCCGTAGTCACATTTCGGCTTCTAGCATTACATGGTAATCAGTAAACAAAGCACAGCAGTAAAGAAAACACATCACTAAAATATTACATCAAATTCCATTGTTCACAAATTATAAATAAACAAGAAGAGCTACTAACCAAGTTCGAATACACGATCTCTTTAGGGAAAGCAGAAAAGAAGAAAAAGGTACTCCAGACTAGATCTCCGCCAGCTCGAAAGGTAAATCCGACTCCTGCGCTGGTTCTTCCTCGAGATCTGAGCATGCATACTCAGGTCGTCAGAGCGACGTAATAGCAATTTTATAATAATGTCATGAAACATGCAAATAAGGTAGTAACAGTGAAAGTAAAATGCTGATAATCGCTATGTCACTAAATGATGCAAAGTATGATCTGTGTCCCTATCAGTCTCTAAGTCATGTTTGAAATCGTATAGTGGAAAGGAGGATCATGTTTAACAGGAGTCTCGTACATAACCGAGACAACGGCCCACACGCCCGGGACATAACCCTGTCAGCCGGATCGCTAGATCCTACCTAATATATATAAGTTTCACTGTTCGAATGATCATCCTCTAAAACACGGTCCCGTTAAATACGATACTCTTTCCACTTCGATTTCCCCTTTTTCCCCAGGTTTACACTATTGATGATTATGATTTAGTCGTGTACAAGTATACACCAATAGCACGGTTTTGTCACTGTTCACTGTATTAATCACTGTCACGAATCATTTACTTTTCCATTGGCGTACTTGACACTCCTAAACCAGTACCATTCACGCACGATAATGCAATGTCCAATGAATAATAACGCGCACTAACACTATATATATGGCTATTGGGTAAGGTGTGTATATCTATGCAGTTAACAAGTCATGTGTATTATGAATCAATATGCACGTCATAAACTTACAAAAATTGCAGTAATTCATATGTTCAGAATTCAGTGAAATGATACAAATACGATAACAAGCACACTCTGTCGGCAGTTCAGCAAAATTGGTTCCAGTACAATCGGATTTCTGTTATTCAAGTTACAGCCGTTTCAATTTAAGTGCTCGCTGCAGGAAATTCAGTTTCTGAACTGAACGCCCGTTTCGCGACACGATTTTCACCCAGTTGGGGTCAGAATCTAGTGACGCTACAGTTGAATGAAATCTAGGATTTTCAGTAGGGTTTTCAAAGCAATAGACGGATTCTCAATCTCATCTGTACGTCAGAAGTTATGCGCTGTTCAACACTAGTGTATCAATTCTGTTTCTGTTTGGGACTGCTATGCATCCTGATCTTTTAAATTGCAGTTTAAATAATAAAAGACGATATAACGGGGTGAAATCACTTGCGTTATTTATCTAACAGATTTATCTTCAATAAAATGCTTGGTTCCGCAACAAACAAGTTCATACAGAGAAGGGGTAAGCATCATGAGACATAAAACAACCACCAGAGCTGCTCTGGACTGCAGTCCAGAGCCGCTCTCCGAACCAATTCTCGTTATAATTTCAGTACATAAACAATTAATAACTTGCATAGGGTTACAGGTAGTCGAGTCGTCTTCGATTTGAGCCCTCGAACGCATCATTTTAATGTGTACACAATTAATTATGATTTTAACAAATTTCAGATGCGGGAATTTCCCAGTTTTTACGGGTGTAATTGGGGGTGATCGTTTAAGCCAGTAACAATTGTATTTTCCAGTAAAATTGCAACACAATATTCATTATCACGCGGGCCAGCATATGCAATCAAGTTACGTCAATTTAGTGGAAGGTTTTCTTTCGGGTTTTGCATCGAACAGTTATGTCATATAAGTTTTCGTGAATTGTAAACATGGGATTAATACGATTTTAGTTTGTAACGGAAATAATCTAGCATGTAGCAAGTAGGGTACTTGCCTGGAGAAGCTTTGGCGACGCACAACAGCGGCAATGGCACGAACGCGCGACGAACGGCACGGTTTGGATTCGCGGTCTCGGCTCGCGTTTCGGGTTCGTCGTCGGAGTTGCCCGGAGATGGCTCGTGTTCGCTAGAAGCGGAGTGGGTTGCTCTGTGGATCTCCTGGGATGTGCTGGGGTCGACGATGTCGGCGGTGGTCGCTCCGGCGATGTGCACAGTGGGGGTAGAGATGTGGGTTTTGGAGAGAGAGAGAGATAGTGTGGTTCGGGTTTGGAGTGATGATGATGATGCTGAGGATGTAGGGGTGTCGACGAGGTGGTTCGGGGCAGTGGGGGCTTACCGGCGTCGAGGTGCAGAGGGTGGCTGTGGTGGTGCGGGGGAGGCTCGGTGAGGCAGTGGGGTCTCTGTTGATGGAGAGAAGAGGGCGAGGGAGGAAGGATGATGGCTTTAGGAGGAGGCTAGGGTGCCCGGTGATGAAGGAGGAGGTCGGTTGTCGGCGTCGTCGGGGATGCTCGAAGGCAGTGGGTTATGGGAGTCTTCGAGAGAGAGAGGGGAGTGAGTTGGAGAGTGAGAGGGAGAGAGGAGTTTGAGACGAGGAGAGGTTTGAGGGCTCGCGAGGGGGTGCGCGGCGTGGGACAACGGCGCGGGCGACGTGGGCGCGAGGGGGACGTGGGTGCAACGGGAAGGAAGCGGGAAAGTTTTAGAAGTAGGGAAGAGGGAGGGGAGTTAAAGAAGCGGGCCGGGTTCTGGTGTGTTGGGCTGGGCCGAAAGAAAGTGAAGTTTTGTTTTAATTAATCTTTTATTTTTTTTGGTTTGGGCTGTGGAAGAAAGTTTGGGCCGGGGAAAATAAGGAATTTTAGTGTTGGGCCGGAGGGAATGGACGAAGGAAAAGGGGCCGGGATTTTATTATTTATTTTCTTTGGTGTTTGGGCTGGGGTGTTTATATTAATATATATTTGGTTTTAGTTTTGGGCTGGGGTTGGATTTAAAAAGGTTTAGAAAGATTTAAATATGACAATCTAGCAACTAATTTCGTACAAAATTACGAGCAAAGGAAAAGGGAAAAATATAGAAAAGATTTTCATTGATGGAAACAGGGATTTACATGTATAGAGAGTGACTAGGAGTCTAGTAGTCTCAGAAAACCCTAGGGTTCTTAACTCATGAGATGGTTAGGGTTTGAGAGGAGATGAAGAAAGCTTGAGGAAAGTGAGAGTGTTTTCTTGAGTTGCTTTGAAAATGAGTGGCTGCCTTTTGAAAAACGATGGACCAAAACTAATATCTCACACTAGAAAATATCTTGTAAAATATCTCAAAATATCTAAGTCTTCAAATCTCATGTGAGTCCAAGAAAGTCAACATGAAACCCTAATCATATTTCACTAAAATACCACAAAGAAAACCCACTTCATTTCCTCCACCTCACAAAAGAATTAATAAAAAAGAAAAACCCTAATTGAGGTGTCTCTCTCCAAGAAACAATCTTGATCAAATTACAAGAACGCCCCTCTCATCTGTATATACATACCCGCATCCGTATTCCGAGAAACACGAATACAATGAGACGAAACTAATCCAATAATCAAATATTAGGACCCGGCTTAAACCAAAGCCCAGTAGTACAGTCCGCCTAAACATCATATACACACAAGTACACGTATGTGATCGAACCCTGTCGTAAAACCATACGACCTCTACATCGTTTCGCCTAAACCTGGAAAACCCTCTGTGTGGGACTTTAAAGACTCGACAGTACGCTGGTAGTGGGTTTAACCACAAGCGCATCAGCGGTACTAGCTGCACGTAACGGCTACCCAGGTATCTATCGATAAGAAGGCCGACAAGCAATCTCATCCGTACCGCTACTGAGCATGTCTGTGGCAATCTCCGTCCAGTCCGGTCTGTTCGTCTAAGAGTATCGCATATCGGGCCTAGGGGCGGCAAGCGTCAGACCCCTAATAGCGCAATAAGTCGTGTCGGAGTGCAGCCAAAAACAACCTGAGAAACTACTGGAATCCCTACCAGTAAATCTCGCTTGTCCTGGCCAGAGACTTTGTGTAATGGCTTTCCGAATCACAGCGCGACATCAACCCCCAATACCGGGAGAAACGAATCCTATCTAACCGCCACTGCCTCCAAGCACTTTGGGACTGCACCCAACCACTACCTGTTTGCACAACTCAATAGAGCCGTGGTAGGGTAGTAATCTAAGAACAGTGGGAACACACTTGAGGCGAAATAGTAGTGTCAAGTCAACGGACTATACCGTACTCATGTCACCTGGGAACTGCTACCTGACGATAGGTATAGTACTAACCAGCAGTTCCTCACGAGTCCGTCCAGTATAACTCATAACCCAATGAGCACCTGCATACTATCTCCAGTACGACGTACTGATGGCTGTGGGACAGACCATCTCCCTTCCTGGGATGAGAAGCGTATACACTAGTCTACTCTAGTGTATCGATGTCCTGTCTTGATAATCCTACGACTAGGGACCATTATAAGGATGTGCTTGTAGACTACCCAGCCCCTACTAGTGTGACTGCCATCACAGCGCTGGTAGTCAAGCAAAGATCCTAAGAGCTCTACCAATATGTATTAGCGATACGTCAAAAGAAACATATACACATATTAAGATAGATACAAACCAAGTAGCATACTACTATATTGAGCAAGACTGTTACAAATCCGTGTATATATCCCAAGCTTCCAAAATGTAATATACAAACTAGTACTATACAATAATGGCCTATAGGGCATATTACACTAACAATCTCCCACTTGCACTAAGGCCATGTGCTGGCATATCGCAGACCTATCATCTCGAATAGCCTCTCGAACTGCGTCTGAGAGATAGCCTTTGTGAATGGATCGGCAGTGTTGTCCTCAGTAGCAACTCTCCGTATCTCGATCTCCCGGCGATCCACGATCTCCCTAATAAGGCGATACCACCTCAAGATGTGTTTAGACTTCTAATGGGACCTGGGTTCCTTTGCTAAAGCTATAGCCCCGTTGTTGTCACAATACAGAGGTATTGGATCAATAATGGACGGAACCACCTAAAGTTCTGTTAAGAACTTCCTTATCCAGACTGCTTCTTTTGCGGCATCAGAAGCTGCGATATACTCCGCTTCCATCATCGAGTCAGCAACGGTGTCTTGCTTGGAACTCTTCCAATAGACCGCCCCTCTATTGAGGGTAAAGACATAACCCGACATGGATTTGGAGTCATCCTTGTTACTCTAGAAGCTGGAGTCAGCAAAGGCCCCGATCTGGAGGTCTTTACCGTCGTAAACCAAGAACATTTCCTTAGTCCTTCTTAGGTACTTCAGAATGTTCTATACTGCTATCCAGTGATTCTCCCCAGGGTTTGACTGATACCGGCTTACCACACTTAGTGCATAAGCTACATCTGGTCTGGTACATAACATCGCATACATTATAGAGCCTACCGCAGAACCGTAGGGTATAATAGACATGCGATCCCTTTCCAAATCAGTCTTGAGAGACATCTCTTTGGAAAGGGTGATTCCGTGACAAGATGGTAAATTACCGCGCTTTGAATCTTCCATACTGAATCTTTTCAGTATGGTGTCGATGTACCTGGGCTGTAAAAGTTCCAACATTCTCTTAGATCTATCACGATAGATCTGGATCCCCAGAATGTAAGAGGCATCACCCAGGTCTTTCATGGAGAACCTTTGCGACAAGAACCCTTTGACAGATTGTAGCATAGGAATGTCATTTCCTATCAAAAGAATGTCATCCACGTACAAGACGAGGAATACTACAGTTCTCCCTACAATCTTACTATAAATGCATGGCTCATCTGGAATTTTGATAAAATCAAATTCTTTGACCGTCTCATCAAAACAAATGTTCTAACTCCACGATACTTGTTTTAGTCCATAGATGGACTTAAGCAATTTGCACACTTTCCCGCTGCTCCCACCCTGAATGAAACCCTTTGACTGGTCCATATAGACGCACTCTTCCAAATTTCCATTTAGAAAAGCGGTATTTACGTCCATCTGCCAAATCTCATAATCGTGGAAGGCCGCAAAGGCAAAAAGGATCCGAATGGATTTGAGCATAGCCACTGGAGAAATTGTTTCATCATAGTCCAAACCGGGTCTTTGACGAAAGCCTTTTACAACAAGTCTAGCCTTATAGGTTTCAACATGTCCATCTACACCAATCTTCTTTCTGAAGATCCATTTACAGCCTACGGGTTTTACCCTTCTGGAGCAATGTCCAAAGTCCATACTTTGTTGGTGTACATGGACTCCATCTCGGTCCGTATTGCATCCAGTCATTTTACCGAGTCTGTGCTCTGAATAGCTTGTTGGAAGTTAGTGGGCTCATTATTATCAATGATGCAATCTTCTCTATCCACGTCTACGAGAAAATCGTAGTATCTCTCGGGCGGATGGGACAGCCTACTACTCCTGCAAAGTGATGCGGGAATGTCCTGTTCTTCTGAAACTTCTGGTTTTACCAAACTTTCAGTAATAGCTTATGGTTCTGGAATTTCTTCCAGTTCTATTGCGCTCCCAATGGTTTCTTTTTCTAAAAATTGATGTTCCAAAAAGTGGGCATGACGAGAAACAAAAACCTTTTGTTCCTCTGCGTAATAGAAAAGATACCCCCTGGAGTTCTTTGGGTATCCCACAAACTTGCACAGTACTGAGCGTGCCTCGAGCTTGTCCGCATCCTGCTTTTTAACAAAAGCTGGACATCCCTATATCTTCAGATATTGAAGATAGAGTTTCTTTCCACTCCACATCTGATATGGTATGGTAGGCACGGTCTTGGTAGGAATCTTGTTCAAAAGATATGCAGCTGATTCTAGTGCATAGCCCCAGAATGATCGCGGTAACTCAGCGTTACTCATCATGGAACGTACCATATCCAATAAGGTTCGGTTTTGTCTCTCCGATACACCGTTGTGTTGTGGCGTGTATGGAGGAGTAAGTTGAGAGAGAATTCCATTCTCTTTTAGGTAATCCAGGAACTCGGCACTCAAGTATTCACCACCTCAATCAGATCTTAGTGTCTTGATACTTTTGCCGGTTTGTTTTTCCACTTCATTCTTATATTCTCGGAATTTCTCAAAAGCCTCGGATTTATGTTTCATCAAGAAAATATGTCCATACCTAGAGAAATCATCTGTAAAATTAATGAAATAGGAATAACCACTTCTTGCATGTGTAGACATTGGACCATACACGTCGCTGTGTATGAGTCCCAAGAGCTCGCTCGCTCTTACTCTGTGTCCAGTGAACGGAGTCTTTGTCATCTTTCCTTTGAGACATGATTGACAATTTGCATAAGATTGATATTCGAACGGATCCAAATATCCTTCTTTATGTAACTTGGTCAATCTTGTTTCGTTGATGTGACCCAGTCTACAATGCCATAAGAAATCTTGATTTAATTCTGGAGTCTTTCTTTTATGTGTGTTCTGGACATTGAAAATTTGCAATTGGTTTAATACGTATATACCGTTGTTTAGAGTACCTGACCCAATCAGACCATGATTAAGGTGGATGTTTACGACATCGCTTACAAATGTAAAATCATAACCTTCTTTAGATAACAAAGATACAAAAATGATATTACAAGTCAAACTAGGTACACAAAAACAGTTGCGCAAAACCAAAATATGTCCACTTGTCAACCCTAAGTGATATTCCCCTACGGACACAGCATCCACGCTCGCTCCATTAGCAACTCTGAGGGTCATATCACCGGTCTTCAGAACCCTACGGCTTTTCAGTACCTGCAAAGAATTACATATATGAGATGTTGATCTGGTATCCAATACCCAGAAAGTAGAGTTGATTGACAGACAGTTTTCAATTACAAACACACCTGAAGCCGAAGCCACAACTTGCTTCGGGACCTGGTTCTTGGCCTTCTAAGCCCTGCAATTTTTCTTCCAATGGCCCTTTTTATAAAAGTAGAAGTATTCTTCCTTTCCTACTGTCGGCCCCGCTACTCTTGCTTTGCCCTTTGCTTCCACATTACTAACACCGCCTCTCGGCTTGGTGGGGGCCTTCTTCTTCTTTCCTTTGGCTTTCGCCTTAGATCTAGAAGAGGAAGATCCACCAATAAGTAGAGCGGGTGTTTCCCTGACTTTCTGCAGGGTGCCCTCAGCACTCCTCAACATGTTGAGGAGTTCTGGAAGTTCAACTTATTTACCTTGAATATTAAAATTCAAGATAAACTGGGCGTAAGTGGAAGGGAGGGACTGCAGAATTAAGTCTGTATACAGCTCATTCTCTAACGTGGTCCCGAGGTCCGCAAGCTTCTCAATGTAGCCGATCATCTTAAGGACGTGTTCCCCTACAGATGACCCGACGGCCAACCTTGCCTGAAATAGTTTCTTTGAGGTCTCGTATCTTGCGATACGAGATTGCTCTCCATATAATTCCTTGGTATGGAGGAATATGGATTCAAGATCCATATTCTCATGCCGCCTCTGGTGCTCATTGTCCATAGAGGCCAGCACGAGGCACTTGACCTTCGCGCAGTCAATCTCCCAGGTCTTACGGATTTTCTTATCCGCGACACTGGATTCTGGACCTGGGATGGCGGGGGCTTTAGTAGTAAGGACATAGCCCAATTTATCATAGGTGATTGCCATCTTGACATTCTTGAACCATTCTTTATAGTTTGGCCCTGTCAATATATTTTTATCTAATAGTAATTTAAGGCCCGTCATCTTTGGTTGCTGCAATTAGGAGAGAGAGAAGAAACACTTTAGCATGATACCTTTGCAAGTTTAGATTGGTTTTTAGTTTATCTAAACAGGATGACTCCCACTGTTTCTCGAATCCTTCCTCAAATCATAAAAGAAGAATTGGTCAGGATTAATCTCACCGTACAATACTTGCTTAACCTTTCATCCATGCTAGTGTCGGTATTTCGAGGGAGGTTTTACGACGCTTTCGCGAAGTTCCTTAATTAAATAACCTCTTTTCCTTGGAGGCGTAGCCCCGCTAACACTATTCTTGACACCTACTTGGTTTATAGCATTGATCGTTAAGTGACAAAATCTCCCGAGGAGTAGCATATACTCACAGTAGGATCGGGATCCAAATGTCATTGTGTGATAAAGTCGAAGGAATCCTACCAAAATTATCACACTCCAAATGGTATGCAACACTAGCAAGTTTCAGTTTCTTTAGAAACTCCCGATGTGGATTTTTACCCCATGCTCTTATGACCTTGACGAAGGCCAACATATCATAAGTCACATGTCAAGTTCTACCCGTTATTGTCCAGGTTAATTTGAACCCACCCGCACATATCCTTGACGAAGGGCAAAATAGGAGTACGACTGTCCTAAACCAACGCATCTATCTATGCTGCAGATGAATATCCAGTAGGTACCAATCACTATGCCTTGACGAAGGTCAAAATACATAGCTTGAATACTACTAAATATCCAACTGAAATGACGGAGGGCCACGAATGGTTTTGGAGAAACCGTGAACGTATTGAACTTGATATAATCGAAGGAACCTGATAGCTTTTAAAAGGAGTGGTTTAAACTTCGCATTTTTCAAAGTTTTGCTGTTTTTGAAAAAACCGAGTGGTTTTAAAATTGTTTCAACGATTCAGCTTTGGTTTGTTTGCTTTGCATTAATGTAATGCAGTCCCATCAATTAACCTACTATTGCAGAAAAAGACGAAAATACAACGTACGCTTATGTCATCCGCATTCGCCACGGGGCCCCGTCTTACACCGTTAGATTAGATAACTAATGCCAGAGCTGGGGGCTGGACTAGCGCGGATGCAAAACATAAGCAATGTCTATTATATAATATATATAATAATAATATCCATTTGTCAGACGCAATAATAGGCATTCCAGATCACAGATGAATACATTGGATATACTAGGAATTCCGTGTTTCATTTAAGCCTGTAACGAAAAACGGATTCCACGGTCGTGATGAATAGCCAAACCCCACCCCAGACCCCTACGGGTGCGGCAAACTACCCGCCAAATAGCCGAAGTGAAGCAACCTTCCTCAACAACGTGAGTAGGCCACTCGGCACTTCAAAGTACCCGGTAGTTTATGCACCCCTCCTTGGGTAAAAGAAATAATACAACGGTGGTTACAACCTAAACCCGGATGTGCCCCGCAAAAAAATATTAAATCAAATTACAAATTTTACATCGAATGAAAGAATATAACACCTCACATCCCTGGCCATTCATTCATGACAATCCAACAATATTCATATACACAAACCACAAAAGCATCACAGATATGTGCAACCCCCAACTAACCGACATATAGCAATTAGCGGAAGTTTACGAACACATATATCACAACTTAAAACATTAAACGGCATTAAAACTTCGACTTCGAAACACTCCGTATTGCCACGGTAAAGAATTGACAGTATATTCAAAATTGCCAAAAATAAACAACCCCTGAAACCCTAGATCCAAGTAACAATACCACATACCAAAACACGAAGCATTCCCTCACAAAAAAATGGGTGAGGCCGGTTATATTTGCATTGTGGTCGGTCCATATCAGAGGGAATCGTCTTGTTTTTGGTGTGTGTTCATTTTACAAGTGAAGGAGTACTCTGCAGTTGCTAAAATAATTTTTAGAGCCTCGTAAAAATTCAACAGAAACTAGGATCTATGTTTCGATATTTTGGGGTCATTTCGGCTTCGTAGTTTTAGTTGTCGTTTAATCTGTTAGTCATGGTTTAGTTGGCTCTGATGCCACTGTAAGTCGATGCCATGCACCCCACGTGTTAGCGGGGAGGCGGAGTTTGCAAAAAACGATTTTAAGTGCTTCGTAACATCGACTAAACTCCAGGATCGATAATAAACCCTAACTAACAAACTAGGTTAGAGGTTTAACTACTATACTAGAATGTTATACCTCAAGTTCTCGCGGTCCTTCACCTCCTCGCTGTCCTTCTCCACGTCGTGAGCTCCTCGAAGTGAGAACGGATTGCACCTCCTCGTCGGCTTCTCCAAATCGTAGAAGATCCACCCGAGAGTTCCAACTTGGAGCTTAACCTCTAACTTGAGGTAACTAGGTCACTTGGTGTGCTAAGCTAAGTAGCCTAGGATGTGTAGAGAGTGATTAGGAGTCTAGTAGTCTCACAAAACCCTAGGGTTCTCAACTCATGAGATGGTTAGGGTTTGAGAGGAGATGAAGAAAGCTTGAGGAAAGTGAGAGTGTTTTCTTGAGTTACTTTGAAAATGAGTGGCTACCTTTTGAAAAACAATGGACCAAAACTAATATCTCACGCTAGAAAATATCGTGTAAAATATCTCAAAATATCTAAGTCTTCAAATCTCATGTGAGTCCAACAAAGTCAACATGAAACCCTAATCATATTTCACTAAAATATCACAAAGAAAACCCACCTCATTTCCTCCATCTCACAAAAGAATTAATCAAAAAGAAAAACCCTATTTGAGGTGTCTCTCTCCAAGATCATATGTGCACAAGTACACGTATGTGATCGAACCCTGTACTAAAACAATGAGACGAAACTAATCCAATAATCAAATACTAGGATCCGGCTTAAACCAAAGCCCACTAATACAGTCCGCCCGAACATCATATGTGCACAAGTACACGTATGTGATCGAACCCTGTAGTAAAACCATACGACCTCTGCATCGTTTCGCCCGAAGCTGGGAAATCCTCTGTGTGGGACTCTAAAGACTCGACAGTACGCTAGCAGTGGGTTAACCACAAGCGCTGTTCCCCGCCGGAAGACGCGACCGGGACGTTGGGACGCCAGGGCCTGAACTCCGAGGGCAGATGCTAATTGGTGCTATCCGTCCACCTCTCCGAAGATGCCAAGTTGATTTATGACACCATGTATCGAAGGTTTAAACGGATGCGACCGATGTGGCAGATTTCGTCAGATTCCCCCTCGTTGAGGGTTTTTTTTTATTGTGGAGACGCTCTTCCCTGCAGGCGCAAGCCCCTGCAGTTAATTACGCTACCGCATCGCGGTAACCACTTTCTCCTTCTCCAGATGGTCACTTCGTGTCGTATGTGTTTGTTTTGTTTTTGGTTGCCCGTGGATTGTATACGGAGACTAATTTATGTTATCGCCCGTAGGGCGTGGATTAGTCCAAATCCGTATCTTCTTAGATTTGGGTTTGGGGCTGGGTTTAAGGATACGTTAGTCTCATTTGAGACTAAGATCAACTTAAACGTTTGTTAAGGATACGTTAGTCTAATTTTAGACTAAGATCAACTTAACGGGATCATTTAGATCCAACAAGAGAGCATTGGGCTCTATTTTTTTAGTTTAGAAACATTGTGGTCGATTACCAGTTTAAGGACATGGTGGTCCAAGGTTAAGGACATCATAGTCCATGGGCTTAAGGACCCCACAGTCCGAGGTTGAGGACATCATAGTCCAAGGTTAAGGACATCATAGTCCATGGGCTTAAGGACCCCACAGTCCGAGGTTAAGGACATCATAGTCCATGGGTTTAAGGACCCCACAGTCCGTAGTTTAAAGACGTTATAGTCTATAAAGTTTAAGGACGTCATAGTCCATGAGTTTAAGGATCCCACAGTCCATGGAATGATTGGTTATCGGGACCCGTCACCTCTCTGAAGACGTTGAAGGATTACAACGACAAATATCAAAGGAGTGAAGAGATGTACCCTTGAACCAATTTTGGTTGGGAGATCTGTAGTCCAATTTGGGACTAAGATCTATTAAAAGATTTATGAGCATATGGGCTCAATTAATCTGAATGAGGGGTTTATGGCCAACTTGGGCTTGGCCCACTCAGTTAAAATGTTAAACATTTGATAATGCTGGGCATTGATTTGAGTTCTGACAATGTTTTTGTCTTTTATTGAATGCTGAGCATTCATCATAGCTCTAGGGCTTTATTTATAGAATAATTTATGTTCTTTTAGCGCGCACGTGAGGAGCACGTGGCGCGCTTGGCGCTTTGCGCCAGTCAAAGAGTGCAGAGCACTTCTGCTGGGTAGCGCACACGTGAGGAGTACGTGGCGCGCTTGGCGCTAAGCACCAGATAATGGGCGCATTGCGCCAGTTTATAAGCGCAAAGCGCTATCTGTTAAGTGGTGCACACGTGAGGAACACGAGGTGCGCTTGGCGCTGAGCGCCAGTCCAAGAGCACAAAGCGCTATCTGTTAAGTGGTGCACACGTAAGGAACACGTGGTGCGCTTGGCGCTGAGCGCTAGTCCAAGAGCGCAAAGCGCTATTTGATCAGTTTTATGATCTGAGAAATAACTTCTCGTTTATAAGAGATTTTGTCTTAAGATTCTAAGAACAAAGTTCTTATTTTATAGGAGATATTTCAATCTCTTATTTTGGTGAAAGGCTTTGCCTTTATGGATCTGTGATCCTAAGAGAATTGAATTATTCTCCCCCCCCTTTTATACTGAGACGTTCATGATCTCCTTTTGTAAAAGACCTTAGTCTTATAGATCTATGATCTGTGAGAAGAATTATGTTCTTCTTCTTATTTTATGATGAGATCCTTTGATCTCTTTGTAAAAGACCTTGGTCTTGTAGATCTATAATCTTAAAGAAAGAAGTGAATTCTTCTTTTATATGAGACGATTTCGTCTTTCTGTTCTTTTTTACCTTGAAGAAAATCTTGTTCTTCTGAGAGCTTGGCTCTTCTTTCTGGGAGTTCTCAAAGTTTATGGGGGATTCCTCTCTATGTTTTCCTATCTTGAGACTTGAAGTCTTAGGTCCCTTTTATAGTGAAGGCTGATTTGTTCAATCAGTTAAAGAGATCTTGTCTCTAATTGATTTGGAGATTTCCCCACTGTTGGATCTTTGATCCAAGAGTTTCTGATTTACAGAAGGCAATCTTCTTGTTTTTAACAAGATCGGGAAATCTTTCCCTATACAGAATTTATTCTGTATTTTGGTGATTTTTAATCACCTTTGGATCATTGATCCAACGGTGCTCTGATTTACAGAGCACAATCTTCTTGTTTGGAAAGATTTTAAGAAATCTTTCCTTAACAGAATTTTATTCTGGTTAATTGATGATTTATCATCTTTATTAGATATTTGATCTGACGGTGGGGAGCTTTTAGTTCCAGCACTAGCGCACCCGTGCTTTGCACGTGGTGCGCTGCTTAGAGTGCAGCGCACTTGGCGCTAGCGCACACGTGCTTTGCACGTGGTGCGCTGCTTAGGGCGCAGCGCACTTGGCGATACTATGAAGCGTTGCTTCATTTCAAAATTTGAATTTTGAATAGAGTTTTGTTTTGATTGGGGGAAACAAATGCCCTCCCACCGTTGCGCTCACGTGGCCTACATGTGAGTGCAGCGGTGACAGCATCTGCGCCCTTGGATCAACTCAGAAGTTGAAATGGCATCTCAGTGCCTATAAATAGGACCCTTGGTCCTTGAGATGATTTATGTTCATCTTCTTACTTTTTGAGAATTTTTATTCTCCTTCAGAACATAGCTCTTCATCTTAAGAATTTTCTTAAGGACGGAACTCTGTCAAAATTTAGGTAAAGATTAAATTTTTTAAAGGATTATTTAATAATCTAGGGTTTCACCCATTAACAGAGCTTTGCTCTTCATAGATCTTTGATATAAAGAAAACCTTTTTAGGGTTTCATTAATAGAGCTTTGCTCTCTTGGAATTATAGATCTAAAGAGATCTTTCTTTGGGTTTCTTAACTCATTAATGGAGCTTTGCTCCCTTCAAATCATGTAGATTTATTAATCTCTTATGAAGAACTCTTAGAGTTTGTTCATGGATCTTGAAGATCTCAGAATTTTAATTCATCAAGAATTTTACTTTAATTTTTCTGATGGTTTATTCCATCATTTTTACAGAGCAAGGCTCTTGAGGAATTCTCTTTGGGGAATTTTATTCCTTTCATCATTAAAATATGACAAATGTCATTCTATCACAGAGCACTGCTCTCAAGGGGAGATTTACTCCTCTGCCCGAGAGGTTCTCATTGAATGAGAATCTTTTGAGGATTTCCTCATTTAAACACAGTCTTATCAAATGATGAGACTGTTTTATTAATGATGAACTGTCATCTAGATTATGTGATTCCCCTTTAGTCCTTTTTTACTTCATTGCAGTGCGGTACGGATTTAAAGTACCTAATGATAGAACTTAAACCGTATCATTGGCGGCTGAAAATTTATTCTTTTCCGCACAGGTACTATGTCTTTCGACACTTCCTTTCCGTTCGTCCGTTCGGAAGGCGGATTTCCCGAAGCGCCCGTAGACCGAGAAGTTTTTGCACTGATCAAAAACCATGACCCGGAGCATAAGAATCTTCATCTATGGGGAACATGGTACAACCAAATCATCAGGGGTCGGCGGAGTTTTTCTTGCGCGACACCTTCGAATCCTATTTCGGCGATCTTTTATGCAGATGCACCCCCTATAAACTATACTGTGGAGGAGGTGAATTGGACTTCAGAGGGTCTCCTTCGGCCTTCTATGGCCGCAATACCCGTGCAGCCGCCGGTGGCTTTGGACACTCTAGGGCGGCGCATATGTTAGGACGAGTAGCGCCCTTGGGGACAACCATACAACGTAGGACTAACTCCCTGTCACCCAGCCGGATATCTGCAGTGGGCCCGATACATCTTATCGGCGAAGAAGCCACAGCTGCTAAGGCTCGGATTGTACCCTGCGATCTACGCTTATTTGTTCCAGTATTTCACACCTCCTACATAGCGGGTCAAGGCATTTCTAGAGCAATGGAATATTCCGACCCACACCTTCCTCTTATTGGATCGAGAAGTCTCTATTTCTTTGGAAGAATTTGCTGAGATCTCTGGTTTACCCGTTAGGGGAGAACATTACGAGGAGCTGCTTCCTTCAGATGAATACATTTTTGCCATCCAATCAGTGGTAATGGGTCTTACCCCGGAAAACGCTATTCAACACCAATTCCCGAGTTTGATAAAGGTGCTGAATATCTACGAGAATCGTTTTCTCGAATCCGAAGGTCGTGGGGGTTAATTTTGCGGATTTTATCGCTCGTTTTCTCCGTTCGGAAGTACTGTCGAAGGAAGCCGTGAAGTTCGCCAAACTTGACGATCCTTTTGGCTTAAGTTTAGGCAACCTGCCGACGGCGGAGGCGGATCAGAAGAATTTCATTCTCCTCGGCACCCCGGTCGTCCCTTTTGCAGAGCTGACAGCTCCTGGGATTGACGAAGAAACATTCTTTTTGGGGTTTTTCGGGTTATGGTTGAGCTGGTTTGCGCTTCCGATGCACCCTCGTCGTATTAGGCCGTCCGTCTTCTACCCAGCGCATCGAATGGTTGCGGGGATACAAGTGGCCGTCGGGATCGCTGGGTTAGCCCACTTGTATCACGGCCTCAGCTTGGCAGCGGATACTACTGAGCCAGGGGTGCAGCCTGCCAACTTCTCAATGCATTATTTCGCCTCGTGGCTCGAGTTGCACGTGCTTGGCGTCTTCGGTATCCACAGAAAGCCTTCCTTTTATGACAGGTGTAAGTTCCCTCGGATCATGCGGCTAGTCGACACATCCATTGTAAATTCGACACCGTGGGAAGCTAGGGGTTTACTCCTTCGTCTACGCACGGTTGGAGATGGTATGTCCTTCACCGATAAAATTTTGACTGTCGGCCAGGAATCCACGAAAACGGTGCTGCCATTGCAGGACATTTTTAAAGACGGGGCCTCTGTCTTGAAAGCTCGGGAGATTCTTCATCTATACTCCATCAGGCCGGGCTTTCTCGTATTTAGGCAGAATGATGCGGCGTTGTTCATGAGATACAACCCGCATCATTTCGCCCAGCAGTTAAGCTACAATCAGGGCGTCCCGCTTGAGGCTTTCCTGGCAAAACCTGCTGCTCCCAAAGAGGGTATCCGAAGCACGCTACATCATTTTATGCGCCTAAATACAGGGTCCAACTTCTTCATCAGTGAACCCAGCTGTGTTCCGAAGGCCTTGAATTTGTATGTGGCGTGGTATCAACATTCGATGGGCGCCGTCATTAGGGAAGAAAAGCGATTGCTGCTTGAACGCAAGGGCACCGCCCCGGCTGGTAATCCCGCTGTTCCCTTGAAACGACGTACTATTGTCCGTCCTCCCTTGAGGGAAGCTGCTGCAGCTGTGGTACCGCGTGATATATCCGAGCTACCGATACCCCGTGCTCCCGTTGAAGGGCCAGCTGTGGCGCCTCCTGAGTCTGGCTTGGGTACGGAGATTGGGACTCGCCGCCCGAAGTTGCCCGCTAAACGCAAGTTCGTGTTACCGGTGGCCGGTACTCGCTCGCAGAAGAAAAAGAAGAAGTCGATTCTTTCTGCAGACGTTGTACTCGGCCAGGAGCCTCATGCTCCTTACAGCGAGGGCCTGAGCGAATATGGGACCAACGAGGGTCTATTCATGGCGCCATATGATACTGATCTGGAGGCTGCCATCGCAGCTTCCGAGCGACTAATTAGCCACAAAGCATGACTGATCATCCTCGCTGAGTCAGGTAGTCTTCAGTTGTATCTTTTTGTTGTTGCATTACATTTTTATTATCGTATTTTGACTGACACTTTTTCTTCAACAGGCGTTTCCACTGAAGTGGCTCTCGCGGCTTCCCTCAAGACTTTTGAGGAGGAAGAAAGGCTTCGCGCTTCGCTGGGTGTTGGTATATTTTGGTTCATTGTGCCTTCATTCCCCTTTCTTATAGGTAATCTGACCCCCTTTTCATCTTATCGCAGGGACTACTTCGACCCAAGTTATCCCAAGTGCCATGCCGACTTCGCAGGGTAGTGCGGAGACGCTTCTAAGGCCGGCTGCCCAAGTCCCAGCTTCCCCAGTATTGCCAAAAGAGGCTTTACTTAAGCAACCGATGACGGACGCCATAACGGCTCCAGAGGTAGCTCCTGGCGCGGACGATGACGTCTCTTGACGAAGGTCCTAAGAAGATCAGCTCTCACGGCCCAGGCGAAAAGGAAGCGCAGGAGGCGTGCAGCAAGAGAATGTAATGCCGCTTGGCCGTAGGTGCAGGCTCGAGCGCTGCTTCGCCTGTCCCCGCTTCTTCAGAGGGTGTTCCGGCCGTCCTGTCTACCGCTCATAGACAGGCGGTATGTGCGGCTCGGGAAACAGTTGAAAAGCCATCTCAAGGTAACATAACACTGGATCTTTTTATTAGAGCTTGATCTTCAGATTCTCATATATATTACCCTGCAGGGCCAAGTCCTGGTGAGGAGGTGGCGGGTGAGATGACGGCAGCCACTGAGCCCGAAGCGGCTACTTTTTCCCAGGAGTCCGGGACTGCTCCAATTGCCGCTCTTTCTGCCTGTGGTTCCCTACCATCACCTAGCATCACGAGTGTCATGACGGCTCTCGTGGAATCAGGGGACGAAGCTACGGGCGGCGAAACCATCCCCCCAAATAAGATCGAAGAAGTCGTGATGCTTGGCGATGCTCCCGTCACAGTTCTGGCTGATGACCTGTCTGGTAGGTCTCGGGTCGCTGCATTCTTTTTGTTTTGCAACCCTTTCTGATGACACTTTGTTCCTTTCGAATGTAGGTGTGGCGAGCGCTGAGGTTGCGACACCTGAAGAAGCCCCACCAGCTGCCGCTCTGACGGTTGTTGCCCCTTCATCTCCTCTTATATATTCTCAACTGCTGGAAGGTATGGGTTTGCGATCAATTTAAATCGGGGACAGCATCTTTCGTGTACTGACCATGTATTATCGTAATCTTGCAGGAGTTCTCTTTAATCATCTGTATCAAGTGCTGAACTCGCACTTCTCCTTCCAGTCGGAGATTAGCCTGGCTGCTGGTGTCGGTGAGTATCTTTTCTGACCGATGTCTTTTCTTTTCTTTAACGGGCAGCCATGTCATTGCTAACACTTCTTTGCATTACTCGTAGCCTTACAAATTGAAGGAGGGGACGAGGGTATCGTTGTGCCACCGGTTCTCCCAGCTCTGCCCTCTGTTGCAGCCAGTATAGTAAACTTTATTGTTCGTGTATCTTCTCTATTTCTTGAGCCGTCATTTGACTATGATTTGTTTTTATAGCGGTCACACCGACTCCAGTTCCGTTCGTGTCTCGCATCATAATGCCAGCTGGGCCCTTTTCTAGACATCCGTCTTTAAAAGGCGCTGTGACCATTCTGCGTATGTTGAGCGATTACATTGAGGAGCTTGACGCGGAGGCCCCTACATTCACTGCAGATTTTGCTGCCGAGCTTAATCCAATGTTGGTGACGCTTGTGAACTTCCATAACGAAGGCGTCGTTGAGTTTTAGGTTAACCACTGCAGGAAGATTGAGGCCTGCCTGCATGAGCTTGAGCTTAGGCGTCCTGCTCTTGAGATGTTGGCCTTGAACTCCCAGTGGGCTGCATGGGTTGAGCAGAGCGTGTCCTTCCTCCGCCATTTTAAACAAGAAGTGATCTTGAGGCGGAAGGAACGTGAGGAGGCTTCGGGTGAATCTGCCCGGTTGCGCGCCCAAGTTGAAGCGAATGCCGCGCAACTGAGAGCCGTCTTTGGTAATTTGTAGCGATGCATTTCGGATGGGCTGACATTGAGGCGGAAGCTCGACTCTATTGAGCGGGTTACGCAGAGTCGCGAAGCAGCCCAACGAGAAATTGATGAGAAGGTTTCATCTTGCTTGCAGCAAAGGGCTCGAATTGAAGCAGAGCTGGCCACGGCGGCCGATCATGAGAAGGCATTGAGAGGAGTGCGCGAGCAGCTAGCTGATTTATTGAAGACGCTTCCTTCTCAGTGATTGTTTTGTATAGATTGAACACTTGTAATCTTTGAATAACATGTATCCATTATTTTTACTCTTTTATATGATTCAACTTGTACTCCATTGAATTCATGAATAAAAGATACACATTTTTGTTCTACTGTTGCTTTCTTCTCTTTGCTGTGTCGTTGCCGTGTGATTTTAGCAAGTGTGGCCTGTAGATAATAAAGAACATTTCATCTTAGCCTCCTTGTAGGGTAATGATGGCTTAGGAAATAGGTTCAGGTCTGCTGCCTAAGACTTTTCAATTTTATGAGCCGTGAGGGTCTCATAAAGAATTTTCTTCCCTACAGGTCGAGAGGATCCCGTAGGTGTGTTTTCTCCTTAGGAATCGTGAGGATTCCTAAGTGTATTTTCCCTTGAGAGTCGTAAGGATCTCACAAGAGAATTTTCTCCTTACAAGTCGAGAGGACTCATAAGTGATTGATGAGTTGACCTGCTCCCGAGTCAAAGCATTGCTTCGACGGGGAGTTCAAGAGTTTACTCTGGCTGTTTCCCACGGAGTCAGGATTGACTTTGGCCGTGTTCCACGGGACCAGGAGGGGTTGACTTTATCCGCATTTCACGGAGACAGGGGTTGACTTTATCCGCATTTCACGAAGTCTGGGGGTTGACTTTATCCGCATTTCACGGAGTCGGGGGTTGACCTTATTTGCATTTCACGGGGTCAGGGGGTTGACCTTATCCGCATTTCACGGAGTCAGGGGTTGACTTTATCCGCATTTCACAGAGTCAGGGGTTGACCTTATCCGCATTTCATGGGGTCAGGGGTTGACCTTATCCGCATTTCACGTAGCCAGGGGTTGACCTTATCCGCATTTCACGGAGCCAGGGGTTGACTTTATCCGCATTTCACGGGGTCAGGAGTTGACCTTATCCGCATTTCGCGGGGTCAGGGGTTGACCTTATCCGCATTTCGCGGAGTCAGGGGCTGACTTTATCCGCATTTCACGGAGTCAGGAGTTGACTTTATACGCATTTCACGGGGTCAGGAGGTGCTCTGGGCATTTCCCACGGGGTCATGATTGACATTAGCCGTGTTCTACGGGACCAGAAGGTGCTCTGGGCGTTTCCCACGGGGTCAGTGTTTAGCCGTGTTCTACGGGACCAGGAGGTGCTCTGGGCTTTTCCCACGGGGTCAGGATTGACATTAGCCGTGTTCTACGGGACCAGGATGTGCTATGGGCATTTCCCACGGGGTTAGGATTGACATTAGTCGTGTTCCACAGGACCAGGATTTGCTCTGGGCGTTACCCACGTGGTCAGTATTGACATTAGCCGTGTTCTTCGGGACCAGGATTTGCTCCGGGCGTTTCCCACGGGGTCAGGATTGACATTAGCCGTGTTCTTCGAGACCAGGATTTGCTCTGGGCGTTTCTCACGGGGTCAGGATTGACATTAGCTGTGTTCTACGGGACCAGGATTTTCTCTAGGCGTTTTCCACGGGGTCGGGATTGACATTAGCCGTGCTCTACGGGACCAGGAGGTGCTCTCTCGGTTGTCTGTTAACCGTCGAGGCTTGGAACAGGGACTTTGCCATGGATCCAAGGTTGATTGTCGAGTCTGAATCCTGCTGGAATGAGGAGGAACGCATGTTGATGATCTCTAGGCTGTCGATGTGGCCGTCGAGACTTGGCTCTCTTTCGGATGGAGCCTGGTGGGATGATATGGTTCCTTTCTTATTTGTGCCCCTGGATTGTATACAGGGATCTATGTGATCTCATCTGTAGGGCAAAAAGTTTTATTTTATATATTTTTCTTTCCGCGATGCTCTATCATTTCAGCTTTTATATCGTGAAAGTCGTGATTGCCCAATCATTTCGGCTATTTTTTGCGGTGCCCAATCATTTCGGCTATTTTTTTTGTTTTTACTTGCTGCTTTTTACTGCGAGTTGCCCAACCATTTCGGCTATTTTGTATGCATATATTTTACTTGCTGATTTTGTTTCAAGTTACCCTATCATTTCGGCTATTTCATATGTATTTATGGCTCGCTGACTTTTCGCTGCGAGTTTGGGATTTGATACCAATTTAGGCATCAGCATCGTTTTAACTGGGATATTTCCAGGAGCGAATCATCATTTGTCTCTGTCGATATCGAACAAAGGTGGCTTAGCAAACAGGGTTAGGATCCTGTTGACTAAAGCTTTTTGACTTTACGAGCCGTAAGGATCTCATAAAGGTATTTCTCCCTACGAGTCGTGAGGATCTCGTAGGTGCGTTTTCTCCTTAGGAATCGTGAGGATTCCTAAGTTTGTGTTCTCTTATAAGTCGTAAGGATCTTACAAGAGTGTTTTCTTCTTATAAGTCGAGAGGACTTACTAGGGCTGTCCATTGTGTGAACATATCCCTAGTCGCGGGTGGTACTTGTTAGGGAAATGTTTATTCGCGCCCGTGGATTGTATACAAGGGTCAATATTGAGATGCTTGTAGGGCAGCATTAGAGATTGTGATGGCTTAAGAACATGTTCAGATCCCTGTAACTTAAGGCTTTTGAACCCTGTGAGCCGTGAGGGTCTCGAAGGGGAATTCTCTTTACGATTTGTGAGGATCTCGTGAGTGTAATTTCTCCTTAGGAATCGTGGGGATCCCTAAGTGTGTTGCTCCCTTGTGAGTCGTAAGGATCTCACGCAGATATTTTCTCCTCACAAGGTCGAGAGGACCTTAGAAGTGTCTTTTAACGAGATTTCGCCCTTTCGGGTTTTCACAAAACTCGCCGGTAGTCCTGCTGTTTTTACTCACGGAGCTCTTTTGGGTTTTCATCCGTGCCTATCTCGCTTATGGACGTACCGTTTTTTTTGTCAGCCTTGGGATGCTGCGCTCCGTAGTAGTTTATCGACGTCTCGGTCAATAGCCAGTTTTAGGACATAGTGGTCCATTGTTGGCTTAAAGACGTTTCGGTCCGTGGTTAGTTTTAGGACATTTCGGTCCGTTTGCCGGCTACTACTTATAGAGTTTGGGCTTAGGAAGATAGCGAGCGGACACATGCGTCGTCATCTATCGTTGACCTAGGCCGTGACTCGTCGGCGTAGTATTTTTTCAGGAAGCGGCCGTTTATTGGCCTGAAAGGTCTTTCACCATGCATGTCCATGAGTAGATAGGCTCCACCTTGGTAAACTTTGTCTATGATGTACGGGCCTTCATGGTTCGGCTCAAATTTCCTCCGTTTGACACGATTGGGGATCATAGGTCTTTTGACTACTAGCACGAGTTCGGCTTGGCGGAATGTTCTCGGCCTAGTCAATCTTTCGTATGAGCGCGTCATCTTTGCTTTATAAGCCTCCAGGTTTTGTTGCGCCATGAGCCGGGTCTCGTCAAGGGCGTCGAGCTCCTCAAGCCGAAGATGAGCATTGTCTTCGTCTGTTAGCTCATAATGAACTGCCACTCGTAGGGAGGGTAACTCTATCTCCAAGGGGAGTACCGCTTCAGTGCCGAATACTAATGCATACGGTGTTGTGTTTGTGCCTGTTTTGAACGTAGTTCGGTACGCCCAGAGAGCTTCATGCAGCCTCTCGTGCCAGTCCTTTTTATTTTTGGACACCGTCTTTTTCACGATCTTCGTCAAGGTCTTGTTGAAAGCCTCAGCTAGACCGTTAGCTCGGGGATTATAGACCGAAGAGTATCTCCAGTCTGTGTTATGTTGTTGCGCAAAGCAGCTGATCTTGTGGCTTCTGTAGGCAGGCCCGTTATCGGAGATAATCCGTCGTGGAGTGCCGAACCGGTAAATGACGCGTGTCTTGAAGAAATGGAGAATATTCTCCGTCTTCACTTCCCTCAGCGGTACTGCTTCTGCCCATTTGGAGAAGTAATCAGTTGTCGCCAAAATGAATCGATGTCCTCTGGACGATACTGGTTCAATGGGGCCGGTTATGTCAGTTCTCCACATTTCGAATGGCCAGCTAGCCACCGTTGGATGTAGTGGATTTGGATGCTGGTAGATAAAATCCCCATGAATTTGGCACGAGTGGCACTGCTTCGCATATTATAGGAAGTCTTGGATCATCGTGGGCCAATAGTAGCCCATCCTTTTAATCTTTAGTTTCATCTTCGGCCCGGCTTGGTGAGAACTGCAGAGTCCGTCGTGAGTTTCTTGGACGACTCTTCTTGCTTCTTCAAGTCCCAGGCATCTTAGCCACAGAGAATCAAATGATCTCTTATACAGAGTATCATTGACGAAGGCAAAAGATAGAGCTCGTTTCATGAGCTGATGTCTTGAGGACGCATCTTCAGGTGTTCGACGGGATTTGAAGTAGTCTATAAAGACTTCTCTCCAATCCTTAGCCTTTTCCTGGTCCTTTATTTGTAGATCCGTTTGCTCGGTCACTCCCTTTTCTTCGGATGACTCCGGAGATATTTCTGCCGGTGCAAGAACCTGGCGGCTTTGCACAACGATCCTCACGTCATCGAGATTCTCGTTGGCCAATTCTTTAGCGAGGTTGGCATCCGCCTTGCTATTTTCCGCATGCGGTATGCTTTCCAGGGCGTATGTAGGAATTTGAGCCAGCAATTGTTATACACTTTCGCCGTACTTTACCAACTCTGGTTTGCACGTCTGATAGTTGCCGTTTACTTGGCTAACGACCAGTTGGGAGTCTCCGTATACGAGGAGGTTTTCGATTCCCATATCGATGGCGATCTCAAGACCTGCTATCAAAACTTCATACTCGGCTTCATTATTTGTCCTTGGCTCTGTTAAGGAGAAGGCAAAGCGCATTATCCCTCCTTGTGGAGTCACGAAGATAAGGTCTACCCCTGATTTGATTATGGGGGTGATTTGTTTGCGCTTCTTCATGGAAGATGCTCCATCGAAATAGAGTTCCCACCGGGTATCATTCTCTCTTCTCTCCCCGCCGATCATGTCAAACGCGTGCTCGTCGGGTAACTCGCAGTTCAAAAGAGAATCGGCAGGTATCGGATGCCCAGCGAAGAAGTCGGCGATAGCCTGGCCTTTTACCGCCTTGAGGGGTCGGTATGTTATCGAGAATTCCATCAAGAGGAGGGCCCATTTAGCGAGCCGTCCCGTTAATATAGCCTTTGACATCAAATATTTGAGAGGATCCACCTTTGATATGAGATGGACCTCATGTGCCAACGCATAGTATCTGAGCTTCGTTATCGCGAAGATCAATGCCAGGCAGTGTTTTTCGATGGGGGGTAGTTGTTTTCTGCCCCCAGGAGAACTCGACTCAAATAATAGAGGGCTCTCTCTTTCCCTTGGTCGTTTTCTTGTGCCCATAATGCGCCTAGAGAACTCTCGAGGGCGGTTGTATACAGAATGAGAGGCTTTCCCTTGACTGGAGCGGTTAGTACTGGCGAATTCTGCAGGTATTGCTTGATTTCGTCCAGTGCGCTTTGGCATTTGTGATCCCAGACGAAAGGGGTTCCCTTCTTCATCAGGTGACTGTAGGGATGGCACTTGCCGGAGAGATTGGCTATAAATCGCCAGATATATGCAAGCTTTCCTTGGAGAGACCGCAACTGCTTGAAAGTTCTTGGCGGAGGCATTTCCATGATCGCCTTGATCTTCAACGGGTCTATCTCGATGCCTCGGTGTCGGACGACGAATCCTAGAAACTTGCTCGAGGATACTCCGAACGCGCATTTAAGAGGGTTCATCTTCAAGTTGTATTTCCGAAGGCACTGAAACACGATCTTTAGATGCTCTAAATATTCCTCGTATGATTTGATTTTAACTAAGAGGTCGTCGATATAGCATTCGACAATTTCATGTATGAGGTCATCGAAAATCTGTCATGACCCTCTGATAGGTGGCACCGGCGTTCTTTAGACCGAAAGGCGTCACCTTGTAGTAGAATATGCCCAAAGGGGTCCGGAAAGCGGTATGCTTCTGGTCCTCGGGATGCATCTTTATCTGATTGTATCCTGATGAGCCGTCCATGAAGGAGAAAACTTCATGAGTGGACGTATTATCTATCATCAGCTCAGTGACCGGTACTGGAAAGTCGTCCTTCGGGCAAGTTTTGTTGAGATCCCGAAAGTCCACGCATATGCGCACCGTCCCATTTTTCTTTATCACTGGGACAATGTTGGCAATCCAGTCAGGGTACTGAACCTCTTGGATGAAGCCGGAGTCGATTAGCTTCTTGACTTCGGCGTTGATGCTCATCTCAAGCTCGAGCCGCATCCTTCTCGGCACTTGTTTGACTGGCTTGACGTCCGTAGATATCGCCAATTTATGCACAGCGATCTCTGAATCGAGTCTCGGAATCTCTGAATAGTTCCATGAGAAGCAATCTTTATATTGTATGAGCACGTTTTTTAGCGTAGCCACCCTTTCTTCAGAAAACAGCTCACTAACGAACGTCGGCCGTAGGTCACTTGCTGTCCCCAAGTCGATTTTTCTGAGGTTATCTGCAATAGTATGTATCCCATCTTCCAGCTCTTTTGGCGCTAGTGGAAATTCTAAGATCACCTCGTCTTCGTCATTTTCGAAGCACCAGGGGAGATCATCCATATTCTCGGGTTCTTCTTCTGACAGCGTTATCACATGACAGGTACGAGATCGCTTCCAAGACCGATGTTGGTCTGGTTCTACTCTCGCCGCATACGTGGCTTTCAGTTCATGCTTCTGTGGTGGGGTTACCTTCCAACTGCTGGATAGAGCGAACCTGCCTTGCTGATACTGGTCTTCGACCCAGTCTTTGAATGTAAAGCAATCTTCGAGAGGATTCCCTATCGCTCGGTGATAGGAGCAATAGTCCGGGTGAGAGACCTCGTCTTCTTGCTCGGGGTGCTTGGACTCCGGAAGGGTAATCATCTGATATTGTATGACAAGATCGAGTATCTTCCTTGTCTTGTCTTGGAAAAAAGAATACGCTCGGCCCATCTTCTTTATAAGAGACGAATCCTGGTTGCTCGATTCTCGATCTCGTGGCTTCTTAGACCCTATATGTTGCTGTAGAATGTTTTTTTCGTTCTTTGGTTTATTTTTGCCTCTGCGCCTGGTCTTTTGTATGACGGGTTGGTGACGAAGAGTATTGTCATTCTCCGCGGCCTGTTGAAGGAGGCGATGCGTCCTGGTTTTCTCGTAAATGTCCATTTCGCGGCTATGGTCGTCCCGGACCTTCTGACCCGCTTCCCTTATTAGCTTGTCCATCTGTTCTTCAAATGACGGACTTGACATTTTCATGGCGGGACCTCGTTTTGGTTGAGGGTTAGCGTCTTTTAACAGAACATCTCCTTCTTCGTCAAAGTCATGTATGACGTAGCAGTCGTGGAATCGCTCCCGTTTCTTGGATTGAACATATCCAAGCCCGATCGTTTCCATTCTCCCGTTGGGCAATTTTCGCTGAGTTCCGAGGACATTTCAGATCCTGTTGTAGAACTGAGCTTGTCGAGCGGTTTGTTTAAAGGGTATGCCTTGACGCCTTAACAGCCTTTTTAATCCTTCTGTGTAGTATCTGGGCATACGGATGGGCTGGAGCCTGTCAAGTGCAGAATCGGTGTCGTGCCAGATTTCTTTCTCTATTTTGGTTTCTGCGGATTGATAAAAGAGGATCGCCTTTTCATCTTTTCGCCTGGGAGGGATGTAGAACGTCTGCAGTTCTTGCACACTGTAGGTATCAAGTGTGTCGAGTTCTTTGTAATGCTCTTGCGGAACCATGACAATTTGCAAACTCCGATCATCGCCAGTGAAGGCTTGTATTGATGTCCGAACAGAAAATACGGTATTGACCTCATCTTCCGAGTCGCTGCCGAAGACCAGAATAAGGGTGGACGGTCCCGGCTTGTTGTATTGGGACGACCCTGAATAAACTATTTCTTCTTCCTCCTCGGTATCACTCCCGAAGACCGGAATAGTGGTGATAGCTTTGTTCTTCGGTTTGTGGCATCTTTCCGTATCTTCGAAATCTGATAAGAAGTATTTTGCGTCTTCGTACTTTCTGACTTCATTCACGGAGAATGGGTTCAATTCCCCTGTCACGGTATATTCGAGACCATTCTTGAAATACTTCATACACCGATGTTGTGTAGAAAGGATGATGTTGTACTCGTGTAGCCAAGGCCTACCGAGCAAAGCATTGTAACATGTCTCGGCGTCAATGACGTGAAATTTAATGTCCGTGACGAGCAGCCCGAAGTGTAATGTCGGTATCACAGACCCGAGCGTCCTTGATGACCGGGAGTCAAACCCGGAGATAGTGATCTTATCCCGAGTGAGGTGTTGAACGCTCATGCAGATTTCCTTCAACACTCTTACATTGAGGAGGTTAACGGAGGACCCATTGTCAACCAAGATTTTGCCTATCTTGATATCATGACAGTATCCGGAGACATAAAGGGGACGGTTATGCTCACACGTCCCGAGGAGGAGATCTTCATCGCCGAAGGTGATATCGGCTGTGTGCATTTCTTCCAGCTCGTCCTTCATCTTTTCTTCGGCGAGGAAAGCCTGGAACTGTTCGGGCTCTTGTAGTGCTTTGATCAAAGAATCTCTCTCCTCCTTAAATAGCAGAAGGGTATCGAGAATGCTGAGCTGCGAGGGTATCTTCCTCAGGTGTGCCAGAACGTTGTAATCCACATTATTTTTCTTGGGCGGGTCTTTGGCTGTCAGCTCTTTGACGGCTTGGTCATCGAAGGTGATATCCTTAGGGATCTTTTTTTTCCCCTTATCCTTTTTATTCGATCCCTTGTTTGCGGGTCCGAAATTCTTTTCAGGTAGCGTGCGATTGCACAGCTGAATATTCTCGCAGCTCTTCGGTTCTTCCTCTTTTCCTGAGTTGGATTCTTTGAAGAGAGGGCCAAGAGCCATTTCTTCTTCAGAATCACTCCCGAAGGTGAGAACTTGCGATCCCCTGCTATCAACCATGTGACAGTTGCCGGCAGCTCTTCCACGTTCGTCTGTCGCATTTTTCCGCTGTCAGGCGAGCTTCATGCTTCATCCTCTTGAAGTGCTGCCTGTGAGCGACATACCCTTGCCACCAATTTTTAAAGGCGTTGAATTCTTCAGTAGGGTGTGCGATCTTCTGATGATATAAGCAGAAGTTAGGATGTATGTCTGCTTCATCAAGATGTATACCGCCAGGAGAATTTCCTCTGAAAGAGAGCAGCTTCATTCCCGTCGATATGGCTTTGGCAAACCTTTTTCTTGTCTTGAACCTGCTTTTATTTGCGGCGAATGTACTTTGATTTGGTGGGAGTGTTTTAACCCTTTCGTCCAGTCACCGGCGTTTGGCCTTTTCAAATATGGCCATTTCGCGCTCTCGATCAGCTTTGCTCTTCAGAAGAGCTTCGTTCAGGAATGCATCAATCATCTCGTCTGACGGTCTTAGGAGCTCCGATTCAGGATCTGCCCCCAGTTTCTCTGCGTCCAGAGCTTCTTCACCGTTTATTAATGAGTGAGAGATCATGTGGCATCTTGCCACATAATTTTCAGGTTCATCTGACGAATCTTCTCCATTGTCATCCTCTCCGTCCTCAAGGACGAGGTTAAGAAACTCCTAAAGTGTGACCGGGGTTCGCGCCTTCTGGTTATACTCTTCCAGCGCGTCAATATGTTTTTGCAGGTCCGTGCGCTTGCCACCAGGCTTCACGGGCTTTTTGGTCTTCTTCTTTTTCTTCGAAGACTTTGACGGCTGGGCCTGAGCGTTTTGATTATCGCTACCAATTTTTGGCATCGGGCGCGGCTTCACCATTCCCTCGATGATCTCGGGTTCCAGCGGACTTTTCCATTTTATCGTCGGGCATGTTTAGAGATCCCTCAGCATTCTTTTCGTTTTGGCCGAAAGAACGACCTCCCATGGAGCTTCTTCTATAAAAGAGCATGATGCCCCCGGTGTGTCCGCCTTTTTGAGCGCGTGCGGCTGGGGCGGGTTTACTTTCCAATTCTTGGACAGTCCGAATTTGCCCTGTTGGTATTGGTTCTCAATCCACCCTTTGAAGATGAAGCAATCTTCGATTGGATGGCCTATCGCTTGGTGATAAGGGCAATAATTGGGATTATTAGCCTCACCGGGTTGCAATGGGCGTTTTGGATCTAGTAAGTTAATGAGCCTGTTGCGCACCGCCAGCTCGAACAATCTCCTCGTTTTGTCCCGGGCAAACGAATAAGGACGCTTCATTTTTTCATTAAAGAATCGCCGTCTCTCATCTAGACGATCAGTTAGTTTTGGGCCACTAGGCTGCTGTTGAGCATTGGCGACGAAGGTCGCTTTCCCCTTCCCTTTTTCGTTTCAAGGCTCCGACTTCGAAGAGGAAAGCCTGTGGCCCATCTGGTCCATTTGGGCCAGCTTGTCAATCAAGGCCTGGAAAGTGGTCGGCTTGAAAAACATCATGAATTGGGAAATGGTCACCTGAGGGTCGAGAGTACCCACGAACATGCCTACCGCAGGCGCTTCTTCGATGTGCTGCTCGCACTTCGACCATAGATTCCGCCACCGTATTGTATACTTAACCCATGTTTCTCCTGGCTTCACCCTGACATTGATCAATGCCGTGATTGGGGTGTGTTCGCTAGCACTTGCGAAACGCTGGGTTAATAGCAACTCCATTTCCGTAAAAGTTTTGACGGAATCGTTAGGAAGCTCTGAATACCATTCGAACGCTGTCTCCGCCAAGCTGCCGACAAATTGGCGAAACAGTAGCTTATCATCCCCTCCAGTGTTGCCGTAGAGAGCCCTGAACTGAGCGACATGTTGATGGGGATTGCCTGACCCCATACATGGAATTTAGGAATCGTATATCCTGGCGGGTACTTTATTTGATCGTACCAATCCAGATAGGGCCGTCCAGTTCTGATGACTTGTCCAGCCGCTTCATTCGCTTGATGAGCTCGTATTTGTTGAGCTATATAATCATCGAGCGTGGCTTTAGAGATGGTCTTCTCCTTGGCTGCTGACAGAGCCAGCAGAGGATTTGATGTCTCTCCTCTATCATCTTCAATTATTACTGGAGGATCTTCAGCTGGAGGGTCCGGCTGGATCATCATGCCTACCATATCTTGGAATAGAAGGGCCATTTGTTTTATATTGGCCGCTTGTTCCGCGGCCTCTTTGTCCTTCTTCTCAAGCATTCTCCGAAGGAATTCGGCATCAGTTTCCTGCTCACGGCGCTGCTCCGAGGATGTCTCCGGGCTTGCTTTCGGTCCTGTGAGTGCGGCCATAGCTGTTAACATCTCTTGGAGCTTTTGTTGTTGTTGCTCCTGAGCCTTAGTCACTGATCGCGTAAGCGGTCGATGACCTGTGGAGATACGGCTATCCTCTTTTCCGGATGCCATATAGATGGTGTGCACCACCATGCCCCCAGACTTGGGGCGTTTAGATTCAGTGTCTTTGCGATTTGCCAAAGATGCAGGGATCTTCTCCGACCTCCTTCTTTTTTGGACGGTCGAAGCTGAGGGGGCCGTTGCAACGAGCACCCAGGTAGACGACACCTTTTGTGGCTTGACAGGATTGTCCTCTTCTCGCCGAACCTTCATCTTTTTCTGTCGACGGGGATAGTCTTAATCTACCACGGAGTCCTGGACCTATCGCCAAACTTTATAAATTTTAGAGGACAGCCGCTGAGGGGGCTGCTCCAATTTCCCCTTTGTAGCATTTTCTATTGGTGGAGGAGATCTTTTCAGCACAGCAGTTGGCAAATTTCTGCGCACCCTGTTAAGTAGTTCAAAGATATTCGCAGTTGGAACAGCAGCATCAACTTCCACCATTGGAGCCGGCGGAGTTAGTCCAGAAGGAGAGTTGCCCCCAGCTTTCCTCACTCGGCGCCAGTGACGACGTCGAGCATGTCGTGCGGCCTGGATCACCTCCGCTTTTGGATCAGCTTTTCCATGCCCCCTGTTCTGATGAGAGTCTGTTGTTGGTGCCAGCCTGCCAAAGACAGATGCTCACTGAGAGGGAATGGCCAATATTGAAAAGGCCGATTTTCGTACAGGGGAAATGGCCTTGGTTATTTCACCCGGAGTGGGAGCTGAAACGGCCAGTCTCGTGAAGACCGACCCCTTAGCCGGAGAAGCCGCCTTGGTGACTTCAGGGGTAGGAATGGCTATCTGCTTCGGGATAACGCCTTCTGGTATTGCGGGCTTCTTCACGGGCCCGTTGGAGCTTTGGCCCAGTCTGTTGAAAAATGAGGCGCTTGGTTTGGGCGACCCGTTAAGAGGGGCCGCAGCAGTGGTAAGCCGATCAAACACCGACTTCTTCTGAGCTTCTTGCAATGGTACAGGGGCGTTGAATGTCACGCCCCGCTTTCCAGAGTACGCTAAGACAGGCACGTGACATAGCCAACCATGCTACCTGTGGGTAGGAAATATCCTTCCACAGTCACATTACGACTGTAGAGATATCAAGAACAAGAAAGTAAACTAAACTATCTAGTACATGTCCATGAGCCAAAATAGATGAGTCAAGAAATAATAATATGTGGAAGCAAAAGATCCAATAAATAAAACACCTGGAAAGTAAAACTGGATACCAACAGGATCCTCACCGCTCGGTCTAACATCGGCAATACTCCTGAACAGTCTGCAACAAAGGTAGAGGATCTGGGCCATGCAAAACCCAGACGTCAGCGCGTCATAACATCAAGCAATAATATATAAACAGGGTAGCAAGACATGAAAGTATGATCATAAAAGGTAAAGCAGGTGTAACAGCAATATAAATTAGGGCAGTGAAAGGTAGTGTGCAGTGAGTAATCTAAACTGGTCTATTGGGTTAACTACTCTCAAGTCTTTGAAATCAATTTGATGAATCATCGATGTAACTCAATAGTATCCCGTGCATGCCCGGGATCACGGTCTATGACTCTCGGGCTGAATCCGAGACGTGCCGCAAGGCAGTAAAAGGGTAGTAGGTAATGACGAGTGATGTCAGCAGCATCACCCCGGGGCTGGCCTAGGCCGTAAGACTGATCAGAAAAGAGAACTGTCGAGTTACAAGTCAGGTTTCATCATTGATTTCCCCATACCCCCAAGTTATATGTGTTCAAGTCAAGTATTAAATAATCTAGAGCTAATGCCAACACAGGATCAGGCAGGTACAGGTTTGTCTGGATAGACAACAGGAACTGTCCGTAAGGACAACAAGTCGAGTTTGTTGGCATTAGACACAAGATCAGGTAACAGGTAAAGCCATGGTACAACAGGTCAAGCCAGGTAGTATATAGGTATCATGTCATGTCGAGAGGTGCACGGTACCATGTCGTGTCAAGTAGTAGGTGTAACAAGTCATGTCAGGGGGCACAAGATGTCATGTGGGTGCTCATAATCAAACTAACATAAGCATAGATATACAAAACAAGCATGGGTACTAATAGAACAATAAACTGGAACATTGTAATGTGAAATGCAATCAGGTACAGATTAAGGTATATAGATGCACAGTTATGATTAGGGTTAAAGTTTAAGTTCCAATACTAATTAAACTACACTTTATCAAATGTGGATTGTGAATATTTCAATGTTATACATTCAAGTGATCTATTTATGCAAGAATATGTATACTAGACGAGATGGATGCAAACAGGTGTTTGAAACATTACAAACTATCTAAAAGGGTACTATGGGCTATATAAATAATTATTATATGATTTAAACACGGATGTGAATACTACGTATAGTAAGACAGAATGCAACATGATAGGGTTCAATTTGTAAATCGAAAATGATATAACCGGACATCGAAATGTAAAATGGAAACTAATAGCCTTAGGTTTAATTTACAGGTTTAATCATGAAATTAAATATGTATAAAATAATATAATAGCATGTAGCAAGTTTTACTTTCCTCGATGGATCGCGATACGGATACACACGGCAATGTCCAAAGTCGGTAAAAGTCTTAATGCACGCTCGCGCGTACGGAACAGGACCAGGCAATGCACGGATGTGACCACGCAGGTAGGGGACGTCCACTGAATCGTCTGGAATGGCAGCGACGGTCACGGCTCCGGCAATCTCGGAGACGGATGTGATGAACGGAACGACGAAGACAAAGGTCATGGAAACAACACGGCGTGATGAAGACGTGAACACGATGCGACGAAGACATGAACACGACCCAACACGATCTCAGCCTTGGACCTGTGCTCGGCTAGGCTTCCAAGTTGCCTCCGGCGAGGATGGTGATGGTCTTGATCAGCAGTTGAGGGAGTCGAGGTTGAAGAAGGAGACGAGTGCGGGGTGCTTCTGCGATGAGGTGGTCGGAAGTTGCAGGGGCTTGCCGATAATAGAGTAGAAGAGGTTGGTGAGGTGCGCGCAGGGTGGTGAAGTCGAGGGTCGAAGGATGACGGGGTGAGTTTTGATAGGTGCTTGGTGAAGGAGAAGATCGATGATGATGGTGATGGCTACTTCTTGGAAAGGAGGTGAAGGAGATGGCTGCGCCGGCGGTGGAGTCGCGGCTAGGGGCCTAAGGTGATGGAGGAGGAAGGTGGCGATGGGTTATGGCATAGAAAGAGATGGTCGCGACGAGGTTCGATGGAGTTTAGGGTGCAGTGGTCGGAGGCTAAGCACGAGGGATGTGGTGGTCGGTGCAGCGGTCGAAGGAGGCGAAGGGTTTGGGTGAGGCGTGGGTTCACGCGGTCATAGGTTAGCAGCGGAGGAGAGAGGGAGGTGAGGTAGTGGTGTCGGGGAGATGGGGATGCCGACGAGGGCAGAGGCAGCGACAATGACGAGGGCTTGGGCGTGGGTTAGGGTTTCTCGTGAGGAGGCGGGAAAGGAAATTTGAGAAAAAGAAGGAGAAGGAGAACGTGGGGAGAATGGTGAAAAGGTTTAGAAAAGGAAAAATAATATAATATAAAATATGCTTATATATGTAGAGAGAGGGGCAGAGTGGAGAGAGAGGGAGAGAGAAAGAGAGGGGAGAGAGAGAGAAAGGATGCGAAAGGAGAGAGAGGGAGGAGAGGGATAGAGAGAATAAAAGAGATCGAGAGAAGAGAGAGGGAAGAGGTGAATAGGATGGAGAGAGAATTTTGTATGTTAACGGGGAAGAGAAAGAGAGAATGAGAGAGAGAGAAAAAGGAAGAAGAAAGAGAGAGAGATAGTTGTTTAGATTAGGATTTAGGGAAATTTTAGGAAAATATATTTAGTTAAAACAATTTTATATAAACCGTAATTATATTTGAGAATATAATATTAGTTAAAATTGAGATTTTGATTAATACAAAAAATAATCCAAAACACGCCCGGATTGGGTCTAAAATTTCAGTTTAAAAATATGAAAAATATATGCGACGTCCAAATTTTAAAACAAGTACTCAGGTAACGAAAATGCGTACCCCCAAGAACGGATGCACGTACGTGCGCGTAGCCATCCAAACACGTCCGTTTCACTGAACGGGACGAGAACAAGATGCGCGGATGCTACCACAGGGTTTGGGGTATCAAGCAGGCCATGTTATGCAATTTTAAAAATATTTTACGTGACCTAAAATATTATATGGTAAAAGATGCGATACTAGGTAAAATACCAGTATGTACTAAACATGAAAATGTACGGTCTAAGTAACAAATCAGGGTAATCTATAAATATGAATCAAACAGGTTCAAGCAAGCGGGTCGGGTCGAATGCAATGTAAAATGTGAAATACCATTCGCACCCAAATCGCGATAAATCAAGAAATACCACAGATAAATAAATACGGAAACTGGAATTGGTATAAGTGAACTAGGTTGTTACATTGAAGCTCATCGATGGGAGTATGGTCCTGAAGAATAGCCCAGTGGTGGCCTAAGTTACCCGTTCCACAGCCATTGTGAAAAGGGAGGCCGATAGGGGCCTGTAGATTACTTCTCTAGATGAGGCGGAACGGGAGTTGCAGTTGTAGCTGGAGCAGTTAGAGACCATTGCTGTTCTTTTTTCTGCACGGGAGCAAAACCAAATCTTAGTATCTCGAACCCAAGGGCAACCATATTAAACCGCGATTCGTTCGCGAACACGACACACGAAGTGTGGAGTGGAAAGAGGAAAAGGTCCCACCGGGCGTGCCAGAATCTGTTCCCCGCCGGAAGACGCGACCAGGACGTTGGGACGTCAGGGCCTGAACTACGAGGGCAGATGCTAATTGGTGCTATCCGTCCACCTCTCCGAAGATACCAAGTTGATTTATGACACCATATATCAAAGGTTTAAACGGATGCGACCGATGTAGCAGACTTCGTCAGATTCCCCCTCATTGAGGGGTTTTTGATTGTGGATATGCTCTTCCCTGCAGGCGCAAGCCCCTGCAGTTAATTACACTACCGCATCGCGGTAACCACTTTCTCCTTCTCCAGATGGTCACTTCGTGTCGTATGTGTTTGTTTTGTTTTTGGTTGCCCGTGGATTGTATACGGAGACTAATTTATGTTGTCGCCCGTAGGGCGTGGATTAGTCCAAATCCGTATTTTCTTAGATTTCGGTTTGGGGCTGGGTTTAAAGATACGTTAGTCTCATTTGAGACTAAGATCAATTTAAACGTTTGTTAAGTACACGTTAGTCTAATTTTAGACTAAGATCAACTTAACAGGATCATTTAGATCCAACAAGAGAGCATTGGGCTCTATTGTTTAGTTTAGGGACATTGCGGTCGATTACCAGTTTAAGGACATGGTGGTCCAAGGTTAAGGACATCATAGTCTATGGGCTTAAGGACCCCACAGTCTGAGGTTGAGGACATCATAGTCCAAGGTTAAGGACATCATAGTCCATGGGCTTAAGGACCTCATAGTCTGAGGTTAAGAACATCATAGTCCATGTGTTTAAGGACCCCACAGTCCGTAGTTTAAAGACGTCATAGTCTATAAAGTTTAAGGACGTCATAGTCCATGAGTTTAAGGACCCCACACAGTCCATGGAATGATTGGTTATCGGGACCCGTCACCTCTCTGAAGACGTTGAAGGATTACAACGACAAATATCAAAGGAGTGAAGAGATGTACCCTTGAACCAATTTTGGTTGGGAGATCTGTAGTCCAATTTGGGACTAAGATCTGTTAAAAGATTTATGAGTATATGGGCTCAATTAATCTGAATGAGGGGTTTATGGCCAACTTGGGCTCGGCCCACTCAGTTAAAATGTTAAACATTTGACAATACTGGGCATTGATTTGAGTTCTGACAATGTTTTTGTCTTTTATTGAATGCTGAGCATTCATCATAGCTCTATGGCTTTATTTATAAAACAATTTATGTTCTTTTAGCGCACACGTGAGGAGCACGTGGCGCGCTTGGCGTTTTGCGCCAGTCAAAGAGCGCAGAGTGCTTCTGCTGGGTAGCGCACACGTGAGGAGTACGTGGCGCGCTTGGCGCTAAGTACCAGATAATAGGCGCATTGCGCCAGTTTATAAGCGCAAAGCGCTATCTGTTAAGTGGCGCACACGTGAGGAACACGTGGTGTGCTTGGCGCTGAGCGCCAGTCTAAAAGTGCAAAGCGCTATCTGTTAAGTGGCGCACACGTGAGAAACATATGGTGCGCTTGGCACTGAGTGCCAGTCCAAGAGCGCAAAGCGCTATTTGATCAGTTTTATGATCTGAGAAATAAATTCTCGTTTATAAGAGATTTTGTCTCAAGATTCTAAGAACAAAGTTCTTATTTTATAGGAGATGTTTCAATCTCTTATTTTGGTGAAAGGGTTTGCCTTTATGGATCTGTGATCATAAGAGAATTGAATTATTCTCCCCCCTTTTTATACTGAGACGTTCATGATCTCCTTTTGTAAAAGACCTTAGTCTTATAGATCTATGATCTGTGAGAAGAATTATGTTCTTCTTCTTATTTTATGATGAGATCCTTTGATCTCTTTGTGAAAGACCTTGGTCTTATAGATCTATGATCTTAAAAAAAGAAGTGAATTCTTCTTTTATATGAGACGATTTCTTCTTTCTGTTCTTTTTTACCTTGAAGAAAATCTTCTTCTTCTGAGAGCTTGGCTCTTCTTTCTGAGATTTTTCAAAGTTTATGGGGGGTTCCTCTGTATGTTTTCCTATCTTGAGACTTGAAGTCTTTGGTCCCTTTTATAGTGAAGGCTGATTTATTCAATCAGTTAAAGAGATCTTGTCTCTAATTGATTTGGAGATTTCCCCACCGTTGGATCTTTGATCCAAGGGTTTCTGATTTACAGAAGGCAATCTTCTTGTTTTTAACAAGATTGGGAAATCTTTCCCCATACGGATTATGTTGTACTCATGTCACCTGGGAACTGCTACCTAACGATAGGTATAGTACCAATCAACAGTTCCCCATGAGTCCGTATAGTGTAACTCATAACCCAATGAGCACCTGCATATTATCTCCAGTACGACGTACTGATGGCTGTGGGACAGACCATCTCCCCTCCTGGGATGAGAAGCGTATACACTAGTCTACTCTGGAGTATCGATACCCTGTCTCGATAATCCTACGATTAGGGACCATTATAAGGATGTGCTTGTAGACTACCCAGCCCCCACTAGTGTAACTGTCATCACAACGCTGGTAGTCAAGCAAAGATCCTAAGGGCTCTACCAATATGTATTAGCGATACGTCAAAAGAAATATATACACATATTAAGATAGATACAAACCAAGTAGCATACTACCATATTGAGCAAGACTGTCATAAATCCGTGTATATATCCCAAGCTTCCAAAATGTAATATACAAACCAGTACTATACAATAATGGCCTCTAAGGCATATTACACTAACATATATATATATATATATATATATATATATATATATATAAAGTCGTGGATGACGTATTTTTTTGACGCCATGGGAGGAAATTCCCTCCTATGGCATCTTTCTTCCGTTATATATATATATATATATATATATATATATATATATATATATATATATATATATAACGGAAGAAAGATGCCATAGGAGGGAATTTCCTCCCATGGCGTCAAAAAAATACGTCATCCACGGCTTTTTCGACGATCGGCATCCATCACCATCATTCTTATCATATAAGATATGGATACACCAAATCTCATGTGATCCTACCATTTTTTCACCGTTGAATTAGCAATGTAAAAAGTTATATTGTCGGTAAATTGTTAATTTTGCGCCCACTAAATCAACGGTGAAAAGGTTGTAAAATCACCTGAAATTCGGTGCATCTACTGTTGGGGTCAAAATTTACACCCCGGTTGACCAAGTCAAAATCAAAGTCAACCCTAAGTCAAGTGGGCCAATGCCCGGGTCGGGCCCGAACATGAAGCCGCCGGCCTCCCCCATGCCAAAATAAAAATTTTGTAATAAATATTTTTGGTGTATATTTTTTATGAATAAATGTAAGGAAAATGGGCATAAAGACAAATTTTTGTAAAAGCCATGGCTCATATGCAAAAGAAATGAACACATGAGGCATGGGATGGGCAACATGCAATTTTGTAAAGCCCAAGGGGCTATATGTAAAGTTTGTAGCCTATAAAGAAAAACATGATGAAAATATCTAAGAGGATCTTTTTCTCTCAAAAAAAAAATTAAGGTCTGTGCCTCCTTCTCCTTCCACAAGGTTCTAGACGTTCTTCCTTTTTTGAATTAAATCAAGAGTTTTACTCTTTCTTTTCCAAAACTAAATAGTTTTTCACCACAAAACCCATAAATGGGAGCTCAGATCTTCCATTAGATCTCAAAAAAGGGAGATTTTTAAAATCTCACCCCTCTTGTTCTCCAAGATCCGGCCAACAAAGAGAAGGAAGAAGGAGACCCATCTCCGAAAATCCAACTTTGGAAAAAATCCAAGGCTCAAGAGAAGATCCAAGACTTAAGAGAGAAGAACCTCTGAAGATTTTTAGGGAGTTCAAATCCAAGACCCAAATCCTTGAAGGAGTTTAACCCCTAATCTAGATCTTTTGGAGTTTAACTCCACTCAAAAATCCTCTTTTGAAGTTTAACTCATGTTTCCGGGGGTAAAAACACCTTCTTTTCGATAGCGCCCAGCGCTCAAGCACCCATGTGCCAGGCACGTGAGGCGCTAGCGCCAGCGCCCAAAGCTCCCACGCCAGCGCCTGCATCCAAAGCGCCAGCGCCCGAGCGCCCAAAGCGCTCGCGACAGCATCCGAGCGCCCATGTGCCGGGAACGTGAGGCGCTGGCGCCCAAAGCGCCTGTGCCCGAGCGCCCATGTGCCGGGCACATGAGGCGCTCGTGCCAGCGCCCGAGCGCCCACGTGCTGGGCACGTAAGGCGCTTGCGTCCAAAGCGCCAGCGCCAGCGCCCAAGAGCCTAGCGCTAACCCAAGCGCCCACGTGCCGGGCACGTGAGGTGCTAGCACCCAAAGTGCTAGCGCCCGAGCGCCCATGTGCCGGGCACGTGAGGCGCTAGCGCCCAAAGCACTAGCGCCAGGCGCGAGCGCCCGCGCCCAGCGCCAGCGTACTAGCTATGTGAGGCGCCGGCGCTCACGCGTCCTTTGGATGCCATTTTCCCCTCATTTTACATGCACTCCACACTAAAAATACCTCCCCCGTTAGAAAAAAATTCTAATAGGGCGCTGTCCCGTATCCCGTAAGGGGGCTGCTAGTTTTCTTGACCCCCAGCCCGCTATCCGGATAGTGAGACCTCCGTAAAAACTCTGCGGGGCCCCTGATATATCCAAAACCCCTTCAAAACACAACACCACACATTGAGTTCGCATGACCTGTTTAACATGTCAATCGGAGGTTCCCTCACTCTAAAGGCAAGGGTAATTAACGGCAGTTTAGTCCACGGCTGCCGGAGATTCGAATCCCCGCAATCAATAAACCCCCGCCTATCCTAGGCGAGGGAAATCTGTAGTACGCCTGATAAGCGCGCGCGTATTCCCATCTCAATGGGGTGATGAAAAACACCATACGTCTACATCATAGATGATGAAGATGAAGATGATGGATGCTGACCATCATAAAAAATGGTGAAGATTATATTTTTTTTATGCTGTAGGAGGAAATCCTTTCTTATGGCTAGTCAGGCCGAGCCAACTCTATGGTGGTGCAACTCGATGATTTATGGTCTAGGGACTTGAGTTCCTTAGCAGGGCGAGGGCAGTGCCCCTACCCCACTGTAATACCCTGTCCCCTATATATATTTTTCCGTATTTTAAATAAACGATTTCCCCAAAAATTTTATATTTAAAATTTTTTACAATTAATATTTCTTATATTTTCTAAATATAATTTCTATAATTTTCCTAAACCTTAAACCAATCTTTTCCCAAGCCTAAACTCACAGACCCGGCCTAAGTCCCATAACTAAATTCTAACTTTTCCTTAACAGCCCACCCCACGACCCACTCTCCTGACCCACACCCTAACCCCTTATATTTATTTTCCCCTAATTCTTTCTAATCCTTTAACTCAAAGCCCAACCCACAACCCTAACAAACCCGACCCGACACCCTACCCGAACCCAGACTCGGCCCGTTCCCTTTACCCCCGACCCGATTCCCCAACACCCCACCCGCTTCTTCTTCTTCTTCTTCTCGTTCTCCTTCATCCCGCTCTTTTCCCAACGTTCTCCCGCTCCTCGCCACGAGACCCGCGCCCACGCCACGAGACCCGCGCCCATGCCCCAACGGCCGCGCCCACTTCTCCACGACCCGCACTCGCTCCACGACCGCACTCCTCCAACGTCTTTCCCCAACGGCCGTGACGACCGCGCTCTTGTCGCCAACAAACTCCCTGAGATCCCCACAGCCGCCACGATCCCCTTTGCCTCGCCTCCCTCTCTTCTCACAACCGACCCTCTCTCTTCATGTCACGCCCCGATTCCCAGTAGATGGATACGGCGACGTGGCAAGCCCGCGACGTATTTATTCCGAGAAGGTCATTTTTCGAAATAAATACGCTAAGCGTCTATAAGCAACATAAACTAACAAGAATAAACAAAAGAATGAAATCCAACTGTGATTTATTATATTCGTGATTCATAGTAGACAAAATATCTGAATACAAGATATTTAACATGATAAGTCTTAACAAGGAGGCATACTTAAATAAGCTGAAATGAAATGAAAAACTGAATGAAACTATACGTCTGTTTGTGATGCGAACTGGTTGTACTCCTTTTCGACCACTTCTATCTTCTCTGTCTCAATGTCACTTGACGAACATTCCAAGAATAGAAAGAAGTGGGTGGAATGCCCATCAGCGAACTAACGCTCGGTAAGTCCCAATAGAGATGTGTAATATATAAATTGAGTGCAAGATGACATTTAATATAGTATAAATGGAAATTGTAATATGTGAACAAGTATGGTAATGTATATGGCAACTATATGTAGGGTTCCTAGGCACACTAATGAGGTCTCACAACAGATCAAACATGCCCAATTCTAATTTTTTATGTGCCTACAAACCCTAATACGGATCGTTAACTAGATGATGAAGCGATGCAAGCAAGTTAACGGCTTAACTAGATAGTGAAAGAGATTACAACCTTTGTAGATCCGGTCCTCCACCTCCATAGCTCCGCGTAGACATCCCTCCGCTGTACCAATCGGAATCCTAGACTCTTGCGGTGGTTTCATCAGAGAAAAGATCGGGCTAGGTCGCCGACTTCGATGCCGAAGATGATCTACGTCGAGGCAACTCAAGATCAAGCTCCAACTTCACCAAGTCATGAAACTTGTGAAGAAAACACCCTATACTACTTGGCAAGTGGTAGAGGATGAAGAAATAGGAAGTGGGTTCACTTTAGAATTGGATTTCTCACTCTTTTTCTCATGTTGCCATTAATGGTAGCAAGCTTTTCTTCATTGTTGAAGAAGAAGAAGAAGAAGAAGAAAAGAAAATATGATAAGAATAAAAAGAATTATCTTATCATATAGCAACCATAGTTAGGTGTAGAGAATTAACTAAGGTTAGGTTGAATGGTTAGGATTAAGTATGAAACAAAAATGGTGGACTTATTCAAAGCTTCATGAAGCTTCAACTAGAAAACAAATCAAGCCACCATTTCTCTTTATCTTTCAAAAAAGAATAAATAAATAAATGAAGAGATAAGTAAATCAAAACCCTAACCATTAACATAACCATGGTTTAATTCTTTACACAAACCTAAGTTTGCATGCATCATCAAACATGATACAAACAAGTGCACAAAAGTATATCACATATACAACTTGTGTACATCAAGTGAGAAAATCCATTTAAAGTGAACAAATATTAGTTAATGCAAAGTAATATATCAAATATATAATTATACATTAAATCATTAAATCAACACTTGATTTAACGATCCGGTCATACCGCATATGACCGACTAATATCTGATGTATCGACTTATCGAATCAATCCTCGATTCGATAACTAGGTTATATCACATACAACCATTCGATACATTCATCGCGAGAATAGAATACGGTATCACATACACGCATTATTCTCGGTCCCGCACATATCTCATATGCGCTCCTATTTCGTTTCGCTTGAGCCAGGAAACCTCTGTGTAGGACTCTAAAGACTCGTCAATACGCCGGCAGCAGGTGATGATCATATCAAACAACCACAAGCCGCAAGCGGTCTGCTAAACGTAACGACCACTCGGGTATTGAGCGATCAGAAGATCGATGAGCAAGCCCGCTCACACTCCTGTGAATCCAACCAGTAACACTTACCGTATAGTCCGGTCTGTTCGTCTGATATGTCGCATATCTCGCCTAGGGGTGGTAAACGTCAGACCCCAATAGCTCGATAAGTCATGCCGACGTGAGGTCCATAACAATCGTGAAACTACTGATAACTCTTACCAGTATATCACTGCAATCCTGGCCAGGGATTTCCTGTTATGGCCAGTCGAGCATAGCGCAACATCAACCCCCAATACCGGGAGAGACGAATCCCCTCCTATCGCTCATTGCCTCCATGTGAATCGGGACTGTACCCAAAAACCACCTGTTTGCACGACTCAGTAGAGCCGTGGTAGGGTGGAAATCAAAGCACAGTGGGAGACACACAAGACTCTATGACGATCTCGGGTCAACAGACTAAGCTGTACCAGTGTCACCAGAGAACTGCCATCTGACGTGAGGTATAATACCATCTGGGAGTTCTCGGCGAGTCCGTTCAGTGTATCCAGTCTCCACTGAGCACCCGCATACCATCTCTGATGTCAAATACCAATGGATATGGGATCATCCATCGCCCATCACACGGGTCGAGAAGATATACGCTAGTCTACTCTGGAATATCGATGCCCCGTCTCGATATTCCCACGACTAGGAACATTGAAGGATGTACTCATGGACTACCCAGGCCCCATTAGTATGATCTGCATCACAGTCCTGGAAGTCGAGTACACATCCTAAGGGCTTTATCAACATGTAACAGAGAGACAGAAAGTATACATGTTAAGATAAAGAGCAACCAGATAGCTTACTATCATGTCGAGCAAGAAAGTCCTACCTATATATGTCCCAGCATCCACTACAATATACATCCAATGTACAGTAATGGCCTCTAGGGCATACATATAACTAACACTATATCAGCATGGAAATGTAACATGAGTATAGCAAACAAGTATAGCATGGCCGTGGAGTGTAGGTATAGTGAATATGAAGTGAATGTAAGTGTCCTAAAAGGTCTCTAAAGGGGTAAAATTATCTAACGTGAGTTCAAATGTGAATATCAACCAATCTCAAGAGTATTCTCGAACCCAAGGCTATCGTCCAGGGGTAAGAAATCACGGGCCCAAAATAGCGGGAGTTCAATTGTTATCGAAATATTCCAAACCCAACAGGCTATCATCCAGGGGCTTGGAAACACGGTCCCTCATTCGTGAATTCATGATTTGTACCGTTTCAGCCCGGTACTACAGCAACATGATTTGTATTAATGGGACTCATGAGATTCCGTTGGATTCATACTCAAACTACCCCCAACATCCCGTGTATATAAGTCTGTGATTAAAATTACAAGTCTTGCCCAAATCCATTAATACATAAGAGAGTGAAATTCAAGTATCGAGTCGAGTTCAAGTATTCAAGTCAATTGTTCATGTATTCATGTCAATTGTTCATGTCAAGTCATTACATATTCATGGTTCGGGTCAAGTCGAGTCAAGTGCACCTATTGGGTTCAGGTATTCATGATTGAGTCGTGTCAAGATCAAGTCAATTCCAGCATGTAATGGTTTAATCACAAGTCATATAGACAAAAATAGATAAGCAATTATAGAACATAATATGAGATAAGTATACAAGAAACATCAAAAAACAATGTTGTAAATATGTGATATGTACGACTAGTTAATCAAGTTATTTGAATTCAGAATATAAATGAAAACATAGCCTTAAATGTTATGCACATGCGAGTTTCAGTCTCACCTAAATATGACTACCGGTTTGGGAGATATACATGTTTTCGTATCGTCGCGCAAAACAGATCAGAATCTATTCAGCACCGTCACATATTTTTAAACCGCATTTTGAGTTAATTTTTATCAGGTTTCAGGCTATGAAGATTAATATAAAATTGTAGGTCTTTCGATATACTTATCTAAAACACTAAGATTCGCATGATTTGGATTTCTGAAGCTCTAGTTATGATCGTTTTAATATCAGCGTTTAAAACAGAAATTCAGATTTCTGGACAGCAACTATATGTTGTATTGCAAAACCTATATCGAGTTGTTTCATTCATTTATAAGTAATATAATATACAGAAAATTATAGTTCTATCAATTATCCATCTACACATCTAAAGTTTGTCACGAACGGATATCGAGAGTTTGAGTTATGTCCTATTTAAAAACAGTATGCGAATCGGAACAGATTCTGTCCAGATCCGTCACTAAATATTATAACGCGGTTTTCTATATTTTATGTCGGTTTTCAGTAAAAACTTAAAACTAATAAAATCTAGATATTCGATTTAGATATCCAAAACACCTGAGTTTGCTCAATTTAGATATCGGTAGACCAAGTTATGTGTCTAAAAAGTTGACCGATAAATACAGTTTTCTGTTTTACGAACAGTTAATAAAAACGATGTAATTCCTAAACTATTATGCGGTTCAATCTAAAAATTTTACAGCATGTACAGGAAAATATATTCTATCATATGTAAATTTCCTGAAATTTCCAGAAGTAAAAATTAATTTCTAAAAGTTATTTTAAAAGTAAAAGTATTGATAGTCATATGTGAGAAATGAGAAAATTATGGTATTTATTCGTAACTTCATTTTTTTACAAAATTTAAATAAAGTAATTTAAAATACAACAACAAACGATGCAATCCTAATTGGTTACTATGAAATCTTAACATATGGATTGAGAGTAATGAAAAAGACTTTACAAACTATATATGTGTGTATGTTTGTGTGTGTTCATTATTTATATATGTATCCATTTAATTAATTATTTAGGGACTATGATATGATGAGAGAAGTTTTTCATGGCAATATGACAAGAGAAATATAGAGAGAAGGAGATGGAGGGAGGGAAAGAGAGAAGGGACTTACATACACAAGCCGGTATTGTCACCGGGCTTGTCTATCCACCGATAATCTCGCGTTACTAGCGAGATTTTCTTGAAACTTCTTGGTGTTCTTTTTCTAGGACTCTAGGTGAAAAGGGAGAAGGGAGAGATAGAAAAATGTGAGGAAGAAAAAGAAAGAGGGGGACAAATAAAGATGGTGTAATGGTGAATTATCTATAATAATATATGCATTCAACATGGGAATTAAAAGAGAAATAAAAGGTCACCATTCATTTTGGAAATGAAAGGTCTAATTTATAAGTTATGAGAAGAATAAAAATTGATAAAAAATAATTGCAAGAATGGGGATTTGAACATGTGATCTATAGAATAACAATGCAAATACTTAAGCAATGAGCTACAAGGTTGTTCATACACATATTTAATAAGAATTAAATATATGATGTTGCTTAAAAAGAAAGTGGGCTTTTGGACTCAGTTTTATTAAAGAAAATGAAAATGAAATTGGATTTGAGTTATGGGCTGGGTTAGGTCTTATGTTTAATTTGGAAAAAAAGTTAAAATTTAGTTTTAAAGAAATGTGTTTGGGAAAAATAGATGGAATAATAAAATAATATATTTATAAAAAACAAAATATACATAAAATACTAAGAATAAATAAATATAATATTTTACTAGAGAATGAAAATACGAAGGTATAGTAATACTAGGGTCGTTACACTTCATCACTCTCTCTTTCTCGTTCCCTCACTCCCGCTCTCTCTCTTCTCTCCCTCGCCACCACCTCTCTCCTCCCCTCTCCTTTTTCCCTGCACACCCATCTCCGGCGACCTCGACTTTTCCCAAGCACCCTCGCCTGCACACCCCCTCGCCGAGCTTCCCACCTCGTAGGAACCGTCGCTGCACCTGAGCCGCCGCCGCCGAGCCTCGAGACCCCTCGCTACCACCTCCAACCACCGACACCTTCGCCGAGACCCCATCCTCGCGCCCACTCCATGAAGACCGAGCCCTCCTCTCTCCTCTCGCCCCATCTTCTTCCTCGACCCACACATCCTCACCTCCCCTGACCTCTCGAGCTCCTCACCTCGTGTTCATACCATAATATTGCATTATTATATTCCCTATTCTTATTTGTTTTATAAATAAACAGGTGCTTTTGACGCATGTGTGCTACATATTATAAGTTACAGGTTCTTGGATCTAAAACAGTGAAAAAGATAGAAAATGATGCAAAAGAGGGACTTTGACCAACAAATAGAAGGATCTTAATCAAGCCTACACAAAAGAACAGTACAAGGCAACGCAAGGTCCAAGATTACAAAGCGAACGGTTAAAGTCCACTACAATTATTCACTGGAAGATCTGGAGAATATCTAGAAGCCAAATGAAGAAAGAACCAAATAAATAGAAAGCCCAAAATTACCAGATGCTACACAAGAAACCAACCAAGCCCAACTCTTCTTTTTGGTCGCGGAACCGCAGCCAAATAGGGCCTCGGGCTTGCGCATTTATGAGTTGAAAATTTTACCATAATTTGGTAGAGGGTTTGACTGGTCAACCTAGGGGTATTCTTGTAAATGTAGACATGCGGATCAATTGTAACCTAGGGTTTCTATGTCCTATAAATAGAAGCCCAAATCATTGTATTCTTTTCATGCCTCCCTATGCTTCTTTCTATGAATAAAATTTAGAATTCTTTTGGAGAGCATCGGTACCTCTTTTCATTTCATGAATTCCGATCTGACAACCCCGTGTTGATGTTTGGAGAGAGCCATCTATAAAGTAGGTAATTTTTCATTCTTTGCTCTAGTTTAGATTTAATTCCTTGCCCTAGATAATTGTTAGAGTTAGCTTTGGGGAAGGCTTTTGAGAGATGGGATCTCTCATCCCTTTCTTACCCATCACATATAATCAATAGGACTCCATGCATACACGCACACACCACGCAAATATATCATCTGTTATTTTTGGAAAGGGTATTTTTGTGAGAATTTTGCAGGATCTATAAACAACTTCGGATCTGAAAAAATCCAGAGTGCGAAACAGAAAACAGGAAATCAGAACAGAGGGAAATTTTAGAAACAGAACAACAGAAAAATCTCGAGACGCGAGCCGCCCAGTACACCGTGCTTCCGCGGCATAAACCGCCTTCTGCCGCCCATCCGCGGCCCTCTGGTGAAATCTTGGGATCTGCGCCGCCGCCGCCGCCGCCTTTCTGCCGCGCCAGGCCGCCTCAGACCGTAGATCCGCGGTTGCCCTGTGCCTTCAGCGCAGGAAAATTCCTCTGTAAGGTCCTCTGTTCTTGCTCTGGAAATCTAGATATATCTTTTCTGAAAAATTCCTGCAGAATTTTGTGCGCTTTAAAAATCTTCCCCTTCCAAATAACAAATCTTGTGCAGGATTTTTGCGCCTCGCTTAAAATAGAAATTGATTGCAAGTAATATTTTTCTGTTTTGCATATCTTCTATCGAAAATCTTTTTGCAAAATTTCCAAATAACGAGCAAGCGGAAAAAGGAATTTTTTTTTAACAACTTGCAAATTTTTGCCGCAAATAAATCCTTGCACCACCCAACCTTCTTTCTTTTCACCTTTCTTCTATCATGGGTACCCCAAATCATAAATCACTTTCCGAACTTTGGTATCCTGAACCTAACTTTGCCTCGTACGTCAATTGTTTCGGTCGATTTAAGGAAGATCCCTTCGTGCCTAAAATTTCTTTGAAAGATCAAATAGAAGGGTCCAGGAGAAACAGTTCGACTTTACAACCCACTTTATGTCAACCTTGTCAACCTTCACCACCTTCGTACGTTGACACCACTTTTCCAAGTCCTGCTGTAACTCCTAAACCAATGTCCATTGCTGAGCATATTGCTCAATCTCGTAGCCGATCTTTCACCCCTCTCCACTCATCTAGTTCTGGGAATCAACAAGTCCATCCACCTTTTTATCCACATGTTGATCCTACTCCTGTCCAACCATCTATTTCCTACCAGTCCTACCCGACCTTCCCACCTTCACTAGACACTGTTTCTATACAGCCTTTTGGGAGTTTCACGTATCCAAACAATTTTGAATCTTTTACCGAAACCCCTCCACAACCCATGTCTAGTTTGGAACAGTCGTTGGAAGCTTATATTTTAACAACAAACAAAATGACAATGAACGTGGATGCGTCCATTGCCGCCCTTATGCAACCTACTGAACCGGTAGCTAGTTTCCAACTAGCTTCAAATTTTTTGTATGAGGAAGCGGTTGGACAAAGTGAGAATTTAAAAGGAGCAAGTGAGTTCTACACATTTCCAAATCAAACCTACCCTTATCCAATTGAAACCCACAACTCCGGTTTTCCATCGATTGTCCCAAATAGTTCACCAGTTGAAAATAAAAACGAGTTGTGTGACTTTGTAGTGCTTGATTTGCCAGACTGTGAAGAACCCCTTTCGAGTGAAACCACACCTAATCCTTTTGACCTTTACACCTCCACTCTAGAACCTGAATTGATAAATATCCATGCTTTTGATGAGGTGTCAGAAAAAATTGATTTTCACTTGATTGAGGATATAGACGCCGGGAATATTTCGGATGATGAACCCGTCAATTTGATTAAAATTTTATGTCCAATTCATCATCCCGAGTCATTAAATGTTTCTCCCGAACTTCATATGCGTCTTGATTTTGATGATAATGGCATGGATGGGCTAAATATTGAGGAGAATTATGAGGATAATATTGAGGAGAGTATTGAGGATAATATTGAGGTTAAACCATTTTTGTTTGATGTGTCGGATTTTCCACTTCATCCTCCTGAACCTTTAACCGTTATATCACCCTCCCTCCCTTCCATCGTTCCGACCACGCAAAAGATCACGCTTGACGACTGTGAGCTTGAAAAATTTTCCTTTGAATCTGACATAGTTCTCACAGCCAATAACACTTACGAGTGTTTCACTTTTTCAGAAGATGTTGATGTCTCACCGCCCGAGTTTGAGTCCTTTGAATTTTCAGATGAGTTAGTTGAACCATCAGACTCGGTTGCTTACAGTCATTTCGAACCATTGTTGGAATCTTTCCAGTTCGAGACAGTTTACTACGGTGAAAATGAGACTATCCCTAATTCACTCCCTTTCGTCCTTCCTATCGTTCCGACCGTACAAGAGACCATTACGCTTTCACCTCCAATACCAAGTTCGGCGTACCCATGCTTTCTTGCGAATCTTGAGAGATTTGACCCCATTTCTCGACGGGTTGATAGATTAGCAAAATCGCTTTTAATACATCAGTCATCACAAATTGCACTAATTTATTCACTCGATTTACACCCTCAAGATCGTACTACACTTCTTTCTCTTTTCCGCCATTCTTCTCCTCCACCGAGACCATATTTCACTCTTCTTTCCATTCGGTCTCGTATGCTTCTCAACTCCTTTCTCTACACTCCACTCTTCCGCCAACTATATCATTATCATGATAAAAATTTTGAATGGTTGGTGCTAACCTTTGGCTTGTGTAAGGCCTTGTTTAGTTTGGGGAGGACCTTGTTGTATATATGTATATATATTTTTTGTTTTTCTTTTAACAAAAAAAAATTATAAATAAATAAACAGGGGAGTGCCAACATTCTCAACCCTCTTGGCGTAGCATGACAGTGAGGACACTGTCAAGTTTAAGTTTGGGGGTATGCTCGGTAAGTCTTCTTCCTTCGCATTCATTTGTACATATTTTTTGCATTTGCATACTTATTTGAAAACCCATAAAAATTGAATTTTTTTAAAAATTATAAAAATTAATGTATTCAATTTTGGCCATATTTGACTTGAGTTTGACAAATAGGTTAACTAGCTAGGAACAACTAGATCTTAGACTTAGTAAATTAAAAACCCTAAAAATAACCTTCCTTAAAGTTTAACGGTAGAAAGTATATGTCTTTGTAGTTTATTTAGAAATAGGAAAATTTTGAGTTCACTTCTTGGGCTAAGTCAAAATAAAGGAAAAGTATTGATATTTTTATTAGAGAATGAGTTTGAAAAATAATTCCTAGCTTAAGTCTAGATTCTGAAAATATATACCCTACAATTTGCACAATCACGCACCTTGAAACTTGGAATAGTAGAGGAGACCTTGAAATGCTCTTGTCTAAACTCCTTAGTACGAAAAAAATAATACAAGTGTGAATAAAGAATAAAAAAAAATGGACACTGGTTTTTGTGATTACTTAAGGCTGAAAAAAAATAGAAAAATATTTAGCGAGGGTGCTTCATCACCTAGTGCCTTAGACCAACTGGTTTGGGAGTCACTGCTAAAGCCTTGGGTGTTGCAAGACTAGGAATTACGCTTTAATATGCAAACACATCTTGTAATCGGTTGTTGGTACCTCAAAAAGTATTAACGGTCGCATGAAGGATGTGTAAGCAAAATTCATTTAAATTCACTAATTAATAAGTACTTTGGACAACGGACAAGGGTATGATTGCTTGATTTGAATTTCCAAGTGTAGGGGTGATTTATACACACACGGAGGGATATGTGATTGGAGTTTAGATGAGAGAAAGGAGTGAAGAATAGAACTTGTATCTTTAGTAGAGTTGATAGAAATTCCTAAGTGGAGATGGAACCCTAGGAGGAAAACTTAAGAAATGCCGAAAGCTAAGTAAGTCTGCAGAACATATATAATCTTAAGTTAGATGATGAGGAAGTGTGAAGAATGTGGATGGATAATTTACAAGTAGAAGATAATAGAATTCCTTGTTACAAAACCCAATTGGAGAATAAAAGTCAATGGGCCTAATTGATAGGATTTTGTGGGTAGTATCCGCTGAAAACCCTCAGGAGACAACACTCCTCCTACTAGGTACACCTAGAGGTTTAACGGCTTGTTGCACGTGTTCAGTGCAATCGCGATTCCCTGCGAAAGTGCGGTTAGGTTTTTGTCGATAATAAAACTAAGTTTGCTCGAGGACGAGCAAAAGATAAGTTTGGGGGTATTTGTTCATACCATAATATTGCATTATTATATTCCTCATTCTTATTCGTTTTATAAATAAACAGGTGCTTTTGACGCATGTCTGCTACATATTACAGGTTACAGGTTCTTGGATCTAAAACAGTGAAAAAGATAGAAAATGATGCAAAAGAGGGACTTTGACCAATAAATAGAAGGATCTTAATCAAGCCTACACAAAAGAACAGTACAAGGCAACGCAAGGTCCAAGATTACAAAGCGAACGGTTAAATTCCACTACAAGTATTCACTGGAAGATCTGGAGAATATCTAGAAGCCAAATGAAGAAAAGAACCAAATAAATAGAAAGCCCAAAATTACCAGATGCTACACAAGAAACCACCAAGCCCAACTCTTCATTTTGGCAGCGGAACCGCGGCCAAACAGGGCCTCGGGCCGCGGTTCCGCGGCGGGCTTGTGCATTTATGAGTTGGAAATTTTACCATAATTTGGTGGAGGGTTTGACTGGTCAACCTAGGGGTATTCTTGTAAATGTAGACATGCGGATCAATTGTAACCTAGGGTTTCTATGTCCTATAAATAGAAGCTCAAATCATTGTATTCTTTTCATGCCTCCCTATGCTTCTTTCTATGAATAAAATTTAGAATTCTTTTGGAGAGCATCGGTGCCTTTTTTCATTTCATGAATTCAGATCTGACAACCCCGTGTTGATGTTTGGAGAGAGCCATCTATAAAGTAGGTAATTTTTCATTCTTTGCTCTAGTTTAGATTTAATTCCTTGCCCTAGATAATTGTTAGAGTTAGCTTTGGGAAGACTTTTGAGAGATGAGATCTCTCATCCCTTTCTTGCCCATCATTTATAATCAATAGGACTCTATGCATACACACACACACCGCGCCCTACGACACCCTATCTCTCGAGGTAGCGGTGAAACCGTAGTATAAAGGCCCGGTTGCGCATGTTTTCCATGGAGATTAGGGTAAAGATTGATAAAGGAAGGACAAGAACCTAGAGTAAGGAACACCTTCCCGAATGGATCTAATCCCCTTTATTAATAATTACCATAACTCCTCTTAGATCCTAATTTGGGTATAGAAAGCGTTGAGATTTATTTACATTTCCAAACCATTCTTAAACAAAACCCTAGCAAGATTTAGATCTAGATAATCTTAGTATAACTTAATTTGGTAACTTTTAGATTTAATAAATCAATCCGGCACCCATCGGAATTAACTCGTTGGCGTGATTAGGAAATTCACAAAATCCCTGTGGACCGACCCGTACTCACCGGCTAGCTGCAAAGCGACGCCGTTCTTGATTGCGGTAATATATTTTTGATCGTAAAATCCTACACTAATCACCTCGCCGACAAGCTCGAGCCCACCAAGATCCCCCATCGGCTTCACTACACCGACCGCCTACTACCACCGCCGGCACTACCTCACCGTCGACCACCAAAAGCCAGCGCCTAAAACCCAACAAGCGCTGCAAACTCCCGACGAGAACCCATCCCCGAACTCCAAAACCCAGCGCTGCCAAAACCCGACCTCGTCGCCATCGCTTCGTCACTGCCGACGTCTCCCTCACGCCCTCACTGCTGAGTCTTGCCCGAGCCCCCGCCACCTAGCTAAGCCATCGCGGAAGCCACTGCCTGAGCTCCGAGCTCAGTCGCCATCGCCGACGAACCCTGTACCACCCCTTTGCTGCTGCATCGTGGCCAACATCGTGCTCGGACCGCATCATCCCGTGCCTGTTACCACTCCCGGGTCCAGCATCGTGCCACACCGTACCCGCCTCCATGCCACCGCATATCCAGACGTGTCGTGCCCCATACCCACTCCTCGTTCCATGTCGTGCTAATCCCCGTGCCACACTGTGCCCGATCCAGAGCACACGCAGTGCCGCTCCCGCACCACGCCCTGAGTCTAGACCGTGCTCAGTACCGTTTCGCGCCGTGTCACGCATCGAGCCAGGACCATGCCCACTACCATGTCACACTCGCATCGTCACCGTGCCAAGTATCGGATCTCCATGCATCGCGCTCGCGCCACGCGCCGTGTCCCGCATCGCATCGTCTCGTGTGTCGAGACAAAGTTAGCAAGCGGTGTCGCTTCTATACCAGCGACCGAGGCAAGTGTTCTCACTTGCTTACATGCTAATGATATGCAAATCTGATTTAATGCTTAATTAGACTATATACACCGATGTGCATAACCAAGATCGATCGATGTAAAGTCCTAAATCAAAACATATCTTAAAATGGCGAAACTCATTATGTTTAGACCCTAATACTGTTAACAAATGCTGTGCACAAATTTGGTGGCAAATCGATGCCATTTTCACACATAAGTGACGCCCAAACCTTAATACCGAAACTTACAATTTACCGAACACTTGACACTGTAAAATTCATAATTAATTATAGAAAAATCCAATTGCAGTGTTCTCAGGTTCGTTGCGAAGGATACTGCATAATAATTAACTCGACTTGTAGCTTTACTATTAGATATATCCTATGAATATTGAAAACAAGGAACTTACCTGACCTTGGACTACTGTAAAGAGCAGGAACTTACCCTTGACATGAATTTGAACCCTTGAAACCTTAATTTTTAATTTTGATAGTGTGCGGAGTCAATTACCGCTGCATAGACAATTGTTTCATCTTTCCAATGGTACCAGTTTTACTAAATTCCAGTATCTTTTGGTATTTAATTCATATTTTAAATGGATGACACGTACGGCAGATTTCTGTCATTTCAGCTTGCACCCTTCATCGGTAATTCGATAATAAATCCTAAACAAAAATGAATATTGTTAATCCGTATCCTGTTATGTAAATTTAATTCATAACCCTACAATTAGTTGAACAGTAGCGCCACCTAATTGTGCTCCCAACTGGGAGTAAAACATATCACGAAACGGAGTTCCAGTTCAGAAATTGGATTTTCAGCAGTAAACACTTAAAATGAAATAACCATAACCAGAAAACCTGAAACCCGATTGACGCGATACCAATTTTGATGGACAGATAATTAAACATACTGCTTACCCTTTTTATATTGTTTTGCTTAATTCTACACATCCGATTTATAGTACATTTTGCAAGTAGTATGACACTGCTGATGATGATGCTCAATATTGGCGACCCCCAAGATCAGGACACGTGGCGGATGGCAGGTCCCAGAACTCAGAAGAAAGGGCCCATAAAGGCCGACCAGGCCATCCCTGTATCCGACCTGCCAGCACAAGCTAGCCCTCCTCGGGGCCCCCTGCAGATTGGCCTCCTCGGCCCCTCAGCTCGCCCTGAGCGGCCACAAGACCAAGTCTCCTCGGCCTTCTCGCTCGTCCTCGAGCCCTCCGGCCGAGGCCGTCTTCCTCGGTCCTCCGACCAACTCCACCGCTCACAGGCGTAACCGCCGCTCCGCAAATCTCGCCATGCGCGGATTCTCCGCCAGCAACATCCCACGTTCCACGCCTCCACGATCCCCATTAATGGGCGATCCGCTCTCTACGCGAGCGTGACGTCGGGAGCGTAACTGCCGGCGAGATTCCCGCGCCTACTGCTGCGTGCCTCCACCACTATATAAACCCCTATCACATAGGGGTCAAGTAAGCCATTTTTACTCCATTTAGCCGTTATGCTGCTCGGGTCTAGTACTAACTTGATCGTCGGAGGGTCCTCGGTGGTATCAAACCACCCCGGGACTTCTTTGCAGGTACTTGGCGTCAAACTCCTCCAATCACCAAATCTTCTCAAAACCCATTGAGACCCACACACAACAGGGGATCCCCTCCAGAATCCACCAGGAGATCTGACGGAAGACAACATCTGAAGGAGATCTGAAAAAGACCTCCATCAGTTGGCGCCGTCTGTGGGAATCGAAAAAATCCCCAAAAACAAAGTTGGCTTTACGATCTCCATCCACATGGCAAGTAATCGCCCCGAAAATCCGGGGTACCAGCCGCCACCTTCCCCTCAACGGAGGCTCGGGCGAGCCTCAACCGAACGTCATCGGCCCCTACACCAGCCACCGCCTCGCGGACCCCGCCGAAGGAAACCAAGGCCCATCAAGAACTATGGTCATGACGACAACGAACCAGTCGAGCTCCCGCGAGGCTCGACAACCCACACCGGCAACAGACGCCAGCGGCCGCCCGAGCAAAAAGGCTAGAGGCCACGAGCCCATCACCTTTGGTGATGGGGACCTCCACGGCATATCCGTGCCCCATAATGACCCACTGGTGATCACGGCCCGAATCCACCGGTACAAGGTCCACCGGATACTCGTCGACTCAGGCAGCTCGGCGGACATCCGCTTCCACGACTGCTTTCTACGCATGGGGCTCACCCCAGCAGACTTGAAACCGATCTCTCACGTCCTTTCGGGGTTCACCAACCACTCCATCCCGGCGCAAGGGGTGGCCACCCTGCAGTTCATAATCGGGGAGCCCGGCCGTACGCGTACGTTGCCTGTTGACTTCATCGTTGCCAAAGTCCCATCGGCCTACAACGTCCTCCTCGGCCGTCCGATGCTGAACTCCCTCCAGGACCGGATATCGACCTACCACCTGGCTATAAAGTTCCCTCTCGATCAGGGAGGGATGGGTCGGGCCTATGGGAACCAGCGGGTCGCGAAGATATACCTTACCGAAACGTCTTCGTCCGAGTAGCCGGCCGACGACGCTGAGGTAAGTGACGACATCAAAGGTTCCCTGGACATCCAAGACGAGCGGAAGGAGGTCCGGGGGGCACCGGTCGAACCTCTAACCGAGGTGCCCCTAACAGAAGGAGACCAAGGAAAAACCGTCCAGGTCGGATCACTCCTAACGGAGACACAGCGAGATGACCTGGTCAGATTCCTCAGAAACAACTCCGATGTCTTTGCCTGGGTGCCTGCTGACATGCTTGGGATTGATCCCAAAATCATCTCCCACAAGCTCGGGGTTGATCCTGCGGCTCGACCCGTCAGACAAAAGAAGAGAAGCTTCGCTCCGGTCAAACAGAAGGCTATCGAAGAGGAGGTTGATCGGCTTCTCGCCGCTAACTTCATCAGAAATTTACCCTACTCGGAGTGGCTGGCGAACGTAGTTCTGGTTAAAAAGTCAAGCGGGAAGTGGCGTATGTGCGTCGACTTCACCAACCTCAATAAGGCCTGCCCCAAGGACAACTATCCACTCCCCCGGATAGACCAGCTAGTCGACAGCTCAGCCGGCCATGAGTTGTTGAGCTTTATGGATGCCTTCCCCGGTTACAGCCAAATCCGTATGAATCCTGAAGATGAAGATCTCACCGCATTCACAACGGACCGGGGGGTATATTGCTACAAGGTAATGCCCTTCGGCCTCAAGAACGACGGGGCCACATACCAAAGGTTGGTCAACCGCATGTTCAAGCCACAGATCGGCAGGAATATGGAAGTCTACGTTGAAGACATGCTCGTCAAATCCGTCTCGTCGGCTGACCATGCCAGGGACCTGGGCGAGGCTTTCGAAGTGCTCCGCAAGTTCAAGATGAAGCTAAACCCCGCAAAGTGCGCATTCGGAGTCACTGGGGGAAAGTTCCTCGGGTTCATGGTCACTCACCGCGGAATCAAAGCTAACCCAGAGAAAATCGACGCTATCCTCAACATGGTCGCGCCCAAGACCAACGTCGAGATCATGCGGCTCACGGGATGAGTCGCCGCTCTAAGCCGTTTCATGTCCAGGTCAGGGGAGAAATGCCTTCCGTTCTTTAAGGCTCTGAGGAAAATCCTGAGGTTCGAGTGGTCGGAGGAGTGCCAAGCCGCCTTCGACCAATTGAAGAAGCACCTCGCAATGCCACCACTGCTCACACCGACCAGTTGAAGGAGACGAGCTGTCGCTGTATCTGGCGGTGTCCGACCAAGCAGCAGGCTCGGTGCTCGTCCGGGAGGCCGATGGAGCGCAGAAGCTGGTGTACTATGTGAGCCACGTATTTAAGGACGCAGAAACGAGATACTCTGCCATAGAGAAGATTGTCTTAGCCCTCGTGGTAGCCTCAAGGAAGCTGCGGCACTACTTCCAAGCACACACCATCATCGTCCTCACCGAGCGCCCGTTGGGGGCTATCCTAGCGTTACCAGAATTCTCAGGCCGCTTAGAAAAGTGGAGGTGGGAGCTATCTCAGTTTGATATAAAATATCGCCCGAGGCAGGCCATCAAAGTGTAGGCCCTGGTCGATTTTATCGTTGAATGCACCATCCCTAGCAAGAAGCCGGAGTCCACGCCGCCCCTCGCAGCTCAGTGTCCCATCGCGGAAAGGCCTGGCTCGGTTCCTGAGTGGGTCATCTGCGTCGACCGGTCTTCAACCGAGGAAGGCTGTGGTGCCGGCATCATTATCCGGGGCCCGAACGAAGCAGAGATGGAGTACTCCCTGAAGCTCGGTTTCAAGGCCTCGAACAACGCGGCAGAGTATGAGGCCCTCCTGGATGGACTGTGCATGGCCGCCGGGCTGGGACTAAAGATAATTCGAATCCGCAGCGACTCGGCCCTTGTTGCCGATCAAGTGACCGGTCGCTTTGAAGCTCGGGAGCCTCTGATGATGAAGTACCTGGACGAGGTAAGGAAACTCCGGATGAACTTTGACGAAGTCTAAGTAAAACAAATACCCAGGCAGCTGAATACCCAAGCCGACGCCCTGAGCAAGCTGGCTTCGTCATACTCGGCCAACAATAAGCGGTCTATCCTCTTTGAAACCTTGCCTCAACCCAGCGTGGAAGACGGGGCGATGACACTCCACGTGTATGCGGCGCGGGAGGGCGACCAAGATTGGAGGAAGCCCCTCGTAGAATTCCTGAAGGACGGTACGCTCCCAGAAGACCGGGAAGCCGCCCGCCGTCTCCGGGCCAATGCCCGCCGCTTCGTCTGGAGCAATGGGAACCTCTACAAGAAGGCCTTCACTCAGCCCCTACTCCGGTGCGTTGACCCCCACGAAGCCGACTACGTCCTTTGGGAAATCTATGAGAGGGTTGGTGGTGCGCACCAGGGGGTCCGAACCTTGATCCAAAAGGCGTTGCTCTAGGGGAACTACTGGACCACTATTCACGAGGACGGCCAGAAGCTAGTCAGGAGATGCAAGAGCTGCCAGCTCCACGGCAGCATCCCCCACCTCCCGGCTACCGAGCTGACTGCCTTAACATCCCCATGGCCATTCGCCCAGTGGGGATTGGATATGATCGGCCAGTTCCCTACCGGTACGGGCGGGCACAAATACATCCTCGTCGTGGTAGACTACTTCACCAAGTGGATCAAGGCCGTCCCCATCAGGAAACCGGACGCCGCCATAACCATCAAGTTCCTGCAGAACAACCTGATACTACGGTTCGACATCCCGAGGTGTATCATCACCGACCATGGGACGAACTTCGAGAACGAGAAAGTGAAGGACTTCTGCAAAGAATACCATATCCTCATGAAGTTCACCGCGGTCGCGCATCCCCAATACAACGGGCAGGCCGTAGTCGCTAACCGAGACGTCCTCCGAGGTCTCCGGACCCGCCTAGAAGGGCGACAAGGCAGTTGGGTCGAAGAACTACCCCGGGTCTTATGGGCCCTACACACGTCAAAGAAGACTCCCACCGGGGAGACCCCCTTCAGCCTCTTCTACGGGACCGAAGCGATGGTCCCAGCGGAGATCGGGCTACCCAGTCACCGGGTCGAGCACTTCGATGATGACGCCAACACCTCGGCGCTACGTACCAACCTGGACATCTTATTGGAGAAAAGAGACCGGGCTCAGATCAGAGCTGCCGCATATCAACAACAAACGGCCCGATACTACAACGCTCGGGTCAAGCACCACTTCTTCAAGACCGCGGATCTGGTCCTACGGCGGAACGAGTTCATCGACCAAGGCAGGCTTCATAAATTCTCCCCGAAGTGGGATGGTCTCTTCCTCGTCTCTGAGGCGCTCCCCGGCGGAGCCTACTGCCTACAAGACGCGGACGGACGCAAGCTCCCGCGGCCTTACAACGCCGAGAAGCTTAAGCTATACCAAAGATGATATAAATGTTCTCTAAAAGTCCTGTCCATTCGAATAAAGAAACGTCGGAACATCTCGAATAGAGTTCCGTCTTTACAATCCAAAGCCCTCGCCAAGAGGCGGCCGCGCAGCTTCATTGCCCAGTTACCCTTAGTGGGCTTCCTACAGCCCCTCCAACGCTAAGGATCAAAGACCTCCTTAGAGGCAGCTCAGCAGCTACCCTGCTCGGTTATCCCTGGCGGGTAGCTTCCCTACCGCAATGCCAGGGATCGGAAAGTCCTCCAAGAGGCAGTCGAGCCCAACCGTCGCTCGGCTATCCCTGGCGGGTAGTTTCCCTACCGCAACGCCAGGGATCAGAAAGCCCTCCTAGAGGCAGTTGAGCCCGAGGATCCCTCGCTCGGCTATCCTTCAGGACAAAAGCCCTCGCCAAGAGGCACCGGGCAGTAACCCTGCCCGGCCAAAGGTCCTTGGTAGGCTTCTACAACCCCTCCCGCGCCAAGGACCAAAGTCCTCCCAGAAGCAGTTGAGTCCTTGCTCGGCTATCCCCAGCTGGTAGCTTCATACCATAACCGACAGGGATCAAAGTCCTCACCAAGAGGCACTGGGCAGTAACCCTGCTCGGTCTCCGTCCTGAAGGGTCAAAGCCCTCGCAAGAGGCAACCGGGCAGCTACCTTGCTCGGTCATCTTCGGCTGGTAGCTCCCTACCCATGACGCCAGGGATCGAAGCCCTCGTAAGAGGCATCCGAGCGGCTACCCCGCTCGGTCATCCCAGGTTGGTAGTTGCCTACCCACGGCGCCAAAGATCAAAGCCCTCACCAAGAGGCAATCGCACAGCTTCGCTGCTTGGTCATCCCTGCTCAGTTATCCCTGGCAGGTAGCTTCCCTACCGCAACGCTTAGGATCAGAAAGCCCTCCCAGAGGTAGTCGAGCCCGAGGATCCCTCACTCGGCTATCCTTCAGGACAAAAGCCCTCATCAAGAGGCACCGGGAAATAACCCTGCTCGGTCCCTGTCCTGAAGGATCGAAGCCCTCGCAAGAGGCAACCGAGCGGCTGCCCTTCTCGGTCAACTCCGGCTGGTAGTTGCCTACCCATGACGCCAGAATTCAAAAGCCCTCCCCGAAGGGCAACAGAGCTTCGATCCCAACCATCCTCAGCACAAATAAGGTGGACATCCCTCCGCCCATCACATGCAGAGGATCCGAGCTACCAACAAGGGGCATCAGGTCTAACCAAGTCTCGAACGATCCCTCTCGACTTCGGGGCCATGGAGACGCCTCCTTCTCGGCAGCGCTTGGCACACTTGGCAAGTGATCGAAATCAAATCGACGAACAATCGCTGGACAGATGGCCGACCTGACATGAAAGCCCAACAGCACAAACAGAAGATAAAGTGCGGACCGATGAAACCACAGAAGAAGTTTTATTATCAAGCGCACAGTCTTTACAAAGGGTACTTCGGGCTCCCCAGCCTTACAAACTGCCCGGAGGCTTAAAAAAGAGGGACGAGGAAATATAAAAAAGACCTAAGTCGCGAACCCCCCCTCCGCGCCTCGCTTCCCTCATCGCTGGGGGTTTCACCACCGGAGGTTTTGCCACCAGGGGCACAGCTCATTTCCCCCATCGTTGTCAGCCGGAGGCCTTGCCACCGGGAGCGGGATCCGAGCACGGAGCTCGCCATCGGCGAACTTGGGAAGCTGATCCTTCACGGTATCCAGAGCCTTATTCCACGCGACGGCGGAATACTCACCAAGCTCGACGTAAAACTGCTCTGACACCTTGTAATCGGCTACGGCTTTCCTTGCCCGGACCTCAGCAGCCTGAGCCGCCAGAAGCGCCGCCTCGGCATCCCTCCTGCTGGCATCTTTCACCTTCTCCATGGCCGCGAAGCGATCGGCCAGGTCTGCCAGCTTCCTCTCGGCAACCCGGTGAGATGCACCCAGGCGACGGCAGACGCCCTGATTCGCTAAATTGGAAAGCTTCGCAGCCTCTGCACGGGCTGCCAGGACGTCGGCCCTAGCCCTCTCCAGACGTAGGTCACGCCGCAGGACCTCTACCTCCGAAGGGAATGCTTCTACTGGTCTCGGTGCATGGAACGCTCCCTCGGCCTCCATACGAGCGGCGATGGCGCAGTGTTGAAGGACCCGACAGGAAGCGGATGAGAAACCGAGAGTCGCTCGGGCAGAAGAAGGGAATGCCAAAAACAACGCGTGAAGGGGTTCGTACATGGACCGCCCCCTGGGCTATGACCTTCATTTGGGCCCTCAGAGTGCCACACGGTAGTCTTCCTACCGCCGACTCTTCCATCCCGGCGAGCAAGTCGACAGCGACGGAAAGCCCAGACGGAACCATGAAGACGGCATCACCCTCCTGCACGGGGATCCCTTCAGGGACTATTGATGGCGGCGCACGAGAGATTGTCCTTTTCCTCTTAAGGGGGACCCCGTCCTCGCCCTCCCCTCCGTCTCCCGTCTGGGGCTCGGATGACCGCGGGCGCCTCTGACCGCCGTCGAAAAAATCCCCAAAAGCCGCCAACAAGGCGGATGAGAACCTGGGCTAGCCAGGGACACGGCCGCATCGCGGGCCTCCCTTTGGAACGAGCGACCCGAAGAGTGGAAACGAACCATGTATCCCAAAGAAGAAGAGCGCCGAGCAACCAAAACTTAGAAGAAAGGTAAGATAAGGGAGTAGGGGTCCTGGAATGGGCCCTACCCCTATTTTATCACCACGAGCAACCTCATCCAACGGCGCCCTTCGTCTCCCGCCGAAACGCCCCCTCATATCCAAACGGCTCAGATTGCTCCACCTGTCATTCCCACACTGGACCGTACCCTTTCGGGCATCGCAGGTCTACACACGTCACGTCAACCAACCGACGCTTGACACGTGGACCGTCGCTTCAATGGCAGATGCACGAACCGGCACGCCCTCCTTAAATGCAGAGATCTCGCCCTGATTCGCTGGCAGAAAAGACAGCTCACGGCACGGAGATGCGTCCCGACGAAACCTTAGGAGGGAGCTCATCCCGGGCGGCCCGGCAGTCCACTCCTGACCCGACCCGCTAGCTGGTTGGGACAAGAGTGGGGGGCTAATGATGATGCTCAATATTGGCGACCCCCAAGATCAGGACACGTGGCGGATGGCAGGTCCCAGAACTCAGAAGAAAGGGCCCACAAAAGCCGACCAGGCCACCCTCGTACCCGACCTGCCAACACAAGCTAGCCCTCCTCGGGGCCCCCTGCAAATTCGCCTCCTTGGCCCCTCAGCTTGCCATGAGCAACCACAAGACCAAGTCTCCTCGGCCTTCTCGCTCGTCCCCAAGCCCCCCGGCCGAGGCCGTCTTCCTCGGTCCTCCGACCAACTTTACCGCTCACAGGCGTAACCGCCGCTCCGCGAATCTCGCCATGCGTGGATTCTCCGCCAGCAACATCCCACATTCCACGCCTCCACGATCCCCATTAATGGGCGATCCGCTCTCTATGCAGGCGTGACGTCGGGAGTGTAACTGCCGGCGAGATCCCCGCGCCTGCTGCTGCGTGCCTTCACCACTATATAAACCCCCATCATAGAGGGGTTAAGTAAGCCATTTTTACTCCACTTAGCCGTTACGCTGCTCTGATCTAGTACTAACTTGATCGTCGGAGGGTCCTCGGTGGTATCAAACCACCCCGGGACTTCTTTGCAGGTACTTGGCGTCAAACTCCTCCAATCACAAAATCTCCTCAAAACCCATTGAGACCCACACATAACAAGGGATCCCCTCCAGAATCCACCGGGAGATCTGACGGAAGACAACATCTAAAGGAGATCTGAAAAGGACCTCCATCAGCTGCTATATTTTATTCGTATTATAATTAATTGCATTCTCATCATATCATGTAGCGGTTATATCCTTATTCGAATAGTGGTCATATACATTGATAACCTAGTGACCGTGTTACATTACCCAATGATAAATGTTAGTGATTGGATTGTGGCAAGTACGTTAGTGTTAAAGCATGGATGAATAAGTGAAGTGACACGTACTTGTACACAATTAGCGGAACCAGTTAAATTATAGCATTGTCGACGCCTATGGGACATATATAGGTGTAACTATAAATTAAATGGGACGGTTATGGAAACATTTATATTAGTGTCATAGGTAAGACATCGAGTACTGTCCGTTTATCTTGGATATCAGCCGAGACATGCTAGATGGAGACCCCGTCTCCAGTTCTCGCGTAGACTTGTCATGGATCGACTAGTATTTGGGTTCATGGTTGGTGTTTGATGTAGACCATGGGTGTGAGGTAGTTTGAGTGTGAGTTCGATCAACGGAATCTCGGGAGTCCCACTGTCGGCAGATACAGCGATTTTGGGAGTCATATGGGTGATATTACTGATTATTAGCGAACGTGATTCAGACCCGTGTTTCCTTGCCCCTGGGGACTACCCTTGGGTTGGGGATACTCCTGCGGTGGTTGACGCTCACACTTGGACTGACGATAGGTTTAGCGACCTGGACAGTGAGACTTAGAGACTGGTAGGTTTAGTGACATGGACATTGCAATGATTACTGATTCGATATACCTGCTTTATTGTTTACTTGTACCGTTTACTTCATGCTTATGTCATCACTCCATGTTTACTGTTTCATGTTCATCATCATTGCACGTGTTTACATATGTATGTGTGTGTGTGTGTATTGCTATTGTGTCGCTCTGACGACCTGAGTATGCATGCTCAGAGTGAGAAGTGGACTTTGCTTGGATCAGCATCTGTTGTACCTCGAGGATATTGCGCACATCTAGATCAGCCAGGCTAGCGCTGTCTTTTCCTTGATTTCTACCTGGTTAGTTTTGTATTTATTTTGGTAGTATTTAGTGACTGCATTTCTCATTACCGGTGCATTGATTACTGATTACCACGTAATGCTAGAAGCCGAAGTGTGACTACGGCAGGATATTTCCTTGACCGTAGGAGCATGGCTGGCCTTGTCATCCCTCGTATTCCGTATTTTGGGGAGCAGGGTATGACATGGTTTTGTTGGTATCAGAGTGCCAGGTTTAGATTGGGATTACAGTTTCCGAGTAGGGCTTGACAATTTATGTTGCCCATTCGGTCTAGTTTGTAACCTTGTCGTCCTTGGCTGGAATCCCTATAGTTTGTCAAGCTATATTCTTGACTTCATCCGCTAGAGTTTTGGGTAATTTAGTAGAGTTATATGATTGTAACTATGAACTGCAGTATAGTTACAAGGAAGCACTCTGCTTGAGTGACTTAGAGTTCGACATCCGTTTCCTATTCGATCGAGTTTCACCTCACCACATATTCTTGTTTCGTTCTATATCTTATTCAGATTCTTACACCTTATGCCTTATACCGTCCTAAAGTTTGTTGTTTCAGGACCATGGCTTCTAACGACTCTTCTTCCAACTCTACTGCCCAGAGTCAGACTGCCGAGATTTTGGATGTACTGCAAGACTTGACGGAAGCCCGGGAGCAAACAAACGATCTCATAGCTGAAGGACTAAGAAGGCAAATGACTTAGGCACCAATGGAAGCCCCCAATCATAGGAGAATTCCTGTTAGACAAAGAGGTGGTTGTTCCCCTCCGAAAGACGGCGCGACGCAGGGACGTCTTGCCTGAAATTCGGGGCAGATGCTAATTGGTGCTATCCGTCCACCTCTCCGAAGATGCCAAATTGATTTATGGCACCATGTATCGAAGGTTTAAACGGATGAGTCCGATGTAGCAGACTTCGTCAGATTCCCCCTCGCTTGAGGGGTTTTTGATTGTGGGGACGCTCTTCCCTGCAGGCGCAAGCCCCTGCAGTTAATTACGCTACCGCGTTGCGGTAACAACTTTCTCCTTCTCCAAATGGTCACTTCGTGTCGTGTGTGTTTGATTTGTGTTTGGTTGCCCATGGATTGTATACGGAGACTGAGTTGTGTCGTCGCCCGTAGGGCGTGGACTAGTCCAAATCCGTATTATTTTAGATTTGGGTTTGGGGGTTGTGTTTAAGGATACGTTAGCCTCGTTTGAGACTAAGATCGACTTAAACGTTTGTTAAGGATACGTTAGTCTAGTTTTAGACTAAGATCAACTTAACGGGATCGTTTAGATCCGACAAGAGATCGATTAGGGGAGCCCTGTTGTTTAGTTTAGTGACATTGCGGTCAATGGGTAGTTTAAGGACATTGCGGTCCAGTGTTAGTTTTAAGACGTTGCGGTCAAGGTTAAGGACGTCGTAGTCCGTGGATTTAAGGACTCCACAGTCCGGCGTTAGTTTTAAGACATCACGGTCAAGGTTAAGGACGTCATAGTCCGTCGTTAGTTTTAAGACATTCCGGTCAAGGTTAAGGACCTCATAGTCCATGGGTTTAAGGACCCCACAGTCCGGCGTTTAGTTTTAAGACATTACGGTCAAGGTTAAGGACCTCATAGTCCATGAGTTTAAGGACCCCACAGTCCGTATCAATGTGTGGTCATCGGGACCCGTCACCTCTTTGAAGACGTTGAGGAATTACAACGCCAAGTATCAAAGGAGTGAAGAGATGTACCCTTAAACCAAGGTAGATTAAGTGATCTGCAGTCCAATTTGGAAACTAAGATCAATTATTATATTATGAGCCTATTGGGCCAGTTAAGTTTGAATTAAGGACTTATGGCCAGCTTGGACTAAGTCCAATCATGTTTGGGATATTGGCCCTCTGTTGGTTCATTGAAGGAGAGGCTTTGCCTCTGGAAACTTAGCCAATTGGGCTAAAGCTAGTGTTGAACACTAGAGACCAACAGTGTTGAACACTGGGAATAAGATTAACAAGTTAGTGTTAAACACTAAAAGATAATCAGTGTTGAACACTGGGAACAGAGTTTTCAAATTAGTGTTAAACACTAAGCAAATCAGTGTTAAACACTGGGGACAAAATCTCTAGACTAGTGTTAAACACTAAGGAGAGAGGGGTCACATGTGGACACGTGAGTGCGCCCTGATTCCCCTTATTTTATTCAGTCAAAAGTATTGAATACTTTGAAGTATCACATGCTATCACGTGATGAGAATTTGGGCGTTTATCTATCAGAGCTTCAGCCAAGGGGTCACGTGGTAGCACGTGAGAGCGCCCGGCTTCCCTTTATTTTGTTCTACTTTTAATTCTGAAAGCCATCACGTGTGGGCACGTGATGGGGGCTCACGCTTTGATCTGTTAGAATGTTCATTAGGGGGTCATGTGTTGACACGTGAGGGCACCCTAGAGCTCTTTTCTGTTTCTTTTGCCTTTTTCTCTGTGTGCCTTAGAGATCACGTGGGGCACGTGAGGCATTGCCTCAAAGTTCTTTTTTATGGATCTTTGCAGGAGTCACGTGGTAACATGTGAGGTATTGCTTTAAAGTTATTTTCTGTGGATCTTTGCAGGGGTCACGTGGTAGCACGTGACTCTGGTTCTTTGCATGTTTTAAAGATCTGTTCATCTTTTAAGAATTAAATTCTTCATAGGGTTAAACCCTAACAACAAACTTTAGAGGAATTAAATTCCTGTTTTCTTCTGAAGAATTACATTCTTAAATAGGGTTAAACCCTAATTTCTTTTTTTAAAGGAATTAAATTCCTGTAAGTTTGAGAGAATTATATTCTCAATTAGGGTTAAACCCTAGTTCTGTTCATTTTGAAGGAATTAAATTCCTATAACATAGGGTTAAACCCTAATTTTATCTCAAAGGAATTGAATTCCTATCATTTTGTGAGAATTAAATTCTCAAAACTCAATTCCTCCTCTGTGTTTTAGATCTGCATGGCAGGATCTCAACCCAATGAGAATTAAATTCTTAATTCATGGGGAGATGTGCACTTTGCAGATCCTCCACCAGAGAAAGAACTAAGTTCTTTTCTTTATATAAGAGTTAAACTCTTTTGAGAATTAAATTCTCTTTTGAAGCCTCCCTTTTCTTTTCTTACCTAAGGTTTTCCTTTTGCAGAGAATCAAAGGCTCTATATCTCTCTCTCTGTGTATCAAAAGAAAAGGTCCAAAGGTCCCTCCTCTTCTTTTCTTGGCTCCTATTTATAGGAGAAGGAAAATAATCAATCTGTTTAGTAAATCTCTCATTGAGAGATTTGATTTATATTTATCATTAATCTGGGCTTTTAGATTGTTGGGTGAATTTTATTCACTATTGGATTTTAAATCCAAGGATATCTCTTTGTTATTTCGGTTAGTTTTGGGGGGAAATCTTTCCAAGTCCAAGATTTTTCCGTAAATTGGTGATATTTAATCACCTTTAGATTTTTAATCCAACGGTTTTAGATAATCCTTCTTCATTTTGGAAAGATTTGAAAGATTTATCCTCAGAATTTAATTCTGTTAAAGAATAAGGCTCTTAAAGCCGGTCACGTGTGGCCACGTGACCCCTGGTCACGTGTAGGCACGTGACCCCTGGAATGGGCTTTTCTTCTTCTGTGCTCTGTTCTCTGGCCACTACTTAACCATCACGTGCCAACACATGACCACTGGTCACGTGTGAGCACGTGATGTCTGTTCTGAAGCTTCTTCTTGACTTTTAATTAGAGAACAAATATGCTCCATGCCGCTGCTTGACTATCACGTGCCAACACGTGACCACTGGTCACGTGTGAGCACGTGATGCATCTTCTGAATCTTTTCCTGATTTTTAATCAGCGAACAAATGCCCCCACAGCGTTGTTCTCACGTGTCTGTACGTGAGTTCAACGCTGTCACTTTTATGACTATCGGATCTGCTTTGGGAGTAGGGTAGATGAAACGTTTTCCATCCCATCTTATAAATGCCCATGTCTTTTCAGAAGAGCCTCCACTTTGCTCATCTTCCTCCTTTGAGAACTTCCTTCTCTTGAGAATTTAATTCTCTTTTTCCAGAGCTTAGTTCTTTGCCTTGAAAAATTTTTAGAGTTTAACTCTGTTCAAGAAGGAATTTTCCTTTCAGGTAATGATGTTGAACGATCGAAGAACCTTCATTAAAAAAACTCTCTGGATTTTAAATCCACATCAAGGGTTTCACCCCTTCTAACATGAACTCACTTTTTCTTCAAGTTCTTCAACAAGAATAGAGACCCATCTAATTTTCAAACTGTAGATCTCTTAGGGCTTTTTTAATTTTTAAGGAAGATGATAATGTCGGTTGTTTTCCATGGAATTTAATTCCATCCCAAGGAGATCTGGCTCTGAAACAAAATTTCTGGGAATTTAATTCCCTTTTTCAAAAAGGAATTTAATTCCTCTGAAGAACTAAGTTCTTCCTAGAGAACTTCATGGGTTTTCTTACCCTGAGTCATCTTCTTCACAATCCAGGAAGTTTACACTAAACCCTCATGTTCTTTATTTCAGGCATTATGGATGCCCATATGTATGATCTTGATGAAATCATTTCTTACGGGAACATTCGTGCACTGGGTCGCAGCCAGAACCAGGAGATCACCAACGCTCAATGTGCTGAGATCATGAGCCGTTTCGACGAGTATAATGGTCAGTTACTCCCTCGTCGCTCTTCTCTTTTGAAACTCATCGTGCTGGCGATCTGGGAGGCGCTCCCTCTCTTTTGCACCGGCGTACCGCTCGGGGCATTGGATGCCGTCGAGGATAAAGTGCATTCGGTGTACCTGATGAGCCTGATCTCAAAGAGGAGGAGAGACAACCTCATTGATCTCTTGCACCAGGTTTTTCAGCAGTCAGCCATACTTGCTGCCTATCGGAGGGTGGAGGACATTCGTGAGGACCCTAACGCTTGTGATCGCGAGAGGAAACATACTAGGATGGTTCGAAATGCCTGGAAGATCTTGGACAAAGTTACGTTCGAGTTTCTCAATCCATGCCCCGCGTCTGAGGTCTTGCCATTGTAATCGCTTCTTTTTATTTTGTATGAACCTTTAAAGTCTGAATGATAAGTTTTATCGTGCCCTTCTGTGTTTGCATGCCCTTTTGTGGGATTTTGTCATTTTTGCTATTGTTGATGTTGATGTGTTTAGCGTGCAGGGCATTATTTCACTTTCTAGTACACACCAAGCATGGTGCTCACGTGCTCCACACGTGGGCCCTTTTATGGGGCTATTTAATTTTTCATGCCACATTTTCTATGTATGGCATTAGACGCAGAAAAGGATCCTTGGAAATAATTCCCTTTCCTTGATTTCCAATGCCTTCCCCTTTTTGGGCATTGGAAATAGTTCCATCACGTAATGTTCTCCGCGCATAGCATTTAATGCTCCTCTCTATAGTCTTGAGGCCATAGCCTATTTTTTCTTCACAGAGAAATCTATTCTCGCTTTGGTGTGATTTGTTTTGAGAAACAACTGAGTACCATGGCCTGCAACCATCCTCATGCTCGTCGACAGCCATGGGAAGTGCTTATTGAGGAGATGATTCCTCGCTTTGCCGCACGATTTGTGGATCCCTTCCTTACCAATGACGAGTGCGAATCAGCGGCATATGAACTCTCGATCCGTAGGGGGTCCCCCCTCCCAATGGGCTCCCTCTGGCTCCGGATGATTCTTACTGCCGTGCTTGCCGACATCCCTCCTCACCCGACGGAGATGACCCTGGCGATGCTTCACGCGGCTGAAGAAAAGCTCGAGGGTTTTCACGAAGCATGCCTGATTACTCAGGCTTTGAAAGATTGCTCAGTCCACCTGTTGAGCCAAATAAGAGCCCGGCGGGCTATTATGTTTGCTTTCGCGGACAAACATGGCACTAATCGGTGGGGAGCGACTCCTCGCGAGAACCGTCGTTTCGATGTGTTGGAGAAAGCAGAAAGAGAGATGGAGAATTTTGCTCTTTGTTTTGTTAACCCTTGTGCCACTGATCCTTTGTTCGGTGACATTTTTCTGCTAGCATAGTATATTCAAATTAGTGTACCCCTTTTTTATTAGTTGTTTCATGCTTTACATTGAATTTTCATGTTTGTTGTGCCCTCGTGCGTGTGTTTTGCCTGCGTAAATGAGCTTCATATTCCTCCCATGAGAACTTTCTTTAATTGCGAGTACTATCATTATGTTGCATGCACATCAGAGCTTCGGGTATCAACTCTTTTTGAATATCATATAGTCGCAAATGCATGCTTGATAGGGTCTGCATTGGAAATTTCCCTTTTTGCCTCCCATATCAGGTGATGTGTGCATGTTTCAGATCGATTATTGCCGTCGAATGGAGGTTCGTTTATATGGTCTTGAGCGTACATGTCCTACTCCAGAGGCTATGGCTGCGAAGGTGAGCTTACGGGGCTTGATCGAGCGGTGCGCGGCGAATATGGTATCATGCGAGAAGAGGCTCGGCAGCAAATTCTCGGAGAGGGAGCTGGCCTCTAAGGCATTGAACGAGCTCCAGGTCAATCTTACAGTCAAAGCCAAAAAGCGTATGAACTCCGGCGAGTACTTCAAGAGTCTATCAGAGAGGTGGTGGCCCTCGATAAAGCTGCCGTGTTCACTCACGAAAGGGTTGAGGCTCACAAGGCTATCGAGAAAGAGCTTGAAGGCCAGCTTGCCTCGTATCAGGCCCAGCAGGCGTAGGCGGAGGCCCGTCTTATGGCGATCCTGAATTATGAAGCTGTCGCCCAGCAAAAGAAGGATGAGCTAGCAAAATTGCTAAATCGCCCGCCGGCTTGAAAATTTGTATCTTTTCCTTTCTTTTTGTACATATTCCTGAATGAGAGTATTTTCTTTTTGTTCTTTCATGAATTGTACTTTGTATCCACTTTGGTTTATGAATAAAGACATTTTTTTTTCTTTTCAATGGTGTGTCTCTTCTACTTGAATGAATTCTGCGGGTAATCTATCTTGATCTCTTTACAGGACAATGATGGCTCAGGATTCAGGGTTAAAATCTGCCTCCTAAGACTTTTGAGCTTTATGAGCCGTAAAGGTCTTATAAAGAGTTTTTCTCCCTACAGGTCGAGAGGATCCCGTAGGTGTAAATTCTCCTTAAGAATCGTAAGGATTCTTAAGCAGGTTTTCCCTTGAGAGTCGTAAGGATCTCACAAGAGAGTTTTCTTCCTTACAGGTCGTGAGGACCCGCAAGTGCTGGGTGCGGTCGCCCTTATCCGTATTTCACGGGGTCAGGGGTTGGTTTGGGATGGTTTACAGGGTATCGTAGTTTAAAGACATCGCGGTCGAGGTTAAGGACCTCATAGTCCGTGGGTTTAAGGACTCCACAGTCCAATGTTAGTTTTAAGACATTACGGTCAAGGTTAAGGACCTCATAGTCCGTGGATTTAAGGACTCCACAGTCCAATGTTAGTTTTAAGACATCACGGTCAAGGTTAAGGACATCATAGTCCGTGGATTTAAGGACTCCACAGTCCGATGTTAGTTTTAAGACATCACGGTCAAGGTTAAGGACATCATAGTCCGTGGATTTAAGGACTCCACAGTCCGATGTTAGTTTTAAGACATCACGGTCAAGGTTAAAGACATCATAGTCCGTGGATTTAAGGACTCCACAGTCCGATATTAGTTTTAAGACATCACGGTCAAGATTAAGGACATCATAGTCCGTGGATTTAAGGACTCCATAGTCCGATATTTGGTTACTGGGACCCATTACTTCTTTGAAGACTGTTTCGCCCAATCAGAGCAAAGCACTGTTGAAATTCAAAATTCAAAAATTCTGAAGCAACGCTTCAAGTCTCGGGCGCAACGCGCCACATGTCAGGCACTAATACGTCAGTGCAGCGCCCAAGAAGGCGCACCCAATCAGAGAAAAACTCTATTAAAGGAAGCAACGCTTCAGTTGCGCAGGCGCTGCGCTGCGCGACACGTGTCAGCGCAGATGCGCTAGCGCAGTTGCGCTGCGCTGTGCGCTGCGCGACACGTGTCAGCGCAGTTGCGCTGCGCTGTGCGCTGCGCGACACGTGTCACGCGCTGGGGCATCTGCGCCAAACAGAATTAAAATTTTAAGAAATTTTTTCTGTTCTTGTTAAGACAAGAAGATTTTCTTCTGCAAAACAGAAGCTCTTGGATCAAAGATCCAACGGTGGGGAAAATTCCCCAAATCACTCAGAGAAAGATCTCTTTAACAAATTTAACTAATTTATGGGCACTATAAAAAGGACCCTAGGCCTCAATTAAAAGGCATCAATATCTTTCTAAAAAAAAAAAAGAAGGAGAGAAAAGAACTCTGAGAAACTCCTCAAGAATAAAAAAAAAGGTAAAAACCTTTAGAAAAAAAAAGAGAAAGTTCTCTTAGGAACAGATCATAGATCTAAAAACAAGATCAATGATCTTTAATAAAAATAAAATAAAAATAGTGCTTTGCACTTTTCATGAACCTTTGGTTCTCTGAGATAAGAAAAACAAGAAAAAAAACATATTTTTTCTTTGATCTAAATTAGATCAAGAAATCAAATAGTACTTTGCACTTCTGTTCTTGAATCTAAAAGATTCTTAGTGCTTTGCACTTGCAAACTGCGCTGTTGCGCTCACCAGAGCATGACACGTGTCTTCACCACAAGCTCTTGCGCTCAGTGAGTGGCGCAAAGCGCCTAACAAATGAAATGCAGGGCCAAGCCCAATTAAAAGACCAAACAGGCCTAATTAAATTGATGCTCTGCATCTTTTATGGGCAGAGCCCAAACAAGAAAATAGAGGTAATGCAATGTATTATTTAAGTGTGGGCAAAGCCCTAGCACAGGTCTAATAGACTAAAAATAAATAAAATGTTGAAAATTTTCAACTGGACTTAGCCCAATTCTGGTCGTAAGTCCTTAAATTAAATTGAACTGAGCACAAATGCTCTCTCAAATCAATTTACCTCCGGTTCGAGGGTACATCTCCGAACTCCTTTGACATCCATCGTTGTAATTCCTCAACGACGTCAAAGAGGTGACGGGTCCCAACGACCACACATCAATACGGACTACAGGGTCCTTAAACTCGTGGACCGAAACGTCCCTAAACTAATGTCGGACCTAAACGTCCCTAAACTAATGGTGGACCACCACGTCCCTAAACTGGAACATGGACCACTACGTCCCTAAACTGGAACAATAGAGCTCCCAAATGCTCTTTTGCCGGATCTAAACGGTCTCGTTTAAGTTGATCTTAGCACCAAATACGGCTAACGTATCCTTAAACATTTAAATGGACTATAAAACTCCAAATCGACTTTGGTTCAAGGGTACATCTCTGAACTCCTCTGACATCTGCCGTTGTAATCCTTCAACGACGTTAGAGAGGTGACGAGTCCCGATGGCCGGATATTAAATGGATTATCACGTTAAGTTGATCTTAGTCTCAAACATGACTATTGTATCCTTAACGAACGTTTAAGTTGATCTTAGCCGCAACGCGACTAATGCATACTTAAACTAAAAACACCAAACCCAAATCTAAGTAAATACGGATTTGGATTGGTCCACGTCCTACGGGCGACGGCATTACTCAGTCTCCGTATACAATCCACGGGCAACCACAAACAAAACAAACACACACGACACGAAGTGAAATTCTGGAGAAGGAGAAAGTTGTTACCGCGATGCGGTAGCGTAATTAACTGCAGGGGCTTGCGCCTGCAGGGAAGAGCGTCCCCACAATCAAAAACCCCTCAAGCGAGGGGGAATCTGACGAAGTCTGCTACATCGGCCGCATCCGTCTAAACCTCCGATACACAGTGCCATAAATCAACTTGGCATCTTCGGAGAGGTAGACGGATAAAACCAAATAGCATCTGCCCCGAATCTCAGCGTCAGGACATCGCGGTTCTGTGCGCCGCCATTCGGAGGGGAACAGATTCTGGCACGCCCGGTGGGACCTTTTCCTCTTTCCACTCCACACTTCGTGTGTCGTCTTCGCGAACCAATCGCGGTTTGTTAACGGTTGCCTTTGGATTTTAAGTTACTAAGATTTGGTCTTTTGCCTGGCGCAGAACTCAAGATTCAATGGCCTCTAATTGCACCAACTGCTCGAAGTGCCACTGCAAAGGACGCTCCACCTCACCGGGAGGTGTAGCATATGGGCCGCAAGCGGCTTCCTTCCTCGCTCTGCCGGTAGGCCAGGTGACCCAAGCCACCACTGGCCGGTTCTTCGGGACCATGATCCCACCTACAAGCTTCCCTACGCCAATACCTGCACCGGAAGTGAACAAAAAGTCGTCCTTCGACCGGCTCACTGCTACGACGGCCCCTGTCAACGGGTCGCCCGCTACCAAACCGACAGCCTCTGTTTTCACCAGGCTAAATCTGAACTCTAAAATGGCTGTCCAAAAGGGGGCAACAGCTGCTGCTTCAGAAGTCGTCAAGGCGGCTTCCCCTGTCAAAGAGTCAGTCTTTTCAAGACTGACGATTCCTGCTCCTGCCCCTGCTCGAGGATCCATCTTCGACAGGTTGAATATCACCCCTTAAAAGACAACCTCAGTCTTTAAGAGGTTAACACCAGCGATGCCTCATTCAGACAGGGGGCAAAAAGAAGATGTCTCAATCTCCGAGCCGGTCCCAACGGCTCGTCATGCTCGACGTCGCCATTGGCAACGAGTGAGGAAGGCAGGAGGCAACTCCCCCTCAGGGCTAACTCCACCGGCTCCAGTGGTGGAAGTCAACGATGCTGTTCCAACTGGGAACAACTTTGAACTGCTGAGGAGGGTACGGAAGAATTCTCCAACCGCTACACTGAAAAGATCTCCTCCGCCTGCGGAGAGAGTCCCAGAAACAAGGCAAGAACAGCCCCCTCAACGGCTGTCCTCAAGAATATACAAGGTTTGGCGAAGGGTTCAAGACTCAGTGATCGACCCAGATCACTCTCGTCGACAAAAGAAGGCGAAAGTGCAAAAAGAAAAGACCATCCTATTAAACAGCAGAGGATAGCAGCTGCAAGGCTGCCCCCTTCAACGGTTCCTTCAACCTCAACGGCCCACAAAAGAAGGAGGCCAGAGAAAACTCCCGCGTCAGCGGAAAAAGTTAAAAATGGTGAACCTAAACGTCCCAAGTCAGGGGGCATAACAGTTCATACGATTTACATGGCATTGGGAAAAGAAGATAGCCGCATATCAACAGGTCATAGACCGCACACGAGGTCAGTGACCAAGGCTCAGGAGCAGCAGCAGAAGCTCCAAGAGATGATGAACGCTATGGCCGCACTTACAGGGCCAAAAGAAACCCCTGAAACGTCCTCGGACGAGCGTCAAGAACAAGAAACTGACGCTGAGTTCCTTCGTCGCGTACTGGAGAAGAAAGACAAAGAGGCTGCTGAACAAGCAGCCAACATAAAGAAAATGGCCCTCCTGTTCCAGGATATGGTGGGTATGATGATTCAACAAGATCCACCTGCTGAAGATCCCCCGATCATCCTTGAAGACGATAGGGGAGAGACGTCGAATCCTCCGCCAGCTCTGTCAGCAGCTAAAGAAGAGACAATCTCCAAAGCCGATCTGGACGAATACATAGCTCAGCAGATCCGGGTCCATCAAGCGACGGAAGCAGCGGGTCAGGTTGTAAAAACGGGGCGGCCGTATCCAAGTTGGTACGACCAAATCAAGTACCCACCCGGTTACACAATTCCTAAGTTCCATGTCTACAAGGGGACAGGCAATCCTTACCAGCATGTTGCCCAGTTCAGGGCACTCTGCGGCAACACCGGCGGTGACGACAAACTGTTGCTTCGCCAGTTTGTTGGAAGCTTATCAGATACGGCGTTTGAATGGTACTCTGAGCTCCCGAACGACTCTATTAAAACCTTCGCGGAGATGGAGCTGTTGTTTACTCAGCGTTTTGCAAGCGCCAGTGAACGTACCCCGATGACAGCACTGATTAACGCCAGGGTAAAACCCGGTGAGACGTGGGTTCAGTACGCTATACGATGGCGGAACTTATGGTCAAAGTGTGAGCAGCGTATTGAAGAAGCTCCTGCGGTGGGTATGTTTGTGGGAACCCTCGATCCACAAGCAACCATCTCGCAGTTTATGATGTTTTTCAAGCCGACTACCTTCCAGGCCTTGATTGACAAACTAGCGCAAATGGATCAAATGGGCCATAAACCCCCTCTTCCAAGGCCAGATTCCCGAAATGACAAAGGGAAGGGAAAAGCGATCGTCGTCGCTAATGCTCAACAACAACCGAGCGACTCGAAGCCGGTTGCTCGTCAAAATAATATGCGACCGTACGTGCCCCTTGAGGATAGGATGGGACGTCCTTATTCCTTTCCCCGCGATAAAACGAGGAGGTTATTCGAGCCGGCGTTGCGCAACAGACTCATAAATCTGCCGGATCCAAAACGTCCGTTGCAACCAAGTGACGTCAACGAGCCCAACTACTGTCCTTATCATCGAGTACTAGGACATCCGATCGAAGATTGCTACGTTTTCAAAAATTGGCTTGAAAACCAGTACCGACAGGGCAAGTTCGCGTTATCTGACAAATGGAAGGTGAATCCCCCGCAGCCCCACACCTCTAAGGGGACGAATACGCCGGGGGCAACATGCTCCGTCATTGAAGAAGCTCCTTGGGAGGTTGTATTATCAACCAAGACAAAGATGATGCTAAACGATCTTCAGACATGTCCAGCGATCAAGTGGAAGAATCCGTTGGAACCGCAGGTCATTGAAGGGATGTTGAAGCCACGTCCAACTCCAAAGACCGATGGTGGTGATTCAAGCACTTGCAGCCAGCCGTCAAAATCTTCGAAAAAGAAGAAGAAGAAATCTAAGAAGCCCGTGAAGCCTGGCGACAAGCGCACAGACTTACAAAAGCAAATTGACGCGCTGGATGAATACAACCAAAAGGCACGGACTCCCATTACGCTCCAAGAGTTCCTCAATCACGTCTTTCAAGAAGAAGACGAGGGAAGAAGTTCATCTGATGAATCCGAAGAATGCGTGGCGAGCTGTCATATGATTTCCAATTCGATCACGAACGATGAGGAGACTCCTAGCGCCGAAAAGCTGGGGGCAGATCCTGAATCAAAAATTCTGAGGCCACCAGATGAAGTAATCGACGCATTCCTTAATAAAGCTCGGTTGAAAAGTAAAGCTGATCGAGAGCGCGAGGCGGCTATATTTGAAAGGGCCAAGCGCCAGCGACTTGATGAAGGAGCTGAGACGATCCCGTTGGAGCTAAACACCTCCGCTACCGACAAAAGCCAATTCAAGATGAGGAAAAGTTTGCTAAGGCCATATCAATGGGTATGAAGCTACCATCCTCTGAAGGAAACATCACTGGTGAAATGGAAACGCACCCCTCCTATTGCTTGTATCATCGGAAGATTTCGCACCCCACTGAAGAGTGCAAAGCTTTCGATAGATGGTGGCAAGGGTATGTTGCTCATCGACAACACTTTAAGCAAGAGAAACGCAAAATTCATCGGGAGCAAAGAAATACGACCGAAGGGCTTAAAAGAACTACTGGCGATTGTTGCATGATTAACACTGATAAACCACAAGTGCCTACATTTGGGAGTGATTCTGATGAAGAGCTAGAACTTGCCCCCTCTTTAAAGAGTCCGATTCGAGAAAAGAAGAAGAACCGAAGGTTTGCGAAAATATCCGGCTACGTAATCGCACGCTACCCGAAAAGAACCTCGGACCCTCGAACAGGAAAGATAAAGGAAAAGAAAAGGCCTCTGAAGATATCGTCTTAGATGACCAAGTGGTGGAAGAGCTAGCTGCCAAAGACCCACCAAAGAAGAATAAGGTGGATTACAACGTCTTAGCACATCTGAGGAAGCTGCCCTCACAGCTCAGCATTCTTGACGTCCTTTTGCTATCAAAAGAGGCGAGAGATTCGTTGATTAAGGCGCTCCAAGATCCGGAACAATTCCAAGCATGCTTGGTGATTGGAAGAATTAAAGTTAACCGCAATCAAGACGGTGTCGCTATGCAGCTAGCCGGTTGAGAACGGGTCGATCCACAGGGAGATGGTTGTATGTCCTTTCTTGTTTTAGACGAGTCAATAAAGAATCTGTATGTGTTTGTTCAATCTAACCTATGTGTATTATTTGCAAGTATAAAGTTGTTAAGAAGAAAATACGAGATTGTAAGCTAAAGAAAACCGTACTCAAAACCTTTGAGCCGAGTCTTGACCAATTGAAGCTAGAGCAATCGGCAACAACGTGGATTAGGGGATTTAAGCGCGGTATTCGTAGAATACGGCTTATTTACCCTTGTCCTTCCGTTCTTGTATCTTGCTTTCGCCTCCGGCCAAACCGAACGCAACCGGTCGCGGTTAGGAATCACCGTTACCTTGTCAGGGTAGGGTGCCTAACGGAGCGCTTGCGTATGGTTTGGGCGGAGTTCAATGGAAAATAACGGGAAAAGGAAATGAGCAAAGAAATGTTAACTTACAATATCATATGGATTCTTAACAACAACAATAAATACAACATTCACAAAATGAACAAAAGAGAGCAAAAGAAAAGAACAAAGAAAAGAAAAGATTACAAGTAATTAAGTGCATGAATTAAATTGCAAGAAAGTAAAGCAAGATAATAATAAGCAAGTAATAAAAAGCGATAAAAAGAACAAGAAACTAGAACTCAAGACAAGCATGTGATCAATAGCCAACCCTTAAACTTGCAAGCTCAATCAAGAGGTTGCAAGATCAAGGGAAGGGTAGAGAACGCATGTGAAATGAAGCGCTAATTCCATAAGAAAATACGACCCTTGAGATCAATAACTAACCCTTAACCATTCAAGCTCAATGAAGAGCTTAAATGATCAAGAGAAAGCAAGAATCTCAAGGGGAAGAAGAAACAAAAGAGAATGATACAAAAAGCCCTCATCTTCATTGATCTCCTACTCAAAAAGCTCTCACTACAATTTTCAACGAAAAAGAAATGAAGAAGAAGAAGAAAAAGACTAAATCCTAACAAAAAGAGGAACAAAAGAATGACCCCTTGCTTTGCTCAGTTCTGGAGTATTTATAGGAGGGGAATGGGAAACCTAGGGCAACCATCTGCACATAAACAAAAGTACCAAACTACCCCTGAAAATTGACGCAGAGAGGAGACCACATGGCCGCGGATCCGCGGCCAAGACCCCCCTTTGGCCGCGGATCCGCGGCCGTCTTGATGATTTGGATTGTCGTCTTTTGGGTGATTTCCTGGTTTCTTGTCCTCTTCAGTGTGGTATATGACTTTTCTCAGAAACTCTTCATAATTATTCCAGAATTTTAGTAGAACAACAATGTGATGTGATGTGGATCTTTTGCCATGATTTCCTCGAGCTCCGCATAGATTTCTTGGATTTTGTGTTGACCTAGAGCTTTGTGCATGACATGACAATTGATTTGCCATCTTGTCCCTTAAACTGGTATGTGGCAACACACGGATAGAGAGCGGAGACCGTGTTTTATCTGTTGTTGGCAGTAATCCGGAATTTGTCGTACTTTTCCATGATATTCATTGTTCAGAGCCGAGAACCTGTATTCTGCAATTATGTAGCAAACACTGATTAAAAGCACCTACCTATAAACACACGAGCATAAGAATGGGCGGTATAAAATGCAGTATTCTGTTATGAACAAATACCCCCAAACTTAACTTTTGCTCGTCCCGAGCAAAACCAATTATTCATAAAAATAAAATCCTAACCGCACTTTCGCAGGGAACGCGATTGCACTGAGTGCGTGCAACAAGCCGTTAAACCTCTAGGTGTCCCTAGTAGGAGGAGTGTTGTCTCTTAAGGGTTTTCAGCGGATACTACCCACAAAATCCCGTCAAGCTAGTTTCGTAAGTTAACATCGATTCTACTCCTACAGTTTAGTATTTACGTTAGAAATTCTATCATCCTAAGTTAGAAATATTCAACCCTTATGTTTCACACCTCCTATCTGTTTTAACTTTAGATCCTATACGTTCCAAAAAAGTTTAGAAAGATGTTGGTTCTCCTGAGTTTTCCTTCTAAAGTGCGGCCTCAAATCAGGGATTTTTATCAACTTTACAGAAAACACAAGTCTTATTCTTTATTTCTATCTTTTATTCAAACATCGATTGTATACCCCTACGTGTGTGTATATTTGCACCCCTATACTCAAGAATTCAATTCAAGCTATAATACCCTTGCCCTAATACCTAATACTACTTCTTTTCATTAAGGATGGACAGATTTGCTCACACACCTTTCATGCGACTATTAATGCTTCTTGAGGCACTAACGGCCGATTACTGAATGTGTGAACATTAAAGCGTAAATAGCAGTTTCCAGGTCTTGACTTTATTCTATTTTTCTTTTTCTTTTTCTTTTTCTTTTTCAAGACCGGATATATTTTTCAACATGCTCTTTTGGTGTTTAGCTTTAAATACCGTTTTTTCTTTCATACTAGGCTTTCAGGCAAGAGTATTTCAAGGTATCCTCTACTATCCCAAGTTTCAAGGTGCGTGTAAGTGCAGTTTGTAGGGTATATACTTTCTAAATTTGAACTCGAGAAAAGAAACTATTTTTCAGACTTATCCTTCAGTAAAGCATCAATACTTTCCCTTCATCTTGACTTAACTCAAGAACTGAACTCAAGATTACCTATTTCTCAAAAAAACTGTAAGGACGTATACTTACCAAAGTTAGACAGAATGAGGGTTATTTTTAGGGTTTTCAATCCCTAAGCCTAGAATTTAGTTATTTCTATTATATCAACTAAACTTTCGGAATAAAGATCTAAGTTACCCTATTAGCTAACTTGACGACAAAGTTTTTATATTTTTTGAAATTTTTTTAATTTTTGTGGGTTTTTAATAAGGTATGCAAATGCAAAATATACAAATGAATGCGAATGAAGAAGGCTTACCGAGCACACCCCCAAACTTAAACTTGACAGTGCCCTCACTGTCAGGCTATACCAAGAGGGTCAAAATTGTCGGTGCTCCCCCTAAAAACAAATTATATACAAAAAGAAAAACCAAAAATATATACAAAAAAGTTGTTCCCCCCAAACTTAAGTAAAACAGTGTTTCCACTGTTAGGCGTTGAAGTTCAGGTTTAGGGGGGAAAGAACAGTATCAAGCTATACAAGGCCTTACACAGGCCAAAAGTAAACACCAACCATTCAAAGATTTTATCGCTATAATGTACCGGTTGGTGGAAGAAGGCGTAGAGAAAAGAGATGGAGAATACACGAGACCATATGCGAAGAGAAGCGGGATATGGTCTCGGTATATGAGAGGAAGAAGAATGGCGGAAGGGAAAAAGAAGTGGAATACGAACTTGAGGGTGCAAATGGAGTAAATAGATTAGCACAATTTGTGATGACCGATGTGTGAAAAGCGATTGTGCTAATATATTTATCCGTCGAGAAATGGGGTCAAATCCCTCAAGATTCGTGAGAAACCATGGGTACGCCGAACATGGTAAACCAGACATACGAAATGAAAGTGAGACGGTTTCTTGCATGGTTGGAACGATGGAAAGGGTGGGGGGAAGTGATTGAGGAAGATTATCGGTTAAAGGTTCGGGAGGGTGTACACAGTCAGTGGAAGGGACAGGATGAATTAGAAAATCCGACTCATCAATTAAAACTGGTTCATCCTCAAAGCTATCCTCAAAATTCTCCTCAAAATTAAGCACATCCATGCATTTCTCTTCAAAATTCAGACGCATATGGGGTTCGGGAAAAACAGTGAATGACTCAGGATGATGAATTGGAGAGAAAAACTCTGCCAGATCTACAGGTTCATCATCCAAAATATTCCCGGTGTCAATATCCTTAATCAAGTGAAAGTCAGTTTTCTCCGACATCTCATCAAAAGCATGGATTTCAATCAATTCAGGTTCTAGGATGGAGGTGTAGAGGTCAAAAGGATTGTTTGTGGTTTCACTTGGCAAGGTCCCTTCATAATCTGGCAAATCAAACCCTACAAAGTCGCACAACTCATTAAACATTCTATCTTCAATTGATAATGCAGTTGGGACACTTGATAGACTTTCAACACAGGAGTTGTGGGATTCAATTTGAAATGGGTAGGTTTGATTTGGGAGGGGGTACAGCTCACTCTCTCCACTCAAATTCACAGCCTGTCCGACCGCTTCTTCATACATTGGAAAATTTGGAGCTAGTTGAAAACTAGCTACCGGGTCACTAGGTTGTATGAGGGCGGCCATGGACGCATCCAAATCCATCATCTGTTGGTACGACGCTACCCTAAAGTCTTCCAAAGACTGTTCCAGACTAGACATGGGTTGGGAAGGGGTTTCAGTAAAAGATTCAAAGTTGTTTGGATACTGAAAACTCCCAAATGGCGGTTCTGAAGCAATGTCTAGGGAAGGTGAAAAAGTAGGGTAGGAATGGTAGGAATTGAATGGCTGGACAGGGGTAGGATCAACATTTGGATAAGAAGGTGAATGAAATTGTTGATCCCAAGAATTTGAAGTGGTGACAGGAGTGAAAGATCGGCTACGAGATTGTTCAATACGTTCTGCAATAGACATAGGTCTTGGAGTTGCAACATGACTCGAAGAAGGGGTATCAACGTAAGAAGGGGTGAATGTTTGAAATGGTTGATACGAAGTTGATTGCGGAGTCAAATTGTTTGTCCTCGACGCGTCTATCCGATCTCTCAATGAAATTTTTGGCATGGATGGATCGTTCGAAGTTCGGCCAAAGCAAGAACCGTAAGAAGTAATGTCTGGTTGGGGGTACCAAAGTTCGGCAAGAGTTTTTCGAGGTGGGGTACCCATGATATGAAGAGAGAGAAAGAAAGGTAGAGAAAAGGAGGGGAAAAAGAATGTGATTTTTTTTTTAAATTTTTTTTTTAGATATTAACAAAAGAATGAAATATACAGAAAAAAAATAATAGGGACAAAAACAATCACGACACAAAAATACCACACACCTAATCGTTCTAGGGTTCACCTAGGTCAACTAGACCTGCTCCAGAACTTGATTGTCGAAGTAAAACTGTGTCGAGAAACAGGCTCAAGATACACTGATCACGAGGCCAGGTAAGTGCAGAGATAAGGGGAGGTTTTCCAACGCTTTCGCGAAGTTTCTTAATTAAATAACCCTTTCTCTTTTGGCGGTTTCGCCGTTAACACTTTCCTAGACACCCCGTAAACAATATACCGTTAAGCGAGGTTCTAAACACAGTTGACTTCTCCCAGTGAGCGCGAAGTCCTTAAGGCTTAAAGTCTAATTTCTTTTAAATTTTGTGCGGTTAAACGTTATGCTCAAGTTCGTGATTTGTGGGCCACGGAAAAGGTGATGAAATCCTTTACCGTATATTGTGGGGTTCGCTTGCCCTTAAGTCCGTATTAATGTATGCAATGCGCAATTCAATAAAAATTCTATAAAGAATCAAAAAATCATTTTTTTAGTTTAAGAGCGGCACTGCAACAAATACGGGTTAGTCAATTTTTAGCGTTTGCTAGCGAACTTGCAAAGAATCCTGCAAAGAATAGTATATTGGATGCGTCGGATTTGAGAAGAAGGTGTTAGTAAAGTACGTACCGTTAAGTTTTGGGTTAGGAAACCCCCGTTGAATCAAATCCGGTAAGCTTGAAAAGTTCGCATTCGCGGGTCAAACTACCCGGATCTTTGGCACTGTACTTTGCAATCACCTTAGCCTTGAATGTACACTTTGCTCCCCACAATCGCAGTTTGCAAATCTGCAAAAATCTGCACTCTTGCCCACAAAAATGATCAAAAAACAAAAAGAATATTTTTTTTCTTTTTTTTTTATTATAAATATATACAAAAAGAATATTAACCCGAATAACGAGAAAGAAAATACGCTACCGTCTCCCCGGCAACGGCGCCATTTGATTGGAAGAATTAAAGTTAACCGCAATCAAGACGGTGTCGCTATGCAGCTAGCCGGTTGAGCACGGGTCGATCCACAGGGAGATGGTTGTATGTCCTTTCTTGTTTTAGACGAGTCAATAAAGAATCTGTATGTGTTTGTTCAATCTAACCTATGTGTATTATTTGCAAGTATAAAGTTGTTAAGAAGAAAATACGAGATTGTAAGCTAAAGAAATCCGTACTCAAAACCTTTGAGCCGAGTCTTGACCAATTGAAGCTAGAGCAATCGGCAACAACGTGGATTAGGGGATTTAAGCGCGGTATTCGTGGAATACGGCTTATTTACCCTTGTCCTTCCGTTCTTGTATCTTGCTTTCGCCTCCGGCCAAACCGACCGCAACCGGTCGCGGTTAGGAATCACCGTTACCTTGTCAGGGTAGGGTGCCTAACGGAGCGCTTGCGTATGGTTTGGGCGGAGTTCAATGGAAAATAACGGGAAAAGGAAATGAGCAAAGAAATGTTAACTTACAATATCATATGGATTCTTAACAACAACAATAAATACAACATTCACAAAATGAACAAAAGAGAGCAAAAGAAAAGAACAAAGAAAAGAAAAGATTACAAGTAATTAAGTGCATGAATTAAATTGCAAGAAAGTAAAGCAAGATAATAATAAGCAAGTAATAAAAAGCGATAAAAAGAACAAGAAACTAGAACTCAAGACAAGCATGTGATCAATAGCCAACCCTTAAACTTGCAAGCTCAATCAAGAGGTTGCAAGATCAAGGGAAGGGTAGAGAACGCATGTGAAATGAAGCGCTAATTCCATAAGAAAATACGACCCTTGAGATCAATAACTAACCCTTAACCATTCAAGCTCAATGAAGAGGTTGAATGATCAAGAGAAAGCAAGAATCTCAAGGGGAAGAAGAAACAAAAGAGAATGATACAAAAAGCCCTCATCTTCATTGATCTCCTACTCAAAAAGCTCTCACTACAATTTTCATGGAAAAAGAAATGAAGAAGAAGAAGAAAAAGACTAAATCCTAACAAAAAGAGGAACAAAAGAATGACCCCTTGCTTTGCTCAGTTCTGGAGTATTTATAGGAGGGGAATGGGAAACCTAGGGCAACCATCTGCACATAAACAAAAGTACCAAACTACCCCTGAAAATTGACGCAGAGAGGAGACCACATGGCCGCGGATCCGCGGCCAAGACCCCCCTTTGGCCGCGGATCCGCGGCCGTCTTGATGATTTGGATTGTCGTCTTTTGGGTGATTTCCTGGTTTCTTGTCCTCTTCAGTGTGGTATATGACTTTTCTCAGAAACTTTTCATAATTATTCCAGAATTTTAGTAGAACAACAATGTGATGTGATGTGGATCTTTTGCCATGATTTCCTCGAGCTCCGCATAGATTTCTTGGATTTTGTGTTGACCTAGAGCTTTGTACATGACATGACAATTGATTTGCCATCTTGTCCCTTAAACTGGTATGTGGCAACACACGGATAGAGAGCGGAGACCGTGTTTTATCTGTTGTTGGCAGTAATCCGGAATTTGTCGTACTTTTCCATGATATTCATTGTTCAGAGCCGAGAACCTGTATTCTGCAATTATGTAGCAAACACTGATTAAAAGCACCTACCTATAAACACACGAGCATAAGAATGGGCGGTATAAAATGCAGTATTCTGTTATGAACACTTGGCCGAGGAAAAGATGAAGGATGAATTGGAGGAAGTGCACACGGCCGATGTCACTTTTGGTGATGAAGACCTTCTACTTGGGACGTGCGAACACAATCGCTCTCTCTATGTCTCGGGATACTGCCATGATATAAAGATAGGCAAAATCCTGATCGATAACGGGTCGTCTGTTAACCTACTCAACGTGCGGGTGTTGAAGGAAATCTGCATGAGCGTCCAGCACCTTGCTCGGGACAAGATCACCATCTCCGGGTTCGACTCCCAATCGTCAAAAGCTCTTGGATCTGTGATACTGACACTACGCTTCGGGCTGCTCGTCACAGACATTAAATTCCACGTCATAGATGCCAAGACATGCTACAACGCTCTGCTCGGCCGACCATGGTTACACGAGTACAACATCATCCCTTCTACACAGCATCAGTGTATGAAATATTTTAGGGATGGTCTCGAGTATACCGTAACGGGAGAATTGAATCCGTTTTCCGTAAATGAAGTTCGCAAATATGAAGATGCCAAATACTTCTTGCCGAATTTTGAAGACACGGAGAAGTGTCACAAGCCGGAGAATAAAACTAACGCTACCATCCCTGTCTTCGGCAGTGATACTGAGGAAGAAGAGGAGATGGTTTATTCGGATCCGCCCCAACACAACAAGCCGGGACCATCGGCTCCTACATTGATCTTTGGCAGCGACTCGGAAGATGAGATCCATGCTGTATTCTCTGCTCGACCTTTAATACAAATGTCCGCTGATGAAGAGCAAAGCCTGCAAGTCGCCATGGTGCCGCCTGAGCATCATAAAGAACTGGATGCACTTAATATCTACAGTGTAGAAGAGCTGCGGACATTCTATATCCCTCCAAAACGAGAAAGCGAAAAAGCAATTCTATTTTACCGCTCTGAAGAAACCAAGGTGAAAAAAGAAATCTGGCATGGCGCGGATCCTGCGCTCGACAGGCTTCAGCCTATCCGTCTTCCCAGATATTATACAGAGGGTTTGAAGAAGCTGCTGAAACGCCATGGGATATCCTTCAAACAGACCGTTAGAGAGGCCAAATTCTATGACGGGGTCTGGAACGTTCCCGGGACTCAACGCAAACTTCCTAGTGGGAGAATGGAAACAAAAGGGCTTAGATACATCCGGTCAAAGAAACGAGAGTTACTACCCGGCTGCTACGTCGTGTATGACCTTGATGAAGAAGCAGATGCTCAATGGGAGGACGCTAATCCTAAGCCAGTGAAAGTTCCAGATGCAAAGGAACCCAGTCCGTCGTTCGAGGAACAAATGGACAAACTTATAAAGAAAGCTGGTCAAAAAGTCCGAGATGATCACAACCGTGAGACGGCCATCTACGAGAAAGCCAAGACGCAACGCCTTCTCCAACAGGCCGTAAAGGATGAAAATGCCGCTCCTTGTCAACCTGTCATAAAGAAGGCTCGGCGCAAAAGCAGAAATAAATCGAAAGGCCAAAAAGGCGCTCAACAGCAACAAAGCAGGGCTAAGAAGTCACGCAAACGGGAGGCGAGCGTTATTGATCTATCCCTCATGAAGAAAATGAGTCGAGCATACTCTTTTCCTCGGGATAAGACGAGGAGGATACTTGAGCTTGCTCTAAAACATCAGATGCTCACACTGCCGGAGGCCAAGCATCCCGAACAAGCAAGCGAAGTCTCTGACCCAAACTATTGCTCTTACCATCGAGTAATAGGGCACCCGCTAGAAGACTGCTTCACCTTTAAGAATTGGGTCGAAGATCAGTACCAGCTCGGCAAGTTCGCTCTTTCTGACAACTGGAAGGTAACGCCGCCACAGAAGCACGAGCCCAAGGCCACGAAAGGAGAACCGGTTCCACATTGGGATTGGAAGCGAATTCGCACCTGTCACATGATTACAATATTAAAAGAAGAGCCCGAGAACATGGATGACCTTCCCTGGTGCTTCAAAAACAACAACGATGAGGTAATCTCAGATTTCCCACCAGCGCCGAAAGAACTGGAAGATGGAATCCATACCACTGCAGATAACCTTAAGAAAATTGAGTTGGGATCAGCAGACGATCCACGACCGACATTCATCAGCGAGCTACTATTTGAAGAAAGGGTAGCTGCGTTAAAAGATGTGCTTCTGCAGCATAGAGATTGCTTCGCATGGAACTATTCCGAAATGCCGGGACTAAACCCAGAAATTGCTGTGCACAAATTGGCAATATCCCCGAACATCAAGCCAGTCAAACAGGCGCCGAGAAGAATGCGACTCGAGCTTGAGATGAGCATCAATGCCGAGGTCAAGAAGCTGATCGACTCTGGCTTCATTCAGGAGGTTCAATACCCTGAATGGATCGTCAACATCGTCCTGGTGATGAAGAAAAACGGGACAGTGCGTATATGCGTAGACTTCCGCGATCTTAATAAAGCTTGCCCGAAGGATGATTTTCCAGTGCCAGTCACCGAACTGATGATAGACAATACGTCCACTCATGAAGTTTTCTCCTTCATGGACGGCTCATCAGGGTATAATCAAATAAAGATGCATCCCGAAGACCAGAAGCACACCGCCTTCAGGACTCCTTTGGGTATATTCTGCTGCTAGGTGATGCCCTTCGGTTTAAAGAACGCCGGTGCCACCTATCAGAGGGCCATGACAAAGATCTTCGATGACCTTATACACGAAATCGTTGAATGCTATATTGACGACCTCGTTATTAAAAGCAAATCATATGAGGAACATCTCGAGCATCTGAAGACCGTATTTCAACGCCTTCGACAATACAACTTGAAGATGAACCCGCTTAAGTGTGCATTCGGAGTTTCCTCAGGCAAATTCCTGGGATTCATTGTTCGACATCGAGGTATTGAAATAGATCCGTCCAAGATCAAGGCGATCATGGAAATGCCTCCGCCGAGGACTCTTAAACAGTTGCGGTCTCTCCAAGGAAAACTCGCATACATACGGCGATTTATAGCCAATCTTTCAGGTAAGTGCCGTCCTTTCAGCCACCTGATGAAGAAGGGAACCCCGTTCGTCTGGGATCAAAAGTGCCAAAGCGCACTAGACGAGATCAAACAGTACCTGCAAAACCCTCCAGTGTTGGCTGCTCCGGTTAAGGGAAAGCCTCTCATTCTTTATACAGCCGCCCTCGAAGGTTCTTTAGGCGCATTATGGGCACAAGAGAACGATCAAGGGAAAGAAAGAGCACTCTACTACTTAAGTCGAGTTCTACTGGGGGCAGAAAGCAACTACTCCCCCATCGAAAAACACTGCCTGGCGTTGATCTTCGCGATAACAAAGCTCAGGCACTACGCGTTGGCGCATAAGGTCCGTCTCATTTCAAAGGTGGACCCCCTTAAATACTTGATGTCAAAGGCCATATTGACGGGACGACTCGCTAAATGGGCCCTACTCTTGATGGAGTTCTCGATCACGTACCAACCTCTCAAGGCAGTGAAAGGCCAGGCCATCGCCGACTTCCTCGCTGAGCATCCCATACCCGCCGATTCTCCTCTAAACTGCGATCTTCCAGACGAACATGCGTTTGATACGGTCAACGGTGATGGTACTCGATGGGAGCTTTATTTCGATGGCGCATCTTCCATGAAGAAGCGCAAACAAAGCACCCCTATAATTAAAACGAGCGTAGGGCTCATCTTTGTAACTCCACAAGGAGGGATAATGCGCTTTGCTTTCTCCCTAACAGAGCCGAGGACAAACAATGAAGCCGAATACGAAGCTCTGATAGCAGGCCTCGAGATCGCCATTGACATGGGAATTGAAAACCTCCTCATATACGGGGATTCTCAACTGGTCGTTAGTCAAGTAAACGGCGACTACCAAACATGCAAACCAGAACTGGTGAAGTACGATGAAAAAGTGCAACAATTATTGACTCAAATTCCCTCCTATACTTTGGAAAACATACCGTGCGTGGAAAACAGCAAAGCAGACGCATTGGCCAAACTTGCTAAAGAGCTGGCTGACGAGAACCTCGATGACGTTAGAATCGTGGTGCAAAGCCGTCGGGTGCTTGCCCCAGCAGAAATATCTCCGGAATCATCCGAAGAAAAAGGAGCGAGCGAGCAGACGACCCTGCAAGTAAAAGACTGGGAAAATATCGAGGATTGGAGAGAAGTCTTCGTAGATTACTTCAAGTCCCGCCAATTGCCTAAAGAAGCCTCCACAAGACATCAGCTCATGAAACGAGCTCTATCTTTCGCCTTCGTCAATGATACTCTATACAAGAGGTCATTTGATTCTCTGTGGCTGAGATGCCTAGGACCTGACGAAGCGAGAAGGGTCGTCCAGAAAGTTCATGACGGACTCTGCGGTTCTCACCAAGCAGGCCCAAAGATGAAGTTGAAGATCAAACACATGGGCTACTACTGGCCCACGATGATTCAGGACTGCCTCGAATATGCGAAGCAATGCCACTCATGCCAAATCCATGGGGACTTCATCCATCAGCATCCAAATCCATTACATCCAACGGTGGCTAGCTGGCCATTCGAAATGTGGGGGACTGATATAGTCGGCCCTATCGAACCAGCATCGTCTAGAGGACATCGTTTCATCCTAGCGATGACTGACTACTTCTCTAAATGGGCAGAGGCAATACCGCTGAGAGAAGTTAAGACGGAGAATATCCTCCACTTCTTCAAAACGCACGTCATATATCGGTTTGGAACTCCGCGACGGATCATCTCCGATAACGGGCCAGCTTACAGAAGCCACAAGATCAGTCGCTTTGCGCAACAGCACAATATAGATTGGAGATATTCCTCGGTTTATAATCCACGAGCTAACGGTCTAGCTGAGGCCTTCAACAAGACCTTGACGAAGATCATGAAGAAAACAGTGTCGCGAAATAAGAAAGACTGGCACGAAAGACTGCAAGAGGCTCTCTGGGCATATCGAACTACGTTTAAAACGGCCACAAACGCAACACCATATGCGTTAGTATTCGGGACAGAAACAGTACTCCCCCTCGAGATAGAGTTACCCTCTCTACGAGTGGCAGTCCATTATGAGCCGACGGACGAAGAAAATGCTCACCTTCGGCTTGAGGAGCTTGACGCCCTTGAAGAAACACGGCTCATAGCGCAACAAAATCTGGAGGCCTATAAAGCAAAGATGACGCGCTCATATGAAAGATTGACCCGACCAAGGACATTTCGCCAAGGCGAACTCGTGCTAGTGGTCAAAAGGCCTATGATCCCCAATCGCGCCAAGCGAGGAAAATTCGAGCCAAACTATGAAGGTCCGTACGTCATAGATAAGGTCTACCAGGGCGGGGCCTATCTACTCATAGATATGCACGGTGAAAGGCCTTTCAGGCCAATAAACGGTCGCTTCCTAAAGAGATACTACGCTTAATGAGCCACAGCCTAGGTCAATGATAGATGACGACGACTATGTCCGCTCTCTGTCTTCCCAAGTCCAAAACTCTATAAGTAGTAGCTGGCCAACGGACCGAAACGTCCTTAAACTAATAGCGGACCGAAATGTCCTTAAACTAATAGTAGACCGAAACGTCTTTAAACTACTACCGCGGCATTTTTAGGCTGACGAGATATAAAAAAAACATATAAAAAAAAACAAAAAAAAAGGTATGTCCATAAGCAAAAAGGGCACGGATGAAAACCCGAAAGGGCTCCGTGAGTAAAAACAGCAGGGCTACCGGCGAGTGTTCGTGAAAACCCGAAAGGGCGCGACCTCGTAAAAAAAAAAGAGGAAAAAAATATATAAAAATAAAAAGAATAATAAAAAAAACGGTATGTCCATAAGCAAAATGGGCGCGGATGAAAACCCGAAAGGGCTCCGTGAGTAAAAACAGCAGGGCTACCGGCGAGTGTTTGTGAAAACCTAAAAGGGCGCAACCTCGTTAAAGGACACTTATAGGGTCCTCTCGACATTATAAGGAGAAACCACCCACGTGAGATCCTTACGACTCACAAGGGAGCAGCACACTTAGGGATCCCCACGATTCCTAAGGAGAAAATACACTTGCGAGATCCTCACGACTCGTAAGGAGAACTCTCTTATGGGACCCTCACGGCTCATAAGAGTTGAAAGTCTTAAGTTACAGAAACCTAAACCTGTGCTTAAGCAACCCCCACAACTTTCGATATTGCCCTACAAGTGGTCCAACACGGGCTCTTGTATATAATCCACGGGCGCGAATAAACATTTCCCTGACCAAGTCCCATCCGTGACTGGGGATATGTTCACATGGTGAACAACCCTTGTAAATCCTCTCGATTTATGAGGAGAAAATCCTCTCGTAGGATCCTTACGACTTACAGAGGAACAAAACACTTAGGAATCCTCATGATCCCTAAGGAGAAAATACACCTACAAGACCCTCACGACTTGTAGGGAGAAATACCTTTGTGAGACCCTTACGGCTCATGAAGTTAAAAGCCTTAGACGACAGGACCTTAACCCTGGTCGCTAAGCCACCCTTGTTCAACATCGACAGAGGCAGATGATGATTCGCTCCTGGCAATATCCCAGTTGTAGCGGTGCTGATGCCGTAATCGGTGTCTAATTCCAGGTTTACGGCGGAAAGCCAGTAAGCCGCATATGCATAGCCGAAATGATTGGGCAACTCGCAATAAAAAGCAGCGAGTAAAAATAAAATAAATAGCCGAAATGATTGAGCACCGCGAAAAATAGCCGAAATGATTGGGCAATCGCGACCTTCGCGATATAAAAAGCTGAAATGATAGAGCATCGCGGAGATAAAAAAAAATGATGATAAAACTTTGGCCCTACAATTAAGATCACATCGATCTCTGTATACAATTCAAGGGCGTAAACAAAGAGGGAACCATACTTTCCCAACAGGCTCCGCCAGAAGACGAAGCCAAATCTCGACGAGTCAGTCCAATTCCGAAGAAACCAATGTCTTCAGCAAATTCCTCGACTCACGGATACAAACACTCCTTGACGAGAGCCTCCTGATCCGCGTCGACTCGCAGAGCCACCAGCGTCTCCATGGGAAATCCTCGACTCGTTTCAAACCCCAAGGAAACAAATAATCCTTGGCGCTGGGGAAACAAATAATCCCTAGCAAATTCCTCGACTCACGGATACAAACACTCCTTGACGAGAGCCTCCTGATCTGCGTCGACTCGCAGAGCCACCAGCGTCTCCGTGGGAAATTCTCGACTCGTTTCAAACCCCAAGAAAACAAATAATCCTTGGCGCTAGGGAAACAAATAATCCCTAGCAAACTCCTCGACTCACCGATACAAACACTCCTTGACGAGAGCCTCCTGATCCGCGTCGACTCGCAGAGCCACCAGCGTCTCCGTGGGAAATCCTCGACTTGTTTCAAACCCCAAGGAAACAAATAATCCTTGGCGCTGGGGAAACAAATAATCCCTAGCAAACTCCTCGACTCACGGATACAAACACTCCTTGACGAAAGCCTCCTGATCCGCGTCGACTCGCAGAGCCACCAGCGTCTCCGTGGGAAATCCTCGACTCGTTTCAAACCCCAAGGAAACAAATAATCCTTGGCGCTTGGGAAATAAATAATCCCTAGCAAACTCCTCGACTCACGGATACAAACACTCCTTGACGAGAGCCTCCTGATCCGCGTCGGCTCGTAGAGCCACCAGCGTCTCCGTGGGAAATCCTCAACTCGTTTCAAACCCCAAGGAAACAAATAATCCTTGGCACTTGGGAAACAAATAATCCCTAGCAAACTCCTTGACTCACGGATACAAACACTCCTTGACGAGAGCCTCCTGATTCGCGTCGGCTCGCAGAGAAACGGTGTCTCCGCGGGAAATTCCCGATTCGTCTCAACATGCAAATGAAGCCTCAGGCAGCAAGGACTAAAAAACTTGCTTCCTGAACAATGGGACCCTGCAAGTCAATCCAAAATGGTCTCTTGCATACTATTCACGGGTCTCACTCTCTAAAGTCGAATTTCGACGAGGAGGGAAACAACCGCTTACGGGTCCTCTCGACTCATAAGAAGGAAAAATTCTCTTGTAGGATCCTTATGACTTATAAGAGAAAACCACACTTAGGGATCCTCACGATTCCTAAGGAGAAAAACCCACCTACGAGATCCTCTCGATCCGTAGGGAGAAAAGTCTCTATGAGACCCTCACGGCTCATAGAGTTGAAAAGTCTTAGGCGGCAGATTTGAACCTGCGGCCTAAACCATCGCTATCTCTTGGAGAAATTAAGTTATCGGCCAATTAGGTTCATCGAAAACATCATGATACAAAGGGAGAAAGCAAAGAGATAGTACAAGACATTGCAAAAAGAAAATGTGTATCTTTTTTCATTGACTTCAATTAAATACAAGATGAATCGTACAAAAGAATAAAGAATGGATACATATTATTTAAAAGGAAAATTTTACAAATACATTGATACAAAGGCAGCTACTGGGAAGGAAGCGTCTTAAGTAGCTTTATCAGTTGTTCGCACATTTCCTTCCATGCCTTTTCCCGACTGGACGCCACTGCCAACTCCGCCTCCACTTGGGCCCGTTGCTGTGCGACAGATGCAAGCTGATCCCTAACGGCCTGATGAGCAGCTTCACGGCCTGGAGTGTCATGCTCGGCGATATCAAGTGCCCGCTTCAGTCTTAGCCCATTTGAGATGCGCTCCAGAAGGCCCTCGAAGACGGCCTTCACCTCAGCGGCGTTTGCCTCAACTTCAGCACGCAGGCGAGCAGTTTCGCTTGAAGATTCTTGGCACTCCTTCAGCCTCAAAGCTGCTTCTTGTTCCAAATGACGAAAATGGGAAGTGCTTTGCTCGAGCCATGCTCCCCGTTGAGTGCTCACAGCCAAAGTCTCTGGGGATGGGCGCATCGACTCCAGCCGATGAAGGCAAGCCTCAATCTCCCGACAATGGTTAACCCAAGAGGCGACAATGCCCTCGTCATGGAAGGTGGAAAATATCATCAACATCGGGTTAACCGTCGTAGCGAAGTCCTCAGCAGATGTAGGAGCCTCAACGTCGAGTTCCTCGATGTAGTCACTCAACATGCGCAGACTATTCGCCGCACCTTTTGAGGACGGACGTCTCTGGGAAGGGCCGTCCGGTATTGTAATACGAGACTCAAAAGGCACCGAGACTGGAACGACAGCTGAAAAGTACAAAATGTGATTAGATGATGATTCAGTAGATACAGAGAAAGTCATTGATAAAATAGTTTACTATACCGGTTGAAGCAGGTGGCAAGGCCTGAAGGGCCGGTGGCGCAATCGATCTTCCTTCTCCCCCTTCGATTTGTAACACTGCGGTCAGGACAAGAGAGAGTTAGAAATCATTCTACTACTGAAAAACAAAGATATCAACCGGGAACGGTATTCACCAGCGCCACCAGAGGGGGAGGCGAATTCAGATGGGAAGGAGAAGTGTGGGAGCAACACTTGATAAAGGTGGTCAAAAAGCACTCCTGAAAGACACAACAGTATAACTTTAGTACACAAATGATGCGTTTGGAAGATAAGATTAATAAATTACAAACCCATACCTTCCAACACCTTCGAGGGTATGAGAGAGAGTTGAGAGGTGATCACTGCCAAGGCAGTCATTGAAGGCGCTCCCTCGAGCAGTGGGGCATCGGCACTGGCTGCACCTGCATTACAACAGATGCGAATTTGTCAGAAAGGATTGTAAGATAAAAAAAAAAAAGAAGATAGCAACTAGGGATTTACCTGAAGAGCTGCCGGCTGAAACGGAGGCGATTCCCTCCTCTGTTGACATGAGACCACCGCCCGTGGCCTCATCACCTGACTCAATGGGAACCGTCGTGGTGCTCGCGAGACCTGGAGACGGCGGAGGACCATAGACGGGAAGGGCTATGACTGGAGTATTGCCAGATTCCAGAGAAGGAGCGGTTGACTCGTCCTCGGGAATCATGGCTGCCTCGCCCACTACTCTCTCAGGTTCAGTAGTCGCGGTTGTATCGTCCACTGTCACCACGAGGTCGCCGGCCTCAAGCGCCTCGTCCACCACCACCCTCGGTTCAGTTATTATGATCATATCATCTGCCACCACTTCAGGCTGGGCATCAATGACCCTCTCAGCTGTAGACCCCTCAACCTCTATCTCGGGCCCCGAAGCCTCGGCGACGTTGCCCACCGTCGGCTCAGGCTCGGTAGGAGCCGCCTCCTCTGCCTCCTTGGGTTCAACGGTCTCCGCCTCCCCCTCGATCGGACTTGGCCCTGCAAGATAAGAGATATAAGGACCAATGGCATTAAAATCCTTATAACAAAAACTCTGAGAGAAACATTACCTGAAGTGGATTTACCGTTTGCGCTCCGAACTGCGCGCGCCACCTCTCTGCGGGCAGTGAATAGGGCGACAGGGGCCTCTTCAGATAGAGTATCAGCACGAGGGGCGGTGCTGGGACCCGCTCCCATAGCCAAGGCAGCCCTGCGCGCCTTCGACTCACGCCTCAGCCGCTTCCTTTCCTCCCGGGCTGTCGCGATGGACCTTAGTGACGCCTCCTTCAAGGCGTCGTCATCCTCGTTCAGGGATGCCTCCAGAGCCTTTAAGGCATCCTTCATCGGCTCTTCAAGACGAACCTCCTGCGGTGGCCCAGAGGAAGCGGGAACATCGGCAGCTGGTAAAACATCTGCGTCGCTTGGTGGGAACGGCATTGAGGTTTCTGCAATAAAAAGAGAGAGGTTAGATCGACCATAACACGAGGGAGATGGAGACTTGATGGATTAAAACTTACCAAGGCCCATAGACACTCTAAGACGTTCCTCCTCCTGGAAAGTCTTCAAAGAAGCGGCGATGGATTCTTCATCAGTGATGCCTGTTGGAAGGAAAGAAAGAAAAGTGTTACTCAAAAGCAATAAGGAAGATATGTTACAATAAAGAAAATGTGACTAGTAGTTACCTGATTGCGCAAGCTTAGCCAGCCACGCGTCACGCTTCGCCAACCACGCCGAAGTTTCGAGAGCGGCTTCCAAGTCTGTATCGTCCGGCGGCGGCATCACTAGTCCTTCGTTCGTCCCGTATTCGATCAGGCCCTTGGCATAGGGAGCATGGGGTTCCTGGCCAAACACGACATCTGCAGCGAAGAGCGATTTCTTTTTCTTCTGCCCTCCGCCCCTAGGCTCACGTGAAATCGACTTCCGTTTAGCAGCCACCTTGGGACGACGGGTCCCGATGTCCGCACCCACGCCGGACTCCAGCGAGGATACAACCACTGTCTCCGCCGGAGCACGGGGCGCTGCAGGTGCATCTACGACATCAGGGAGCGACGAGCTACGTCGAGGGCTTCGCGCACGCGATGGTCCGGTTCTGACCTCTTTTAAAGGGGCAACTACTGGGGTCCTTGGGACCAAAGGAGCGTTGCGATCGGTACCTGGAGGCACACCCTTACGATCGACCAACAGTCGCCTTTCCTCCTTTATAACTGCTCCTGTTGCATGATTGTACCAGTCTTTGTACACATTGAGGAGTCTCGGAGCATAAGCCGGCGAATTGATAAAAAAATGAGAGCTCGTATTCAGGCGCATGAAATGGTGCAGTGCGTTCTCCATCCCTTCTTCAGTTGCAGTGGGTTCCAGCAAGAAGGCTTCCAAGGGGACCCCTTGATCGTAGCCCAGTTATTGAGCAAAACGATGCGGGTTATACCTCATAAAAATTGCCACACCATTCTGCCTAAAGATTAAGAAACCCGGTCTAATGGAATATAAGTGAAGGGTCTCCCGAGCCGTCAAAACTGAGGCTCCATCTTTAAAGATATCTTGTAATGGCCGCGTCACAGTGGTAGACACCTTTCCAATGGTCAATACCTTATCGACAAAGGACATACCGGCTCCAACGGTGAGAGGGCGAATGAGTAAGCCCCTGGCGTTCCGTGGTGATGGGGTTACAATTGATGCGCCGATCAGCTGTATAATGCGGGGAAAACCACACTTGTCAAAGAACGAGGGCCTCTTATGCATGCCGAAGACACCCGCTGTGTGTAGCTCGAGCCACGATGCAAAGTAATGCATCGGGAAGACCACATGCAGTACCCCGGGCTCATTAGCATCCGCTGCTCGACTGAGGCCATGGTATAAGTGCGCCAAGCCAGCAATCCCAACAGCTACCTTTACCCCGATGACCATCCGGTGGGCTGGGTAAAAGACAGAGGGTCGCATCCGATGAGAGTGCATTGGGATCGCAAACCAGCTCAGCCACAATCCAAGAAATCCTAAGAAAAAGGCCTCCTGATCCATTCCAGGGGCCGCAATTTCTGCAAATGACATAGTAGGGAAGTCCGGAAGAAAAAAACCCTTTTGATCTATATCCTTCTCCGGTAGATTGTCCACACCTAGACCGAAAGGGTCATCCAGGGTGGCGAACTTGGCTGCTTCCGATGAGATGACGCTTGGACGAAGGAAACGAGCAATGAAGTCCTCAAAGTTAACTCCCCGACCCCCATGTTCAACGAAGAGGAACTCATATATGCTCAACACTTTAATCAAGCTTGGGAATTGATGTTGAACGGCATTCTCTGGTGTGACCCCCCTTACCATCGGCCTAGCACCAAAGACGTACACATCTGTCGGGAGCAGCTCCTCATAATGTTCCCCCATCACTGGTAAGCCGGATACCTCCGCAAACTCCTCCAAGGAGATTGATACTTCCCGATCCATAGCAAGGAAAGTGTGGGTAGGAATATTCCATTGCTCCAAGAAAGCTTTGAACCACCAGGTGGGGAGCGTGGGATACTGGAAAAGAGAGACGTAGACCGCGGTGTACAGTCCTAATCTTATCAACTGTGACTTCTTCGTCGACAGGATGTACCGAGCCCACGGCAGATAGCCAATCGGGTGGCGGGGGATCAGACCAAGATTGTACGATTGCCCCCAAGGTCGTGCTTCACCCTGACAGATACGGCGCCTTAGGATGTCCAAAACCATAGGACGCTGAACCGGTATCGCATCTATAGCGGGATGTAGATAGCCCTTCGATGTCCAATCCACCAACTCCACGGCATACTGCACCGAGGGTGGGGTAGCATAGTGAATCGCCATGATGGGTTCCGACGGCACCGCGCATGTGAAGCTCCGGCGGCCCATGATGATCTGATTATACCACGATCCCCAAAGGTGGAGACTCTTATATTCCGGGTCGTACTCCTTAATCATGGTCAGGACCTCACGGTCCGAGGGTGCCTCGGGAAATCCCTCCTCCGAGCGGACGAAAGGGAATGAAATGTCTGAAGACATGATCGCTGCAAAGGAACAATTTAGCCATTAGTGTTGTAATTCCAACGTTTGGCGTATAAAAAAAAAGGGAAAATGCATTTATTAAATTAAATTAAAAATTAATTAATTACACCACACGACAGTGCAGTGAGCAGGAGACCAAAGAGGGACCCACAAAATCTAGATGACAGTACGTCAGTTAATAAGACAATCTCATCATTGGATGAGATTGTCAGTTGGTGCCCAGGAAAACATTCCCATTTATAAAAAAAGGGGGGGGGAGAATCCCTAGAGACAAGGAGAAAATCTCCTCTTTCAGAGCAAAGCTCTGTCACAGAATGATATTTGTCAAATTCTGGTCTCAAAGGAATAAAATTCCTTAAATGAGCATAGCTCTGTGATAATAATGGAGAAGATCCATCAGAAAATTTTAACACTTAAAAAATATTTTTAATTTTTTTTGGGACCTTGGAAAATCCATGAAAACTTATGATAAGTTCTTCATTTTGTAGATCTAAAAGATCCACACTTGATCCAAGAGCAAACCTCTGTTCATGGATTAGAACCCATGAACAAGATCCCTGCAGATCTATAAGTGTTTGAGAGCAAAGCTCTGTTTATGAAACCCCAATGGGGATTTCTTTAGATCAAAAGATCTGTGAGAGCAAAGCTCTTTGGTTAATATTAATTAATTTGATTTAGATTAATTTTACCTAAAAGTTTTCTAACTTTAGAAACGAGCAAAGCTCTGAAGTCCTTAAGCAAGAGCAAGCTCTGAAAATAAAAGTTCTTGAAGATGGTAATCATCTACTGAGGGCCAGAGGTCCTACTTATAAGGCGCTTACGCCCCTTGAGCTCACCCCTTGATCCAACGATCAGGAGTTTGCCACCGCTGCACTCACGTGTGCGCCACGCGAGCGCAACGGTGGGGGGGCATTTGTTTCGCCCAATCAGAGCAAAGCTCTGTTGAAATTCAAAATTCAAAAATTCTGAAGCAACCCTTCAAGTCTCGGGCGCAACGCGCCACATGTCAGGCACTAATACGTCAGTGCAGCGCCCAAGAAGGCGCACCCAATCAGAGCAAAGCTTTATTAAAGGAAGCAACGCTTCAGTTGCGCAGGCGCTGCGCTGCGCGACACGTGTCAGCGCAGGTGCGCTAGCGCCCGTTGCGCTGCGCTGTGCGCTGCGCGACACGTGTCAGCGCAGATGCGCTAGCGCAGTGCGCTGCGCGACACGTGTCACGCGCTGGGGCATCTGCGCCAAACAGAATTAAAATTTTAAGAAATCTTTTCTGTTCTTGTTAAAACAAGAAGATTTTCTTCTGCAAAGCAGAAGCCCTTGGATCAAAGATCCAACGGTAGGGAAAATTCCCCAAATCACTCAGAGAAAGATCTCTTTAACAAATTTAACTAATTTATGGGCACTATAAAAAGGACCCTAGGCCTCAATTAAAAGGCATCAACATCTTTCTAAAAAAGAAAAAAGAAGGAGAGAAAAGAACTCTGAGAAACTCCTCAAGAATAAAAAAAAAGGTAAAAACCTTTAGAAAAAAAAGAGAAAGTTCTCTTAGGAACAGATCATAGATCTAAAAACAAGATCAATGATCTTTAATAAAAATAAAATAAAAATAGTGCTTTGCACTTTTCATGAACCTTTGGTTCTCTGAGATAAGAAAAACAAGAAAAAAAACTTATTTTTTCTTTGATCTAGATTAGATCAAGAAATCAAATAGTGCTTTGCACTTCTGTTCTTGAATCTAAAAGATTCTTAGTGCTTTGCACTTGCAAACTGCGTTGTTGCGCTCTTGGGAGCGCGCCACGTGTCAGCAGTGCACTAGCGCAGCTCACTGCACTGTTGCGCTTGTGCTCACCAGAGCGCGCCACGTGTCAGCAGCGCAACAGCGCAGCGCACTAGCGCAGCGCACTGCACTGTTGCGCTTGCGCTCACCAGAGCATGACATGTGTCTTCACCACAAGCTCTTGCGCTCAGTGAGTGGCGCAAAGCGCCTAACAAATGCAATGCAGGGCCAAGCCCAATTAAAAGACCAAACAGGCCTAATTAAATTGATGCTCTGCATCTTTTATGGGCAGAGCCCAAACAAGAAAATAGAAGTAATGCAATGTATTATTTAAGTGTGGGCAAAGCCCTAGCACAGGTCTAATAGACTAAAAATAAATAAAATGTTGAACATTTTCAACTGGACTTAGCCCAATTCTGGCCGTAAGTCCTTAAATTAAATTGAACTGAGCACAAATGCTCTCTCAAATCAATTTACCTCCGGTTCGAGGGTACATCTCCGAACTCCTTTGACATCCATCGTTGTAATTCCTCAACGACGTCAAAGAGGTGACGGGTCCCAATGACCACACATCAATACGGACTACGGGGTCCTTAAACTCATGGACCGAAACGTCCCTAAACTAATGTCGGACCGAAACGTCCCTCAACTAATGGTGGACCACCACGTCCCTAAACTGGAACATGGACCACTACGTCCCTAAACTGGAACAATAGAGCTCCCAAATGCTCTTTTGGTTGATCTAAACGGTCCCGTTTAAGTTGATCTTAGCACCAAATACGGCTAACGTATCCTTAAACATTTAAATGGACTATAAAACTCCAAATCGACTTTGGTTCAAGGGTACATCTCTGAACTCCTCTGACATCTGCCGTTGTAATCCTTCAACGACGTTAGAGAGGTGACGAGTCCCGATGGCCGGATATTAAATGGATTATCACGTTAAGTTGATCTTAGTCTCAAACAGGACTATTGTATCCTTAACGAACGTTTAAGTTGATCTTAGCCGCAACGCGACTAATGCATCCTTAAACTAAAAACACCAAATCCAAATCTAAGTAAATACGGATTTGGATTGGTCCACGTCCTACGGGCGACGGCATTACTCAGTCTCCGTATACAATCCATGGGCAACCACAAACAAAACAAACACACACGACACGAAGTGAAATTCTGGAGAAGGAGAAAGTTGTTACCGCGATGCGGTAGCGTAATTAACTGCAAGGGCTTGCGCCTGCAGGGAAGAGCGTCCCCACAATTTAAAATCCCTCAAGCGAGGGGGAATCTGACGAAGTCTGCTACATCGGCCGCATCCTTCTAAACCTCCGATACACGGTGCCATAAATCAACTTGGCATCTTCGGAGAGGTAGACGGATAAAACCAAATAGCATCTGCCCCGAATCTCAGCGTCAGGACATCGCGGTCCTGTGCGCCGCCATTCGGAGGGGAACAAAGACGTTGAGGAATTACAACGACAAATATCAAAGGAGTGAAGAGATGTACCCTTGAACCAAGGTAAAATCAGTCTAGAATCATGGTGGTTGATCGTTAGTTTTAAGACATTACGGTCAAGGTTAAGGACATCATAGTCCGTGGATTTTAAGGACTCCACAGTCCGATGTTTGCTCTGGATGCTTCACACGGGTTCACTGCCGTGTTTGGCGAGGACCAGGCTCCGCTCTGGGCATTTTCCGTGGGGTCAAAGAGTGACGTTATTCGCGTTCCACGTGACCAGGAATTTTGCACTAGATGCTTCACGCGGGTTCACTGCCGCGTTTGGCGAGGACTGGGCTCCGCTCTGGATGCTTCACACGGGTTCACTGCCGTGCTCTGCGAGGACCAGGATCCGCTCTAGACGTTTTCCACGGGGTCAAAGAGTGATGTTATCCGCATTCCACGTGACCAGGAATTTTGCTCTGGATGCTTCCCACGGGTTCACTGCCGTGTTCTGCGAGGACCAGGCTCCGCTCTGGGCGTTTTCCGCGGGGTCAAAGAGTGACGTTATCTGCGTTCCACGTGACCAGGAATTTTGCACTAGATGCTTCACATGGGTTCACTGCCGTGCTTGGCGAGGACTAGGCTCCGCTCTGGACGTTTTCCACGGGGTCAAAGAGTGACGTTATCCGCGTTCCACGTGACCAGGAATTTTGCTCTGGATGCTTCCCACAGGTTCACTGCCGTGTTCTGCGAGGACCAGGCTCCGCTCTGGACGTTTTCCACGGGGTCAAAGAGTGATGTTATCCGCGTTCCACGTGACCAGGAATTTTGCACTAGATGTTTCACACGGGTTCACTGCCGTGCTTGGCGAGGACTAGGCTCCGCTCTGGACGTTTTCCATGGGGTCAAAGAGTGACGTTATCCGCGTTCCACGTGACCAGGAATTTTGCTCTGGATGCTTCCCACGGGTTCACTGCCGTGTTCTGCGAGGACCAGGCTCCGCTCTGGACGTTTTCTACGGGGTCAAAGAGTGACGTTATCCGCGTTCCACATGACCAGGAATTTTGTTGATTGTATCCGCATTTCACGGAGTTGGGTTTTGACTTTCGGTGATCTGTACACCGCCGAGTCATGGAACTGGGAATTGCCGCTGTTCCGCTTCTCTTGATGTTGTGTCCGTTGTGACGAGACGAGTGTTGAGACGATCTCTAGGTCACCTGTGGCCCGTCGAGATTTGGCCTCTTCTTTTGATGAAACCTGGTGAGGAGGAGTGTGATTCCTTCTTCGTTTGCACCCCTGGATTGTATACAGGGATTGATGTAATATCACCTGTAGGGCATAAATTTAATTTTTATTTTATCTCTTTTTCCATGATACTCTATCATTTCAGCTTTTATATCGCGAAGGTCGCGATTGCCCCATCATTTCGGCTATTTTTCGCGGTGCCCAATCATTTCGGCTATTTATTTTATTTTTTACTCGCTGCTTTTTATTGCGAGTTGCCCAATCATTTCGGCTATTTTTCATGCATACATTTTTACTTGCTGATTTTGTCGCAAGTTGCCCCATCATTTCGGCTATTTCGTATGCATGTGTGGCTTGTTAGCTTTTCGCTGCAAGCTTGGATTTATACACCGATTTTGGCATCAGTACCGCTACAACTGGGATATTGCCAGGAGCGAATCATCATTTGCCTCTGTCGATGTTAAACAAAGGTGGCTTAGTAAACAGGGTTAAGGGTCCTGTCGACTAAGGCTTTTGACTTCATGAGCCGTAAGGGTCTCACAAAGGTATTTCTCCCTACAAGTCGTGAGGATCTTGCAGGTGTGTTTTCTCCTTGGAAATCGTGAGGATTCCTAAGTGCATGTCCTCTTGCAAGTCGTAAGGATCTTACAAAAAGGTTTTCTCCTTATAAGTCGAGAGGACTTACAGGGGTTGTTTGCCATATGAACATATCCCTAGTCACGGATGGGACTTGGTTAGGGCAATGTTTATTCGCGCTCGTGGATTGTATACAAGGGTCAGTATTGAGCCACTTGTAGGGCATAAATTGAAGGTTGTGGGGGTTGCTTAAGCACAGGTTTAGGTCTCTATGACTTAAGACTTTCAAATCCTATGAGCCGTGAGGGTCCCATAAGAGAGTTCTCCTTACGAGTCGTGAGGATCTCGCAAGTGTAATTTCTCCTTAGGAATCGTGAGGACTCCTAAGTGTGTTGCTTCCTTGTGAGTTATAAGGATCTCACGCGGGTGGTTTCTCCTTACAAGGTCGTGAGGACCCTGCAAGTGCCCTTTAACGAAGTTGCTGTTAGTTATATGTATGCCCTAGAGGCCATTACTGTACATAGGATGTATATTGTAGTGGATGCTGGGACATATATAGGGAGGACTTTCTTGCTCGACATGATAGTATGCTATCTGGTTGCTCTTTACCTTAACGTGTATACTGATTGTCTCTCTGTTACATGTTGGTAAAGCCCTTAGGATGTGTACTTGACTACCTGGACTATGATGCGGATCATACTAGTGGGGACATGGTAGTCCATAAGTACATCCTTCAAACTCCCTAGTCGTGGGTGTATCGAGACGGGGCATCGATATACCAGAGTAGACTAGCGTATACCTTCTTGACCCATACAGATGGGCGATGGATGATCCCATATCCATTGGTGTTTGACATCAGAGATGATATACGGGTGCTCAGTGGAGACTGGGTACACTGGACGGACTCGCCGAGAACTCCCAGATGGTATTATACCTCACGTCAGATGGCAGTTCTCTGGTGACACTGGTACAGAGTAGTCTGTTGACCCGAGATCGTCATAGAGTCTTGTGTGGTTCCCACTGTGCTTTGATTTCCATCTTACCACGTCCAAGAGGGCGTGCAAAATGGTGGTTTTTGGGTACAGTCCCGAGTCACATGGAGGCAATGAGCGATAGGAGGGGATTCGTCTTTCCCGGTATAGGGAGTTGATGTTGCGCTGTGTTCGATTGGCTATAACCGGAAATCCCTGGCCAGGGTTGCTGAGATTTACTGGTAAGTGTTACCAGTAGTTTCTCGAATTGTTATAGATCTCATATCGACACGACTTATCAAGCTATTGGGGTCTGACGTTTACCACCCCTAGGCGAGATATGCGACATATCAGACGATCAGACCGGACTGTACGGTAGTGTTACTGGTTGGATTCACTGGAGTGTGAGCGGGCTTGCTCGTCGATCTTCAGATCGCTCAATACCCGGGTGGCCGTTACGTTTAGCAGACCGCTTGCGGCTTGTAGGTGTTTGATATGATCATCATCTGCTGCCGGCGTATTGACGAGTCTTTAGAGTCCTACACAGAGATTTCCTGGCTCAAGCGAAACGAAATAGGAGCGCATATGAGATATGTGCGGGACCGAGAATAATGCGTGTATGTGATACCGTATTTCATTCTCGCGATGAATGTGTCGAATGGTTATATGCGATATAACCTAGTTATCGAATCGAGGGTTGATTCGATAAACCGATACATTGGATACTAGTCGGTTATATGCGATATGACCGGATCGTTAAATCAAGTGTTGATTTAATGATTTAATGCATGATAATATATTTGATATATTACTTTGCACTAACTAGTATTGGTTCACTTAAGATGGATTTTCTCACTCGGATGTGCACATTGTATATGTGATATACTTTTTGTGCACTTGATTGTATCATATTTGATGATACATGTTTGCTTGAGTTTGTGTAAAGATTGAACCATGGCTATTTAAATGATTAGGGTTTACATTTTCATATCTATTTATTTATTTATTTATTATGGAAATGATAATGAGAAGAATGGTTGCTAGTTTTGTTTTATTCTTTGAACCTTCATGAAGCATTGACTTTAGTCAACCATTCTTATCTCATCCTTAACCCTAACCATTCCAACTAACCTTGGTTTAATCTCTACACCTAACCATGGTTTGCTTATGATAAGAATTGATTTTCTTTTCTATTTTAAATTATTCTTATCATAACAATTATCATCATCTTCTTGCTTTCTTCTTCTTCTTCACTTCATGAAGAAAGCTTCACTTCATCAATGGTGATTGATGAATTAGAGTGAGAAATCCAATTCTAAAGTCTACCCACTTCCTATTTCTTCATCCTCTACCTCTTGCCAAGTAGTAGAGTGTGTTTCCTTCACAAGTTTTCATGGCTTGGTGAAGGTGGAGCTTGATCTAGTGATGCTTCGACGTAGATCATCTTCGGCACGTCGTCGATGACCTAGCCCGCTTGTTCTCCGATGAAGCCGACGCTAGAGCCCGGGATTGCATGAGGACAGCGAGGAGACTTCATTGCGGAGCCGTGGAGGTGGAGCACCGGATCTACAAAGGTTGTATTTCCGTATTCTTATAGTTAAGTATTAACTAGTTTGCTTTTCGCCTAGAAATCTAGCCAACGATCCGTACACTAGGGTTTCTCGGCACCGTAATTTTTGAAATTGGCATGGTTGATGCCTTGTGAGACCTCTAGAGAGTGCCTAGGAACCCTACAGTGGTATCAGAGCCTAGCTAGAGCCTTAGGCGAAGTCCAGACGGAATTTGAAGTCCGAACGAACCCGAAACCCCAAACCAAACTTGCTCTCTGTCCTTTTTTCAAAAACTGGGATTTTTCCAAATTAAAAATTCGTAAAAAATTCAGAAGGGAATTCTTAGAATTACGGCGCAAAAATTTATTCATGAACAGTGAAAACGGCGGCGGAACCGCGGTAGAAGCCTGGCTTCTGCGGCGGTTCCGCGGCAAAATGGTGACGTCATCCTCCACTTTTTGCACAGTAATTCATGTTTTCTGATGCTGAGTTTTCTGGGAATTTTTAATATTTATTCAAGAGTTGAATTTTCTGGGGTTGTTTTGGGGATTCGGTGTTTCGATCGGAGTATCAAATTTTGTCTATGTGGCTTTCCGGATAAATTATAGAATATGTTAAAAAGTTCGACCGGATATAAATACCCAATTTTTCCCCTGTCGGGAAATTTCCAAGTGTTGGATTTTTCCGTAGTTTAACGACGTTCTAAGTAGTGCAAGTAACGCGATGGTCCCTCTAGAAGACAACAAACCTTAACTCGATTATGTGACCGTCTTGAACTGCCCTTTGAACCTTCGGGTTTGGGGCAGTACGGCGTGCCACATGTGAGGCGTTGGCTTGACCCTTCTACGGCTGGACCGTTGGTACTGAGGCACGAACTGAATGTTGTTAGACTTATTTTATGTGTTGATCTGTATCGGGAAAACTTGGGTGTTCGAATATTCAATCGGAAAGTTTAACATTTTCTGTTTATCTGGAATGGGATACAATAATTGGAATTCACAAAAGTTATGATATAACTGAATGAATGTTATAAACATAGCACTTTAGTCTCACTTGATCGGTTGCCACGGAATTTTCATGTGATCAAAAGTCCGTCGCAATCACGTAGTGTACGCGGATACTCGCCGGGTAAACTTAATAGACAGCCTCACTCCATAGCCCCGACCAAGTGACTGTAGGAGAACCCCGTCGCCGAAAGCATCCGTTCGGGTGCTCGCGGTAGCGGTGTTCCGCCTTGGTGCACTTCGTCGACGGTATCGGGGGTGCGGCCGTCTACTGAAATTTGCGACGAGCATTCGATCAGGATGTCGGGAATCCTATTGAATTGCCCGACTTGGTATTGAAAAGTGTTTTCGATGTTGAGACTAAAATGCGGGGTTTATAATTGTTAGGCATGCGATGTCTAAAGAATTCATTTGGTCAGGCATGCGATGTCTGAGGTGATTGCGGATTCCAACTGTTGTAGTTTTACACTTTCTTTTCTGTGACCGTAAGTGTAATATGTGATATCGCCGGTTTCGTTGCTATATGTCAACGACAATTGGGATGCGCATATTTACTTACGTTGATGACATGTGATGTTATGTGTTGCTGGATATGTTATATTGGATCGTCGTGTTTGAATAGCCGGGGGTTTTTATGTGAGATGAGTGTTTTTCATTTTCATTCATGTAAAAACTTGTATGTAATATTCTTTTATTGGGGCGCTTCCAGGTAGCGGAAGTTGTCACCGTTGATGTATATTATTTACTTTTCCGCACTAGGATAGACCCAAGGATGAGGGCACAAGTAACCGGGTTCTGGAGTCCAGAGGGAGACCAACTCGAGGAGTCGAGTCCGAGTCTCCTAACTCTAGAATTGGTAGGGTTTCTTGCCGCTCTCGTAGGGGTCTAGGGGTGTGGGTTTGGCTATTCATCACGACCGGGGAATCCGTGTTTTATACTGGCTCGTATTGAAAACACGAACGTCCTAGTATATCCAATATTTCATATGTTTCTTCTGCTGCGATATCTGTGATGTGATCATGTGATGTTCTGTGATAGATACTTTATATAGTATATATGATATATTATATAGATGTTACTTATGTTTTACACCCGCGCTAGCCCTGCCCCGCTCTGCCGTTAGTTACCTAACCTAACGGTGCATGAGGGGACATCGAGGCGAATGCGGATGGCATAAGTGTACGTCGTATTTATCTGTGATGTTTAGGCATTTAAATGATGGGACTTCATTAATGAGATTAATGAAATAAAAGAAACCTAAGATGTTGTAGAATCGAATTTCAAAATAAAACAGGTAGCTACAGTTCTTGCTTTGCACAGCGGTATATATGATATATCCTGCACCTTATTCGATAAGGAAAGGACCGAGATCCCTTCACCGGGAGTGACTCCTTTAGCAATAACTGGCAGATGCTACACACTCGGTTTGTCTTTTGATTGCTTTTAAGAGTTTTTGCTTTGCACAGTGATATATATGATATATCTCGCACCTCATTCGACGAGGAAAGGACCGACGATCCCTTTACCGGGAGTGACTCCTTTAGCAAAACTAGAAAAGCCTCAAAAGCACTCCATTTTAAAATCATTTGATTCTATAACGATATCAAGTTCATTACGCAATAGGTTTTCAGAAAAACCTGTCGTAGCCCTCCATCATTTCAGATAAGTGCTGTTTAGTATTCGTGCTGCGTTTGTTGGCCTCCGTCAAGGCGCAGTGTGCGGTAGCTAACCAGTATTTATCTGCTTATGCATATGATGCAGATTGAGTTAGGGTAGTCGTGCGACCTTGTTGGCCTCCATCAAGGGTCGTGCGGGTGGGTTTGATTCAATCAAGAAATGATGGGTTGAACTTGACTAGTAGCCTATGGTTTGTTGGCCTCCGTCAAGGTCATAGGGTGCTAGGGGCAAAATATTATCGGGAATTTCAAGTGTTGAAATTTGCAATGAGATTGCATACTTTCTATGAGATAGTTGGATCCCGATACCCGCTGCGAGTAAGAGTTACTCCTGGGAGAGTTTTATGCATTACAATTAGCCGATCAAGTAGGTGTCTAGAAAGGTGTCAACGGGGTTACGCCTCTGGGAAAAACGAGGTTTACATTAATTAGGTTCGTGCGAAAGCACGGGGGACCTCCCTCAAAGTACCGACACTGGCCTGGCTGAAAGATTGGCGAACTTGTAGTGTGTAATTAATCCCGGCTAGTCTTTCCTTTTAAGGTTTGAAGGAAGATTTGATAAAAAGCAGTGGGAGCCATCCTGATTAGATAAAATAATAACCAATCTATTCTTGCAAGAGCGCACGCTGAGTGTTTTCTTCTCTCTCTCTCCTGGTAGCGACCATATCACGCCTTAATCAAGATAATAAAACGGATTATTGACCGAACCCGCTTGTTATACTGAGCTGGGGAACGTTGGTCCCGCTCCAACTTATAATTGTTATAAGACAGAGCAGGAAATTGGGGATTACCAGAATTCCCGTGCCGCCCAAACGAAGAGAGTGCATGCTGATGCATCATCTTCGGGTGTGTTCTTTATACAGAACTGTTTCTCTATTCTCTACGTCCTGGGTATTTGATACCAGATCAGGATCCCAGATATGTAATCTGTTACATAGGGCTACAGAAAGGTAGAGAACTGAGAACGGGTGATAAGTTTCATGAGGCAGAAAAAAGGGGCAAGAGTTGCAGCCAAGTCTGTTGGTCACTGTCACCCTGTATTACCAATACATTGATTCTGAACAAATGTTATTAGATACCGAACCTGATATACAAAATCATATCAGTCTCTTTATTAGTAAAGAAATGATAAAATTTTGTATTGCTGGATAATGTTTTGAACATTTCCTATATCAAAAGTTGATCGGTTCAGGCACGTTATCTAAAAGCATTGATGTTCTAAATCAAACTGCAGTTCTTAGTATATGGAACACACACAAGAGGAAGAGTTCAGAAATGAACGAATTCTTCTTGAGGTATTGTAGACTAGGTCATATCAATGCGACCCGAAAAGCTAAGTTCCACATAGATGCATATTTAAATCTGTTTGAATTTACATCTTGTGAAACTTGCCAGTCATGTCACAGAGATAAGATGACCACAGCTCCGTTTATTGGAAACGGAGAAAGAGTTAGTGAACTCTTGGGATGATACATGTTGATGTATAAAGGTCCCCTGTCTACACATGCCAAGACCGGTTCTTTGTACTTAATTACATTCTCTGATAATCTTTCAAGATTCAGACCTATGTTCCTGTTAAAACACAAGTCCGAACCTTTTGAGATATTCACAGAATATAAGTTAGAAGTAGAGAACCAAAATACGGGTATAAGTATTATGTCCTTTGATGTGATCAAGGAGGAGAATACGTGAGCACGGAAATCCTGGACTATTCTAAAGGAGAATGAGATTCTCTCTCGGCATTACTCCTCCGAATACACCATAGAACGATGGTATATCGGGGCGGAGCAATCACACCCTATATGATATGGTGTGCTCTATGATGAGTACTACTGAGTTTCCTGTTTCCTTTTTGGGAGTTATGCACTTGAGAAGCTGCATACCTATTGAATAGGGTTCAAATCAAATCAGTTGCCTACCGCTTCATATGTGATATGGTATGGGAAGAGCCCATGTCTTAAGCCAGTTAAGATTTGGGGTTGTCCGGCCTATGTCTAAAAGCAAAATCCGGACAAGCTCGAGGCAATGTAAGTTATGTAGAACTGGAAATGTTCCAGCTATACAAACTGCAGCTGATGATTTGATAGAACCAAAGGATTCAATAGTTACCAACGAACCTCAGCCTCTCCGCCGATCTAGTGAGGTTCCTCACCCGCCTGAGAGATACTTCGGTTACTCTATGACAGTGGGAGCGAGGATTGCATCATGAGATGATGACCCAACTAGATTCGAGCTGGCCATCAGGAGTAAGACTCTATAAGAATGGCTGGATGCTTAGTGATCTGAGATGGAATCCTTATACACCAACAAAGTATGGTCTTTGGTTGCTATATCTGAAGGGTTAAATCCCCATCAGGAGCAAGTATATCTTGAGAAGATTACTTGGTGTACATCGAAAAGTTGAGACTTTCAAAGCTAGACTTGTTAAAAGTTTGCATCATTTACCAGGCGTGGATTATGATGAAACCTTTTTCAAGTAACCAAGCTTAAGTCCATCCAGATCCTACTTGTCACGGCTACATACCATGACTACGATATCTGGTGGTTGGGTGTCATGACTGCTTTTCTGAATGATATTTTGGAAGAGAACGTCTATAAGTACACAGCCAGAGGGCTTCGTAGACAGTGGGAGCAGCGGAAACGTGTGCAAGATACTTTATAGGATAAAGCAGGCATCGCGGAGTTGGAACATCTGTTTTGATGAATTAGTCAAAGAGTTTGACATCATCAAAATGGTAGATGAACCTTGTATAAACAAAAAGGTAGTAGGGAGTATGGTGACGATCCTCGTAGAGTACGTGGATGACATACTCTTGATGGGGAAGGAGTTTCCTATGCTACGCTCGGTCAATCTCCTCTTATCACCATAGTTCTCCATATAGGATCGAAGTGATACATCCTAAATCCTGGATTTTGGATCTATGAGATAGATCTAAATGGATGTTAGGATACTCACTAGTTGTAGTGAGATGGTATCAATCGACCCTGGGGAGAATCACTGGAATGGTTCCAGAGTGATAAAGACGACTGAATGTCAGTCACAGGCATTGTCTATACCCTCAGTAAAGGGACGGTATGTTGGAAGAGTTCCAAGCTAGATACCGTGACATACTAGACGATAAAGGCAGGATACATCGCTACTTAAGATGCTACCAAAGAGGATGTTTGGGTGTATATTGGTTCATGAGATGAACTATGTTCCTCCCATTGTGTGACAATGGAGTTGTGGCTTATGCCAAGGAACGCCGGTCCCATCAGTGATCCAGACATATTCTAAGGCAGTATCATTTGATCATGGAGATGGTTGATCTCCAGGGAGATCGAGGCTAGGAGAGTAGACTCAGAGGACAACACAGCGGATCCACTCACAAAGGCCTGTTCCCAGAGAGAGACTTTTATGGGATGGTTGAGTATGAGATACTACAACCACTGCTACAGATGGCCCTAGTGCAAGTGGGAGATTGTTAGTTATATGTATGCCTTAGAGGCCATTACTGTACATAGGATGTATATTGTAGTGGATGCTGGGACATATATAGGGAGGACTTTCTTGCTCGACATGATAGTATGCTATCTGGTTGCTCTTTACCTTAACGTGTATACTGATTGTCTCTCTGTTACATGTTGGTAAAGCCCTTAGGATGTGTACTTGACTACCTGGACTATGATGCGGATCATACTAGTGGGGACATGGTAGTCCATAAGTACATCCTTCAAACTCCCTAGTCGTGGGTGTATCGAGACGGGGCATCGATATACCAGAGTAGACTAGCGTATACCTTCTCGACCCATACAGATGGGCGATGGATGATCCCATATCCATTGGTGTTTGACATCAGAGATGATATACGGGTGCTCAGTGGAGACTGGGTACACTGGAAGGACTCGCCGAGAACTCCCAGATGGTATTATACCTCACGTCAGATGGCAGTTCTCTGGTGACACTGGTACAGAGTAGTCTGTTGACCCGAGATCGTCATAGAGTCTTGTGTGGTTCCCACTGTGCTTTGATTTCCATCTTACCACGTCCAAGAGGGCGTGCAAAACGGTGGTTTTTGGGTACAGTCCCGAGTCACATGGAGGCAATGAGCGATAGGAGGGGATTCGTCTCTCCCGGTATAGGGAGTTGATGTTGCGCTGTGTTCGATTGGCTATAACCGGAAATCCCTGGCCAGGGTTGCTGAGATTTACTGGTAAGTGTTACCAGTAGTTTCTCGAATTGTTATAGACCTCATATCGACACGACTTATCAAGCTATTGGGGTCTGACATTTACCACCCCTAGGCGAGATATGCGACATATCAGACGATCAGACCGGACTGTACGGTAGTGTTACTGGTTGGATTCACTGGAGTGTGAGCGGGCTTGCTCGTCGATATTCAGATCGCTCAATACCCGGGTGGCCGTTACGTTTAGCAGACCGCTTGCGGCTTGTAGGTGTTTGATATGATCATCATCTGCTGCCGGCGTATTGACGAGTCTTTAGAGTCCTACACAGAGGTTTCCTGGCTCAAGCGAAACGAAATAGGAGCGCATATGAGATATGTGCGGGACCGAGAATAATGCGTGTATGTGATACCGTATTTCATTCTCGCGATGAATGTGTCGAATGGTTATATGCGATATAACCTAGTTATCGAATCGAGGGTTGATTCGATAAACCGATACATTGGATACTAGTCGGTTATATGCGATATGACCGGATCGTTAAATCAAGTGTTGATTTAATGATTTAATGCATGATAATATATTTGATATATTACTTTGCACTAACTAGTATTGGTTCACTTAAGATGGATTTTCTCACTCGGATGTGCACATTGTATATGTGATATACTTTTTGTGCACTTGATTGTATCATATTTGATGATACATGTTTGCTTGAGTTTGTGTAAAGATTGAACCATGGTTATTTAAATGATTAGGGTTTACATTTTCATATCTATTTATTTATTTATTTATTATGGAAATGATAATGAGAAGAATGGTTGCTAGTTTTGTTTTATTCTTTGAACCTTCATGAAGCATTGACTTTAGTCAACCATTCTTATCTCATCCTTAACCCTAACCATTCCAACTAACCTTGGTTTAATCTCTACACCTAACCATGGTTTGCTTATGATAAGAATTGATTTTCTTTTCTATTTTAAATTATTCTTATCATAACAATTATCATCATCTTCTTGCTTTCTTCTTCTTCTTCACTTCATGAAGAAAGCTTCACTTCATCAATGGTGATTGATGAATTAGAGTGAGAAATCCAATTCTAAAGTCTACCCACTTCCTATTTCTTCATCCTCTACCTCTTGCCAAGTAGTAGAGTGTGTTTCCTTCACAAGTTTTCATGGCTTGGTGAAGGTGGAGCTTGATCTAGTGATGCTTCGACGTAGATCATCTTCGGCACGTCGTCGATGACCTAGCCCGCTTGTTCTCCGATGAAGCCGACGCTAGAGCCCGGGATTGCATGAGGACAGCGAGGAGACTTCATTGCGGAGCCGTGGAGGTGGAGCACCGGATCTACAAAGGTTGTATTTCCGTATTCTTATAGTTAAGTGTTAACTAGTTTGCTTTTCGCCTAGAAATCTAGCCAACGATCCGTACACTAGGGTTTCTCGGCACCGTAATTTTTGAAATTGGCATGGTTGATGCCTTGTGAGACCTCTAGAGAGTGCCTAGGAACCCTACAGTTGCGCCCTTTCAGGTTTTCACAAACACCCGCCGGTAGTCCTGCTGTTTTTACTCACGGAGCCCTTTCAGGTTTTCATCCGTGCCCATTTCGCTTATGGACATACCGTTTTTTATTTCATTATATTTTTTTTCTCTTTTTATTTTTTTTTATATATATTTTGTATCGGCTTTGAGATGCTGCAATCCACCGTAGTTTATCGACATCTCGGTCAACAGCCAGTTTTAGGACATAGTGGTCCATTGTTAGTTTAAGAACGTTTTCGGTCCGTTATTAGTTTAAGGATGTTTCGGTCCATCGTTAGTTTAAGGACATTTCGGTCCGTCGTTAGTTTAAGGACATTTCGGTCCGTTATTGAAGAAGGCCGGTTACTACTTAGAGTTCGGGCTTAGGAAGATAGCGAGCGGACATGGTCGTCGTCATCTATCATTGACCTAGGCCTTAACCCGTCAGGCGTAGTATTTCTTCAGGAAGCGACCATTTATTGGTCTGAAAGGTCTTTCACCGTGTATATCCATGAGCAGATACGCTCCTCCCTGGTAGACCTTGTCTATTATGTACGGGCCTTCATAGTTCGGCTCGAATTTTCCCCGCTTGGCGCGATTGGGGATCATAGGTCTTTTGACCACTAGCACCAGTTCACCTTGGCGGAATTTCCTCGGCCTGGTCAATCTTTCATATGAGCGCGTCATCTTTGCTTTGTAAGCCTCCAAATTTTGTTGCGCTATGAGCCGGGTTTCATCAAGGGCGTCAAGCTCCTCAAGCCGAAGGTGAGCATTGTTCCCGCCAAAATTTTGGCTCAAAACCCGTTCCAATAACAAATAAATAAATAAATAAATAATAATAAAGGAGAAAACCTCCCTTTCAGAGCAAAGCTCTGTTCAAATCTCAAGGCGGGAAATGAAGCAATGCTTCTGTTTCCCCCAATCAGAGCAAAACTCTGTTTTAAAAGATAATAAAAATCAAATCTTAAAATAAAGAAGCAACGCTTCAGCTAACTTGCGCTCTGCGCTGCGCGACACGTGGCAGCGCAGTGCGCTGCGCTCTGCGCTGCGCGACACGTGGCCGCGCAGTTGCGCTGCGCAGGTGCGCTGCGCGACACGTGGCAGCGCAGGTGCGCTGCGCGACACGTGGCAGCGCAGTTGCGATAGCGCAGTGCGCTGCGCGACACGTGGCAGCGCAGTTGCGCTGTGCTCTGCGCTGCGCGACACGTTGCGCTAGCGCCGTTGCGCTGCGCGACACGTATCAAGCATAGATACGTCTGCGCTAAACAGAATTAAAATTCCAGTAAGATCTTTTCGTTCTTGTTAAAACAAGAAGATTGTCTTCTGTAAAACAGAAGCGCTTGGATCAAAAATCCAACGGTGGGGAAAAATCCCCAAATCACTCAGAGAATGATCTTTTTAACAAATTTAACAAATTAATGGGCACTATAAAAAGGCCTCTAGACCCCAAGTCTAAAAGAACAAAAAAACACAACTCAGAGAGACAAAAAAAACTCAGAAACAGAGAGAGAACTCTATAGACTTTTGAGAAGAACTCAAGAAGAGAAAAAAAAGGTAAAAACCTTTATAAAAAGAAGAATTTCTTCTGAATAGATCATTGATCTAAGAACAAGATCAAGGATCTTCAATAAAAAATATAATAAATAACAAAAGCATTGCTTTTTTATGAACCATTGGTTCTGGAATCTTAAACATTCTTTTCTTGAATCCAAAATTGGATCAAGTAATTAAAACAGTGCCTTGCACTTGCAGATCTGCACTGTTGTGCTCCTGGGTTGGCGCAAGCCACCAGATAGCGCCACGTGTCAACACCATAACCACTTGCGCTATGCGCTTTTAAGATAGAGTATTGCTCTCTGAAGTTGGCGCAACTCACCAGAGCGCGCCACGTGTCAGCAGCGCAACAGCGCAGCGCACTGGTGCAACGCATTGCGCTTGTGCTCACCAGAGCATGACACGTGTCACCTCCACATGCGCTTGCGCTCATTAATTAGCGCAGAGCGCCTGACAGGACACGTGGCATTCTGTCAGATTAATTGATGCACTGCATCATTAAAAAGAAGGGCTGCGCCCAATTAAAAAGGCCTGACGGGCCTAGTAAATGCTATGCATTATTTTCAAAAAGGGCAAAGCCCAAACAAAAACAGATGCAATGCATCATTCTTTTTTAAAAAGGGGGCAGAGCCCAGATAAGGGTCTGTCAGACCAGAACAGATGCTCTGCATCATTTATAAAGGGACTGAGCCCAAATTAAAAGGCCTAGCAGGCCAGAATAAAATGCTATGCATAATCAAACATGGGCAAAGCCATAGCACAGGCCTAATAGGCCAAAAATCAAGAAAAACGTTCAATATTCTCAACTGGACTTAGCCCAATCATGGCCGTAAGTCCTCAAACTAAATTGATTGAGCAAGACTGCTCTCCTAAATCAATTTACATCTGGTTCAAGGGTACATCTCCGAACTCCTCTGACCCCTGTTGTTGTAACCCTTCAACGACGTCAGAGAGGTGACGGGTCCTAACGGCCATACATAACATGGACCACCACGTCCCTAAACTGGAACATGGACCACCACGTCCCTAAACTGGCAACGGACCACTACGTCCCTAAACTGGAACAATAGATCCCCTAAATGCTCTTTTGTCGGATCTAAACGATCCCGTTTAAGTTGATCTTAGCCTCAAACATGGCTAACGTATCCTTAAACCGTCGAACAGACTTTAGTCCCAAATCGGACTATTGACCCACCAATCAACTTTGGTTCAAGGGTACATCTCTGAACTCCTCTGACACCTATCGTTGTAATCCTTCAACGACGTTAGAGAGGTGACGGGTCCCGACGACCATACATGCAATGGACCACTATGTCCCTAAATTGGAACAATAGAGCCCAAATGCTCTTTTGTCGGATCTAAACGATCCAGTTAAGTCGATCTTAGTCTCAAATCGGACTAACGCATCCTTAACAAACGTTTAAGTCGATCTTAGCCTCAAATATGCCTAACGTATCCTTAAACTAAAACACCAAACCCAAATCTAAGAAAATACGGATTTGGACTAATCCACGTCCTACGGACGACGACATAAATTAGTCTCCGTATACAATCCACGGGCAACCACAAACAAAACAAACACTCACGACACGAAGTGAAATTCTGGAGAAGGAGAAAGTTGTTACCGCGATGCGGTAGCGTAATTAACTGCAGGGGCTTGCGCCTGCAGGGAAGAGCGTCTCCACAATCAAAAACCCCTCAAGCGAGGGGGAATCTGACGAAGTCTGCTACATCGGCCGCATCCGTCTAAACCTCCGATACACGGTGCCATAAATCAACTTGGCATCTTCGGAGAGGTGGACGGATAAAACCAAACAGCATTTGCCCCGAATCTCAGGCAAGACGTCCATGTCTTGGCCGCCGTTCGGAGGGGAACAAGCATTTTCTTCGTCCGTCAGCTCGTAGTGGATTGCCACTCGTAGAGAGGGTAACTCTATCTCGAGGGGGAGTACCGCTTTTGTACCGAATACCAACGCGTATGACGTTGTGTTCATGGTCGTTTTGAACGTAGTTCGATATGCCCAGAGAGCTTCTTGCAGTCTCTCGTGCCAGTCCTTTTTGTTTTGGGACACTGTCTTCTTCACGATCTTTGTCAAGGTTTTGTTGAAAGCCTCGGCTAGACCGTTAGCCCGCGGATTATAAACTGAGGAATATCTCCAGTCTATGTTGTGTTGCTGCGCGAAGCGACTAATCTTGTGGCTTCTGTAGGCTGGTCCGTTATCGGAAATGATCCGTCGCGGAGTTCCAAACTGATAAAGGACGTGCGTCTTGAAGAAATGGAGAATATTTTCCGTCTTCACTTCCCTTAACGGCACTGCTTCTGCCCATTTGGAGAAGTAATCAGTCGTCGCCAGGATGAAACGATGTCCCTTGGATGATTCTGGTTCGATGGGGCCGATTATGTCAGTTCCCCACATTTCGAACGGCCAACTAGCCACCGTTGGATGTAGAGGATTTGGATGCTGATGGATAAAGTCCCCATGGATCTGGCACGAGTGGCATTGCTTCGCATACTCGAGGCAGTCCTGGATCATTGTGGGCCAATAATAACCCATTCGTTTGATCTTCAGCTTCATCTTCGGGACTGCTTGGTGTGAACCGCAGAGTCCATCGTGAACTTCCTGAATGACTCTTTTCGCTTCGTCAGGTCCCAGGCATCTCAACCATAAAGAGTCAAATGACCTCTTGTACAGAGTATTATTGACGAAGGCGAAGGACAGAGGTCGTTTCACAAGCTGATGTCTTGAGGACGTATCTTCAGGCGTTCGAAGGGATTTGAAGTAGTTTATGAAGACTTCTCTCCAATCTCCGACCTTCTTTTGGTCATTTATTTGCAGGGCCGTCTGCTCAGTTGCTCCCCTTTCTTCAGGTGATTAAGGAGATATTCCTGCAGGGGCAAGTACTCGACGGCTTTGTACCATGATCCTGACGTCATCGAGGTTCTCATCAGCCAGTTCTTTAGCGAGCTCGGCTAATGCATCCGCTTTGCTATTTTCGGCACACGGTATGCTTTCTAAGGTGTAGGAGGGGATTTGAGTCAGTAGTCGCTGTACTCTCTCGCCATACTTTGCCAGCTCTGGCTTGCATGTTTGGTAATCGTCGTTTACTTGATTGATGACCAGTTGGGAATCTCCGTATATAAGGAGGTTTTCAATTCCCATGTCGATGGCGATCTCGAGGCCTGCTATCAAAGCTTCGTATTCAGCCTCGTTGTTCGTCCTCGGCTCTGTCAAGGAGAAAGCAAAGCGCATTATCCCTTCCTGTGGAGTTACGAAGATGAGACCCACCCCTGATTTGATTATAGGGGTGCTTTGTTTGCGCTTCTTCACGGAAGATGCTCCATCGAAATAAAGCTCCCATTGGATATTACCACCGTCGATCGCATCAAACGCGTGTTCGTCTGGCAGTTCGCAATTCAGAGGGGAATCAGCCGGTATCGGATGCTCAGCTGGGAAGTCGGCGATGGCCTGGACTTTCACTGCCTTGAGAGGCTGATATGTTATCGAGAACTCCATCAAGAGCAGGGCCCATTTAGCAAGTCGACCAGTCAGTATGGCCTTCAACATTAAATACTTAAGGGGGTCCACCTTCGATATGAGACAGATTTCATGCGCCAACGCATAGTTCCTGAGCTTGGTTATCGTAAAGATCAATGCCAGGCAGTGTTTTTCAATGGGGGAGTAGTTGCTTTCTGCCCCCAGTAGAACTCGACTTAAGTAGTAGAGTGCTCTTTCTTTCCCTTGATCATTCTCTTGCGTCCATAATGCGCCTAAGGAACCTTCGAGGGCGGTTGTATAAAGAATGAGGGGCTTTCCCTTGACCGGAGCAGCCAACACTGGCGGGTTCTGCAGGTATTGCTTGATCTCGTCTAGCGCGCTTTGGAATTTTTGGTCCCAGACGAACGGGGTTCCCTTCTTCATCAGGTGACTGTAGGGGCGGCATTTTCCTGAAAGGTTGGCTATAAATCGCCGGATGTATGCGAGCTTCCCCTGGAGAGACCGCAATTGTTTGAGAGTTCTTGGCGGTGGCATTTCTATGATCGCCTTGATCTTCGACGGATCTATCTCAATGCCTCGGTGCCGGACAATGAATCCTAGGAATTTGCCTGAGGACACCCCGAACGCGCATTTGAGAGGGTTCATCTTCAAGTTGTATCGCCGAAGGCGTTGAAATACAGTCTTTAGATGCTCGAGATGTTCCTCGTATGATTTGCTTTTCACGACGAGGTCGTCGATATAGCATTCGACGATTTCATGTATGAGGTCATCGAAGATCTTCGTCATGGCCTTTTGATAGGTGGCACCGGCGTTCTTTAGATCGAAGGGCATCACCTTGTAGCAGAATATTCCCAGAAGGGTCCGAAAAGAGGTATGTTTCTGGTCTTCGGGGTGCATCTTTATCTGATTGTACCCTGATGAGCCGTCCATGAAAGAGAAAACCTCGTGAGCGGACGTGTTGTCTATCATCAGCTCAGTTACCGGTACTGGGAAATCATCCTTCGGGCAAGCTTTATTAAGATCCCGGAAATCCACGCATATGAGCACTGTCCCATTTTTCTTCATTACTGGGACGATATTGGCGATCCAGTCAGGATATTGAACTTCCTGGATAAACCCAGAATCGATCAGCTTCTTGACTTCGGCGTTGATGCTCATCTCGAGCTCGAGCCGCATTCTTCTCGGTGCCTGTTTGACTGGCTTGACGTCCGGGGATATTGCCAATTTATGCACAGCAATTTCTAGATCTAGTCCTGGCATTTCAGAATAGTTCCATGCGAAACAATCTATATGCTGCATAAGCACGTCTTTTAACGCGGCCACCCTTTCTTCAGATAGCAACTCGCTGACGAATGTCGGTCGCGGGTCGTTCGTCGTTCCCAGCTCAATTTTCTTGAGGTTATCTGCAGTAGTATGTATGCCATCTTCCAGTTCCTTCGGCGCTGGCGGAAATTCTGAGATTACCTCGTCATCGCTGTTTTCGAAGCACAAGGGAAAGTCATCTATATTCTCGGGCTCTTCTTTTGATACCGTTATCATACGACAAGTACAAGCTCGCTTCCAAGACCGATGTGGATCTGGTTCTGCTCTTGTGGCTTTGGGTTCGTGCTTTTGTGGCGGCGTTACCCTCCAGCTGTCGGATAGAGCAAATTTGCCTTGCTGGTGTTGGTTTTCGACCCAGTTCTTGAAGGTGAAGCAGTCTTCGATAGGGTGTCCTATGGCTCGGTGATAAGAGCAATAGCCCGGATGAGAGACCTCATTAGCTTGCTCAGGGTGTTTAGACTTCGGAAGTATAATCATTCGATGTTTTAAAGCGAGGTCAAGTATCTTCCGTGTCTTGTCTCGAGAGAAAGAATACACTCGACTCATCTTCTTCATGAGGGACAAATCCGGACCGCGCAATACCCGATCACATGACTCTTTGATCCTGCGTTGTCGTTATCGACCTTCTTTTCTGCTTTTTGACTTACTTCTGCCTCTGAGTTGGGCTTTTTGCGCAACGGGTTGACAGGGAGGAGCATCTTCGTCTTTCGCAGCTTGTTGAAACAGACGTTGCATCCTGGCTCTCTCGTAGATGGCCATCTCGCGATTATGGTCATCCCGAGCTTTTTGACCCGCTTTCCTGATAAGCTTGTCCATTCTTTCTTCAAATGACGGACTCGGAACTTCGATCGCGGGATCTAGTTTTGATGAAGGGTTGGCATTTCCTGACAGGGCGTCCTCTTCTTCATCGAAGTTATATATGGCATAGCTACCGTGGACTCGTTCCCGTTTCCCGGCTCTCACGTACCCAAGCACAAGCGTTTCCATTCTCCAGTTGGCAATTTGCGCTGAGTCCCAGGGACATCCCAAATCCTGTTATAGAATCGATCTTGTCAAGTATTCTGTTTTAAGGGTACCCCTTGGCGCTTCAATAGCCTTTTCAATCCGTTTGTGTAATATCTGGGCAAACGGATGGGTTGAAGCTTGTCAAGTGTAGAATCCGCGCCATACCAGATCTCTTTCTCCACTCTTGTTTCCGAGGATCGATAGAATAGGATCGCCTTTTCGCCTTTTCGCTTGGGAGGGACGTAAAACGTCTGCAGGTCCTGCACATTGTAAGCTTCAAGTGCATCAAGGTCTTTGTAGTGCTCCCGCGGAATCATGGTAATTTGCAAACTTCGATCATTTCCAGGGGATGCTTGTATTGACGACCGACTGGAGAATACGGCATTAACCTCATCTTCCGAGTCGCTTCCGAAGATCAGTATGGGGGTGGACGGTCCCGGGTTGTTGCGTCGAGACGGCCCAGCGTAAATTATCTCCTCTTCTTCTTCGGTATCACTCCCGAAAACAGGAATGGTGGCGGCGGCTTTGTTCTCTGGTTTGCGACACCTCTCTGTATCCTCGAAATCTGGCAAAAAGTACATTGCATCTTCGTACTTGCGGACTTCGTTCACGGAGAACGGGTTCAGCTCACCTGTTACGGTATACTCGAGACCATCCTTGAAATACTTCATACACTGATGTTGTGTAGAAGGGATGATGTTGTACTCGTGTAACCAAGGACGACCGAGTAGAGCGTTGTAGCAGGTCTTGGCTTCAATGACGTGAAACTTGATGTCCGTGACGAGTAGTCCGAAGCGTAATGTTAGTATTACAGATCCGAGAGTTTGTGACGACTGGGAGTCGAAGCCGGAGATGGTAATTTTATCACGAGCGAGGTGCTGAACGCTTATGCAGATTTCCTTCAACACCCGAACATTAAGGAGATTGACGGAAGACCCATTGTCAACCAAGATTTTGCCTATCTTTATATCGTGGCAATATCCAGAGACGTATAGGGGACGGTTGTGGTCGCACGTCCCAAGGAGCAGGTCTTCGTCACCGAAAGTGATATCGGCCGTGTGCACTTCTTCCAGTTCATCATTCATCCTTTTTTCGGCGAGGAAGGCTTGGAATTGTTCGGGCTCTTGTAGCGCCTTGATTAATGAATCTCTCGCTGTCCCCCTCCGAACAGCAGCCAAGACATGGACGTCTTGCCTGAGATTCGGGGCAGATGCTATTTGGTTTTATCCGTCCACCTCTCCGAAGATGTCAAGTTGATTTATGGCACCATGTATCGGAGGTTTAGACGGATGCGGCCAATGAAGCAGACTTCGTCAGATTCCCCCTCGTTCGAGGGGTTTTTGATTGTGGGGACGCTCTTCCCTGCAGGCGCAAGCCCCTGCAGTTAATTACGCTACCGCATCGCGGTAACAACTTTCTCCTTCTCCAGAATATCACTTCGTGTCGTGGTGTTTGTTTTGTTTGTGGTTGCCCGTGGATTGTATACGGAGACTAATTTATGTCATCGCTCGTAGGACGTGGATTAGTCCAAATCCGTATTTTCTTAGATTTGGGTTTGGTGTTTTGGTTTAAGGATACGTTAGCCTATTTAAGGCTAAGATCAACTTAAACGTTTGTTAAGGATACGTTAGCCTAATCTCCAAACTAAGATCAACTTAACAGGATCGTTTAGATCCGACAAGAGAGCAATTGGCTCTATTGTTCCAGTTTAGGGACGTGGTGGTCCATGTTCCAGTTTAGGGACGTGGTGGTCTATTGGATGTATGGCCGTCGGGACCCGTCACCTCTCTGACGACGTTGAAGAATTACAACGACAGGTGTCAGAGGAGTTCAGAGATGTACCCTTGAACCAGGTGTAAATTAATTTAAGAGGGCAGCCGTGCTCAGTCAATTTAATTTGAGGACTTACGGCCATGATTGGGCTAAGTCCAGTTGAAGATGTTCAACATTTTTATTTGCATTAGGCCTATTAGACCTTAATTAGGGCTCTGCCCCTGCACTGTATTTTATTCTGGCCCCTTTAGGACTTTTAAGTTGGGCTCTATCCCCTTTTTATAATGCAAAGCATTTGTTTTGGTCCATTAGGCCTTTTAATTGGGTTCTGCCCTTTAATAATGCGCTGCATTAATTAATCTGACAGAGTGCCACGTGGCTTGTCAGGCGTTTTGTGCTGATTGAGGAGCGCAAGGCGTAAGTCCATATGGAGGTGACACATGTCATACTCTGGTGAGCGCAAACGCAGTGCGTTGTGCCAGTGCGCTGCGCTGTTGTGTTTCTGACACGTGGCGCGCTCTTCTGCGTTGCGCCAATTCATGAGAGCAGTGCTCTATTTTAACAGCGCATAGCGCAGGTCATTCTGGAGCTGACACGTGGCGCTTTATGGTGGCTTGCGCCAACCCAGTAGCGCAACAGTGCAGATTTACAAGTGCAAGGCACTGGTTTATATTTTGATCAATTTTAGATCAGGGAAAATAAGTTTTTCTTATTTTCAAAGAACCAGTGGTTCATAAAATGTGCATGGCACTATTATTATTATTATTTTTTATTGAAGATCATTGATCTTGTTCTTAGATCAATGATCTATTTAGAAGAAATTCTTCTATTTTAAAGGTTTTTACCTTTTTCTTGAGTCTCTTTTCAAATTTCTTCAGAGTTGAAGTTCTTGATGATTCTTGATGTTCCTCCCTTCTGAATTGGGGTCTAGGGGCCTTTATATAGTGCCCACAAATTTGTTAAGTTTGTTAAAGAGATCATTCTCTGAGTGATTTGGGGAATTTTCCCCACCGTTGGATCTTTGATCCAAGGGCTTCTGTTTTACAAAAGACAATCTTCTTGTTTTAACAAGAACAGAAGGATCTTACTAGAATTTTAATTCTGTTTGGCGCAAATGCGCCAACGCTTGCCACGTGTCGCACAGTGCAGAGCGCAGCGCATCTGCGCAAGCGCAACAGCGCTGCCACGTGTCGCGCAGCGCAAAGCGCAGCGCAACAGCGCTGCCACGTGTCGCGCAGCGCAGAGCGCAGATCATCTGAAGCGTTGCTTTTTTATTAAAATTTGAATTTTATTTGAAAACAGAGCCTTGCTCTGATTGGGGAAACAGAAGCGTTGCTTCATCTCCCGCCTTGGAATTTGAACAGGGCTTTGCTCTGATTGGGGTAAACACTCGCTTCTTGCGATAATAAGAGGGCGTCAAAAATGCTGAGCTGCGAGGGTAGCTTTCTCAGGTGCGCTAGGATGTTGTAGTCCACCTTACTCTTCTTAGGCGGGTCCTTGGCAGTCAGCTTTTTCATAACTTGGTCATCTAAGGTGATATCCTCAGCGACCTTTTCCTTTCCCTTATCTTTTCTAGTTGCGGGTCCGAGATTCTTTTCCGGAAGCGTGCGATTGCGCAGCTGAATGTTTTCGCAGGCCTCTGGTTCTTCCTCTTTTCCCGAGGTGGACTCTTTAAAGAGGGGGCTAAGAGCCAGCTCCTCGTCAGAATCTCTCCCGAATGTGAGCACTTGCGGTCCCCCGGCATTGACCATGTAACAGCTACCGGTAGTTCTTTTGTGTCCTTCAGTCGTGCTTCTCTGCTCCCGACGAGCTCTGCGTTTCATTCGCTTAAAATGTTGCCGATGGGCAACATATCCCTGCCACCATATCTTAAAAGCGTCGCACTCCTCAGTGGGGTGTGAAATCTTCTGATGATATGAGCAGTAATTAGGGTGACTCTCCGCCCCATCGAGCGTGTTTTCTTCCGAGGGTGGTAGTTTCATTCCCATTGACATGGCTTTGGCAAACCTTTTCCTCGTCTTGAATATATTTTTATCCGCGTCGGGTGTCTTTCGATCTGGCGGGAGTGCTTCGACTCTTTCGTTTAGTCGCCTGCATTTGGCTCCTTCTGATGCGGCCATCTCACGCTCCTGGTCGGCTTTACTTTTCAAACGAATCTCGTCTAGAAAAGCGTCGATCATTTCGTCTGTCGGCCATACAAGCTCCGGTTCAGGATCTGCCCCCAGTTTCTTAGTGCCGGGAGTTTTTTCATCGTCGGTAAACGAGTGGGAGATCACATTACAACTCGCCACGTATCCCTCGGATTCATCCGACGAACTCTCCCCCTCATCTTCCTCTTGAAAGACGTGGTTGAGGAACTCTTGGAGTGTGATGGGAGTCCGTGCTTTCTGGTTATATTCTTCCAGCGCGTCAATCTGCTTTTGTAAGTCCGTGCGCTTGTTGCCAGGCTTCACGGGCTTCTTAGCTTTCTTCTTCTTTTTCTTTGAAGATTTCGACGGCTGGTTGTGAGTGCTCGGGCCATCACCACTGATCTTCGGAGTTGGGCGCGGCTTCAGCATCCCTTCAATGATCTGGGGTTCCAGCGGGTTCTTCCACCTGATCGCCGAGCATGTTTTAAGATCGTTCAGCATCCTCTTGGTTTTTGCTGAAAGCACGATTTCCCATGGAGCTTCTTCAATGAAAGAACAAGTTACCCCCGGTGTGTCCGTCTTCTTAGCAGTGTGAGGTTGTGGCGGGTTCACCTTCCACTTCTCGGACAGCGCAAATTTCCCCTGTAGGTATTGATCTTCAATCCATCCTTTAAAGACGAAGCAATCCTCAATCGGATGGCTTACCGTTTGATGGTAAGGACAGTAGTTGGGGTTATTCACCTCACTGGGTTGCGGCGGTCGTCTTGGGTTTGGCAAGTTGATAAACCTGTTGCGTATTGCCAGCTCGAATAGCCTCTTCGTCTTATCCCGCGGGAATGAGTAGGGGCGCTTCATTTTCTCATTGTAATACCGTCGTCTTTCTTCCAGCTGATCCGCCAGCTTTGGGGCATTGGGTTGTTGCTGAGCGTTCGCAACGAAGGTTGCCTTCCCTTTACCTTTGTCATTCCGAGGTTCTGGCTTCGGGGGAGACGGTCTGTGACCCATCTGGTCCATCTGGGCCAACTTGTCGATCAAAGCCTGGAACGTGGTTGGCTTGAAAAACATCATGAACTGTGAGATAGTCGCATGAGGATCTAGGGTACCCATGAACATGCCCACCGCGGGCGCCTCCTCAATGCGTTGTTCGCATTTCGACCACAAGTTTCGCCAGCGTATAGCGTACTGGACCCACGTCTCACCTGGTTTCACCCTGGCATTAATCAATGCCGTTATCGGGGTACGTTCGCTGGCGCTCGCGAATCGCTGAGTGAATAGCAACTCCATTTCCGCAAATGTTTTAATAGAGTCGTTTGGGAGCTCAGAGTACCACTCGAACGCCGTTTCTGACAAGCTACCGACGAACTGGCGAAGCAACAATTTATCATCACCGCCGGTGTTGCCGCAAAGCGCCCTGAACTGGGCAACATGCTGGTGGGGATTGCCCGTCCCCTTATAGACATGAAATTTCGGTATTGTATAACCCGGCGGGTACTTGATCTGATCATATCAGCTCGGATACGGTCGTTCTGTTCTGACAATTTGACCGGCTGCCTCAGTCGCCTGATGAAACCGGATCTGCTGAGCTATATATTTGTCCAAGTCAGCCTTGGAGATTGTCTCCTCCTTAGCTGTTGACAGAACAGGATTTGACGTTTCTCCCCTGTCGTCTTAAAGAACGATTGGAGGATCTTCAGCAGGAGAATCTTGTTGGATCATCATTCCCACCATGTCCTGGAACAGGAGGGCCATTCGTTGTATATTGGCTGCTTGTTCGGCAGCCTCTTTATCCTTCTTCTCCAATATCCTGCGAAGGAATTCAGCGTCAGTTTCTTGCTCCCGGCGTTGATCAGATGACGCTTCGGGGCTTTCTTTCGGCCCAGTGAGTGAGGCCATCGCGTTCATCATTTCTTGGAGCTTCTGCTGTTGCTCCTGAGCTTTGGTCACTGACCGTGTAAGTAGTCTATGACCCGTGGATGTACGGCTGTCCTCCTTTCCCAACGCCATGTATACCGTATGCACCATCATGCCCCCAGACTTAGGGCGTTTATGCTTATTGTCCTTGACATTTGCTGCAGGAGTGGGGACTCTATCCGGCCTTCTTCTCTTTTGAGTAGTCGACGTGGAGGGAGCCGTTGCAGCAGGCACCCAAGTGGCCGTCGTCCTTTGTTGTTTGACACGGCGGTTCTTTTCTTCCTGCACCTTCGCCCTTTTCTGTTGACGAGAGTGATCTTGGTCAATTACCGAGTCTTGAACCTTCCGCCAGAGTTTATAAATTTTGGAGGACAGCCGTTGAGGAGGCCGCTCCGGCTTTGTTTCTATAACATTCTCCACAGGTGGAGGGGATCTTTTAAGAACCGCAGTTGGCGAATTTCTGCGTACCCTGTTTAGCAGCTCAAAACTGTTCCCGGTTGGAACAGCAGCGTCAACTTCCACCACTGGAGCCGGTGGAGTTAGCCCTGAGGGAGAGTTGCCCCCGGCCTCCCTTACTCGGCGCCAATGACGACGTCGAGCGTGTCGAGCTGTCAGGACTGGCTTGGCGATAGGGATAATTTCGTTTTGCCCCTTGTCCGGATGAGTCACTGCAGGTGCCAGCCTGGTAAAGACTGACGCTGTCCTTTGAGTGGCGATGTCCAATCTGTCAAAGACAGACCCTCGAGTAGGAGCTGGAGCCGGCATAGCCAGCCTTGAAAAGACTGACTCCTTAACAGGAGAAGCCGCCTTGACGTATTCAGGAGCAGAAGTAGCTGTCTTCCTTGGGACGGCCATTTCAAGGTTCATGGGCTTCTTGGCGGGCCCGTCAGAGTTCTGGTTCAGCCTGGTAAAGACAGAGGCTGCCGGTTTGATATTGGACGACCCGTTGAAAAGGGCCGTTGTAGCAGTTAGCCGATCGAAGACCGACTTCTTGCACGCTTCTGGTGTGGGCACCGGAATAGTGAAGCTTGCAGGCGAGAGCATGGTCCCGAAGAACAGACCGGTGGTGGCCTGAGTCACCTGTTCCACTGGCATGGCCAGGATGGAAGCCTCTTGAGGCCCATAGGCTACACCTCCCGGTGAAGCGGAGCGTCTGTTGCACTTGCATTACGAACAGCTCGAGCAGTTGGATACCATTGATGCTTGATTTCTACGCCAGGAAAAAGACCAAATCTTAGTAACCTGAAACCCGAGGGTAGCCATTAGCGAACCGCGATTGGTTCGCGGATCACGACACACGAAGGGTGGAGTGGAAAGAGGAAAAGGTCCCACCGGGCGTGCCAGAATCTATTCCCCTCCGAAAGACGGCGCGATGCAGGGACGTCTTGCCCGAAATTCGGGACAGATGCTAATTGGTGCTATCCGTCCACCTCTCCGAAGATGCCAAATTGATTTATGGCACCATGTATCGAAGGTTTAAACGGATGCGTCCGATATAGCAGACTTCGTCAGATTCCCCCTCGCTTGAGGGGTTTTTGATTGTGGGGACGCTCTTCCCTGCAGGCGCAAGCCCCTGCAGTTAATTACGCTACCGCGTTGCGGTAACAATTAAACTGAAACGAAGAGGGCGGGTTCTTGGAACCCGCCCTGAACCCGCCCTCATCTTTGTGACTGATATGTTTTTATTACGCATAGTGCGGATTTTTTTTAGTGTTATCACATCATCTTTTTTATTCAGTGTAAAGTCACATCATATTTTATAATTTTTTTATCATATTAAAGAGGGCGGGTTCTTAGAACGCGCCCCCTTCAATAATTTGAAGAGGTCGTGTTCCAAGAACCCGCCCCCATCTTTGTTTTTTTGGACACAGTGACTGATATGTTTTTATTACGCATAGTGCGGATTTTTTTAGTGTTGTCACATCATCTTTTTTATTCAGTGTGAAATCACATCATGTTTTTAAAATTTTTTTAACAGATTGAAGAGGGCGGGTTCTTAGAACGTGCCCCCTTCAATAATTTGAAGAGGTCGTGTTCCAAGAACCCGCCCTCATCTTTTATTAATATTTTTTTAACAATGTGTTGTCAAATCAAGCAGGACCAATAATTAAACCTGTGAAACGAAGATGATGGGTTCTTAGAACGCGCCCCCTTCAATATTTTGAAGAGGGCGGGTTCTTAGAACGCGCCCCCTTAAATATTTTGAAGAGGACGTGTTCCAGGAATCCTATAAATACATTTCTCTGCAACTCTCCACTCCGCTACCCTTATTTTGTGCAAGTGTGCAAGCTAGGAAGAAGGTTAAGTTCAGTGCCATAGCAATTTGAAGTTAGATCCATATCTCGCGGCTACACCGTGATGGATCAAGATGGAACCACGGCTTGCTGTAAAATTCTTGAGCAAATTCAGTGACCAAACCAAAGTCCAGGGGCTCTAAATAGGAAGAGGAGACCAAAACAAGCACAGGGAAGAAATTTGAAGTTCCAAATTCTCTGTGAGTATTTCAATTCTCTTCTCACCTCCTCTGAACTCCTCTGAACTATTCTTCCTGAAGTATTCTTTGCACAAACTCTCTTCCCCTCTCCAATAAAACTGTTTGTGTGCAGGATTCTTTGCGCCGACCCAAATAAATTTTTTGCAAGTGTTTTGGATTGTTGTTTGTTACTGTTTTGCATAAATAATACGGACTTTAAGGGGCTATAACACCAATTCATATTGGATGGGGATTTCATCACCCTTCCTAAGACCCTAAAAATCACTAAAAGAATACGCATTACCCATGAGCTTAATAAAAAAATATCTAGACTCAGCCAACTAAAGACTGTCGTGCTCAATAGGATAGAGGAAGGTTGTGGGCATTCGATCGTTTGTCTAAACTTGACTTTGTGGTGCCTAGGCTAGACAAGTGAGAAAGGTAATTTTAAAAGGCCCGTCTCACGGTGATTCGTGAGCGGAACCCTCCTTTCCTCACTTGTGCTTACCTGGCCACAATTGGCAGTGAAGAGACGATTTGAGAGTTATCTCACAACTTGTCACTTTGGAACAGTTAGGAGCAGTCTTGTGGACTTTGAAGACCATAGCTCTAGGTATGATTGTGCATGTTTTCTTACCCTCGCTTTCTACGCTTTGACTACGCGATTGACTCCGACGTCGAAACTCCATCCACACCTTTTTCACCTTTACCTTTGCCGGCCAACTCCGACGTTGACCGGGATTATGTTCATACATCCTCACCTCTTTTGCCTAGTCCGCGTTTCGTTAGCATTTTTTGTAGTGTTGTCAGATTAAGTTGTTAACGCTTTTTTATTGTTGGCTTGATATTGTTTGATGCAGATTATGGCAAGTTCAAGTTTATTTGTTGTATGTAAATAAGATGGCCGGATTATCACAAGTGCACAAGGTCCCGAGTATATGGGCGGGTCCGCAAGAATCATGTGATCAGAACCATCAACGACTTATAATGAAATCGAGAATAAAGTGTTTAAAATCATAAAATATGATCCTCGTGAAATTAAGCTTAAGTTAAGTTGTATACGGCCTATGTTTAGTGGAAATGCATTGGTTGAAATTATAGACGATGCATCAATATCTTCGATAATAGATTTCGGTCTGGCAAATACCCAGCATTCGTTTGAACTTTTTGTTCAGAAGGAACAATTGGAAGTATCAGATGTCGCTCCGATGGGTAATTTTGATGGTAATGCTGGAGCTAGTTCCTGGGGGTACGGTCTCATGGTTAACGATGATACCGTCAGTCTCAGTTGATATGATTATACACAAAATTATCCAAACCTTCAAACTCAAGGGTAAACATTTTATAAATCCACCTTTTGTAATACCAAAATACTAATATATTTTATATATTGAATACAGGTTTTCCTAAGAGACTGCTGCAGTTACATGCATCACTGAAGAACAACAAGGATTACCATATACAACCTTCCAAAGGAAAATAAATCTGAAACAAGTGGTGATTATGTTTATATTCTTCAAAATACGAAAATATTAAGAAATAATTATATAAGAACAATTTATATACTAAACGCAGATTTTCCCATACCTCCGCATCATTCCAACATGATCCAAGTAGCGCATTCCAAGCATGTTCGTCCACATCTTTCCGGTCTTTTCACCCCGAACCATCTACATTACACCGACCCCAACCATCATATATTGCACCCGAGCCTTATGTTGCTACGGGTGATATTGATATGTGTGGCAGTGATGATGATGAAACTGGTGAAGGTCATCAAGGGGAGGATAGCGTGGAATATGCCGCTGGATTGAATGAGGTAGTATTGTTTGATGATATGGTTGCGAATAATGATTTTGTCGAACTAGAAGATCCCGGCCTCGATCCGCTGGAAAATGATAGTTGGGTAGATTTAGCCGTGGCAGAAGTAAATACGGCACCCTATTTGGAAGCGACAGTAGCAAGCGAAGATTGCGTCACTGTCGGGGATTTATTTCAGGAAAAAGGAGATCATATTTGTAAGCTGAAGTCGTGGACTATTCAGCAAAACGTTACATTTAAAAAGCCAAATAAGACGTACTATACCATTGTTTCCCCAATTAGAGCAAAAGTCTGTTCAGAATTCAGAATTTGAATTGAAACTGTGCTTTTATAAAAGCGCTGCGCTACAACTAGCCCACCCCGGGCAAAGCGCATAGGCGCTAGCGCTAAATGCGCTATGCTTCAAGTAGCGCACCACGTGCAAAGCATATGTGCGCAAGCGCTAAGAGCGCTGCGCTCCATGTAGCGCACCATGGGCAGAGTGCATAAGCGCTAGCGCTGGAACTAAATGTTCCTCACCGTTGGATCAAATATCCAACGGATATGATTAAATCATCAATTAACAAGAATGAGATTCTGTTGAATCTTTCCAAACAGAAAAGATTGTGCCCTGAATTTGGAACACCGTTGGATCAATGATCCAATGTTGATTGAAAATCACTAAAATACAGAACAAATTCTGTAAAGGGGAAAGATTTCTCAATCTTGTTAAAACAAGAAGATTATCTTCTGCAAACCAGAAGCCCTTGGATCAAAGATCCGACGGTGGGGAAATTCCCAAATCAATTAGAGAATAAATCTCTTTAACTGATTCAACAAATCAGCCTCCCCTATATAAAGGACCCGAGACTTCAAGTCTTGTACGGAGGAACCCCCCCATAAACTTTGAGAAAATCTCAAGAAGAAGAAGAAGCTCTCGGCAAAAGAAGACAATTCTTTTTCAAGGTAAAAAGAATATACAAACGAAATCGTCTCAATATAAATAGAAGTACTTACTTCTTTCACATATCATAGATCTATAAGACAAATTGTCTTTTTCAAAAGAGATTATAAATATCTCATTATAAAAAGGGGGAGAATTATTCAATTCTCTTAGGATCACAGATCCATAAAGGCAAAACCGTTCATCAAAAAGAGATTGAAATATCTCCTATGAACTAAGAACTTTGTTCTTAGAATCTTGAGACAAATTCTCTTATCAAAGAGATTTTTAATCTGCAGAGTGCAAAGTTAACCTAAGAAGAGTCTTAGTGCTCCTAATCTAATGAGAGCCTTAGCGCTCCCGATTTAAAAGTGCCTTAGTGCTCTTCGTCTAACGCAAAGCGCTGCAGTGCCATAGAGCTTTAAACACAGCACACTGCGCTCATTGGCTAGTGCTCAGCGCTAGGCGCGCCACATGCTCCTCACGTGTGCGCTGCATTACTAAGAGCGCTCTATGCTCATTATATGGCACCAGCGCCAAACGCCTCAATGCTTCAACTATAGCGCATCAGCGCTCTACATCTAGCGCAAAGCGCTAAGTGCATCATCGCTCTTCATCAATGCTTTCACCATAGCACACCGCACTCATCAACTGGTGCTAGTGCCAAGTGCGCCATATGTTTTTATGTGCGCTTGGGCAGAACATAAACTGTTCTTTGAATAAGCCTGGAGCTATGATAAATGCACAGCATTCAACTAAAGACAAAGCATTGTCAGAGACCAAACCAATACTTAGCATTTTTTAAAGGGATTGGGCTCAAACAAACATCTAACAACTCAAAAAACTAATGTTGAACATTGTAATTGAATGGACTTAGCCCAAATTGGACATAAGTCCTCAATTCAGATTAATTGAGTTCATATGCTCATAAATCACAGATCTTAGTCCCAATTGGACTACAGGTTTCTCAACCCACATCGGTTTAAGGGTACATCTCTTTACTCCTATGATATTTGTCGTTGTAATCCTTCAACGTCTTCAGAGAGGTGACGGGTCCCAACAACCAAACATTCCACGGACTGTGGGGTCCTTTAAAACCCATGGACTATGATGTCCTTAACCTTGACAGTGAGGTCATTAAACTCACGGACTATGATGTCCTTAATCTTGACTGTGAGGTCTTTAAACTCATGGACTATGATGTCCTTAACCTTGGACTGTGGGGTCCTTTAAAACCCATGGACTATGATGTCCTTAACCTTGGACCGAGATGTCCTTAAACTAACATCGGACCGTAATGTCTTTAAACTAATCGATCGCAATGTCCCTAAACTAAACAAATAGAGTCTAAATGCTCTTTTGTTGGATCTAAATGATCCCGTTAAGTTGATCTTAGTCTAAAATGAGACTAACGTATCCTTAACAAACGTTTAAGTTGATCTTAGTCTCAAATAAGGCTAACGTATCCTTAAACCCAACCCCTAAACCCAAATCTAAGAAGATAGGGATTTGGACTAATCCACGCCCTACGGGCGACAACATAAATTAGTCTCCGTATACAATCCACGGGCAACCAAAAACAAAACAAACACCCACGACACGAAGTGACTATCTGGAGAAGGAGAAAATTGTTACCGCGATGCGGTAGCGTAATTAACTGCAGGGCTTGTGATTTGTATGTCAAAAACTGTTATCTATTACCGCAATCAAGAACGCCGTCGCATGAAGCTAGCCGGTGAGTACGGGTCGGTCCACAGGGATGTTGTGAATCTCCGATTCGCGCTTACGAGTTAATTCCGAAGGGTGTTCGGATTGGTTATTAAATCTAAAAATCTAATTTATTCTATCTACGATTATCTAGATCTATTCTTGCTAGGGTTAGGTTTAGGGATGGTTTGGAAATGCAATTAAATCTCAACGCTTTCTATACCCGAATGAAGATCTATGAGGAGTTATGGTAATTATCAATCAAGGGGATTAGATCCATTCGGGAAGGTGTTCCTTCCTCTAGGTTCTTGTCCTTCCTTTAGAGATCCTTACCCTAACCTCCATGGAAAACGCGCGCAACTGGGCCTTTACACTACGGTGTCATCATTACCTCGAGGGGTAGGATGCCGTAGGGCGCGGTGTGTGCGTGTATGCATGGAGTCCTATTGTAAATATTTGGTGGGTAAGAAAGGGATGAGAGATCCCATCTCTCAAAATCCTTCCCCAAAGCTAAACCCTAAACAAGTTCCTAGGGCATGAAATTAAATTTACCTAGGGCAAAGAATTAAAATCTACACTAGGGCGAGAAATTAAATCTACTTACAGATGCATCCCTCCAATCATCCATGCAGGGTTGTCAGATCTGAATTTCTGAATGGAAAGGAAACACCGATGCTCTCCAAAAAGAGATCTGAAATTTATTATTAAAAGGAGGCATAAAGTTTTACAATGATTAGAGTTCCTATTTATAAAAAATAGGAAACCCTAGGTTACATTTTGATCCGCATGTCTACAATTACAAAAATATCCCTAGGTCAACTTTTCAGAGCCGCCACGACATTTTGGTAAAAAGAAATTTCTCTTTTGTCTTCTTATGGCCGCGGAACCGCAGCAATTGCGGGCTTGGGCTGCGATTCCGCGGCCCTTTAGTAAGCTCATGTGATGGGTTTTTCTGGGATGATTCAGGTTTCTTTGGGCTTCTCATTTCTTCAGTTTTTTTCTCTATTTGAGCTTCTGCATTGATTCCAGATTTTCAGTGAACACTTTGCAATGGATTTTTAACCGTCTGCTTTGTATTCTTGGACCTTGCGTTGCCTTGTTGATGGTGAACTGTTCTTCTTTTAGGCTTTACTAAGATCCTCCTATTTTTTGGTCAAAAATCCTTCTTTTGTGTCGTCTTTTGTGTTTTTCACTGTTTTTGCTTCAAGAACCTGTAACCTGTAACATGTAGCAGACATGCGTCAAAGTACCTGTTTATTTTCAAAAAAGAATAAGAATGGGGAATATAATAATGCAATATTCTGGTGTGAACAAATACCCCCAAACTTATCTTTTGCTCGTCCTCGAGCAAACTTATTTTTTTATTCACTAAAATCCTAACCACACTTTCGCAGGGAAACGCGATTGCACTGAGCACGTGCAACAAGCCGTTAAACCTCTAGGTGTCCCTAATAGGAGGAGTGTTGTCTCCTGAGGGTTTTCAGCGGATACTACCCACAAAATCCTATCAATTAGGCTTTTCGACTTTAATTCTCCAATTAGGTTTTCTAACAAGGAATTCTATTATCGTCGACTCGTAAATTATCCACCCACATTCTTCACACTTCCTCATCATCTAACTTAAGATTATATATGTTCTATAGACTTATTTAGCTTTCGGCATCTCCTAAGTTTTCCTTCTACGGTTACATCTCCACTCAGGAATTTCTATCAACCCTACTAAAGATACAAGTTTTATTCTTCATTCCTTTCTCTCATCTAAACTCTAATCACATATCCCCACGTGTGTGTAAATATCACCCCTACACTTGGAAATTCAAATCAAGCAATCGTACTCTCGTCCATTGTCCAAAGCACTTATTAATTAGTGAATTTTTAAATGAAATTTGCTTATACATCCTTCATGCGACCGTTAATACTTCTTGAGGTACCAACAACCGATTACAAGATGCGTTAGCACTTTAAGGCGTACTTCCTAGTTTTGCAACACCCAAGGCTTTAGCAGTGACTCCCAAACCAGTTGGTCTAAGGCACTAGGTGATGAAGCACCCTCGCTAAATATTTTTCTATTTTTTACAGCCTTAAGTAATCACAAAAACCAGTGTCCATTTTTTTTCTTTATTCACGTTTTTTTCTTTTATTTTCTTCGTACTAAGGACTTTAGACAAGAGCATTTCAAGGTCTCTTCTACTATTCCAAGTTTCAAGGTTCGTGATTGTGCAAATTGTAGGGTATACGTTTTCAGAATCTAGACTTAAATTAGGAACTATTTTTCAAACTTATACTCTAATAAAAGCTTCAATATTTTTCCTTCGTTTCAACTTAGCCCAAGAAGTGAACCCAAAATTTGCCTATTTCTAAATAAACTACAAAGGCATATACTTTCTACCGTTAAACTTTAAGGACGGTTATCTTTAGGGTTTTTAATTCACTAAGTCTAAGATCTAGTTGTTCCTAACCAGTTAACCTATCTGTCAAACTCAAGTCAATTAGCCAATATTGAATACCATAATTTTTATAATTTTTGAATTTTTTTTCAATTTTTATGGGTTTTCAAATAAGTATGCAAATGCAGAAATATGTATAAATGAATGCGAAGGAAGAAGACGTACCGAGCATACCCCCAAACTTGAACTTGACAGTGTCCCCACTGTCATACTAAACCAAGAGGGTCAAAATGTCGGCACTCCCCTGCTTATTTATTTACAAATTTTTTATTTTTATTTTTTTAATGTTTTGAATTTTTTTTTATTTTTTTTTATAGAAAAAGAAAACAAAAATATATATACATATATACAACGAGGTTCCCCCCAAACTTAAGCTTGGCCTTACACAAGCCAAAAGTTAGCACCAACCATTCAAAAATCTTATCGTGGTAATGGTATAGTAGGTGCAAGAATGGGATGGAAAGAAAAGAGATGAAAAGCACGCGAGACCGTGTGGAAAGAAGAATGGTAGAATATGGTCTCGGTGGGGGAGAAGAAGGGCGGAAAGGAGAAAGAAGTGGAGTACGATCTTGAGGGTGTAAATTGAGTGAATAAATTAGTGCAATTTGTGATGACCGATGTGTTAAAAGCGATTGCGCTAACCTATCAACCCGTCGAGAAATGGGGTCAAATCCCTCAAGATTCGCAAGAAAACATGGGTACGCCGAACTTAGTATAGGAGATGAAAGCGTAACGGTCATTTGTACGGTCGGAACAATAGGAATGACGACAGGGAGGGAATTAGGGATAGTCTCTTTCTCACCGTAGTAAACTGTCTCAAACTTGAAAGATTCCATTAATGGTTCGAAACTACTGTAAGCAACCGAGTCTGATGGTTCAACTAACTCATCTGAAAATGTAAAGGACTCAAACTCGGGCGGTGAGTCATCAATATCGTCCGAAAAAGTGAAACACTCGTAAGTGTTATCGTCTGTGAGAACTGTGTCAGATTCAAAGAAAATTTTTTCAGGCTTACGGTCTTCAAGCGGGGTCGGAACGATGGGAAGGAGGGAGGGTGATATAACAGTCAAAGGTTCAAGAGGGTTAATTGGAAAATCAGACACATCAAATAAAAATGGTTCAACCTCAATATTATCCTCAAGACTCTCCTCAATACTATCCTCAATATTTAACTCATCCATGCCATTATCATCAAAATCTAGACGCATATGAGATTCGGGAGAAACATTTAATAACTCAGGATGATGATTTGAACATAAAATTTCAATTAAATCGACAGGTTCATCATCCGAAATATTCTCGGCGTCTATATCCTCAATCAAGTGAAAATCAATTTCTTTAGACACCTCCTCAAAAGCATGGATGTTTATCAATGTAGGTTCTAGAGTGGAGGTGTAAAGGTCGAAAGGATTAAGTGTGGTTTCACTCGAAAGGGGTTCTTCATAATTTGGCAAATCAAGCACTACAAAATCACACAACTCATTTTTATTTTCAACAGGTGAACTATTTAGGGCAATCGATGAAAAACAGGAGTTGTGGGCTTCAATTTGGTAAGGGTAGGTTTGATTTGAAAATCCTCTCTCATTCTCACTCTGTCCAACCGCCTCCTTATATATTAAAAAATTTTGAGCTAGCGGGAAACTAGCTACCGGTTCACTAGGTTGCATAAGGACGGCTACGGACGCTTCTACATTCCTAGTCATTTTATTTGTTGCTGCAATATAAGCTTCCAACGACTCTTCCAAACTAGACTTAGGTGGTGAGGGGGTTTCGGTGAAAGATTCGAAATTGGTTGGATATGCAAAACTCCCTAATGGCTGTGTAGAAACAGTGTCTAGTGAAGGTGGGAAGGTCGGGTAGGACTGGTAGGAAGTGGATGGTAGGACAGGGGTAGGGTCAACATCTGGATAAAAAGGTGAATAATCTTATGGATCCCTAGAACTAGATGTGTGGAGAGGGGTGAAAGATCGGCTGTGAGATTGAGCAATATGCTCAACAATGGACATTGGCTTAGGAGTGACAGAATGACTTGAAAAAGTGGTATCAACATATGGAGGTGGTAAAGATTGACTCGGTTGACACAAAGTGGGTTGAAAAGTCAAACTGTTTCTCCTAGACGCCTCTATCCGATCTTTCAAAGATTTTTTTGGCAAGGAAGGATCGTCTTTAAATTGACCGAACAAATTGACGTACGACGCAAAATTAGGTTCGGGATACCAAAGTTCGGCTAGTGATTTATTATGTGGGGTACCCATGTTAGAAGAAGTGGAAAAGAAAGAAAGTTGGTTGGTGGTGCAAGGATTTATTTGCGGCAAAGATTTTGCAAGTTTTCTAAAGAAAATTTTCCTTTTTTTTCTTTTTCTCTTTATTTGGAAATTGTTGCAAAAAGATTTTGATAAAAGATATTCAACAGCAAAATATTACTTGCAATCAATTTTATTTCAAGCGGGGCCCAAAAATCTTGCACAAGATCGTTATTTGGAAGGGAATATATTTTTAAAGTGCACAAAATCCTGCAGGCATTTTTCAGAAAATGTCTTAAAATTTGCAGAGGAGAAATAACAGAGGAGCTTACAGTGCAAAATGCAGAGGATGATGTCACCAAAAGGGCGCGTTTCCGCGGTCAAAGGGGGTCTACCGCGGCGGAAGGGCGGTGGTCTAAGCGGCGCAGATCCCCAAATTTTTTTCTGTGCAGCAACTCGACAAGACGGCCGCGTTTCCGCGGCCTAAGGCAGGTTTTGGCCGCGGAAACGCGGCGGGGTAGGGGATTTGGGGCTCCAAAATTTTTCTGCCTCTCTGTTGTTTAAAATCCCTTCTGTTCCGATATCTCATTTTCTGTTTTACTTTATGGAAATTTCCAGATCCGATTTTGTATTTCCTGCAAAAATTCAAACAACAAAGTATCCTTTCCAAAAATAACAATTGATATATTTTTATATTTTTTATGATTTTTCAGATTTTTATGATTTTTTAAATTTTAAGATTAACCCGAAATCGCAAAAAGAAAAGTTCTACGCCATCCCCGGCAACAGCGCCATTTGATTAGTATGTCAAAAACTGTTATCTGTTACCGCAATCAAGAACGGCGTCGCATGAAGCTAGCCGGTGAGTACGGGTCGGTCCACAGGGATGTTGTGAATCTCCGATTCGCGCTTACGAGTTAATTCCGAAGGGTGTTCGGATTGGTTATTAAATCTAAAAATCTAATTTATTCTATCTACGATTATCTAGATCTATTCTTGCTAGGGTTAGGTTTAGGGATGGTTTGGAAATGCAATTAAATCTCAACGCTTTCTATACCCGAATGAAGATCTATGAGGAGTTATGGTAATTATCAATAAAGGGGATTAGATCCATTCGGGAAGGTGTTCCTTCCTCTAGGTTCTTGTCCTTCCTTTAGAGATCCTTACCCTAACCTCCATGGAAAACGCACGCAACCGGGCCTTTACACTACGGTGTCATCGTTACCTCGAGGGGTAGGATGCCGTAGGGCACGGTGTGTGCGTGTATGCATGGAGTCCTATTGTAAATATTTGGTGGGTAAGAAAGGGATGAGAGATCACATCTCTCAAAATCCTTCCCCAAAGCTAAACCCTAAACAAGTTCCTAGGGCATGAAATTAAATCTACCTAGGGCAAAGAATTAAAATCTACACTAGGACGAGAAATTAAATCTACTTACAGATGCATCCCTCTAATCATCCATGCAGGGTTGTCAGATCTGAATTTCTGAATGGAAAGGAAACACCGATGCTCTCCAAAAAGAGATCTGAAATTTATTATTAAAAGGAGGCATAAAGTTTACAATGATTAGAGTTCCTATTTATAAAAAATAGGAAACCCTAGGTTACATTTTGATCCGCATGTCTACAATTACAAAAATATCCCTAGGTCAACTTTTCAGAGCCGCCACGACATTTTGGTAAAAAGAAATTTCTCTTTTGTCTTCTTATGGCCGCGGAACCGCGGCAATTGCGGGCTTGGGCCGCGGTTCCGCGGCCCTTTAGTAAGCTCAGGTGATGGGTTTTTCTGGGATGATTCAGGTTTCTTTGGGCTTCTCATTTCTTCAGTTTTTTCTCTATTTGAGCTTCTGCATTGATTCCAGATTTTCAGTGAACACTTTGCAATGGATTTTTAACCGTCTGCTTTGTATTCTTGGACCTTGCGTTGCCTTGTTGATGGTGAACTGTTCTTCTTTTAGGCTTTACTAAGATCCTCCTATTTTTGGGTCAAAAATCCTTCTTTTGTGTCGTCTTTTGTGTTTTTCACTGTTTTTGCTCCAAGAACCTCTAACCTGCAACATGTAGCAGACATGCGTCAAAAGTACCTGTTTATTTATAAAAAAGAATAAGAATGGGGAATATAATAATGCAATATTCTGGAGTGAACAACTTGCGCCTGCAGGGAAGAGCGTCCCCACAATCAAAAACCCCTCAAACGAGGGGGAATCTGAAGAAGTCTGCTACATCGGCCGCATCCGTTTAAACCTCCGATACATGGTGCCATAAATCAACTTGGCATCTTCGAAGAGGTGGACGGATAGCACCAATTAGCATCTGCCCCGAAATTCAGGCAAGACGGATCCGCGCGGTCGCGTCTCCATGTTTTCGGCGGGGAACAGATTCTGGCACGCCCGGTGGGACCTTTTCCTCTTTCCACTCCACACTTCGTGTGTCGTGTTCGCGAACGAATCGCGGTTTGCTATGGTTGCCCTTGGGTTCAAGATACTAAGATTTAGTGTCTTACTCGGTGCAGAAAACGAAAGATCAATGGCGTCTACCTGCACAAAATATTCCAGCTGCAACTGCAACTCTGGCTCCGTCCCGTCCGGAGGAGTGACTTACGGGCCCCAAGCGGCCTCCATCTTCGCTATGCCGGTGGAACAGGTCACTCAGGCCACCACTGGATTGTTCTTTGGGACCATGCTCCTGCCAACGAGCTTTAGCGCTCCTGTACCAACACAAGAAGCTCAGAAGAAATCGGTCTTTGATCGGCTTACAACTACTACGGCCTCTCTCAACGGGTCGTCCAGCTTCAACGCCTCAGTCTTTGACAGGCTGGGCCAAAGCTCCAACGGGCCTATGAAGAAGCCCGCAATACCAGAAAGGGTTATTCCAAAGAGGATAGTCATTTCTGCTCTCGAAGTCGTCAAAGCGGCTTCTCCTACCAAAGGGTCGGTCTTCACTAGACTGACTGTTCCGGTTCCAACTCCATGCGAAATCGTCAAGGTTGCTTCCCCTACTCGGAGGTCTGCCTTCGATAGGTTGGCCATCCCCACTCAGCGGACATCAGTCTTCAATAGGCTGACAACGATAACTTCCGACCAACACTGGGGGCATAAGGGAGTCACCCCTACGGCTGAGACAATCCCATCCGCACGACATGCTCGCCGTCGTCATTGGCGCCAAGGAAGGCTGGGGGCAGCTCCTCTTCTGGACTAACTCCGCCAGCTCCCATGGTGGAAATCAATGTTGCTGTTCCAACTGGGAACAGGTTTGAACCGCTTAGGAGGGTTCGCAAGAACTCTTCGACTGCCGTGCTGAAGAGATCTCCTCCACCCATGGAGATTATTACAGAAAGGAAGACGGAGAAGCCCCCTCAGCGGCTGTCATCCAAAATTTATAAAGTCTGGCGACAGGTCCAGGAATCGGTGATTGATCAGGACTATTCTCACCGACCAAAGAAGATTAAGCTCAGCAAGAAAAGAGCCATCTTATGGTACCACAGAAGACGTCATTCGTCTGGGTGCCAGCTGCAACGGCTCCCTTGACTTCAACTGCTCACAAGAGAAGGAGGCCAGAGAAAGCCCATGTGTCCGCGATGAACCGCAGAGACACTGAACCTAAACGCCCCAAGTCTGGGGGCATGATGGTGCATACTGTTTATATGGCTTCCGGAAAAGAGGAAAGCCGTGCTTTTACGGGTCATCGACCGCTTACCCGATCGATAACGAAGGCTCATGAACAACAGCAGCAGAAACTTCAGGAGATGTTGACTGCAATGGCCGCACTCACTGGGCCAAAAGAAAATCCAGAGACCTCGGAGTAATGTCGGGAACAAGAAACTGATACTGAATTCCTTCGAAGAATGCTCGAGAGGAAAGAAAAAGAGGCCGCGGAACAGGTGGCCAACATAAAATGAATAGCTCTCTTGTTCCAAGACATGGCTGGAATGATGTTACAGCCGGAACCTCCAGCTGAAGATCCCCCGGTTATCATTGAAGACGACAGAGGGGAGACATCGAACCCCGGTCACATTCCAAGAATTTCTCAACAATATCCTTGAGAGCGAAGATAACGACAATAACGACGGGGATGACTCGTCAGAAGAATCTGAGGACTATGTGGCAAGATGCCACATGATCTCTCATTCGGCGTTAGCTAACGAAGAAGCTCACTCGGCGATAAAGGACAGCATAAAAGAGCTGAGGGCAGGGTCGAAGCCAAAACCCTTGGAACCGTCTGACGAGATGATCGACTTGCTACTGAATGAAGCCTGTCAGAAAAGCAAAGCCAATCGAGAGCGCGAACTGGCTATATTCGAAAAATCCAAACGCCGACGACTGAATGAAAAGGTTGAGGCACCCCAACCGGATCGAAGCATCCCTATCGTCAGCAAAATCAAGCTTAAAGTAAGGAAACGACTCGCTAGAGCCCTGTCAATAGGAATGAAATTACCCTTTTTCAGAGGAAATTCTCCTGGAGGTATACATCTTGATGAAGCGGACATACATCCTAACTTCTGCTTGTACCATCAGAGGATTGCACACCCTACCGAGGAGTGCATAGCCTTTAAAAATTGGTGGCAGGGATATGTTGCCCACCGACAACACGTTCAACGAGTGAAGCACAAGGCTCATCAGGAACAGAAAAGCACGACAGATGAGCGCAAAAGAGTCGCCGGCAGCTGTCACATAGTTGACCCTAAGGAATCGCAAGTTATCACCTTTGGAAGCGACTCTGACGAAGAAATAGCTCTCAGCCCTCTCTTCAAGAAATCCACTTCCGACATAAAAGATGCGAAGATTTGTGAGAAAATTTAGCTGCGTAATCGTACGTTCCCTGAAAAATCTCGGACCTAATGACCGCAACGTCGTTAAACTAATACAAACCCGCGGCGTCCCCAGGCTGACGTGGTGTAAAAAAAAAGGGGTACGTCCATAAGCGAAATGGGCACGGATGAAAACCCGAAAGGGCTCCGTGAGTAAAAACAGCAGGACTACCGGCGAGTTTTGTGAAAACCCGAAAGGGCACAATCTCGTCAAAAGACACTTGCAAGGTCCTCTCGACCCTGTAAGGAGAAACCACCTGCGTGAGATCCTTACGACTCATAAAGGAGAAACACACTTAGGGATCCCCACAATTCCTAAGGAGAAATTACACTTGCGAGATCCTCACGACTCGTAAGGAGAACCCTCTTATGAGACCCTCACAGCTCATAAGATTCAAAAGCCTTAAGTTACAGGGATCTGAACCTGTTCTTAAGAAGTCATACCCCCCGATTTTGCCCTACAAGCGGTTCAATATTGACCCTTGTATACAATCCACGGGGCACGAATGAACATTTCCCTAACAGAGTCCCACCAGCGATTAGGGATGTGCTCACACGGTGAACAAACACATGTAGGTCCTCTCGACTTACAAGGAGAAAACACTCTTGTAAGATTCTTACGACTTATAAGAGAACACACACTTAGGAATCCTCACGATTCCTAAGGAGAAAACGCACCTACGAGATCCTCACGACTCGTAGGGAGAAACGTCTTTATGAGACCCTTACGGCTCATGAAGTCAAAAGCCTTAGTCGATGGGATCCTAACCCTGTTTGCTAAGCCACCTTTGTTCGACATCGACAGAGGTAAATAATGATTTGTTCCTGGCAATATCCCAATTATAGCGATGCTGATGCCTAAATCGGTATCAAATTCCAAGTCCTTTCATGGCAAATGATGATTCGCTCCTGCCAATATTCCAGTCGCAGCGATGCTGATGCTGAGATTGGCACCAAATTCCAAGTTCCACACTCGCGATAAAAATCAGCGAGCCAAAAACGCATATGAAATAGCCGAAATGATGGGGCAACTTGCAACGAAATCAGCAAGTAAAAATGTATGCATACAAAAACAGCCGAAATGATTGGGCAACTCGCAATAAAAAGCAGCGAGTAAAAAGAAAAATAGTCGAAATGATTGGGCACCGCGAAAAATAGCCGAAATGATTGGGCAATCGCGATTTTCGCGATGTAAAAAGCTGAAATGATAGAGCATCGCGGAAAGAATTAAAAAAAATGAAATGAAATGAAACTTTCTGCCCTACAGGTGAGATCACATCGATCCCTGTATACAATCTAGGGGTACAAACAAGAAGGGAACCATATCGTCCTACCAGGCTTCGTCAAAGCGAAACCAAATCTCGACGATTCATAAACAACCTAGAGACAATCTCGACATTCGTCGCAATATTGCAGACACAATGTCAACAAACAAAGCGAAGGAAAATCTCTAGCTTCAGGGTCTCAACGTCAATATCGAAAACTTAGAAATCAACACCGGCGTTCTTCCTCCCTCCAGTCGGATGCAGACGCAACATCAACAAACGGAGCCACGGCAAAGTCCCTATTTCCAAGACTCTACAGTCTACAGACAACTTGGAGTCATCCAATGACTCTGTCTCGGAAACAATTCAACAAACCCCAGGGAAATCAGTGTACTTGGCAAAAACCTCAATTCAGGGAAATCAGCGTCCTTGAAAAGAGCACCTCGATTCGCATCGACCCGCAGAGAAATCAGTGTCTTTGCAGGAATACCTCGATTCGTCTCAAACCCCAGGGAAATCAGTGTCCTTGGCAAATACCTCGATTCAGGAAAATCAGTGTCCTTGACAAGAGCATCCTGATTCGCGTCGACCCGCAGAGAAATCAGCGTCTTTGTAGGAATACCTCGATTCGTCTCAACCCTAGGGAAATCAGTGTCCTTGGCAAATACCTCGATTCAGGGAAATCATCATCCTTAACGAGAGCATCCTGATTCGCGTCGACCCGCAGAGAAATCAGTGTCTTTGCAGGAATACCTCGATTCGTCTCAAACCCCAGGGAAATCGGTGTCCTTGGCAAATACCTCGATTCAGGGAAATCAGTGTCCTTGACGAGAGCATCCTGATTCGCGTCGACCCGCAGAGAAATCAGTGTCTTTGCAGGAATACCTCGATTCGTATCAAACCCCAGGGAAATCAGTGTCCTTGGCAAATACCCCGATTCAGAGAAATCAGCGTCCTTGACGAGAGCACCTCGATTCGCGTCGACCCGTAAAGAAATCAGTGTTTTTGCAGGAATACCTCGATTCGTTTCGACTCCATGGAAATCAGTGTCCTTGGCAAAACCTCGATTCAGGAAAATCAGCGTCCTTGGCGAGAGCATCTCGATTCGCGTCGATCCGCAAGGAAATCAGTGTTTTTGCAGGAATATCTCAATTTGTCTCAACTCCGAGGAAATCAGTGTCCTTGGCAAGTACCTCGATTCAGGGAAATCAGCGTCCTTGATGAGAACATCTCGATTCGCGCCGACCCGCAGAGAAATTAGTATCTCTGCAGGAATATACGACATCAGCAAAGCGGAGCCGTGGCAAAGTTCCCAGTTTCATGACTCGGCGGTGCACAGACAAGCCAAAGCCAACCCTCGACCTCCCTGTTGAAACAATGCTTTGACTCGGGAGTAAGTCAACTCATCAATCACTTATGGGTCCTCTCGGCCCGTAAGGAAGAAAACTCTCTTGTAAGATCCTTACGGCTTATAAGAGAAAACGCACTTAGGAATCCTCACGATTCCCAAGGAGAAATTACACCTACGGGATCCTCTCGACCTGCAGGGAGAAAATTCTTTATGAGACCCTCACGGCTTATAAAGTTGAAAAGCCTTAGAAGACAGATCTTAACCTGGCTCCTAAGCCATCGCTGTCCTACAAGGAAATTAAAATAGATTGTCCACAAAATGCACTTACTAAAAGGGACACATCATCATGAAGCAAAATATGTCTTTTATTCATGCATCAAAATGAATACAAAGTACAATTTATGAAAGAATCAAAAAATACTCTTATTCAGGAGTATGTACAAAAGAAGAATAAAAAAATATACAATTCTTCAAGCTGGCGGATGATTCAAAAGGTTCATCAGTTCATCCTTTCTTTCTTGGATCTCTGGTTCAAAATTGACTATGGCTGCGAGACGGGCCTCCGCTTCCGACTGTTGGGCCTGATGCGAGGCAAGCCGGCCTTCAAGCTCCTGCTCGATAGCTTTATGAGCGTCAACCATCGTGCGGGTAAAGGTAACAGCTTTATCAACAGCCACCACGTTCTTGATTGCGGCTTGAAGCTCCTACTAAAATTCATATGCGTGGGTGGTCTTAGCTGTAAGTTCGGCTTGAAGCTCCCCGAGCGTGGCTGAAGCCAGCTTCCTCTCTGAGAACTTTCGGCGGAGCCTCTTTTTACAGGAAAGCGTATTAGCGGCATACCGCTTAATCAGTCCCTGCAAGCTTGTCTTCGCAGCCACTATCTCCGAAGGAAGGCGCGCGCATTCAAGACTGTACAAGCAAGCCTCCACTCAACGACAGAATTCGACCCAGACTTGCACAAATGCTTCACTGTGATAAGTGGCAAGAAAGGGGAGAGAACCGTTTGCTTCGGCAGCAAATTCTTCGGCCTTGAGTGAGCTACCAACACGAAGATCTTCGATCAGCGCTAACAACGAGTGAAGACTCAACTTGGCCATACGTTCGGATGCACGCAGCGCATAAGAGCCAGACGGCATGAGAATGCGAGTCTCCAACGGGGTAAAAGTAGGCAGAGCTGTTCAAGATTGATAAATGATCAGCGAAGGTTGCAAACAGAGAACAGATGCAAAAGCGTCGAAACTTTACTTACCCACGTTTATACAAGAAGAGTCTGAAAGATCTCCAGGCCCATCATGGACCTCAACCTCATCATCAGTTTCCAGAACTACAAAAGACATGAACATTGTTACATGAAGAAGTAACGATAACGAGAAAAGAGCGAACAATACTAACCTTGCCCGGAGGATAGAATGATGCGCTGAGGGGATATCGCCTGTGGAGCAGCCAGTTCCAGCAGACGGTGGAAAGACTTCCTGGGAGACAGGCCAGCGATGGACGCCGCCAATCCCCGTAGCTCTGAAAAGACAGGAAAGTTCAGATAATGAAGAGATCGTTAAAATAAAAGAAAGAACAATACCTTCGATGCTCCTCCCACTCTGGGTTGGAGGGATGGCAGTTTCGGCGGCCTCCTCTGTGTCCCCAAACACATCGTCGGGGATGTGGGCCGGTATCATAACTTCCGGTAAAGGAGCAGTGACCATCGCTACAGGCTCCAATGAAAGGACGGTGGCCTTGACTACCTGTCCCGCAGTCTCCGGGCCAACCCCAGAGAGATCCATTGAATCCACGGCCGATGAAGATGCCTCTTCTGGAGAAGCAAGCACCTGGGGAGCAGGAATCACCGAGGGAAGCTCCATTGCAGGAACGACAATTGCATCGACCCCCTCCGCACTGATTAGTGCCTCATCGGGGATATTTGCAGAGTCCATAGTCAGGGCGCGACTTGGACTCAAATCCTCTGCTATCAGCGAAGTCCTTGCAAAGTTTGCACGAGGATAAGGATATGTATATATATATAAGCAGTGCAAAATACTATAAAAGACTATATAAGTGTACCAATGTGTTGGATATAGTGCCCTCAGAGTCAATTTTTGGATCATAGGCATGTGAGGGAGGACCTATACCGGTAGGACAGTCTTACTCGAGATGATAGTATGCTATCTGGTTTGTCTTTATCATCGTGTACATGCTTCAGGTAACCTTACAGGTCACTATTGCACGTTGATAGAGCCCTTAGGATTCTTGCTTGACTACCAGCAGTATGATGGCGATCATAAACATGGGAGCTGGGGTCTATAAGCACATCCTTAAAAGATCCCTAGTCGAAGGAGTTTCGAGACAGGGCATCGATATTCCAGAGTAGACCTGTGTATACAGTCGAGACCCCGACGAGGGCCGATGGCCGGTCTCACAAGCCATTGGTGTCAGTTGGTTCACCTAAGATGTATACAGATGCTCATTGGGTTATGAGTACACCGGACAGGACTCTCCGGGAACATACTGGTTGGTATTATACCTAGCGTCAGATAGCAGTTCCCTGGTGACATGTGTACAGGTTAGTTCATCGACCTGAGATCGTCATTTGTCTCGTGTGAGTTCCCACTGTACTTTGATTACTACCCTACCACGGCTCAAAGGAGTCATGCAAATAGGTTTTAGTTGGGTACAGTCCCGAGCCACATGGAGGCAGTGAGCGGATCGGCAGGGGTTCGTCTCTCCCGGTATTGGGGGTGAGGTCGCGCTGTGTCTAGGAGAGCCATTACACGAAGCCCTTGGCCAAGGAAGGAGATTTACTGGTAGGTATTCCAGTAGTATCTCAGGGTGTTCTGGGCTACACTCCGACACGACTTGTACCGCTTTTGGGGGTCTGACTTTTACCAACCCCTTAGGCCCGCCATGCGATGCTCATAGACGAACGGACCGGACTGTACGGATATTGTCACTGACAGGCTCAGTAGGGTGTCAGGATGAGTTCGCTCATCGACCTCCCTTTTGGTCAATACCTGGTAGCTCGTTACGTACGGTTAATACCTCTGACGTGCTAGTGGTTAAATCCACAGCCAAAGTATTGACGAGTCTTTAGAGTCCCCCACAGACAGTTTCTCAAGTTTCGGGCGAAACGTTGTAGAGGCCGTATGGATATATGGCAGGGTTCGATCTTATACGTGCGGTATTGCACAGATCATGATCGGACGGATCATACTAGTGGGCTTTGTGTCACGCCCCGCTTCCCAAAATACGGAATACGAGGGGTTGACAAGGCCAGCCATGCTTCTATGGTCAAGGAAATATCATGCCGTAGTCACACTTCGGCTTCTAGTTTTAACTGGCAATCAGTAAATAACACGCAGGTAATGAGAAATGCAGTAACTGAAACAAACAATGCAAAGAACTGACCTGATGGGAAACAAAAGGGTATAACCCTGGATGGTAAATCAAGATGTCCGTGATGTACGTCTAGTCCTGGTCCAGGCTAAATCTTCTCCTCTCACTGAGCATGCATACTCAGGTCGTCAGAGCGACACAATAGCAAAATAATATATATAAAATCATGTGACAACTCTAACAGTGGTAATAGATATGTATAACAGTAAATCAACGACAACATAAATATGAATGTGCAGTAATCAATGCAGCGGAACAGTAAAAGCAGTAGAACGATATGCCACGTATGTCAACACAGTAAGTAAGATATAACAATGCCAGTATCCCTATCAGTCTCTAAGTCTCACTGTACAGGTCACTAAACCCTATCGTCAGTCTAAGTGTGAGAGTCAACCACTCACGAGTGTCCTCCACCCAAGGGTAGAACCCAAGGGCAAGGGACCACGGGCCCAACATGTATATTACGGTAATAATCATGTACCCTGTAAATCTCCATATATCTCCCTAAATATATAAGCCAGCATGGGACTCCCGAGATTCTGTTGAACTCACACTTAAACTACCCCACACCCCGTGGTCTACATCAAACGCTAACCATAACCCTAAATACCAATCGGTCGGTGACAAGTCTGCGCGAGAACTGGAGGCAGGACCTCCATCAAGCACGTCCCGACTAATACCTAAGATAAACGGCAGTGTTTGGTGCCTTATCTGTGACACCCGTGCAAGAGCTTCCATAAGTGTCCCATACCACTTATAGTCACACGTACACGCATCCCACAGACGTCGACAATGCAATAGAATAATAAGGTTCACTGATTGTGTACAAGTACGTATCACTTTCACTTAATCACTTATACACGAACACTGACGTACTTGCCACAATCATCACTAAAATCTAACACTGGGTAAATACACGTTATCACTAGGTTATCAATGCAATGACAGGTGTAAGATATGATGCGTAAACAATATATAAAGCATGTTTAGGATGTCATGATTCAACAATCTACCACTTGCATAAATTATCATAAATCAAACGTGTACGGTTTAGCGAAACAATAAACAGGTAATTAATTAGTATGTTCAGTTATCTATCCATCGAATTTAGTTTCATGTCAATCGGCTTCCAGAGTCATTATTTATAGCCATTTCATTTTAAGCGTTCACGGCTGGAAATCTGGTTTCAGAATCAGAAATCCGTTTCGTAACGCATTTTAATCCCAATTTAGATCAGATTTTAGCAATGCTACAGTTGAATTAAATCTAGGGTTTTCAGTAAGGTTTTCAACGCAACAGACAGATCCTCAATCGCGTCTGTACGTCAGGAGATATACACTGTTTATTACTAGGATGTCAATTCTGATTCTGGTGTGACTGTTATGCGTCCCGATCTTTTAAATTACAGAATAAATATCAAACGATGACGAAACAGAATGAAACTACTTGTGTTGTCTAGCTAACAGATTCACCTATAATAAAAAGTAGAGTTCCGCAACCTACGAGTGAAGGAAACAGGATGGGGTTCATTACGGAACAGCAAGCAACAATTTGAGTCGCTCTGGACTGCAGTCCAGAGTCGCACTCCGATCCAAATATCATCACATTTTAAGTACAGGAATATCTGGAAACTAGTATAGGGTTAAAGTTCGTCGAGTTGGCTTCGATTTGAGCCTTAGAACGAGTCAATCCATTGTGTATATAATTTATGACGAATTTAACGGTTTTCAGGTACAATAAAATTCCAGTTTTACGAGTGAACATGGGGGTAGTCGTTTTAGTCGTTAACGGTCATATTTTCTAATGAAATTCACACACTAGAATCATAGGCTTACGGGCCAAACTATACAAGTGAGTTCCGTCAATTTAAACGAGAATTTTCATAGGGAACACGCATCGAACAGTTGAGTCGTATAATTTAACGGAAGGTAAAACATGGAATATATATACGATTATAATTTGTAATTAATAATAAGTAGCATGTAGCAAGTGGGGACTTGCCTGGAGACGATGGATTGATGGTACGGTATACACGGGCACGACACACGCGGCAACAACGGTAAGGATTTGGCCTCAACTGCGGTTTTGCCTCGGCTAGACGTGGAGTTTGAGGGCTCTGATGTGCAGCGGGTGGTGACTGAGATGGCAGGGAGGAGGCCGGCGGTGTCGCGGTAGAGTTCGAGTGGTGCCACGGATGTTGGGTGAGCTCGGTTGGGTGGGTTTTGCTCGAGGGTTTTGAGATAGAGAGAGGGTTAGAGAGAGAGAGAGAGAGAGATTGAGAGTGAGGGAACAGAGAGAGACAGAGAGTGAGATTGTAGAGAGAGAGAGAGAGAGAGAAGCAGTGTGGGAGAGAGAGAAACAGTGAGGGAAAGAGAGAGAGGCAGTGAGAGGAAAATGAGAAAGAGGCACAGAGAGAGAGAGAGAAAAGAGCAGAGTGAGAAAGAGAGAGATTGAGGTCTGAGAAAGAGAGAGAGGGATGATGTTGGCGACGGTGGTGATTGAACGGCGATGAGGCGGGGGGTCGGCTCGGGTGTCGACGAGATGCGATGGGCCCGCCGGCGAGAGGGTGCAGGGGGTGGAGCTTGGCTGTGGGTTTAAGGGTACTGGGTGATGGTGGCAGAGAAGAAAGAGGGAAGGTGATGAGGAGACGAGGGCGGTGACGATGAGAGGAGGTGGCCGGAGGTGACGGCGGCGACGTGCTTGCGAGGTCGGGATGTGGGTTTGAGAGGGGAGAGACGTCGGGAAGGGAGAAAAGGCGTTATGAGGGGAAGAGAAAGGGGCGTGTCAACGAGGAGGGGTCGAAGGCGTGCGTTGTGGGTAACGCTCGCGAGCGCGAGCGTCGGCGGAGGCGAGGAGCGCGGCGGAGGAAGTGGATCGCGCGCGTGAATGGAGAGAGAGCCGTTGGGGAGATGCACAGGAGCGGGCCAAGGATTGGGCTTGGGGTTTAAAAAAATTTCCTCATTTAAAATTTTTGGGCTGAGGGGAGAATGGGCCGGGGAAAATAGATTAGGGTTTATAAAAAGATGTGTGGGCTGAGTGGGGAACGGGCCAAAGAAAAATAAAAAGGAAAAAAGGAAATTGGTTTAAATGGGATATGGAAGAAACGGGCCGGGGCGAGTTGGGCCAGGGTATTTAAAGGAAATTGGATGAAATTAAAAAAAGGAGTGGGCCGGCTGAGATGGGCTGAGGAAGTTATAATAAATCAATTGGAAGAAATAGGCGGGCCGGGGGACTTAGAAAAAGAATTGAGTTTATGAAAAATAAGATAAAGGAATGGGCTTGGGATTTTTGGTTTAGGATAAATAATTTTTATAAATAAGATAAATAAAATTTTAAATAAAATAAATAGAATTTTAAAGTAACAAATTACAGATTTTGGTATAAAAGGGACTGGGTATTACACTTTGGTTTAAGCCGGATCCTAGTATTAGATTTGTTGGATTACTTTAGTCTCATCGCATTCGCATTCAGTCGGAATGCGGATGCAGGTATGTATATACAGGTGAGGGGTATCCTTGTGATCCGTCACGAGTTTACTTTAGATATTGCCGGATCTTTTTGTTGGACCAAACATTTGGATTAATGTTTGGATGGTGGAAATAATGAGCTAGAATTCATCATGAGATGCATTAAATGTGACATAGACTCATATAGTGGCTCATGGTCTCTTTTTTGTGGAAAATGTCACATTTAGTGATTGATTAGTGGATGAAATGAGAGGAGGAGAGAGGAAGGGCAGCCATGTGATGGTTGTGAGCTCTCATATTATTCCTCTCTCACTCTCATTTTATCATAGAATCACACAAAAGAAAAGAGAGAGGAAATTCATTCTTCTTCCTCTTTCTTCTCTAGCTCAAATCTCCATTAATGGCAACACCTCTAACCTCCATCCAAATCAATGGATGCAAGAGACAAAGTGATCACAAACATTCTCTACAACACCTTGGACACGTCGGCTAGCACACTTCGTGCCCGAGTTGCTTCGGATGAAGCGGGAGCCCGTAAAAAGACTCGTAGATGTGGTGCCCTTTCCGACGAGGAAATCAAGACCGGAGTTGCCGCGGGGAGCTTGGGATGGTGGCCAAAGACCGAAGAACACGGATCGATCGGTATAGCATTTCTATCTCTTCTCTAGATAGCTAGTTGTAGGTTAATGGTTCGATCCGGGTTTATAGTATACGATAGCGCCGGTTTCCTAGTTTGAAAAAGTTTTCGTTTCCGCATTTTGGCCTCGGAAAGACGGCCGGGGCGCTACCGTAGACTTACATGGTATCAGAGCCACGCCATTAACCTTTACTAGCTTGCTCTAACGTGTTTAGAACTTCGATCGAACGAAAATTCCGAAACCGCGATTTCAAGTCATGCAGTTTCTGTCGATTTTCTTTTATTGTCAAAAAATTATTTGGAGTGTTGCAGAAAATCAGGCAGGGTTTTCTAAGAGAACTGAGAATATTTTGTGGGCTGATTTCACTGTAGCGCGGTGGATCCGCGGCCGTACCCACGATTTGGCCGCGGATCCATCACCGTACTGTAGCCACAGTGCACCAAATTTCTTCAGTAGGTCTCTGACTTGGAAAGTGGGTAATTTTATTTTGGGCCCAGATTTATTTGAGTACTGGGTATTGTGCTTGGGGCCCACTTCGGGAGTTTTTGTCGATCGAAAATTTTAAACATGTTAGTTCACAGTATTTACATTATATCTGCGACCGTGAATGTCATTTGATCGGTAAATCCTGTCTAATTGCTATAGTCCTTTTAGACGGATTTGCGAACGTGACATTCACTTTGATATTCTGTGTTGTGCTGTGATGTTGCGGATTTGTCATGGTGGATAGCCTGGATGCAATGGTAGTACAGTTTGGTTGTATATGTACATTTGATATTGCGGGGCGAGCGTCCGACATGTGGACTGCCGTCACTACCTGTTTGTATATTATTCTTTTGGGGCACGACCGGGCTGAGGTCGATGTACCCATTGTATATATTTTACTTTCTGTACTAGGTTGACCCAAGGAGGGGTGCTCAAGTTACCGGATTCCGTGAAGTGCTGGGTGGTCCATTCACGTTGTTTAAGGGGGCTGCCTCGCTTCAGGTTTTGGCGGGTAACTTGCCGCGCCCATAGGGGTCTAGGATTTCATTGCACAGGCTATCCACATGATCAAGGGAACGTCGGGTTTCAGTAGTGGCTCTATGAAACCCAGGGATCCCAGATTATCTGTATTGTTCTATGATGCTTATTACATTTCTGTGATGTTGCATTTTATCACGCCATGAGCGAATATTATATATTGATATATATACTAGTAGATGTTGTATATGTTTTACACCCACGCTAGTCCAGTCCCCGCTCTGTCGTTAGTTAAGTAACCTAATGGGTGATGACGGGACCCAGTGGCGAATGCGGGTGGCATATACGTACATCATATTTTCGTTCTTTTGTGGTGTGATTAATTGATGGGACTGCATTGATTCGGATCAATGCAAGCTAAACAAACCTATTCTGATGTTGTTGGAACATTTTTCAAAAAGCTGTTATTCCAAGGACGTTCTCTTTTGCTTTCCACAGTGGTATTCGGTTATGAATATCCAGCACCTCAGTCGACGAGGCAAGGGCTGAGATCCCTTTACCGAGAGTGACCCCTTGGACAGAAGTTTGCGTCAGGGTAAGAACTTCACTATAGCCGATTGCCTTTTGCTTTGCATCGTGGTATTCAGTTGGAATATCCTGCACCTCATTCTACGGGGAAAGAGCCGAGATCCCTTCACCGGGAGTGACCTCTTTAGCAAAGGTTTTCGTCACTATATTTTTATAAAAAGCTATCCGGTTCCTACAACGATATCAAGTTCATTACGTTAAAGGTTTTTCGCCAAAAACCATTCGTAGCCCTCCGCCATTTCAGACGGGTAGCACTTAGTATTCATGCTATGTTTGTTGGCCTTCGTCGAGGCATAGTGTATGATAGCTATTTGTTACCTTTCTGCTACATAGATAGATGCGTTGGTTTGGGACAGTCGTATAGCCTTGTTGGCCTTTGTCAAGGGCTTGTACGGATGGGTTCAAATTAACCTGGACAATGACGGGTAGAACTTGACATGTGACTTATGATTTGTTGACCTTCGTCAAGGTCATAAGAGCATAGGGTAAAAATCACATCGGGAGTTTCTAAAGAAACTGAAACTTGCCAGATATGCGCATACCTTCTGGAGTGTGATAACGTGAGTGGATTCCATCACGTATCATGCGATGATAATTGGATCCTGATTCCCACTGATGAGTTGGTTTACTCCTCGGGTGATCCCGACTAATTCTTCTTTCAGGTTTGGAGGAGAATTGAGGTTACAGTGGGAGGTTTCCTGATTAGATAAATTGATAACCATTCTGATCTAGCACACAGAGTGTTTCTTTTCTTTCTCTCTTTGGCAGCGACCATGACCCGACCCTTGATTATGACTCAGTGACCAAGTTAACCGAACCTTCTTAAAACACTGGCTTTTGGATTGTCTGAGTTGCATACCTCATTGCCACTCCTACTTTTACCCTTTTCTCCAGAACACCCCGTATTACTACAAACGTCCACTTTCATTGGATAAAACCATCGTATGGTTATATACGAACTTGAAGGAACTTGTTCCAGATTCGAGAATGGTTTCCGGTTCTGGAGAAAACGAATAGGACTATTCAGTTATCTTTTCCTTTTACCTTCTCTCAGGTTGCGAGTGCTCCTTGGATTAGGACGGTACACCTATTATGCTAATTGGATAGTCTTCTTCCAAACCATAGGCAGGTGCCGAACGGTAGGGAATGAAGAAAACCATTTAGCCTAAACGGTGTACAGAAGGTATTAAGTAAAGACAAATAAAGGGATTAGTAAGAGGGCAAAGTAAACTGCGACTGCTATTCATGACCAAACCAAGTATTTCTTCGCCAATCCTATATCACCTTTGTATTTCTCCAGAACACTCCGTATCACTACGAAGATCCACAGTTTTTTGGATACTCCATCGTATGGTTATATACGAACTCGAAAGGAACTTGTTCCAGTTCGGGGATGGATTCTGGTTCAGGAGAAATAGGAATAAGGTTTATTCAGTTGTCTTTTATCTTTACCTTCTCTCGCGTTGCGAGTGCTCCTAGGATTAGGACAGTACACCTATTACGCTTATTGGATAGTTTTCTTCCAAACCATAGGCTGGTGCCGAACGGTAGGGAAGGAAGAAAACCATTTAGCCTAAAGGGGTGTACAGAAGGTAATGACTAAAGACATATAAAGGGATTTGGAGAGATGGCAAAGAAATATACGGTTATACTTGTGAATCTGGATAATGGAATAGGCATTACTAGGAATACCCGGATACCCCTACGAAACATTTCAACGTTTCAGTTTTACTGTGTATTGTTAAAAGAAAACTGATTTCCCAATTAGTCCTTACTCCAGGGTATGTATTTACCAGGTTTGATTCTCACATCTGTATGGTTTTACAGATGATGAGTGGGAGTAAGTTATTGGGAATTGGGTGATCATCCTCATTATATCGGGATTCGTTGTAATTGGTGATATTTGAGGAAATCGCCTGGGTTGTTTGCCGGACGGCAAATATTTGGTTTTGAATATCTGTTGTTATGCACCAATTTCAAATTGATATATCTGTATGTTTATTTTCATAAAGTGAGATATAACTTTTTGAAATTATGTCCATGACATTTACCTATATCAGTGGATGGTTAGGTAAGGAGCATTAAACAGCGGTGTAATTCTTCTTAACCATAAGTACAGTTTTCAACCTACGACACACAGGGAATGGGTTATTAGACTCAGGGGACTTATACAGAGTATTGTATGTTGTCCAGTGTCCATGAGGATAGAGGGGTTGGTACTCATACTATATTTTGTTTACTTGTGATTTCTCTAGTTCTTGGACATGTGTTTCGTAGAAATGCAAGGTCTAAGTTTTGAGAAGTTATAGGTATAAGAATAAAGTAGAGAACCAGGTGTTACAAGTATCAGGATTCTTCAAGGTGATCGAAGATGTAGATACTTGTGTATGGTATTCAGTTGATAGTAATGATTATGAAAAACTTGTTTCTTTTTTAGGTTACTCATATCTGGATGCATTCCTAAGTTGAGTAACGCTGATTGGCCTCCTTCCATTTAGTTTACATGCACTGGAGACAGCTGCATGATTTGAATCTTGTTCCAATTAAATCAGTGCCTCTGTTTCTATATTGGATATAGAACGGTTCATATCTTAACGATGTTAAGGTACGGGGAGTTGTCCGGCTTATGCTTAAAACCAGACTCTGGATAACTCAAGGCATGTTTCTGTAATGGCTGTTTGTGGGTTGACCCGGGCTATGACGAGGGTTGACTTTCTACCATCTGGAAGATCAATAGTGATATTGTTTTTGACTCGCCACAGCTTTAGTAAAATGGATTTTTTCATAAAACAGTAGTGGGAGTATGGTAGAACTGGAAGTGATTCCAGAACCGCAAACGATTACTGAAAATTTGATAAGAACCTAAAGATTCAATCTGGTTTGACATTCCATTGGCCACTCCGCAGATATGGTGGGTAACCTCAGGCATCCGAGAGGTACTCCGGTAGCCTCAAGGACGGTGACAGGGAGTTCTTGTTTACCCAGACTTGTCATTGCTGTTATTCCAGACTGTGAAACCCGGCAGAAGGATGAGTGTAGCGTCGTTCTAAACTAGCTTTAGAAGTGTACGTGTATATGACCCTGCCAGAGGGTTGTCGTAGTCAGTAGGAGCAGCGGAAGCATAGTGGACAAGTTGCTTATGTCTATTTATGGACTGAAGCAGATATAGCGGAGATAGATCATCTATTTCTGATGTGACAGTCATAGGTTTGACTTCATCAGAATAGGGGATGGATCTGTTAAGAAGGTAGTAGGGTGTGATATCCTGGTATTTGGATGACATACACAGAGTAGGAAGTGAAATTCCTATACTACGATCGGTTATACTTTGGTTGTCACACAGTGGTTTCTCCACTTAGGACTTGGATATTATATCAGATATTCTGGTTACTAGATCTATGGTTTTAGATCTAGATTTGGGTAGTTTCCCAATCTGGGTACTTAGACAGCATTCTAAAGGTGTTTTAGAATGGACGACTCCTGGCACGGTGGTGTACCTGCAGGTGATGGAGTCACCCTCTCTAAAGGTGTCTTAAAGACTAAAAGGGAGAGGGGTGTGCATGATTGGCAGATCACTTGCTTAGGCAATTGAGTCAATCATGAGATGTCAAGTACCACACCAGATGTTGTTTTTGCACGAGATGCAGTAAGTTGATATTAATCCTATCCTGGAGAGACATTCGGAAGCAGTTTTAGAACATGAGTGGATGTTCTAGGGATCTGATAACGGCAGCCTCCTTCGGGAGACGGTTATCATTCCAGGCTTCCAAGATGACCTGGATGACAGAGTGACTGTCAGAGTTATAGTTTTCCCTCTGAAGAGGGGCGGTATTTTGGACAGGTGGTCCAGGCGGATACTGAGGGAGGCATGGCGCAGGATACTGATTAAGTTCAGTTGACGATACAGTCTAAAAAGTTTGGATTTGGAATTCATTTATGAGCTAAGTCCCATCAGATATCCAGACACATTCTAAGACAGGTATTGCTCATTTTGGGAGATGGCTTTCTCCGCGAACTTGAGAAAAAGAGAGACATAGAAAGAAACATTAGGGCGGATCCACTCACTGAGGCTATTCCTCGAACGCAATAGTTTCGCAAACGGGCTTTGTGAGACTGATTAGTAGAGGAGTTGGGTGTTCGGTATCACACGGGCTGTGAGTATGCGACATCACAATAATTAGCCTTGAGTGCAAGTGGGAGATTTTTGGATATAGTGCCCTCAGAGTCAATTATTGGATCACAGGCATGTGATTGCAATGATTGAGGGAGGATCTATACCGGTAGGACAGTCTTACTCGAGATGATAGTATGCTATCTGGTTTGTCTTTATCATCGTGTACATGCTTCAGGTGACCTTACAAGTCACTATTGCACGTTGATAGAGCCCTTAGGATTCTTGCTTGACTACCAGCAGTATGATGGCGATCATATACGTGGGAGCTGGGGTCTATAAGCACATCCTTAAAAGTTCCCTAGTCAAGGGAGTTTCGAGACAGGGTATCGATGCTGCAGAGTAAACTAGTGTATACAGTCGAGACCCCGACGAGGGGCGATGGCCGGTCTCACAAGCCATTGGTGTCAGTTGGTTCACCTAAGATGTATACAGGTGCTCATTGGATTATGAGTACACCGGACAGGACTCGCCGGGAACATGCTAGTTGGTATTATACCTAGTGTCAGATAGCAGTTCCCTGGTGACATGTGTACAGGTTAGTTCATCGACCTGAGATCGTCATTTGTCTCGTGTGAGTTCCCATTGTATTTTGATTACTACCCTACCACGGCTCAAAGGAGTCGTGCAAACAGGTTTTACTTGGTTACAGTCCCGAGCCACATGGAGGCAGTGAGCGGATCGGCAGGGGTTCGTCTCTCCCGGTATTGGGGGTGAGGTCGCGCTGTGTCTAGGAGAGCCATCACACGAAGCCCTTGGCCAAGGCAGGAGATTTACTGGTAGGTATTCCAGTAGTATCTCAGGGTGTTCTGGGCTACACTCCGACACGACTTGTACCGCTTTTGGGGGTCTGACTTTTACCAATCCCCTAGGCCCGCCATGCAATGCTCATAGACGAACGGACCGGACTATACGGATATTGTCACTGACAGGCTCAATAGGGTATCAGGATGAGTTCGCTCATCGACCTCCCTTTTGGTCAATACCTGGTAGCTCGTTACGTACGGCTAATACCTCTGACGTGCTAGTGGTTAAATCCACAGCCAAAGTATTGACGAGTCTTTAGAGTCCCCCACAGACAGTTTCTCAAGTTTCGGGCGAAACGTTGTAGAGGCCGTATGGATATATGGCAGGGTTCGATCTTATACGTGCGGTATTGCACGAATCATGATCGGACGGATCATACTAATGGGCTTTGGTTTAAGCCAGATCCTAGTATTAGATTTGTTGGATTACTTTAGTCTCATCGCATTCGCATTCAGCCGGAATGCGGATGCAGGTATGTATATACAGGTGAGGGGTATCCTTGTGATCCGTCACGAGTTTACTTTAGATGTTGCCGGATCTTTTTGTTGGACCAAATATTTGGATTAATGTTTGGATGGTGAAAATAATGAGCTAGAATTCATCATGAGATGCATTAAATGTGACATAGACTTATATAGTGACTCATGGTCTCTTTTTTGTGGAAAATGTCACATTTAGTGATTGATTAGTGGATGAAATGAGAGGAGGAGAGAGGAAGGGCAGCCATGTGATGGTTGTGAGCTCTCATATTATTCCTCTCTCACTCTCATTTTATCATAGAATCACACAAAAGAAAAGAGAGAGGAAACTCATTCTTCTTCCTCTTTCTTCTCTAGCTCAAATCTCCATTAATGGCAACACCTCTAACCTCCATCCAAATCAATGGATGCAAGAGACAAAGTGATCACAAACATTCTCTACAACACCTTGGACTCGTCGGCTACCACACTTCGTGCTCGAGTTGCTTCGGATGAAGCGTGAGCCCGTAAAAAGACTCGTAGATGTGGTGCCCTTTCCGACGAGGAAATCAAGGCCGGAGTTGCCGTGGGGAGCTTGGGATGGTGGCCAAAGACCGAAGGACACGGATCGATCGGTATATCCTTTCTATCCCTTCTCTAGATAGCTAGTTGTAGGTTAATGGTTCAATCCGGGTTTATAGTATACGATACTGCCGGTTTCCTAGTTTGAAAAAGTTTTTGTTTTTGCATTTTGGCCTCGGAAAGACGGCCGGGGCGCTACCGTAGACTTACACAATGTGTAAAGGAGCTTCTCGTATGGCTTGTTCAAGCCGACGCTCCTTCCTGAGGAGGTATGCCCGCCGGGGTTCGAGGGTAGACTCGTGGCCACCGGTCCACAACGAAAGTGCATCCTCGGCGTCAGCTGAGACCGCCTGCTTAAGGGCTCTATCGCCCCTTCTTCCAAAGGACCTATGAATATCCGCCGTATCGATGGAGGATCTTCATAAAAGATGACGGCGGGATAAGGCCTCTTCGGGATCCTTACATTCTAGGATTCATCCTGTGAGCGTCTTATGGCCTCCGCCAGTTGTGCGGCTTCCTCGGCGGATGAACCAGGAAAAAGAAGACTGTCTCCTGGCGGACTAGTAACGGTCTTCTTCCCCCGTTTTGGCCCAGAGCTAATGACTGTAGAAGATCGCTTCTTTCCCCTTGCCGTCTGCTTTTTGAGCTGCTTCTCGGTTTTGACAGGGAAAGGAGACTTCTTCAGGACCTTCGCCAAGAGGATATTATCATCAGAGCTAGGTTTTACCTCTGGAACCGTTACGGTGTCTGTCATCGGTCGTTCAAGTGAAGCCTCTGTTGGCAATGAGATGCGAAGCCTTTCCTCCTCTCCAAAGGTCTTAAGCGAAGCAGCAATAGTTTCTTCTGTGGAGGCACCTGTTAAGATAGCAGGCGTTAGTCAAAGCATGATATAAGAATGAACAGCGGAGAGATAAGGGTAAAGTATACCTGACTGCGCAAAGGCGGCCATTTCTTTTTCGAGTATGGCTGACTGTTTGGAAGCTTCGATGGCAGCCTCCAAATCGGTATCATCAAGCATCCCGAATAAACCCTCATTGGTCCCATATTCGCTCAAGCCTTCGCTAGACGGAGCAGGGGGCGTCGAGCCTAATATGGTGTCCAAAGAAAGTACTTGTTTCTTTTTCTTCTGAGGACGGGCGCCGGTGGCCGATAACACGAGTTTGCGTTTGGTAGACGCCTTTAGACGATGAGTACCAATTTCTTTTCCTACGTCCGACTCGGGGGACGCGGCAGCCACCTCTTTTTCAGGTGCGCTGAATGGGGGCAACTCACGCGTAGGGCTTAGCACGTATGGAGGCTCAAATGCAGTGACCTCTCTCTGGGGAGGATGAACAATGTTCTGTCGCTTCAGAGGAACATTTCGATCACCAGCCGGCACTGCGCCCTTGCGATCAAGCAGCAATCGCTTTTCCTCCTTAATGACGGCACCTATCGAATGTTGGTACCATACCACATACACATTTAGGGCTTGCGGAACACAACTTGGTTCGCTGATAAATAAGTTAGACCCTGTGTTCAAGCGCATAAAATGATGTAGTGCGCTCCGAGTACCCTCCTCAGTGGCAGCCGGTTCTGCCAAGAAAGCCTCGAGTGGGACGCCCTGATTGTAGCTTAACTGCTGGGCGAAGCGATGCGGGTTATACCTCATGAATAAAGTCGAGTCATTCATCTTGAATACGAGAAAGCCCGGTCAGATAGGGTACAGATGAAGAATTTCCTGAGCTTTCAAGACGGAGGCCCCATCCTTAAATATGTCTTGCAAGGGCAGCACTGTCTTCCCCGATTCCTGGCCGACGGTCAAAATTTTATCAGTAAAAGACATGCCAGCTCCAACCGTGCGCGGGCGAAGAAGCAAACCTCTAGCTTCCCGTTGCGTTGGAGTCACAATAGAGGCGCCGACCAGTCGCATGATCTGAGGGAATCTGCACCTGTCATAAAAACTCGACCTCTTGTGGATGCCAAAGACGCCTAGCACGTGCATCTCGAGCCATGACGTGAAATAATGCATCGGGAAATTTACCGACTGCATCCCTGGTGTAGGGTTCCTAGGCACGCTAATGAGGTCTCACAAGGCATCAACCATGCCAATTTCAAATTTTACGGGTGCCGAGAAACCCTAATACGGATCGTTAACGAGAATTTTAGGCGAACACATGCAACTAGTTAACAATATAATTAAAAGAACGGAAATACAACCTTTGTAGATCCGGTCCTCCACCTCCTTAGCTCCGCAATGAAGTCTCCTCGCTGTCCAAATGGAATCCCGGGCTCTAGCGTCGGCTTCATCGGAGAAATGGGCGGGCAAGGTCGTCGGCTTCGTGCCGAAGATGATCTACGTCGAGGCATCACAAGATCAAGCTCCCACTTCACCAAGTCATGAAACTTGTGAAGAAAACACCCTATACAACTTGGCAAGTGGTAGAGGATGAAGAAATAGGAAGTGGGTTTACTTTAGAATTGGATTTCTCACTCATTTTCTCAAGTTGCCATTGATGGAGGCAAGCTTCTTCATGTGAAGAAGAAGAAGAAGAAGATGATGATAATATCATAAGTATTATTGTAAAATGAAAATAATAAGAATACTTATCATATACCAACCATGGTCAAGTGTAGAGACTAAACTAGGGTTAGTGGGAATGGTTAGGGTTAAGCATGAGACAAAATGGTGACATAGTCAAAGCTTCATGAAGCTTCAATATACAAACAAACAAAGCCACCATTTTCCCTTTTTCTTTTCCAAAATAAAATAAATGAAATAAATAAATAAATGAATAAGAAAATGAAAACCCTAACCATTACACAACCATGGTTTAATCTTTACACAAACCCTAGTGAGCATGTATCATCAAACATGATACAAACTTGTGTACAAAAGTATATCACATATACAATGTGCACAATCCAAGTGAGAAAATCCATTTAAAGTGAACCAACACTAGTTAATGCAAAGTAATATATCAAATATATAATTATGCATTAAATCATTAAATCAACACTTGATTTAACGATCCGGTCATATCTCATATAACCGACTAATATTCAATGTATCGGCTTATCGAATCAATCCTTGATTCGCTAACTAGGTTATATCGCATACAACCATTCGATACATTCATCGCGAGAATAGAATACGGTATCACATACACGAATCATTCTCGGTCCCGCACATATCTCATATGCGCTCCTATTTCGTTTCGCTTGAGCCAGGAAACCTCTGTGTAGGACTCTAAAGACTCGTCAATACGCCGGCAGCAGGTGATGATCATATCAAGCACCCACAAGCCGCAAGCGGTCTGCTAAACGTAACGGCCACCCGGGTATTGAACGATCAGAAGATCGACGAGCAAGCCCGCTCACACTCCTGTGAATCCAACCAGTAACACTTACCGTACAGTCCGGTCTGATCGTCTGATATGTCGCATATCTTGCCTAGGGGTGGTAAACGTCAGACCCCAATAGCTCGATAAGTCGTGTCGATATGAGGTCTATAACAGTTCGAGAAACTACAGGTAACACTTACCAGTAAATCTCAGCAACCCTGGCCAGGGATTTCCGGTTATAGCCAATCGAACACAGCGCAACATCAACTCCCTATACCGGGAGAGACGAATCCCCTCCTATCGCTCATTGCCTCCATGTGATTCGGGATTGTACCCAAAAACCACCGTTTTGCATGCCCTCTTGGACGTGGTAAGGTGGAAATCAAAGCACAGTGGGAACCACACAAGACTCTATGACGATCTCGGGTCAACAGACTACTTTGTACCAGTGTCACCAGAGAACTGCCATCTGACGTAAGGTATAATACCATCTGGGAGTTCTCGGCGAGTCCGTCCAGTGTACCCAGTCTCTACTGAGCACCCGTATATCTCCTCTGATGTCAAACACCAATGGATATGGGATCATCCATCGCCCATCTGTATGGGTCGAGAAGGTACACGCTAGTCTACTCTGGTATATCGATGCCCCGTCTCGATATACCCACGACTAGGGACTTTGAAGGATGTACTTATGGACTACCATGTCCCCACTAGTATGATCCACATCATAGTCCAGGTAGTCAAGTACACATCCTAAGGGCTTTACCAACATGTAATAGAGAGACAATCTGTGTACACGTTAAGGTAAAGAGCAACCAGATAGCATACTATCATGTCGAGCAAGAAAGTCCTCCCTATATATGTCCCAGCATCCACTACAATATACATCCTATGTATAGCAATGGCCTCTAGGGCATACATATAACTAACAATCTCCCACTTGCACTAGGGCCATCTGATAGCAGTGGTTGTAGTATCTCATACTCAACCATCCCATAAGAGTCTCTCTCTGGGAATAGGCCTTTGTGAGTGGATCCGCCGTGTTGTCCTCTGAGTCTACTCTCCTAACCTCGATCCCTTAGAAATCAACCATCTCCATGATCAGGTGATACTGCCTTAGAATATGTCTGGATCACTGATGGGACCTGCGTTCCTTGGCATAAGCCACAACTCCATTGTCACACAATGGGAGGAACATAGTTCATCTCATGAACCAATATACACCCAAACAGCCTCTTTGGTAGCATCTTAAGTAGCAATGTATCCTGCCTTTATCGTCTAGTATGCCACGGTATCTAGCTTGGAACTCTTCCAACATACCGTCCCTTTACTGAGGGTAAAGACAATGCTTGTGACTGACATTCAGTCGTCTTTATCACCCTGGAACCCTTCCAGTGATTCTCCCCAGGATCAACTGATACCATCTCACTACAACTAGTGAGTTGCCTAACATCCATTTAGATCTATCTCATAGATCCAAAATCCAGGATTTAGTAGGTATCACTTTGATCCTATGTGGAGAATCATTGTGATAAGCGGAGATTGATCGAGCGTAGCATAGGAAACTCCTTCCCTATCAAGAGTATGTCATCCACGTACTCTACGAGGATCACCACCATACTCCCTACTACCTTTTTGTTTATACAAGGTTCATCTACCATTTTGATGATGTCAAACTCTTTGACTACTTCATCAAAACAGACGTTCCAACTCCGCGATGTCTGCTTTATCCTATAAAATATCTTGCACACGTTTCCGCTGCTCCCACTGTCTACGAAGCCCTCTGGCTGTGTACTTATAGACGCTTTCTTCCAAATCATCATTTAGAAAAGCAGTCAAGACACCCAACCACCAGATATCGTAGTCATGGTATGTAGCCGTGGCAAGTAGGATCTGGATGGACTTAAGCATAGGCACTGAAAAGGTTTCATCATTATCCACGCCTGGTCAATGATGCAAACCTTTAACAAGTCTAGCTTTGAAAGTCTCAACTTTTCCATGTACACCAAGTAATCTTCTCAAGATATACTTGCTCCTGATGGGGATTTAACCCTTCAGATATAGCAACCAAAGTCCATACTTTGTTGGTGTATAAGGATTCCATCTCAGATCACTAAGCATCCAGCCATTCTTACAGAGTCTCACTCCTGATGGCCAGCTCAAAACTAGTTGGGTCATCATCTCATGATGCAATCCTCGCTCCCACTGTCATAGAGAAACCGAAGTATCTCTCAGGTAGGTGAGGAACCCTACTAGATCAGCGGAGAGGCTGAGGTTCGTTGGAATCTACTGAATTCTTTGGTTGTACCAAATCATCTGCTGTAGTTTGTATAGCTGAAACACTTCCAGTTCTTCATAACTGACCTTGCCTCGAGCTTGTCCGGATTTTACCTTTTAGACATAGGCCGGACAACCCCAAATCTTAACTAGCTTAAGACATGGGCTCTTCCCTTTCCATATCACATATGAAGTGGTAGGCACTGATTTGATTCGAACCTAATTCAATAGGTATGTAGCTTCTCAAGTGCATAACCCCCAAAGGAAAAAGGTAACTCAGTAGTACTCATCATAGAGCACACCATATCAAATAGGGTGTATCTGCTCCGCCCCGACATACCATCGTGCTATGGTGTATACGGAGGAGTAATGCTGAGAGAGAATCTCATTCTCCTTTAGAATAGTCCAGGAATTCCGTGCTCAAGTATTCTCCTCCTTGATCTCATCATAGGACATAATACTTATACCTGTATTCTGGTTCTCTACTTCTCGCTTATATTCTGTGAATATCTCAAAAGGTTGGGACTCATGTTCCAACAGGAACATATGACTGAATCTTGAGAGATTATCAGAGAATATAATGAAGTATAAAGAACCAGTCCTGGCATGTGTAGACAGGAGACCTTACATACATCATCATGTATTAGTCCCAAGAGTTCATTAACTCTTTCTCTGTTTCCAATAAACAGAGCTATGGTCATCTTATCTTTGTGACAGGAATGGCAAGTTTCACAAGATGTAAATTCAAACTGATTTAAATATGCATCTTTATGTAACTTAGCTAGTCGGGTCGCATTGATATGACCTAGTCTACAATGCCTTAAGAAGGATCCGTTCATTTCTGAACTACTCCCTCTTATGTGTGTTCCGTATACTAAGAACTGTAGTTTGATTTAGAACGTCAATGCTTTTAGGTAACGTGCCTGAACCGGTCAACTTTTGATATAGGAAATGTTCAAAACATTATCCAACAATACAAAATTTTATCATTTCTTTACTAATAAAGAGAGTGATATGATTTTGTATATCAGGTTCGGTATCTAATAACATTCGTTCAGAATCATTGTATTGGTAATACAGGGTGACAGTGACCGACAGACTTGGCTGCAACTCTTGCCCCGTTTTCTGCCTCATGAAACTTATCACCCGTTCTCAGTTCTCTACCTTTCTGTAGCCCTATGTAACAGATTACATATCTGGGATCCTGATCTGGTATCACATACCCAGGACGTAGAGGATACAGAGAAACAGTTCTTTGTAATGAACACACCCGAAGATGATGCATCAGCATGCACTCTCTTCGTTTGGGCGGCACGGGAAATCTGGTATTCCCCAATTTCCTGCTCTGTCTTATAACAATTATAAGTTGGAGCGGGACCAACGTTCCCCAGCTCAGTATAACAAGCAGGTTCGGTCAAAATTCCGTATTATTATCTTGATTAAGGCGTGACATGGACGCTACCTGGAGAGAGAGAGAAGAAAACACTCAGCGTGCGCTCTTGCAAGAATAGATTGGTTATTATTTTATCTAATCAGGATGGCTCCCACTGCTTTTTATCAAATCTTCCTTCAAACCCTAGAAGGAAAGACTAGCCGGGATTAATTACACACTACAAGTTCGCCAATCTTTCAGCCAGGCCAGTGTCGGTACTTTGAGGGAGGTCCCCCGTGCTTTCGCACGAACCTAATTAATGTAAACCTCGTTTTCCCAGAGGCGTAACCCCGTTGACACCTTTCTAGACACCTACTTGATCGGCTAATTGTAATATGTAAAACTCTCCCAGGAGTAACTCTTACTCGCAGCGGGTATCGGGATCCAACTATCTCATAGAAGGTATGCAATCTCATTGCAAATTTCAACACTTGAAATTCCCGATAATATTTTGCCCCTAGTGTTCTATGACCTTGACGAATGCCAAACAACCCATAGTCCACTAGTCAAGTTCAACCCGTACATTTCTTGATCGAATTAAACCCACCCGCACGACCCTTGACGAATGCCAAACAACGCCGTACGAATACCCTAATCCAATCTGCATCATATGCATAAGCAGATAAATACTAGTTAGCTACCGTACACTACGCCTTGACGAATGCCAAACTACCGCAGCACGAATACTAACTAGTACTTATCTGAAATGACGGAGGGCTACGACAGGTTTTTCTGAAAACCTATTGCGTAATGAACTTGATATTGTTGTAGAATCAAATGATTTTGAAATGGAGTGCTTTTGAGGCTTTTCTAGTTTTGCTAAAGGAGTCACTCCCGGTGAAGGGATCTCGGTCCTTTCCTTATCGAATAAGGTGCAGGATATATCATATATACCGCTGTGCAAAGCAAAAACTCTTAAAAGCAATCAAAAGACAAACCGAGTGTGTAGCATCTGCCAGTTATTGCTAAAGGAGTCACTCCCGGTGAAGGGACCTCGGTCCTTTCCTTATCGAATAAGGTGCAGGATATATCATATATACCGCTGTGCAAAGCAAGAACTGTAGCTACCTGTTTTATTTTTGAAATTCGATTCCACAACATCTTAGGTTTCTTTTATTTCATTAATCTCATTAATGAAGTCCCATCATTTAAGTACCTAAACATCACAGATAAATACGACGTACACTTATGCCATCCGCATTCGCCTCGATGTCCCCTCGTGCACCGTTAGGTTAGGTAACTAACGGCAGAGCGGGGCAGGGCTAGCGCGGGTGTAAAACATAAGTAACGTCTATATAATATATCATATATACTATATACAGTATCTATCACAGAACATATCACATGATCACATCACAGATATCGCAGCAGAAGAAACATATGAAATATTGGATATACTAGGACGTCCGTGTTTTCAATACGAGCCAGTATAAAACACGGATTCCACGGTCGTGATGAATAGCCAAACCCACACCTCTAGACCCCTACGAGAGCGGCAAGTAACCCTACCAATTCTAGAGTTAGGAGACCCGGACTCGACTCCTCGAGTTGGTCTCCCACTGGACTCTAGAACCCGGTTACTTGTGCCCTCCTCCTTGGGTCTATTCTAGTGCGGAAAAGTAAATAATATACATCAACGGTGACAACTTCCGCAACCTGGAAGCGCCCCAATAAAAGAATATTACATACAAGTTTTTACATGAATGAAAATGAAAAACACTCATCTCACATAAAAACCCCCGGCTATTCAAACACGACGATCCAATATAACATATCCAGCAACACATAACATCACATGTCATCAACGTAAGTAAATATGCGCATCCCAATTGTCGTTGACATATAGCAACGAAACCGGCGATATCACATATTACACTTACGGTCACAGAAAAGAAAGTGTAAAACTACAACAGTTGGAATCCGCAACCTCTTTAGACATCGCATGCCTAATCAAATGAATTCCTTAGACATCGCATGCCTAACAATTATAAACCCCGCATTTTAGTCTCATTATCGAAAACACTTTTCAATATCAAGTCGGGGAATTCAACAAGATTCCCGACATCCTGATCGAATGCTCGTCGCAAACTTTAGTAGGTGGCCGCACCCCCGACGCCGTCGACAAAGTGCACCAAGGCGGAACACTGCTGCCGCGAGCACCCGAACGGATGCTTTTGGCGACGGGTTCTCCTACAGTCACTTGGTCGGGGCTATGGGGTGAGGCTGTCTATTAAGTTTATTCAGCGAGTATCCGCGTACGCTACGTGATTGCGACGGACTTTTGATCACATCAAAATTCCGTGGCAACCGATCAAGTGAGACTAAAGTGCTACGTTTATAACATTCATTCAGTTATCTCATAACAACTTGTGAATTCCAATTATTGTATCACATTCCGGATAAATAGAAAATGTTAAACTTTCCGATCGAACAATCGAACACCCAAGTTTTCCCGATACAGCTCAACACATGAAATAGGTTCAAAGACATTCACTTCATGCCTCAGTACCAACGGTCCAGCCGTAGAAGGGTCAAGCCAACGCCTCACATGTGGCACGCCGTACTTCCCCAAACCCGAAGGTTCAAAGGGTAGTTCAAGACGGTCACATAATCGAGTTAAGGTTTGTTGTCTTCTAGAGGGACCATCGCGTTACTTGCACTACTTAGAACGTCTTTAAACCTCAGAAAAATCCAACACTTGGAAATTTTCCGACAGGGGAAAAGTTGGGTATTTATATCCGGTCGAACTTTTTAACATATTCTAAAATTATCCGGAAAGCCACATAGACAAAACTTGATAATCCGATCGAATCTACGAACTCCCAATACAACCCAAAATACTCAACTCTTGAGTAATATTTAAAAATACCCAGAGAACTCAGCACTGAATAAAGGATGTTACTGTGCAAAATTGGGAGGGTGACGTCACACTTTTACCGCGGAACCGCCGCATAAGCTAGGCTTATGCCGCGGTTCCGCCGCCATCTTGAAGCAACTTTTGTCAAATTTTGCACCGTAATTCTTATAATTCCCTGCTGAATTTTTTAAGCATTTTTAATCTGGAAAAAACCCAGTTTTTAGAAAAAGTCCAGAGAGCATATTGCTTTAGGGTTTCGATGTTCAATCGGGTTTCAAACGTCGTCTACGCATCGCCTAAGGCTCTAGCTAGGCTCTGATACCACTGTAGGGTTCCTAGGCACGCTAATGAGGTCTCACAAGGCATCAACTATGCCAATTTCAAATTTTACGGGTGCCGAGAAACCCTAATACGGATCGTTAACTAGAATTTTAGGCGAACACATGCAACTAGTTAACAATATAATTAAAAGAACGGAAATACAACCTTTGTAGATCCGGTCCTCCACCTCCTTAGCTCCGCAATGAAGTCTCCTCGCTGTCCAAATGGAATCCCGGGCTCTAGCGTCGGCTTCATCGGAGAAATGGGCGGGCAAGGTCGTCGGCTTCGTGCCGAAGATGATCTACGTCGAGGCATCACAAGATCAAGCTCCCACTTCACCAAGTCATGAAACTTGTGAAGAAAACACCCTATACAACTTGGCAAGTGGTAGAGGATGAAGAAATAGGAAGTGGGTTTACTTTAGAATTGGATTTCTCACTCATTTTCTCAAGTTGCCATTGATGGAGGCAAGCTTCTTCATGTGAAGAAAAAGAAGAAGATGATGATGATAATATCATAAGTATTATTGTAAAATGAAAATAATAAGAATACTTATCATATACCAACCATGGTCAAGTGTAGAGACTAAACTAGGGTTAGTGGGAATGGTTAGGGTTAAGCATGAGACAAAATGGTGACATAGTCAAAGCTTCATGAAGCTTCAATATACAAACAAACAAAGCCACCATTTTCCCTTTTTCTTTTCCAAAATAAAATAAATGAAATAAATAAATAAATGAATAAGAAAATGAAAACCCTAACCATTACACAACCATGGTTTAATCTTTACACAAACCCTAGTGAGCATGTATCATCAAACATGATACAAACTTGTGTACAAAAGTATATCACATATACAATGTGCACAATCCAAGTGAGAAAATCCATTTAAAGTGAACCAACACTAGTTAATACAAAGTAATATATCAAATATATAATTATGCATTAAATCATTAAATCAACACTTGATTTAACGATCCGGTCATATCGCATATAACCGACTAATATTCAATGTATCGGCTTATCGAATCAATCCTTGATTCGCTAACTAGGTTATATCGCATACAACCATTCGATACATTCATCGCGAGAATAGAATACGGTATCACATACACGAATCATTCTCGGTCCCGCACATATCTCATATGCGCTCCTATTTCGTTTCGCTTGAGCCAGGAAACCTCTGTGTAGGACTCTAAAGACTCGTCAATACGCCGGCAGCAGGTGATGATCATATCAAGCACCCGCAAGCCGCAAGCGGTCTGCTAAACATAACGGCCACCCGGGTATTGAACGATCAGAAGATCGACGAGCAAGCCCGCTCACACTCCTGTGAATCCAACCAGTAACACTTACCGTACAGTCCGGTCTGATCGTCTGATATGTCGCATATCTTGCCTAGGGGTGGTAAACGTCAGACCCCAATAGCTCGATAAGTCGTGTCGATATGAGGTCTATAACAGTTCGAGAAACTACAGGTAACACTTACCAGTAAATCTCAACAACCCTGGCCAGGGATTTCCGGTTATAGCCAATCGAACACAGCGCAACATAACTCCCTATACCGGGAGAGACGAATCCCCTCCTATCGCTCATTGCCTCCATGTGATTCGGGACTGTACCCAAAAACCACCGTTTTGCGCGCCCTCTTGGACGTGGTAAGGTGGAAATCAAAGCACAGTGGGAACCACACAAGACTCTATGATAATCTCGGGTCAACAGACTACTCTGTACCAGTGTCACCAGAGAACTGCCATCTGACGTAAGGTATAATACCATCTGGGAGTTCTCGGCGAGTCCGTCCAGTGTACCCAGTCTCTACTGAGCACCCGTATATCTCCTCTGATGTCAAACACCAATGGATATGGGATCATCCATCGCCCATCTGTATGGGTCGAGAAGGTACACGCTAGTCTACTCTGGTATATCGATGCCCCGTCTCGATATACCCACGACTAGGGACTTTGAAGGATGTACTTATGGACTACCATGTCCCCACTAGTATGATCCGCATCATAGTCTAGGTAGTCAAGTACACATCCTAAGGGCTTTACCAACATGTAATAGAGAGACAATCTGTGTACACGTTAAGGTAAAGAGCAACCAGATAGCATACTATCATGTCGAGCAAGAAAGTCCTCCCTATATATGTCCCAGCATCCACTACAATATACATCCTATGTATAGCAATGGCCTCTAGGGCATACATATAACTAACACCTGGCTCAGTGGTATCCGCTGCCAGGCTGAGACCGTGATACATATGGGCTAACCCAGCGATCCCTACAGCCACTTGTATCTTAGCGACCATCCGATGTGCAGGATAGAAGACGGAAGGCCTCATACGGCGAGGGTGCATGGGAAGCGCAAACCAACTCAGCCATAACCCGAGAAACCCTAAAAAGAACGTTTCTTCGTCAATCCCAGGAGCTACCAACTCTGCAAAAGGGATGACCTGGGTATCAGGTAGAAAGAAGCTCTTCTGATCCGCCTCCGCCGCTGGCAGATTGCCTAAACCCAAGCCGAAGGGGTCGTCAAGACTGGCGAATTTCTCGACTTCTTCCTTTAATATTTCCGGGCGAAGAAAATCAGCGATAAAAGCCGTAAAATTAACTCCACGACCTTCGGATGCAAGAAAGAGGTTCTCATAGATATTCAACACCTTTATCAAACTCGGAAATTGGTGTTGAATAGCGTTCTCGGGAGTAAGATCCATTACAAATGATTTGGTGGCGAAAATATACTCATCCGAGGGAAGCAACTCCTCATAATGTTCTCCCCTAACGGGTAAACCCGAGACCACTGCAAATTCGTCCAAAGGAATAGAGACTTCTCGATCTGATAGGAGGAAGGTGTGGGTCGGAATGTTCTACTGCTCCAGAAATGCCCTGACCCACCATGTAGGAGGTGTGGAATATTGAAACAAAGAAGCATAAATGGCGGGATACAATCCGAGCTTCATCAACTGTGATTTCTTCGCCGATAAAATATACCGAGCCCACTGCAAATACTCGGCTGGGTGACGGGGAGTTAGTCCTACATTGTATGGCTGTACCCAAGGGCGCGACTCGCCCTGACATATGTGTCGCCCAAGGATGTCCAAAGCCACCGGCGGTTGCACGGGTACTGCGGCAATAGAAGGCCGAAGGAGACCTTCAGAAGTCCAGTTTACCTCCTCCACAGTGTAATTTATCGGAGGTGCATTGATTGATGTGTGAAAAAGTGTTTGTAGTAGTTAACCGCAATCAATAACGGTGTCGCGCGTAGCTAGACCGAGATGAGTACGGGTCGTCCTCAGGGAAACGTTGAATCTTTTACTCTTACTTTAGATGTGTTGAAAAAGAGAGGAGGAATAAAGAATTTTGTGAAAAGGTTCTAGATCTACTTTAAGCAAGAATGCAAATATATAGATCTAGATTATTTTAGGAATGTAGTTAATATAATGAATGGGCTTGTAGGGTTCGTTAGGATTTAGTAGTCATGGACGATTAATTAAAAGTTACCCTTTTTATCCTTTAATAGATTTATAACTAGAACGACGGTGATGCGTGTAGATTAGGGTTTCTGGAGGGAAAAGGAATCCCACTCTTAACCCCTATCTCGACACGGAACTCCGTTCATATCTAGCCTTTACCAAAACAATCATTAATCTAATCTCTAATCGCGGTCGGAACTAGCAAAGAATTATTAGCGCGCCCGATTAGGATGTTAATGATTTTTTTGATGAAGTTCATAAACTTTATAGGACTTAAAAAGGGTTTAGGGATGTTCATCGTCCATTAGCCTACCCTAATCCTACGAACCCTAACAAGCGGAGAATTACTCGCGCATGTTGGGAAAAGAAGATGAAAAGATAGAGAGGGAAAACATAATGTAAAATGCAAGAGAATTAAATAAAACAACTATCTTTATTAATCAACTTGAACAATCTACACTTTGATTCCTTAGAAAATGATTACAAAGACTAGTTTGCTTCTCGATCTCTTCCAAGGAGGTAGACGAATAGTTGATGACCAGCTTGGATGCGTGAGCCGTCTTGGACTTCGTGATCGCGTCGGCTTGATAAATTTTCCAAGAGGCTCTCGGTCCCTTTTTATAGTTCAAAGCCATAACCTTTTGCTTCTAAATTTGGTAAAATTTAGCAGAGATTCATCCCACAAAATTTCAGCAACTAATCCCTTAATATTGCCGCGGATCCGCGGCCCAAGGGGGGGTATGGCCGCGGATCCGCGGCCATTGTATCTCCTCCCTTCATCAAATTTTAGGAGTTCTGTCTTTGTGACATGTGGACTTCTCTGGAACCTTTGTATCTTTGAAATCTTCTCGTGATTGCTGCCAGACTTGGTCTCCAAATTTTGATTCTTAATTAGGCAAGTCTTTTTCAGCAACTTGATTTGCTTGATTCTAGTCTTGAAAAATTCTGCACAACTTGGAAAATTTCTGCACAACAACTTCAATAATATTTAGTAGACTTTGTTCTATTAGGATTTGGTCAATGAAATTATTTGCATAAATTTTCCTACCAAATGCTAATTAAAATATATTAACACATGGAAAATAGTGTTTTTACACATAAACCCTCATATGTATGATATATTATAATAAAGTCCTTTTTTTAATATGAAAATGGTAGGAAAAATGTAATACAAATGTGCAGTTTTATTAACTGAACATGCATCTGCATAAGCGATCGCTGAAATAGGCTCCGAGGGTGTCGCACAGGAAAAGCTCCGTCGGCCCATGATAATTTGGTCGTACCATTTACCCCATAGATGAAGACTCTTGTGCTCCGGGTCATGGTTTTTTATCAACGCAAAAACCTCGCGGTCTAAGGGTGCTTCAGGAAACCCGCCTTCTGAGCGAATGAACGGGAAGGAGGTGTCGGAAGACATAGTACCTGTGCAGAAAAGAACGAATTTTCAGCCGCCAATGCTATAAATTAAATTCTATTCCAATGTATTATAAACCCGTAGCGCACTGCAATGCAGTTAAAAGGGACCAAAGGGGATCCATAAAATCTAGATGACAGTTCATCATTAATAAAACAGCCTCATCATTGGATAAGGCTGTCATTAAATGTAGAAATCCTCAAAAGATTCTCATTTAATGAGAAATCCCTCGGGCAGAGGAGTAAAACTCCCATTGAGAGCAGCGCTCTTCACTAGACAGACATCTGTCAAAATCTAATGATGAAGGAATAAAATTCCTCAAGAAGAGCCTTGCTCTGAGAAGATGATGGAATAATCCATCAAAAATAAAATTTCTTTTTTTGATCTTCAAGATCCATGAACAAAATCTTAAGAGTTCTTCTCAATGATCTGAAAAGAGCAAAGCTCCATTAATAGATTAAGAAATCATAAGCAAGATCTTTTTAGAGAGCAAAGCTCTGTTAATAAAACCCTAAAAAGGATTTTCCTTAGATCAAAGATCTATGAAGAGCAAAGCTCTGTTAATGGGTGAAACCCTAAAAGATGTTTCAAAAAGATTTAATCTTTTACCTAATCTGACAGAGTTCTGTCCTTAAAAATTTTTAAGAGGAAGAGCTGCGCTCTGAAGAAGAAAATAAATTTTCAAGTAGGATTGAAGATGAACAGAGGTCATCGCAAGGGCCAAGGATCCTATTTATAGGCACTAAGCGCCGTTTCAGTTCTTTGGGTGATCCAAGAGTCGAGATGTTGCCACCGCTGCACCCACGTGTGGGGCCCGTGAGCGCAACTGTGGGGGGGCATTTTTTCCCCCAATTAGAGCAAAGCTCTGTTCAGAATTCAGAATTTGAATTGAAGCTGCGCTTTTATAAAAGCTCTGCGCTACAACTAGCGCACCCCGGGCAAAGCGCATAGGCGCTAGCGCTAGATGCGCTGCGCTCCAAGTAGCGCACCGCGTGCAAAGCACGTGTGCGCTAGCGCTCAGAGCGTTGCGCTCCATGTAGCGCACCATGGGCAGAGCGCATAAGCGCTAGCGCTGGAACTAAATGTTCTTCACCGTTGGATCAAATATCTAACAGATATGATTAAATCATCAATTAACAAGAATGAGATTCTGTTGAATCTTTCCAAACAGAAAAGATTGTGCCCTGAATTTGGAACACCGTTGGATCAATGATCCAATAGTGATTGAAAATCACTAAAATACAGAACAAATTCTGTAAAGGGGAAAGATTTCTCAATCTTGTTAAAACAAGAAGATTATTTTCTGCAAACCAGAAGCCCTTGGATCAAAGATCCAACGGTGGGGAAATTCCCAAATCAATTAGAGAATAAATCTCTTTAACTGATTCAACAAATCAGCCTCCCCTATATAAACGACCCGAGACTTCAAGTCTTGTACGGAGGAACCCCCCATAAACTTTGAGAAAATTTCAAGAAGAAGAAGAAGGTCTCGGCAAAAGTAGACAATTCTTTTTCAAGGTAAAAAGAATATATAGACGAAATCGTCTCAATATAAATAGAAGTACTTACTTCATTCACAGATCATAGATCTATAAGACAAATTGTCTTTCTCAAAAGAGATTATGAATATCTCATTATAAAAGGTGGGGGGAGGGGGAGAATTATTTAATTCTCTTAGGATCACAGATCCATAAAGGCAAATCTTTTCATCAAAAAGAGATTGAAATATCTCCTATGAACTAAGAACTTTATTCTTAGAATCTTGAGACAAAGTCTCTTATCAAAGAACAGATAATCTGCAGAGCGCAAAGTTAACCTAAGAAGAGCCTTAATGCTCCTAATATAATGAGAGCCTTAGCGCTCCCGATTTAAAAGTGCCTTAGTGCTCTTCGTCTAGCGCAAAGCGCTGCAGTGCCATAGCGCTTCAAACACAGCGCACTGCACTCATTGGCTAGCGCTCAGCGCTAGGCGCGCCACGTTCTTCTCACGTGTGCGCTGAATTACTAAGAGCGCTCTGCGCTCATTATATGGCACCAGCACCAAACGCCTCAATGCTTCAACTATAGCGCATCAGCGCTCTACATCTAGCGCAAAGCGCTAAGCGTATTAGCGCTCTTCATCAATGCTTTCACCATAGCGCACTGCACTCATCAACTGGTGCTGGTGCCAAGTAAGCCATATGTTTTTATGTGCGCTTGGGCAGAATATAAACTGTTCTTTGAATAAGCCTGGAGCTATGATAAATGCACAACATTCAACTAAGGACAAAGCATTGTCAGAGACCAAACCAATGCTTAGCATTTTTAAAGGGATTGGGCTCAAACAAATATCTAACAACTCAAAAAAACAATGTTGAACATTATAATTGAATGGACTTAGCCCAAATTGGCCACAAATCCTCAATTTAGATTAGTTCATATGCTCATAAATCACAGATCTTAGTCCCAATTGGACTATAGGTTTCTCAACCCACATTGGTATAAGGGTACATCTCTTTACTCCTATAATATTTGTCGTTGTAATCCTTCAACATCTTCAGAGAGGTGACGGGTCCCGACAACCAAAACATTTCACGGATTGTGGGGTCCTTTAAACTCACGGACTATGATGTCCTTAACCTTGACTGTGAGGTCTTTAAACTCACGGACTATGATGTCCTTAACCTTGACTGTGAGGTCTTTAAACTCATGGACCGTGATGTCCTTAACCTTGGACTGTGGGGTCCTTTAAAACCCATGGACTATAATGTCCTTAACCTTGGACCGAGATGTCCTTAAACTAACATCGGACCGTAATGTCCTTAAACTAATCGACCGCAATGTCCCTAAACTAAACAAATAGAGTTCAAATACTCTTTTGTTGGATCTAAATGATCCCGTTAAATTGATCTTAGTCTAAAATGAGACTAACGTATCCTTAACAAACGTTTAAGTTGATCTTAGTCTCAAATGAGGCTAACGTATCCTTAAACCCAACCCCCAACCTAAATCTAAGAAGATACGGATTTGGACTAATTCACGCCCAATGGACGACAACATAAATTAGTCTCCATATACAATCCACGGGCAACCAAAAACAAAACAAACACCCACGACATGAAGTGACCATCTGGAGAAGGAGAAAGTTGTTACCGCGATGCAGTAGCGTAATTAACTGTAGGGGCTTGCGCCTGCAGGAAAGAGCGTCCCCACAATCAAAAACCCCTCAAACGAGGGGGAATCTGACGAAATCTGCTATATCGGCCGCATCCGTTTAAACCTCCGATACATGGTGCCATAAATCAACTTGGCATCTTCGGAGAGGTGGACGGATAGCACCAATTAGCATCTGCCCCGAAATTCAGGCAAGACGGACCCGCGCGGTCGCGTCTCCGTGTTTTCGGCGGGGAACAACCGTGGTATGTACGAAAGCTCCTGAATGTAAGTGGAGATTGCATGCATGTTGTTCCAAAAGAGCCAAAACTTGGAAGGTCACGAAATACAACCAAGTACATACTTGCATCAATTCTATTATGTTACAAGATCACAGGAACTGCACTTCATCTTACATTTGCTCACTAATCATGCCACTAATCCGTACAGATGTGGCGATGACTCCTCGAGAGATACGGCTCTACGTTAGCGGAGGGCAAAAAATTCAGATTTCGTATGTGAAGGCATGGCATGCTCGTAGAAAGGTTTTATGCAAGATATTTAGTGACTGGGAAAGCTCGTACAACTCACTAGTCTCTTTTATGGAAACCATGAAAGCATCAAATCTGGGGACCGTATACCGGTTAAAAACCACAAAAACAGATGTCGATGGCTTTGTCAGGTTTCAAAGAATTTTCCGGTGTTTTGCTCCAAATGCGGCTGGTTTCACACACTGTCGGCCGGTATTGTGTGTTGATGGGACGTATCTATACGGTAAGTACAGAGGTTGCATGTTAATTGCCACAGGTGTTGATGCTAATAATGGTATATTTCCGTTGGGATTTTCTATTGTCGAGGGTGAAAATATATCATCCTGGTCATAGTTTTTCCGTCAACTCAAAAGTATCCCATCTGTTATTGATAAAACAGATTTATGTATCATATCTGATAGACATCTGGGAATACTAGCTGAAATGAGAGCTGTATTTCCGACGACCCCACATAGGTTTTGCCTGCGGTACTTCAGGAAAAATTTTGATAGAAAATTTAAAAATTCAGATCTACATAAGCTTATGTACAAAACCGGTGACGCGTCTAACCCTAATGTTCATGACATGTACATGACGAAAATTGGAGAGATGAGTCAAGCCACGATAGCGTGGTTAGATGAGTATCCAGTATGCATGTGGTCACAAGCACATGATAATGGATGCAGATATCTACTAATGACCACTAATATGTCTGAAATCTTCAACATGGTCTTTACAGGTGTTAGAGACTTACCGATACAGGGGTTGATTGTTCGAACATTTTTCCGGGTGAATATTTACTTTGTGCAAAGAAGAGAAAAGTCCTTGGCATGGAGACTCCGCTCACCGCGTATTACGAAGATATATTCCAGAAAAGAGAGCGCAGAGCACAATACTACAGATCCGAAAGGTTTGACACGGCGGAGTTTTAAGTAACGGGGAGTAATGGGAATCAATATACCGTGAACTTTAGAGATGAAGGGCTCTTTTCGTGCACATGCGGTGTTTTCCAGCAACAACATTTACCTTGTGCCCACGCAATTGCAGCTGCGAGCAGCATGCATAACTCACATTATAATTTTGCTTCCCATTACTATATAGTTTCCAATTACCAAGGCGCATACGATCCAAAATTTCATCATATACCGGACAGTCGCTATTGGCACTATTATACTGTGAACATACAAACACCGACTGTATTACCGCCGGAAAAAAATATAGGACCCGGAAGATCTAAGGTGCGTCGAGATCGAATGATAATGGATACTGATTCTCAGCAAAGGCACGCCAGATGTAGCCTATGCAAGCAACCAGGTCATTATAGGACCAGATGTCCAGGACAGTCACCAGGGGCGGAACCTTCGAGATCGTGACAAGTGCACCGGAAGATTTTTTTGTATTATAAATTTGACGGATTCATTTTGTTATTATAAATTTGACCGTCGAGATAGAATTTACATTTTACAAACAGATATGATTTTTTTGTATTATAAGTTTGACGGATTCATTTTGTTATTGTAAATTTGACCGTCGAGATAGAATTTACATTTTACAAACAGATACGATTTTTTTGAATTATAAATTTGACGGATTCATTTTGTTATTAGAGTGTACACCAGATTCATATTATACAATTTTATTCTTTTATTACCAATTTTCTGTTATTTATTTAATTTTTTTTAAAATGGGGCGGGTTCCCAGAACCCGTCCTCTCCTTTATATAGGAGAGGGATTCATTTTATTGGAGAGGGCAAGTTCCTAGAACCCGCCCTCTCCTATAATGTCTAGGGGGCGGGTTCTAGGAACCCGCCCTCTAAACTTGGGGTGGGGTCGTCACAAACCGCCCTATTCCTATAAATTAAAATCAAATCGTTTTATCTTAATAATTTTAATTTAAAAATACCCTATTTCAAAAAAATACCCGAAATATAATAATGGGCGGGGATGGGGGGAATGAACGAAGAGAGGAAAGTGTTTTCCCAAGAACAAGTTATAGCGACATGGTGCCGGGTTGTCCGCCATGTAAATTGAACTGCTGCTGCCAGTCCATATTTAAAACAACGGCAAATTGTCAAAAATATTGTATGAAGTTTCAAAGTATATGATATATGTTATTTATTTTGAATAATAACAAAAAAACTCTAATAACCCAGTTGATTTGCAAATGTTTTACCACACAAGAGGTCAACCGTTCAAATCTTCTCGTATGCAAGATTAATTAATTAATTATATGACAAGTGTAATACTTCGGGCTTAGGACGGGTTCGGGCTTACGGGTGCACAGCACTTAGCACATGTGTATACAGAAAGCTCATACCAAAGAGCCAAGTTGCTAGAAAAATTACAGAATAGAACTATCTTCATAGTTCTTGAAAGAGGAAGAACAGAGAACTATTTTCATGGTTCATTGGATAAAACAGAGAACTATTTCCATAGTTCTTCAGGACTCTGAAACTGAACTTGTCACGCGCATCCCTTCCCAAAATATAGAACGGAGAAGCAATAAACTTATTGATATAAGGTACGTTAAGCGTCTGAAAACATATAATAATAAATAAGAATTTAAAACACACCAACATCAATACTTATTACAAACAAATTCTCAGATATTTATTACAAGTTCAACGTGATTCAAATTGCAATAAAGAAAATCTGGAAACAAAAAGACTGTACAGCTGGCCGAAAGTTAGCAATCCACCTGGCTAGAAGGTGTTGAACGTCCTCCTCGACGGGTTCTAGCTCAAAGGTAACTTCCTCTGTACTACCTAAATCATCCGACGGACATTTCAGAAGAAAGGAAAGAAGTGTTCGTCAGTGAACTTGAACTCGGCTAGTCCCATGCTAAAAGATAGCGTTATAATTTAAGAAAAAGAAACATGGTTTAAATGCTAACTTTGAAACATAAGCATGCAAATAAGATGTTATATGAATAGGCATGAATAATGCAATAGTCAAGTAATAAAGTGAACATATGCAACATGAATAAAAGTATCTAACCTAGAGTTTAGGTACATGCCGTACAAATTGCTTCGAAAGTATTCTTTTTGCCCCACAGAACAACGGATTCACGGATTCAGGAATTAGTACTGTACCGTTCGGACTCGGTACCATAGCTATACAGATTCACGGATTCATGTGTTGGTAAGGGGACTTCCGAAGCAATCATACATCCATTCCCAAACTACCTCCAAATACCCCGTCATTAAACTAGCATAAAATGATAACATTAAACAGTTCTAACAGGAGTCACGAATACATGTGTTTAGTCCAAGTACATGTCAAGTTCATGGATTCACGGTAAACATGTATTCACAATACTCGAGTCGGAAAACCATAGAGCATGCAACAATAAACATAAATATGGGTTAAAGTGTAAAGGATTTAGGTTTCAGGACAGAAATGTTGTCACATGTTCTACAGTAGAAACGAGCAAGTTAAAGAACTAATCTGAATTCGCTTAAAACATGAAAGTTGAAGATTAAAGAGTTCTGTAAATTATTCCACTGAGTTTACCTCGTTCACAGTCCGAATGAGAGAGTTAAGGTGGTTACGGAGATAGTGCGCAATTCTGTTCAGAATGCAGTTCAAAAAGCACTCTCGACCTAGTGTGCAGTTTTAAAGGGTTTCAGTGCAGAATTAGCAGAAACATAAAATACAGAAAACGCGCGTCAAGAATTTACGATTATAACGCAATAAGAAACACAACAATCCTATAAGTAAAGAAAGAGTTATGCTTTTTTTATTACGACTGCGCAGAAGGGTTCTGCATGAGTCCAAATAATTACGGCGACAACTTTTAAAGCCTTTAGCTAAAAATCAGTTAGTTTTCAGGTCTTTGGGTATTCACGAGAGTCATAGAGCTCTCTATCATAATGAATTTACAACTAGGGTTTGCCCTATTTGAGTCTCATAAAAGGAAGTTATGCCCATTTTCATCTCGCTGCGCTGGATTGGCCAGCAGCAGTCTAGATTTGAGTTACAATTTAAAAGTGCCAAAAAAACCGTACTTTAAATTGACTTTTGCAACCTTTCAGAAAATGGAAAATATTATTTTAGAATTTAAATAATAATATAATGAGTTTTACAGATATTATACCGAGTATGGATTTGGGTTTTCGTAAATTGATATAATTTTATACTTCTATTTTGGAAAATAATTGGAGTTTAAAATGAATTATTATTTATGAAAGTATTTATTTAATTGGTATTTTCATGAAATAGCATATAATTATATCCATGAAAGATTAGCATGTTAAAACTAATTAATGTTTTCTCATTTTGTATATTAAACCAAGCTTTATTTGTTAAACCATGATTAGTGTGCATGACATGTGAACAAGAGAGTGTATATTAAACTTTTATTTTATTCTTTCTTTCATTTGTGTTTTTTAACTATGGTTTTAATTTTTTTTATAGGAAAGAAAAGAAAAGAAAAGAGAGGGAGACATAAGAGTATGGTTATATTTTAAAAAGAAATATGGACAAGAGAAAGAGAGAAGGGGGAGGCCACCATACATCTTCATATCTTTCTTTATGCCTTATTTCTTCATGTCATTGCCACGCCCCGCTTCCCAGAGTGCGCTAAGATAGGCATGTGACAGAGCCAACCATACTACCTGTGGATATGAAACATCCCTCCACAGTCACATTACGGCTGTCTAGAGATATCAAGAACAGTAGAAATAAAATAAACTATCTAGTACATGTCTATGAGCCAGAAATAACGAGTCAAGAAATATTATGCGGAAGCAATAGATCCAATAAAAAAATAATAATCTAGAATATATGTCCCAAATACGGGCTCACATCAGGAATAAAAATGCTGAAATAAAACTAAACTAAAAATACTAACAGGTTCTCACTGCTCGGCCTGCTGACTGAAATACTCCTGAACGGCCTGCGACAGGGAGAGAGGATCTGGGCCATGCAAAACCCAGACGTCAGTGCGTCATAATATCAACAATAATACAATCAGGAGGTAACAAGACATGCAGGCATAAGTATGAACAGTAACAAGAGTATAACAGTATCACGAATAAAGAACAGTGAAGGGTATAAGCACATGTGATGTGTAGCGAGTAATCTAAACCGTGCTACCGGGTTATCTATTCTAAAGTCTTCGAAATCAATTAATGTAATCCTCATCGTAACCCATCGGTGATTATTCCGTAACGCCCAGAAAAACGGCAAACAATAGGTATTCCGTAACGCCCGAAAAAACGGCAAACAATAGGTATTTCGTAACGCCCGAAAAACGGCAAACAATGTGATAGCCCTTTGAGTTACGTTCGGTTACATTCTTGATTTCCCCATACCCCCAAGTTATGTGTTCAAATCAGGTATTGATAAATCTGAAGCTAATGCCAATGCAGGATCAGGCAGGAACAGGTTTGTCTATACAGACAACAGGATATGTCCATCGGGACAACATGTCAGGATTGTTGGCATTAGAAACAGGATCAGGTAACATGTCAAGTAGTGGTGTATCAGGTCATGTCAAGTGGTGCACAGTGTATCACATAGGTGCTCAACGGTAAAATGTAGCAATTATGGGATCAGGGTAAAAGTACGGATGTACAGTAAAAGCATGGATGCACAATTATCTATCAGGGGTTACATCATGACTATGTAGGATGCACGTTATCAAGTATGGGGTACTAATGTAATAATAATATGAGTTAATGTAATATGGCATGCAACTAGGTACGCAGAATTAATGGTATGGATACACAATAAAGTATGGATGCATAAATAACTATCAGGGGTTACAACTACAGCTCTAAGACTATGTGGGATACACATTATCTAGTATGGGGTACTACTACAACAATAACATGAATTAATATGATTTATAGATGCAGCTATATATATTTTAAATGATATGGATGCATACGGGTATCCGAAAACTGTAAAACTTTAATATGGATGTATAATGTGATAAACGGGTAACATTTTGCTCATATGGATGCATAATAATATACCTAGCATGAAGAAAAATGAACTAGCATGCGACTAGATATGTAAATAACGATATGGATGCATACGGATATCCGAAAATAGTAAAACTGTAAAATGGTAATGTGGAATGCATAACTAAACATTATGTGATGTTATTATTCAAATGGGTGCAGTATATTGTAGTATAGCATGTAGAAAGATAAACTTGCATGCAACTAGATATGAAATAAATTGTACGGATGCAAACGGACGCCATAAAACAGTAAAATGATAACAGGGGATGTACAATACACTAAACATGTAATATAATTATTAATATGGTTGTAAAATATATCATAGCATGTAGCAAGATCAACTTGCCTGAACGGAACACGCGACGGATGCGTACGGCACGTCCGACGTCGGTAAAACTCGCAACGCACACGCGGCTCACACGGGACTGAACCAAGCAATGCAGCAACGGACCACGCTGGATAGGGATGTCCACTGGGTCGCCCGGATCAGCGGCGGCAAGTACGGCTCCGGCGATGATCGGAAACACGGATCAAGAAACACGAAAGCAAGAAGAGAAGAAAAACAAGAAGAAGAAGAAGAAGAAAGAGAAGAAAGAAGAGATGAAGGTTGTGGATGTTCTGTGGTTTGGTATGGCTCGGGTCAGGGACAGAGGAGGCGAGGGGGCATCGACGGTGGTTTTCCGGCGATGGGGTTTGGTGCTGCGAGGGTTGCAGAGGGAATTCTGTGGGTGTGCAGGCTCGAGAGAAGAGAGGTTGGGAAGGTGAGGTGAAAGCAAGGGGTGAGGAGTCGAGAATAGGAGAAGGTAGTCGAGGTGGTTACGGCGGTGGAGACAGGGTCGACGGTGAGGCGATGGGTTCGAAGGTTGTGGGTGTGCAGGGATATGTGTCTTCGGGATCTGGGGAAGGAAGAGAGTGGAAGGAAGTGGAGGAGGAAGATGTGAGGTCGTGGTGATGGGGACGGTGACAACGGGGTTGGAGATCCGGCGAGGCGCCGGTGTGCAGGCGAGGGCTGCAGCGGGTCGAGTTGGGTGCAGGGGTGTCGAGTTCTTGGGAATGTGGGTTGCAGGGGATGGAGAGGGAAGAGAAGAGGAGAAGGGGAAGGCGAGGTCGAGGAGATGGGCGGCGGTGGAGACAAGGCCGGCGACGAGAATGGGTGAGGCATGGGTTCTCGTCGTCATGAAGGTGACGAAGGTGGTGGTTGGTGTGTTGGGAGGAGTAGGAGAAGAGACAAGAGAGGTGAGGTGAGGTGATGAGGGTGGAGGCAGCGAGGTCGACGGCAATGAGGGCAGGCGACGGGCGCGTATGGGTTTTGTGAGCTCGGAGGCGGGAAAGTGAAAAATAATGAAGAAGGAGAAGAGAACGTGTACGTGGGGAAAAGGAATGTGGTAAATAAATAAAGAATATATATATAAAGAAAGGGGGAGAGAGAGAATTGTATGAGAGAGAGGGGGGATGCGAGAGGAGAGAGATTTGTCGTTAGTGGTTAGGATTTAAAATTTTTTACTGTTATTTAAATTTTAACTGGTATTAATAATTTTAATAAAAATATTATATTAATAAAATTTGATTTTCTGTTAATTACAAACTTAGTCCAAAACACGCCCGGGTCGGGTCTAAAAATTCAGTTTTAAAATACGAAAAATATATGTGCCGACCAAACTAAAATTGGATATCCGGGTAACGAAAATGTATACCCCCAAGAACGGATTCACGCATGTGCACGTAGCTATCCAAACAAATCTGTTTCACTGAACGGGACGAGAACAAGATGCGCGGATGCTGCCACAGGGTCAGGGGTATCATGCAGGCCATGTAATGCATTTTTAAAATATTTTACGTGACATTAAATGTAAAAATGCAGATGCCAGATAAATGTGAGTATGCAATGTACAAATAAATGAAAGTGCACGAGTCCATATAACAGGTCAGGATAAATCATAAACATGAATCAAGACGGGTTTCCAGCAAGCGGGTCGGGTAGGATGCAAATACAGATGTTAAATACACTATTCGTACCCAAAACACGGTAAATCAGCAAAACACGGTAAATCAGGAAAACACAAAATAGAACTGGTATAAATGAACTAGGGTGTTACAGTCATCCTTTTCTCCTTCTCCTTCTCCACCTCCTCCATCATCATCTCTAAATCTCAAACGCTCACATAAATCCTCTCAAAACATTATGAAGCCTGGAGAGTGTTTTTCGTCATCCTATTGAAATAGGAATGCGCGCACTTATCAGATATGTACAGATTCCCCCGGCCTGGGGGCAGGGGTTAATTGATCATGAGGATCCAAATCTCCGACAGCCGCGGACTAAATAGCCGTTAATTACCCCTCGCCTTTGGAGCGAGAGAACCTCTGATTGACGAGTCAAATCGGTAATGCGAACTCAATGTGCGGTGTGTGTGTTGTGTTTTTGGAGGTGTTTTGGACGTATTGGAGGCCTCGCAAAGTTTACGGGGATCCTGCTACTCGGATAGCAGGCTGAGGGTCAAGAGGGCTAACTGCCCCCTTGTAGGGTGCGGGACAGCACCCTGTTAGAAATTTTTTCTAACGGAGAATGAGTTTTGAGTGTGGAGCGTGTGGGGAAAAGAGGGGTTAGGAGCATCCTAAGGACGCGTGATATAGCATGTGGGCACTGGATGCCAGCAGGTTACGTGTATGGCGTGTGAGCGCCAGCGGGTCATGCGCCCGGCACATGGGCGCAGGGAACCAACTGGTCACGCGCCCGGCACTCGGCCGCTGAGCGCCAGCAGAAAAAAGGGCTTAGCCTCTGGACTGAGAGTTAAACTTCTGAGTGACTTTGGAGTTAAACTTCTAGAAAAAGAAGGATTTTTATTTGGAGTTAAACTCCTAAAAGATCTGGATTTGGGGTTAAACTCCTTTGAGAATTTGGATCTTGGACTTCAGCTCCTCAAAGATTAATTTAGATTTAAACTCCCAAAGTGTTAAATATTGGATGGTGAAAAGAGGTCTCTTTTCTTTCTCTTCAAGCCTTAAATTTCCCTAAAATGGGTTCTTTTGAGTTGAGTTCTTTCTTCCTCCTCTCTTTCTATTGGATCTTGAAGAAAAGGGGACGGTGAGGTTAAAAATCTTCCTTTTAGAGATTTGATGGGAGATCTGAGCTTCCCTTCGAGGGTTTTATGGTGAAAAAACTATTTTTTTTGGGAAAAGAAGAGTTGAACTCTTGATTTAATTCAAAAACTTGAAGAAGGTTTAAAACCTTGAGGAAGAAGAAGAATACACAAAACCCTAGAAATTTTGTGGGAGATGAAATTATTCTTTCATTTCATCATAATGTTGCCTTATATAGGCTTACAACTTGACACATAGCCCTTTGGGCTTTACAAAATGGTATTTTGCCCATCCCAAAATTCTTGTGCTTATTTCTTTTTGCACATGAGCTATGAGCTTTACAAAAATTTGGCTTTTTGCCCATTTATTTTACATTCATGCATGAAAATTACATCAAACTTATTTATTATATAATTTTCTTCTTGGCATGGGGATGGCTGGCCTCTTCATATTCGGGCTCGACTTGGGCATGGGCCCACTTGGCTTGGGTTTGGGCCCGCTTGCATGGACTTAGGTTCGGGCTTGGGCCCACTTGACTTGGATTCAGGCTTGGATCCGGGCCTACTTTTCGGGCCTTGACTTTGACTTGTCACTTGTAGGGTGTTTTTCGTCACCCCATTGAGATGGGAATACGCGCGCGCTTGTCAGGCGCATTGCAGATCCCCCTGCCTAGGATAGACGGGGGTTTATTGATTGTGGGGATCCGAATCTCCGGCATCCGCGGACTAAGCTTCCGTTAATTACCCATCGCTTTTGGAGCGAGAGAACCTCCGATTGACGGGTCAAACAGGTCATACGAACTCAATGTGCAGTGTTGTGTTTTGGAGGGGAATTGGATATATCGGGGGCCCCGCAGAGTTTTTACGGGGGTCCCGCTACCCAGATAGCGGGCTGGGGGTCAAGGGGGCTAGCAGCCCCTGGACAGCACTCCGTTAGAAATTTTTTCTAACGGGGACAGTGTCGCGGAGTATGTGTGTGTATATATATATACACACATATATATACATATATATAAAAAGGGAAAAAAGTATCCAAAGGATGCATGGGGGCCAGCGCCTTACGTGCGTAGCACGTGGGCACTAGCATGCTGGGCGCTGGGCTCCAGCGCCCCACGTGCTTGGAACACGGGCGCTGCGGCGCCGGCGCCCCACGTGCATGGAACGCGGGCGCTGCGGCGCCGGCGCCCCACGTGCATGGCACGCGGGCGCTGGGCGCCGGCTCCCCACGTGCTTGGCACGCGGGCGCTGGGCGCCAGCGCCCTACGTGCGTCAGCAGGAAAAGGGACTTGGTCCCTGCATTGGAAGCTGTGCTCCCGATTTGATTTATGGAGTTGAACTCCTGATAGAGAGTGGGCTTAGTCCCTGCACTGGGAGTTGTATTCCAAAAAAGAAAGATTTGTTATTTTGTGTGTGTATATATATATATATATTTTTTTTTTGAGGAGTTAAACTCCTAAGATATTTTTGGAGCTGATGAAAGGGGCTTCTCCCTTGAGCCCTGGATCTTCCCCAAAGTGGGATTTTTGGAGATGGGTTTCCTTCTTTTTCCTCTCTGTTGGCCGGATCTTGGATGAAAGGGGGTGAGATTTAAAAATCTCCCCCTTTTGAGATCTGATGGAAGATCTGAGCTCCCCTTTGTGGGTTTTGTGATGAAAACTATTTATTTTTGGAAAAGGAAGAGTGAAACTCTTGATTTAATTCAAAAAAAGGAGAAAGTTTAGAACCTTGAGGAAGGAGAAGGAGGCACAAAAACCCTAGAGTTTTAGAGAAATGAAAAAAGTCTCATTTATTTCATCATCATGTTGCCTTATATAGGCTTACACATTTACCTATAGCCCCTTGGGCTTTTACAAAATGGTATTTTGCCCATCCCATACCTCATGTGCTCATTTCTTTTGCACATGAGCCATGGGCTTTACAAAAATTTGGCTTTATGCCCATTTTGCTTACATTCATGCATAAAAAATTACATCAAAATTATTTATTACACGATTTCGTTTTGGCATGGAAGAGATTGGCCGCGGGGCTCGACTCGGGCATGGGCCCACTTGATCTGGGCTTGGGTCCGCTTGCTTGGGGTTGACTTTGACTTTGACTTGGTTAACCGGGATGTAATTTTCGACCCCAACATCACTCTACCGTGGGGTGTAAATTTTGACCCCAGCAAAGCCTTCACAAAAAATGTTCATATTCTCATCTTACACTTGAAGATGTGATCAAGTCTTCAACTTGAGATCATTTGCAAGCTTAAAGCTTCTCCTAACCCCTATTATGAGATAAAATTTCTCTCCTTAGCCATATTTTTAGTGCACTTGCCTTGACACACTAATATTTAGAGCTAAAGGTTTATATTTTCTAGACTTGAGTATTCAAAAGTGAGTTTTTTGGTGGATACAACTAGTAGAGGTGGTGTAGTAAAGGGTTAGTTAGTGATTAAAACCTTATTAGTGATAGATGATAATATTTTAGTGCATGTATCATTGGTTTTAAAGTGTTTTAATGTTTTAAGACATGGTTTTCTTTGAGTTTTGAAGTTCAAACGAATTCTGGAGCAACTTGGTGTCTTTATAAGATAAGCAAACAATTACATTGACCTAGTTAGACCACTAAGAGACCACCACAGAAGCACGAGACCCTAATTCTAAAATTGGACAGCCAGTGGCGGTTACTGTAGCAATTCCATAGGTTCATTTTTTGAATTAGATGTCGGGGTTTGGTCTGTAGCTCACACACTTGATAACTTAGCCACTGTATTCTTAGTTTTGTCCCAGACTACCTGTGCTGAAATCTGGGAGAATTTTGACTTGGTTTAGGAGATTTTTCCGATTTTTGAAACTTGGTTTTCGGATTTCTATGTCTTGACTCGGTCGTTCGACATTTGTACGTCAACGTGGTGGGGGGGGTATTTTGTCGTTTTGGCATGCGTTGACTATAGGTTCTAACCTATGTGCGCTTTTCCAGTGATTTCGATTTCGATTTGGGTTTTTATGCGATTTTGGTTATGGTTTCAATTGTAGATACGATCGTGGGAACTTCCGAGACGACGAAGAAGGGCAATGCATCCGTCGACTTCAACTAGGACGAGGCGTTTAGGTGAGTAGATGTATATCTATGGGGGAAGTCAGGTGGATGGCGTATAGCGACCCCCGCAACCGTAGAAATAGGATATTATCTATAGTAGAAACGTAAACCTAGTCTATTTAGTTATTAGAACACCATATGCGGATATTCATATAGTTAGTAGAAAGATATATTCCTAGTTTCTATTTCTTAGCCATTGAGCTATACATACATACGTACATACATAAATATAAATATATATTATATATATGTACTTTATATGATATAAGTTTACTCATGACATAAGTATATACATAATATAGTATGACATGAGACGATATGAGATGAGATGATATACGCGACTATAGATCCGTACCACGTTGATTAGATGATATCGTACGAGAGATATTCCGTACGTGATATGATGAAGATTGTTTACCGAATATGGCCGAAATTTATTTCGACTCGAGAAGTCTTTTTAATATTTCAAAGTGGAAATTCATGAGATATTTAGAGCCATACTTAGTTTCAAAACTAACGATTCGTTACGTACTTTTAAATAATAACGTCAAGGGTACGCTACGACTTTTCAAATGATATTTATTTCAAAAATATCGTAGTCCCTTATTTCCAAAACAACGTTTCGTGCTATTTTAAACTATAATTGTATAGCTCATACGTAGTTGGATATTTTAATATTTGTTCACGTTACGATTTCATTATTTTGTATACGCCCGCATTTCGCTTTTTTTATTTATGCATACGCTCGTGCTTCGATATTTACGATTTATACTACGTACATACATTTAACTCTACTTAACTTCATGTACTAGGACACGCGTATCATTACCGATGATTCATACTGCGCTTGCATATACTCGCATGTTACACCTACACCTTATCAGTAATTGCTATGCCACGTACGCATATAGAACTCGCTATGTCACCCGTATCGCACCATACCCTGTTAGCATTATAGATTACTGTTTAGTACCCAGCACCACGTACTGTTCCGGATATTGTACTTTCTTTACATTACTTATACGAACATGCTGATATGAACACACTTGTCATACATCATATTACTATTCTGTACCTTTACATGTTGTTCCATTATTGCCATGTTCTTATGAGATTATGTTTTCATAAGATTTCTGAGATTTGAGAAACCGCAGATATGATTTTATAAAACTTATGCATATTTTAAAAACGTTGTTTTCTCTTGATATGATATTTCGGCGTCCACCATGAGTTTCTCGATTCTGAGCTATGATTATTATCCAATTCGAGGAGTGAGGAGTCACTATCTACGGATACATGGTAGACCCGGCACGGTACCCAGGGCAAGAAGATCGTATAGAAAGGAGTTGGGCCTGGCTGGGAACACTACCTACTAGTGATAGTATGGGACTCGGCGGATATCCAGAGGATACTGACCGGAATGATATGATACAGATGGATATGAGGGCCGATCCGAAAGAAGGCGCCTGAGATATAAGGATTTTACATGTCGATGCTAAACACGGGATTTATGAGGATTTCGAGTATCGATGCTGGACACTTAGTTGTTTTATGAGGATTTCGAGTGTCGTTGATGGACACTCATTGGATGGGGTGTGTGTGTGTGTGTGTGTGTGTGTATGTATGTATGTATGTATATTATGGATGATATTATTCCACATATTGATACAAACACAATATTATACACACACACACGTTCATATTCGTTATCGCATTGTATGATTTTATTATACAGTATGATCTAGGTAGATCGTTATGCATTCGATTCCTACCTGATGATGTCTTCTACTCATGAGTTTGTAACTCACACTCGTTGTGCCATAGTTTTATTACAGGACTGATCGCTCGGATCAGTAGCGGATTGCTGGCATGTTTCTTCTTTTGGGTGATTGTTTGGTAGGTGGGTTACATTACTGATCGTAACTACCATTTGTATATTATATTCATTTGTAATCTAGTTAAAAACTGCAGCGACCAGGATTGTATATTCTTTTGGAGTCGGAGACGAGACTTGTATATTATTCTTTTATATGTTGAGTTGGATATAGTTGACTTGATGATGTTTTTGGTATTTCTTTTACCTTTTTTATATTGATTTTCGTTTTGGGCGTCGTATATATATATTGCGTGGTTGTGATTCCGCTGTTTAGGCGATGAGATAGCTCCCGATTAGGGATATTGATATTATTACTGTTTAAATACTGATTTTGATCAAAATTTACAGGGAGGTGCTGCCAAAATTTGAAATGATGAAAACATTTTCAAATTTTAGTATACAGTCCACTTGTGTTTTTATAATCTTTACCTATACTTTAAAAAGAGAAACTTGATTTCATTATTAACCATCTTCCAAAACTTCAACTCCGCTATTTACTTTGAAAAGGTTTAGAATTCTGGCTTTTGGCTTACTTAGGTTACGATGGGGTCCTATAGATTTCACGTGATTCAAGTGCCGGTCACGTGCCGTTTCCGGGTTGTGACAACTTTAAAGAAAAACTTAATTACAAAAACATGCATCTATCCTAGCACTTGTATCTTAAACAAAAATTTATTAAAAACATGTTACGGTTCTAGGTGTTATGCCCACTCAAGTTAGGGAATAAAACTATGAAAACTATAGAACGAGATACCACTTTGCTTAAGTCATATGTTCATTCGATTCATCTATCAAAAAGATGAAAACAGAGAAATACGATGCACCCGTGACCTGAGGTGCACCAAAAATTACCACAAGCATATAATCATTCAAGAGGAAATACACACACATATATATATCAATTTCTTAGTCCAATATCACCTAACTACCATATACTTTTTATGTCGAGTTGAAGAATTAAGGGGCATGTTTAATTAGGACTAGCTAGAGGTTATTATAGGAGAGTCATGGTGAGAAGAGAGTGCCTAAGGACTTACCAAACCCACTCATACTAGTACGAGCGAAAAAGAAGACAAAAGAGAACCGAGACAACCAAAGCGAAGAGGGAGGAGAGCTAGACTTCCCGGCGTGTCTTCGATAATTTGTTGAAGTGTAAGGAGAGAAAAGGGATCTAGGGCAGTAAGCTCACACTAGAGAGAAGGTAAAAGGAAAGAACTAGCTTGGACTTAGAGAGAAAAAGAAAGAAATTTGTATAAGGATTTTGAAAACAAAGGAAACATACTTGAATCTATGGTTTCTCTCCACTACGGTGAATTGAAGCCTCGGGAAAGACAAACCCTAGAGAACTGGTCTTCTCGATGCAAGACTCGGTCTATAGAAGACCGAGCTCGATCGAACTCAAAAATACCATCTGGTGTAAGTCGATGTCGCACACCCCACGTGGTTTGTGGGGAGTCGGAATTTACAAAAAACGATTTTATACTTTGCAATATCGACCAAACATCCAAGATCTTTCAGAAACCCTAACTAGCAAAACACATAAAAGTTCTAAACTACTATGATAGAGTTTTATACCTCCTTGAATCTAGTCCTTTGGGTCTTCTTCTCCTCTTCTTGAGCTCCTATAAGGTGCAGATCAAGCTCGGTTGTCGGCCTTCTCGTGTCGAAGACGATCCACCCGAGAGTTTATGGTTCAAGCTCCAACCTAAAGAATGAGGTAACTAAAGTACCTAGTTTGCTAATTTAGGTAGCTTAAGAGATGTAGAGAGTTAATTGGATTAATTTTTCTCAAAGAATCCTAAGATTCACAACACATGTGAGCGTTAGGGTTTGAGGAAGAAGGAGGAGAGCAAAAATGGAGAGAGAATGAGAAAACACAAATGAACAAGTGGTTTGGGCAAGTGAAGAATGGCTAACTCTTTTCCAAATCACGCATGTAATATTTTTCCATAAAAAAATACAACCATGATTAAATAGTAAAGTCAAATGAAATAAACAAATGAATTAGCCATACTTCAACCATACCACAAATATCTCCATTTTTCACCTCATTAATCTATTTTCCAAAAATAAATAAAACAAAAAATGAGGTGTCCCCTTCTAGAAGTATCTCTTATAAAAATTACAAGAATGCCATCACCGTATATATATAACCGTATTCGAACGGAAAAAAATACGAATACAAAGAGATAAAAATAATCCACTAATATAATACTAGAATGCGGCTTAATCCTAAGCCCACTAGTATTATCCGTCCGTACATCATCCGTGTAGCTAGTACACATATATGATCGGAACCTTGCACGTTAAACCATATGGCCTCTACATCGTTTCACCTGAACCAGGGAAACCCTCTGTGTGGGACTCTAAAAACTCGACAGTACATTGGCAGTGGGTTTAAGTCATAAGTCCTTCAGTGGCACCAGCTGTACGTAACGGCTACCCAGGTACCTGTCGAAAAGAAGGCCGACGAGCGAACTCATCCGAACCCCTACTGAGCCTGTCCGTGACAATCTCGGTGCAGTCCGGTCTGTTCGTCTCAGAGTATCGCATGCCGGGTCTAGGGGGTGGAAAACATCAGACCCCTAATAACCTGACAAGTCGTGCCGGTGTGGCTCAATACCATCCGAGAATCTACTGGTCCAACTACCAGTAATTCTCAATCGGCCCTGGCCATGGACTTATGGTGTTGGCCAACCGAACACAGCGCGACATCAACTCCCTATACCGGGAATGACAAATCCCCAACAGCTGCTCACTGCCTCCATGTGGCTCGGGACTGTGCCCAACTAAAACATGTTTGCAAGACTCAGTAGAGCCGTGGTAGGGTAGTAATCAAAGTACAGTGGGAACTCACACGAGATAAATGACGACCTTAGGTCGACAGACTATCTGCACTCATGTCACCAGAGAACTTCTATCTGACGCTAGGTATAATACCATCTAGCCGTAGGGTTACTAGGCACTCTCACAAGGTTCTACAAGGCATCAACCATGCCCGATTTAAATTTTAGACGTGCCGAACAACCCTAACCAAGATCTTAGACTAGAGATTAGGCGAAACAAAGCAAGTAAACAACTTTACTTCTAAGAGTTTGGGATTACAACCTTTGTAGTCCGGCCCTTCACTTCATAAGCTCCGTGTTGTGGTCCCTTCGCTGCGATCATCGAGTATCCGGACTCTAGAGAGGCTCCACAAAAGAAAGATGCAAGTTTGCTTCCGATCTTCGATAACGATGATGATCTACCTTGAAGAAACTCAAACCCAACCTCTTGCTTTGCTAATCAAGTATTAGCAAAGCAAACACCCTAATCTAAGTGGCAAGAATAGATGAGAATGATGAAGTAGGAATTTAGCTCTCATTTGTTTTCAATTTCTCACTCATTTTCATCACTAATGAAAAAGCTAGAAAGATTTTCACCAAGGAAGAAGAAGAAGAATATTATAAAATCCTTTTGTGATGAATAATGAAAACTCTAGTTAGGTTAGAAATGTAACCATGGGTTAAGTATGAAGACTTAACCCATATAGAGAATCAACCATGGTTAAAGGGTTGGGTTGGGTTAAACAAATATCTACAAAATATCTTTACAAAATATCTTTAGTTAAAAACAAAGGCAAAGCTTCTAGAAGCTTCAAGAAGGTTTAACCCTAATCCAAACCCTAACCATGTTTAAACTCCACAAAACATGTTGCATTTGTAATCTTAACTTGTTACAATATTATATATCACATATATAATATATTTTGTAACAAAATAAAATAATACAATTAACATATATCGCATATATATCAATGTATTACCCGAGTGAGAAAAAGAATCTTTTAGTGAGCTTATATTAGTTAATGTAATTTAATATATCAAATATATAATTATACATTAAATTATCGAATCAACACTTGATTCGATAATCCGGCTATTTCATAAATAACCGACTAATATAATCTATATCAGTTCATCGAATCAACACTTGATCCGATGACCCGGCTATATCACATATACTCGGCCGATATCACATATCGCGAGAATCTAATATGGTATCACATACTTGTATTGTTCTCGGTCCCGCACATATCATATATGTGCTCCTACTCCGTTTTGCCTGAGCCAGGAAACCTCTGTGTAGGACTCTAAAGAATCGTCAATACGCCGGCAGTAGGTGATGATCATATCAAACACCCGCAAGCTGCAAGCGGTCAGCTAAACGTAACAGCCATCCAGGTATTGAGTGATCAGAAGATCAATAAGAAAGCCTATACTTTCTCCTGTGAATCCAATCAGTAACACTCCCGTACAGTCCGGTCTCTTCGCCTGATATGTCGCATATCTCGCCTAGGGGTGGTAAACGTCAGACCCCAGTAGCTTGATAAGTCGTGTCGATATGAGGTCCATAACAATTCGAGAAACTACTGATAACACTTACCAGTAAATCTCAGCAACCCTGGCTAGGGATTTCCAGTTATAGCCAGTCGAACACAGCGCAACATCAACTCCCTATACCGGGAGAGACGAAACCCCTCCTATCGCTCATTGCCTCCATGTGATTCGGAACTGTACCCAAAAGCCACCGTTTTGCATGCCCTCTTGGACGTGGTATGATGGAAATCAAAAAACAATGGGAATCACATAAGACTCTATGACGATCTCGGGTTTACAGACTAACATGTACCAGTGTCACCAGAGAACTGCCATTGACGTGAGGTATAATACCATCTGGGAGTTCTCGGCGAGTCCGTCCAGTGTACCCAGTCTCCACTGAGCACCCGTATACCTTCTCTGATGTCAAACACCAATGGATATGGGATCATCCATCGCCCATCATATGGGTCAAGAAGCGCATACGCTAGTCTACTCTGGAGTATCGAAGCCCTGTCTCGGTACTCCCACGACTAGGAACATTTGAAGGATGTACTTGGAGACTACTCTGTCCCCGCTAGTATGATCTGCATCATAGTCCCGGTAGTCAAGTACTCATCCTAGGGACTTTATCAACATGTAACATAGAGACAATCAGAGTACATGTTAACATAAAGAGTAACCAGATAGCATACTATCATATCGAGCAAGAAAGTCCTCCCTATATATGTCCCAGCATCCACTACAATATACAATGAATGTACAGTAATGGCCTCTAGGGCATACATATAACTAACAATCTCCCACTTGCACTAGGGCCATCTGTTGTGGTATCGCATACCCAACAATCAGCTGTGGTTGAAGTATCTCATACTCAACCATCCCATAAAAGTCTCTTCTGGGAAATAGGCCTTTGTGAGTGGATCCGCGCTGTTGTCCTCTGTGTCTACTCTCCTAACCTTGATCTACCTGGAGAACAACCATCTCCATGATCAGGTGATACTGCCTAAGAATATATCTGGATCACAGATGGGACGGGGGTTCCTTGGCATAAGCTACAACTCCATTGTCACACAATGGCAGGAACGAATTTCATCTCATGAACTTATTTATATATCCAGACTGTCTCTTTGGTAACATCCTCGGTAACGATGTATCTTGCTTTTAATCGTCTAGTAAGTCACGGTATCTAGCTTGGAACTCTTCCAACATACCGTCCCTCCTCTGAGGGTAAAGACAATGCCTGCGACTGACATTCAGTCGTCCTTATCACCCTGGAACCTTTCCAGTGATTCTTCCTAGGGTCGATTGATACCATCTCACTACAACTAGTGAGAATCCTAACATCCAATTAGATATATATCATAGATCCATAACCCAGGATTTAGAAGGTATCACCTTGACCCTATATAGAGAATCTTTGTGATAAGAGGAGATTGACCGAGCGTAGCATAGGAAACTCTTTCCCTATCAAGAGTATGTCATCCACGTACTCTACGAGGATCACCACCATACTCTCTACTACCTTTTTGTATATACAAGGTTCATCTACCATTTTGATGAAGTCAAACTCTTTGACTACCACATCAAAACAGACGTTCCAACTCCGTGATACCTGATTTATCACATAAAACAACTTGCACACGTTTCCGCTGCTCCCACTATCTACGAAGCCCTCTGGCTGTGTACTTATAGACGCTCTCTTCCAAATCATCATTTAGAAAAGCAGTCATGACACCCAACTACCAGATATCATAGTCATGGTATGCAGCCGTGGCAAGTAAGATCTTGATGGACTTAAGCATGGCTTTGAAAGTCTCAACTTTCCATGTACACCAAGTAATCTTCTCAAGTTATACTTGCTCCTGATGGGGATTTAACCCTTCAGATAAAGCAACCAAAGTCCATACTTTGTTGGTGTATAAGAATTCCATCTTAGATCGCTAAGCATCCAACCATTCATACAGAGTCCCACTCCTGATGGTCTGCTCGAAACTAGTTGGATCATCATCTCATGATGCAATCCTCTCTCCTACTGTCATAGAGAAACCGAAGTATCTCTCAGGTGGATAAGGAACCCTACCAGATCGGCGGAGAGGCTGAGATTCGTTGGTAACTATTGAATCCTCCGGGTTTACCAAATCATCAGCTGCAGTTTGTATAGCTGGAACTCCTTCCAGTTCTACCTCATGACCACTAATTTCTTCACAAGAAATACCCTTTCCCAAAGGTGGCATGCTCATGCTGAGAAAACAACACATCTTTTGTTCCTCAGTTCGGTAGAAGATATTCCCTTGCGAATGCTTGGGATATCCAACAAACTTCCACAGAACCGACCTTGCCTCGAGCTTGTCCAGATTTTGCTTTTGACATAGGCCGGACAACCCCAAATCTTAACTTCCTTAAGAGATGGGCTCTTCCCATACCATATCACATATGGAGTGGTAGGCATCTAATTTGGTTGGAACCTTATTCAATAGGTATGTAACTTCTCAAGTGCATAACCCCAAAAGAAAATAGGCTACTCAGTAGTACTCATCATAGAGCACACCATATCACATAGGGTGCGATTGCTCCGCCCCGATACACCGACGTGCTGTGGTGCATACGGAGGAGTAATGCTGAGAGAGAATCTCATTCTCCTTTAGAATAGTTTAGGAATTCCGTGCTCAAGTATTCTCCTCCTTGATCTCATCAAAGGACATAATACTTATACCCGTTTTTGGTTCTCTACTTCTAACTTATATTCATTGAATTTCTCAAAAGTTCCAGACTTGTGTTTCAACAGGAACATATGTCCGGATCTTGAGAGATAATCAGTGAATATAATGAAGTACAAAGAACCGGTCTTGGCATATGTAGACAGGGGACTTTCATACATCAGCATGTATCAATCCCAAGAGTTTACTAACTCTTTCTCTATTTCCAATAAACAGAGTTGTGGTCATCTTATCTTTGTGATATGTGATTGGTTACGAAAAAGTGTTTGTTTGTAGTTAACCGCAATCAATAACGGTGTCACGTGTAGCTAGACCGAGATGAGTACGGGTCGTCCTCTGGAAAACGTGGAACCTTTTATTCTTACTTTAGATGTGTTGAGAAAGAGAGGAGGGATAAAGAATTTTATAGAATGGTTTCTAGATCTACGTTAAGCAAGAATGCAAAAATATAGATCTAGATTATTTTAGGGATGTAGTTAATATAATAAGGGGGCTTGTAGGGTTCATTAGGATTTAGTAGTTATGGACGATTAATTAAAAGTTACCCTTTTTATCCTTTAATAGATTTAAAACTAGAACGACGGTGATGCGTGTAGATTAGGGTTTCTGGAGGGAAAAGGAATCCCACTCTTAACCCTTATCTCGACACGGAACTCCGTTCATATCTAGCCTTTACCAAAACAATCATTAATCTAATCTCTAATCGCGGTCGGAACTAACAAAGAATTGTTAGCGCGCCCGATTAGGATGTTAATGATTCTTTTGATAAAGTTCATAAACTTTATAGGACTTAAAAAGGGTTTAGGGATGTTCATCATCCATTAGCCTACCCTAATCCTACGAACCCTAACAAACGGAGAATTACTCGCGCATGTTGGGAGAAAAAGAGATGGAAAGAAATTGCATAATTAAACTACGAAGAAATAGAATAAGAAAAAGAAAGCTACCTTTATTAATCAATAATATTCATTACACTTTGATTCCTTAGAAAATGATTACAAAGACTAGTTTGCTTCTCGATCTCTTCCAAGGAGGTAGACGGACAGTTGATGATCAGTAAGAAAATAACTAAAAATGGAAGTTCCCCTTCTTAGGCAATGGAATGTTTTGTTTAACATATTAACTACTAGTTATAGTTGAAGTTTGAACTTCAATTATAGACACGAGACTATGAACTTATTCAATTACAACTAATAGTCATAAAAATTCCTTTTCAAATTTTCCCTTCTTTTCTTCTATTTTTTTGCCTAGTGTGTTATTGTTATATATGTGACATGCATGTATATATTTATATATAAATAATATATTTATATTGTATGTTATGAAAAACTATTATCGACGGAATTCAGTATAGAAAAAACGAAAAAGAAAGAACGATCCTTTTTGAGCAATACATGTCTTTCACATACAACAATAAAAAAGAGTAATTTGAATGGCAGTTCCAAAAAAACGTTGAACCTTTTACTATTACTTTAGATGTGTTGAGAAAGAGAGGAGGGATAAAGAATTTTATAGAATGGTTTCTAGATCTACGTTAAACAAGAGTGTAAAATATAGATCTAGATTATTTCAAGGATGTAGTTAATATAATAAGGGGGCTTGTAGGGTTCATTAGGATTTAGTAGTTATGGACGATTAATTAAAAGTTTCCCTTTTTATCCATTAATAGATTTAAAACTAGAACGACGGTGATGCGTGTAGATTAGGGTTTCTGGAGGGAAAAGGAATCCCACTCTTAACCCTTATTTCGACACGGAACTCCGTTCGTATCTAGCCTTTACCAAAACAATCATTAATCTAATCTCTAATCGCGGTCGGGACTTAACAAAGAATTATTAGCGCGCCCGATTAGGATGTTAATAATTCTTTTGATAAAGTTCATAAACTTTATAGGACTTAAAAAGGGTTTAGGGATTTTTATCGTCCATTAGCCTACCCTAATCCTACGAACCCTAACAAGCGGAGAATTACTCGCGCATGTTGGGAGAAAAAGAGATGGAAAGAAATTGCATAATTAAACTACGAAGAAATAGAATAAGAAAAAGAAAGATACCTTTATTAATCAACAAAATTCATTACACTTGAATCCTTAGAAAATGATTACAAATCTAGTTGCTTCTCGATCTCTTCCAAGGAGGTAGACGAACAGTTGATGACCAGCCTGGATGCGTGAACCGTCTGGGACTTCGTGATCGCGTCGGCTTGATAAATTTTCCAAGAGGCTCTCGGTCCCTTTTTATAGTCCAAAGCCATAACATTTTGCTTCTAAATTTGGTAAAATTTAGCATAGATTCATCCCACAAAATTTCAGCAACTAATCCCTTAATATTGCCGCGGATCCGCGGCCCAAGGGGGGTATGGCCGTGGATCCGCGGCCATTGTATCTCCTCCCTTCATCAAATTTCAGGAGTTATGTCTTTGTGACATGTGGACTTCTCTGAAACCTTTGTATCTTTGAAATCTTCTCGTGATTGCTCCCTGACTTGGTCTCCAAGTTTTGCTTCTTAATTAGGCAAGTCTTCTTCAACAACTTGATTTCCTTGATTCTAGTCTTGAAAGATTCTGCACAACTTGGAAAAATTCTGCACAATAACTCAAATAATATTTAGTAGACTTTGTTCTACTAGGATTTGGTCAATGAAATTATTTACATACATTTTCCTACCAAATTATAATTATAATATATCAACACATGGAAAATAGTATTCTTACACATAAACCCTCATATGTATGATATATTATAATAAAGTCCTTTTTAATATGAAAATGGTAGGAAAAATGTAATGACAAATGTGCAGTTTTATCAACTGAACAAATACCCCCAAACTTATCTTTGATCGTCCCGAGCAAACTAGTTTATTCAAGAGGAGAAAAAGAAAGGAGAAAACTAAGCACACTTTCGTAGGCAGACACGATTGCACTGAGCACGTGCAACAAGCCGTTAAACCTCTAGGTGTCCCTAGTAGGAGGAGTGTTGACTCCTGAGGGTTTTCAGCGGATTACACCCACAAAATCCTATAATAAAAGAGAGATGGTGAAATTTACATATAAAGATAAGATCCATAAAAGAAATACTTTGAAAATTTAGAGTTTCCAACTATACTAGTTTTTCAGTTGTCATGAGCCCTATCTTAATGGTCATGAAAAGATGTTAGAAATCACATTATCCCTCAATAAAACATCATCTTTATTCTTCATTCCTACCTTTCATCCAAACATCGATCATATACCCCTACGTGTGTGTAATGGGCATCCCTACACTCGGAGAATTCAATTCAAGCTATCATACTCTTGTCCATCTACCTCAGTACTTTTTAACTTGATGAATATTTAGATTTGCTCACACATTTTCATGCGACCGTTAATACTTCTTGAGGTACTAACCGATCGATTACTCATGTGCTTGCTGATTCGGTGATAATATTTTCCTCGTCTTGCACCACCTAAGGCTTAGCAGTGACTCCCAGACCAGTTGGCCTTAGGGCACTAGGTGAAGAGGCACCCTCGCTATATTTTTTTTATTGCTGCCTTGGCGATACAAAACCAGTGTTCATTTTTTTTCTTTTCACCATTTTTATATTTTCTTCATTTTTTTTCATTTCTTTCATACTTTGGCTTTTAGACAAGAGCATTTCAAGGTATTCTCTACTATCCCGAGTTTCAAGACGTGTGTAAGTGCATATAGTAGGGTATCAACATTCAAATGTTTGGCTTCCAGAATAGAAACTATTTTTCAGACTTATTTTTATCCTCAGATTAGTGACTTCCTTCATCTTACTAACCCTTAGGACAACAGCTCATAACTACTTATTACTAGTTCGTTTAAGAAAACTTCTAATTTTCTTGGTTTTCTTAAACTATTCCTATCTTTTGGATGTAATTTTTCACTTTCTACTCTTTTGTTATAAAAAAATTTTAATGCCCAGTGTCAAAGATAATTCAATGAATACAAACCTCCCCCCAAACCTGTTTTCAGCAGTGTCCTCACTGATATAGCCTTTTGAGAACATGGACCTGTATACTAAGGGAGAGATACAAGAGGTAAAATAATAGTTAAATGAAAAATTCCCCCAAACTTATTCTTTGACACGCACAGATATTCAATCAAATCCATTTTTACTCACCTCCATTCTTAAAATGAGAAAACAACTTCAAAAACATGGAGGTGAGGCGGAGGAAATTTAGTTTTGATAAAGAGGCTCCTGTAAACACAGGAGCTCCTCCGCGGGGTCAGCAGAAAAATACGGTTTTAGTCTATGCCCATTTATTTTTAAAATTGAACCGTTTTTCAAATTTTCGACTTCAACTGCCCCGTGCGGGTGTACATACCGCACCACAAAAGGTACTTTCCAACGAGATTTAAGCTTACCCGGATGAAGATGGAGACGGGAATCGTAAAGAAGGACTTGTTGCCCCGATGTGAAGGTTTTTCTAAAAAGATTTTTATCGTGGAACACTTTAGTCCTATTCTTTACTATTGCCGCATTATCGTAAGCTTCATCGCGGAGTTCGCTTAGCTCATTCAATTGCAGTTTCCGATAGCTGCCTGCATGATCAAGATCAAAATTAAGCTCTTCAATAGCCCACATTGCTTTATGTTCGATCTCGACAGAGAGGTGGCATGCCTTCCCAAACACAAGGCGGTATGGAGACATACCAAGATCGGTCTTATAAGCGGTGCGGAATGCCCAAAGAGCATCCGTCAATTTGGTTGACCAATCCTTATGGTTTTTCGAAACCGTCTTCTCCAATATCTGTTTGATCTGCCTATTTGAGATCTCAGCCTGCCCGCTCGTTTGGGGGTGATAGGTCATAGAAATCTTGTGAGTGATTGAATATTTCCGCATCAAGGCCTCGAAAGACCTATTGCAGAAATGTGTCCCGTTGTCGCTAATTATAGCGCGAGGGTGCCCGAATCGCGAAAAGATATTTTCTTTAAGGAACTTAATGACAACTTTGTTGTCATTAGTGCGACACGATATAGCTTCCACCCACTTCGAGACATAATCAACTGCTAACAAGATATATAGATTCCCAAAGGAGTTGGGAAAAGGCCCATAAAATCAATACCCCACACATCGAATATTTCCACAACCAATATAGGTTGGAGCGGCATCTCGTTCCTTCGTGAAATCCGACCCAAATGCTGACATCGCGGACAAGTTTTGCAATGTTCAAATGCATCTTTAAATAATGTTGGCCAATAAAAGCCACATTGCAAAACTTTCTCCGCCGTTTTTCGCGGTCCAAAATAACCGCCGCATGCCTGATCATGACAAAATGATAACACGCTCTTGAATTCATCGTTAGGGACACACCTGCGAATGATTTGATCGGAACAATACTTGAATAGATAAGGTTCATCCCAGTAAAAATATTTTACTTGGGATAGAAATCGAAGTTTGTCTTGTTTCGACCAATCACTAGGAATAAGTCCCGTCGTAAGATAGTTCAAGATATCCACGAACCAAGGTTCGTAGGATACAGTCAAGAGCTGTTCGTCAGGAAATGAGTCATTTATCGGCACGGTCAAAGTTGGCGAAGAAGTGATGCGTGAAAGATGGTCGGCTACAACGTTTTCACATCCACTCTTATCTCGGATGACAAGATCAAATTCTTGTAACAATAGAATCCAACGTATTAGCCTGGCCTTCGCATCCTTCTTCGATAAAAGATGTCGTAGGGCGGAGTAATCTGTGTAAACCACAATAGACGAGCCAATCAAGTAGGGCCTGAATTTCTCTAATGCAAATACAACTGCCAAAAGTTCTTTCTCGGTAGTTGTGTAATTTATTTGTGCATCATTCAAGGTCCTACTTGCATAGTAAATTACATGTGGCATCTTATCAATGTGCTGTCCTAAGACAGCACTAATAGCAAAATCTGATGCATCACACATAAGCTCGAACGGGTGGTTCCAATCCGGAGATGATAGAACGGGGGCTGTAGTGAGTGATTCTTTAAGTGATTCAAAAGCAGCCTCACAATCCGAATCGAAGTGAAATGTAGTATCCTTGGCCAATAGAAGGGTTAAGGGTCTAGCAATTTTGCTAAAGTCCTTAATGAATCTCCTATAAAATCCTGCATGGCTAAGGAAGGATCGTATATCTTTGACGCATTTGGGACGAGAGAGGTTATGAATGACATCTATTTTAGCTATATCAACTTCAATACCTTTTCGTGAAATTATATGTCCAAGTACAATACCTTCTTGGACCATAAAATGGCATTTTTCCCAATTCAAAATCAAGTTCTTATCCTTACAACGGGTAAGAACCGCGTCAAGATTACGAAGGCAGTCCTCAAAGGAGTCCCTAAAAATGGAGAAATCGTCCATAAAAATTTCCAGAAAATTTTCCACCATATCTGAAAATATCCCCATCATGCACCGCTGAAATGTAGCGGGAGCGTTGCATAACCCAAAAGGCATGCGTCTATAAGCAAAAGTTCTGAAAGGACAAGTAAAAGTGGTTTTATCTTGATCTTTTTCGGCGATGGGGACCTAATTATAGCCAGAGTATCCGTCCAAGAAACAGTAGTAATCGTGTCTAGCTAATCGTTCTAACATCTGGTCAATAAAAGGTAGAGGGAAGTGATCTTTCCTCGTCGCGGCATTGAGTTTCCTGTAATCAATATATACACGCCACCCAGTTTGGGTGCGTGTTTGGATTAACTCATTAGCCTCATTAGTGATGACCGTGATGCCAGACTTTTTAGGGACCACATGAATTGGACTTACCCATTGGCTATCGGATATAGGGTAAATTATTCCACTATCAAGGCGCTTGACGATTTCTTTCTTTACCGTCTCCTTCATAACGGGATTTAACCGTCTTTGTGGGTCTCGGGTTGATTTGGCTTCATCCATCAAATGTATGTGATGTTCAACAATTAAGGGACTAATCCCTTTGATATCGGCCATTGTCCAACCAAATGCTTGCCGATTCGATCTCAACACTGCCAAAAGTGCATTCTCTTGCTCTAAGGCTAGAGAAGCGGATATAATCACTGGTAAAGTCTCATTCTCTCCTAAATATGCATATTTAAGATGAGAAGGTAGCGGTTTGAGATCAAGAATTGGCGGAGAGACAATAGAAGGTGGGGTAAGGGAATGATATTCGGACTCCCCAAGAGGTTCAAAACTTGCATAAGATATTGACTCGGAAAGTGCTGCTGTCTTTTGCAACGAGTCAACGGGTTCAATCTCAAGGTCGGACTCATTGAACATATTCTCACTATGAAGTGGTGCAAGATCAAACGATGTTTCATTTGTGTTGTCGAGAACATCAAAGCAAAGTTCCTCATCCATGCAGCTTTCGGAAGCTATCTCGTGGATGGAACAAACATCCAGCAAATGAGCAGAAGGTTCTGATGGCTGACTTCCTAGCTTGTAAATATTAAGCTCAATTGTCATTTTCCCGAAGGATAAGTTCATAGAACCGTTACGACAATTTATTACAGCGTTAGAAGTTGCTAGGAAGGGTCGACCGAGTATCACCGGGATTTGATTGCGTGGGTTTGCCACAGGTTGTGTATCTAAAACAATAAAGTCCATGGGAAATATGAATTCCCCGACTTTAATTAACACATCCTCTAGTTCGCCCCGAGATTTGGTGATAGATCGGTCTGCCATCTGGAGAGTACAATGGGCGGGTTTTAACTCTCCAATTCCTAACAGCTCGTATACTGAATAAGGAAGCAAGTTAACGCTAGCGCCTAGATCGAGTAAAGCACGATTAATATTTTTACCCCCAATAGAAATAGAGATTGTAGGACAGCCGGGGTCCTTACGTTTCTTTGGTATTTGTTGGGTAAAAGCTGTGCTAACATTACTTGTCATGAAAACCTTCTTAGGCACTTGAGTTTTTCTCTTCCTAGTGCACAAGTCTTTAAGGATTCTTGCATAAGATGGGACTTGTTGAATAGCATCTAAGAGAGAAATATTCACGCTAACTTGCTTAAACATTTCCACAATCTTCTCCATTTGCGGGTTAGGTCTGTTGGACCTTAATCTGTTTGGAAATGGAGCTCGATCAATAAGTTTTGGGTCCAACGTTTGTGGAGAAGACTGTGGGGACGGATTCGATCCCAAAATTGGAGTGGGAATCGACTTAGATAGATTTGGCGAAATGTTCGAGCCTTGGGGAAAACGGAGAATAGGCTCGGATGAAGGTGGGAGATGTTCAGACCATAATATTGCCTTTATCATTCCCCTATTCTTATCCGTTTTAGAAATAAACAGGTACTCTTGACGCACTTTTGTTACATGTTACAGGATATAGGGCTTGGATGCGAATACAGTGAAAAAGACACAAAACAACAGAAAAAGGGACTTTTGACCAACAATTATACGGATCTCAGTCAAGCCCAGTTCATATGGGTGCAAGACAACGCAAGTCAAGGTGAAACGGTTAAAAGACCAATACAAATCTTCTCTGAAAATCTGGAGAAGATTCAGAAGTCCAACAGAGGAAAGAAATATAAAAAGACAAAGCCCAAGAAGCCAAGAAAATAACCCCAAACTTTGACAACCCAACTCCACAGTTTGGCCGCGGAACCGCGGCCAAACCTAGCCTGGTGCCGCGGTTCCGCGGCCGTACAGAGAGCTTGTCGGTGGAATTTTGGTGCGTCGGTGCGTCGGTGCAGATGTTAGGATTTTCAGGGGTCAAATCTGTAATTGCGCATGTGCGAGAGTCTGTAACCCTAGGTTTCCTATTTTCCTATAAATTGTAATTTTAGATCTGTAAAATGTTATGCCTCTTTTCAATAAATAAAAGTTCAGAATTTCTGGGAATAATTATTCAGATCTGTTCTTTATCGCTTGGAGGGAGCCGTCAAATTAGTAAGTGTTTTTTCTATTCTTTTAATGTTTTATCATCCCCTAATGAGCGAGTAGTCTCCTCGCTTGTTAGGGTTAGCCTTAGGGAAAGGTTTGAGAGATGATATCTCTCATCCCTTTCATGCCATCCACACCTAATAGTTAGCACTCCATGCATGCACGCACAACCGCTCCCTACGGCATCCTACCCCTCGAGGTAACGATGAACCGTAGTATAAAGGACCGGTTGCGTGTGTTTTCCATGGGGGTTAGTGTAATTATCAACAAAGGAAGGATGCGAATCTAGAGGAAGAAACATCTTCCCAAAAGATTCGTATCCACTTTATTGATAATTAACTTAACACCTAATAGATCTAAAAAAATAGGCATTGAAAGCGGTAATGAAAAACGTTAATCTCCAAAACTTCCCCTAAGCCTAACCCTAGCAAGACATTTAATTAGATTAATTAAATCCAGTTTTTATAGATTTTTATAAAACCAACCAAAACAACATTTGGAATCAACTCGTTAAAACACATAAAAGAAATTTACCTGTCTCTGTGGATCGACCCGTACTCACCGGCTAGCTGCGAAGCGACGCCGTTTCTGATTGCGGTAAATACAAGTTTTGACACTAATCAGGAGACTAGACGAATTAGGGGAAGAAGAAGAAGAAGCTGGGGTATCAAAAGTGTCACTAACATCAAATTGCTCACCCACTCGGTTATTCAGCTCTCTCCCCGATCTCAACGTAGTAACGGCATTCACATTATGATTTTGTGAATGGCAAGGATTCGGTAGGGGTTGAGATGGGAGTTTCCCTTTCTCTCTCGCACTTATTGCGGCGTTTAACTGTGCGATTTGGTTTTCTAATGATTTAATACTCTCACCATGGGAGGCGGAGTTTTTCGTTATGGTATCAATAGAAGACTTCATCTCAGCCGACAATTGCATGGATTGTTTCATGAACATATCCAAAGTTTGTGCAAGTGAGTTGTCAGTACCGGCCACTTGTGGTGTAGAAATGTTGGCCGGATTTTGAAAATTCTGTGACTGAAAGGGGGGCTGATTCTGTGGTTGTGGTTGCTGTGGAGGAGGTCTTTGATAATTGCTTTGTTGGTTTTGGTTCCAAGCAAAGTTAGGATGATTCCTCCATCCTTGATTGTACGTGGAAGAATAAGGGTCGTTTCTAGGTCGCTGCTGAAAAGCAGCATTAGCTTGAAACGATGCATTCATAGGACATTCTTCCGTTAAGTGTGAAGGATCCGAACAGCAACCACAGACTGTCTTAGGAAGCGTGACCTGATTTAGGGAGAATGGTGAGAACTTGTTTTCAATAGCGTCGAGTTTCTTCTGTATCGCTGCCATTTCGGCTTTTACTGCGATAGAAATATCGAGCTGATGAATACCTCCCTTAGTTGAAGATGGTCTTACGCTTTCCCACTGCAACGTGTGTTCAGCAAGGGCTTCCAGATATTTCCACGCTTCACCATCATCTTTAGACATGAAATTACATTGACACATTGTTTCAAGCATCTGCTTTGTCGCTGGATTAATGCCCTCATATATAATCCGACATAAATCTCATCTTTGTATTCCGTGATGGGGGCATTGGACAAGCAGATCTTTGAAACGTTCAAAGCACTTCCAAAATGGTTCATTGGGAAGCTGGGTGAACTGGTTGATCTCGCTCCTAATATGGGCAGTCTTATGGTTTGGGTAAAACTTCTTAAGAAATGCTATGACAAATTCATCCCAATTAGTGATAGAGTGTGCGGCAGTATTATAAAGCCATTTTTCTGCCAAGTCGCACAGTGTGAATGGGAGAAGACGTAAGCGCATAGCATCTAAAGTCAATTGTGAAATACCCATCATTGCGCATACGTTTTCGAATTTGGTGATGAAAACGTACGCGTCTTCCGACTCATGCCCGTGAAATTTGGGCAGCAGATTGATGTAGTGGGGTTTAATTTCGAAATTATCCCCGTTAGGTAGTGGAATGGATAGACAAGTAGGAAGGGGACCACGGATAGGATAGCATCTCTCTTGGAGAGAGATGCGCGGTGGATTCTGCGCACCTACGGGCGGTGGCAGCGTGGTGTTATAATCTAATGGAGTGTCGTCCATCTCGGTCGTGGTGTGTGGTGGGGGAAAAGAAGATGAAGATGCACCGACTTCGGAGTCGATAGCAGGAACGCGGATAAGACGGGCACTAGAATCCCGTGTCTAGCCGAGCATGCACTAAGCGGGTTTAGTACAAGTGGCAGCGTGTGTATGATTTAAAATTGGTCTGTTTTGAAAAAGTGGGACTCAAGACAAATCACTCTAAAATGCACAAGCAACCCTAGAACTAAGGTCACCTAGGTCCAGTCTCTAGACCGCTCCTAGACTTCCAAAGGACAAACCGCAGGATCAATCCTCTACCGCCTCCGTACTACCCTTGTAGCCAGATAAGTGCCAGGTAAGTGGGAAGGAACCACAGTAGTGGGCCTAATTAAAAACCACTAGCCTTTGTCACACTTGCGTAGGCACTACAAAAGTAATGCGGATAAACGATAGATTACCCACGACCTTCCTCTGTCCTTATTGAGCGCGACAGTCCTTAGAGTCTGGTCTAGATATTTTTTAAATTAATGAAGGGTAGATCTAGATGCTCGGTTTGTGATTTGTGGGGCTTAGGAAGGGTGATGAAATCCCCACCTAATCTTGATTTGGTCTTTGCCCCTTAAAGTCCGTATTGAAATATGCAAAACAAAACCAATCACAAAACTTTTGCAAAAAGATTTTTTTTTGAGCGGCGCTATTTTGCAAAGAATCCTGCAGAAAATAGATTTTATTGGATTTTAGAGGAGAGCGAAGGAGTTGAGAAAGATACCAGAAAAGACTGAAACCCTAACTCCCCTGTTGTGCCGCGTTTCCGCCGCCACAAGGGTGTTTTTGCCGCGTTTCCGCCGCGTGGCAGAAGGATCACTTGATGAAATTTTTTGTATAGCCTTTTGTGCTCCTCTGGATCTCTAAAAATGTCTCTGTTTCCTGTTTTCCTTGATTCTGTGACTCCAGATCTCCTTGCAAAAATTCACGCACAAATCGTTAAATATGCAATTTGCAGTTTTGTTTTAATAATGATATGAATCGTCTAAGAATTCATCTCAAATAATAAGAATAAAAAAATTACGCACGTATCCCCGGCAACAGCGCCATTTGATTGATACGAAAGAGTGTGTTTGTAGTTAACCGCAATCAATAACGGTGTCGCGTGTAGCTAGACCGAGATGAGTACGGGTCGTCCTCAGGGAAACGTTGAACCTTTTACTCTTACTTTAGATGTGTTGAGAAAGAGAGGAGGGATAATGAATTTTATAGAATGGTTTCTAGATCTACGTTAAACAAGAGTGTAAAATATAGATCTAGATTATTTTAAGGATGTAGTTAATATAATAAGGGGGCTTGTAGGGTTCGTTAGGATTTAGTAGTTATGGACGATTAATTAAAAGTTTCCCTTTTTATCCATTAATAGATTTAAAACTAGATCGACGGTGATGCGTGTAGATTAGGGTTTCTGGAGGGAAAAGGAATCCCACTCTTAACCCTTATTTCGACACGGAACTCCGTTCATATCTAGTCTTTACCAAAACAATTATTAATCTAATCTCTAATCGCGGTCGAGACTTAACAAAGAATTGTTAGCGCGCCCGATTAGGATGTTAATAATTCTTTTGATAAAGTTCATAAACTTTATAGGACTTAAAAAGGGTTTAGGGATTTTTATCGTCCATTAGCCTACCTTAATCCTACGAACCCTAACAAGCGGAGAATTACTCGCGCATGTTGGGAGAAAAAGAGATGGAAAGAAATTGCATAATTAAACTACGAAGAAATAGAATAAGAAAAATAAAGCTACCTTTATTAATCAACAAAATTCATTACACTTGAATCCTTAGAAAATGATTACAAATCTAGTTGCTTCTCGATCTCTTCCAAGGAGGTAGACGAACAGTTGATGACCAGCCTGGATGCGTGAGCCGTCTGGGACTTCGTGATCGCGTCGGCTTGATAAATTTTCCAAGAGGCTCTCGGTCCCTTTTTATAGTCCAAAGCCATAACATTTTGCTTCTAAATTTGGTAAAATTTAGCATAGATTCACCCCACAAAGTTTCAGCAACTAATCCCTTAATATTGCCGCGGATCCACGGCCCAAGGGGGGGTATGGCCGCGGATCCCCGGCCATTGTATCTCTTCCCTTCATCAAATTTCAGGAGTTCTGTCTTTGTGACATGTGGACTTCTCTGGAACCTTTGTATCTTTGAAATCTTCTCGTGATTGCTGCCAGACTTGGTCTCCAAGTTTTGTTTCTTAATTAGGCAAGTCTTCTTCAATAACTTGATTTCCTTGATTCTAGTCTTGAAAGATTCTGCACAATTTGGAAAAATTCTGCACAACAACTCAAATAATATTTAGTAGACTTTGTTCTACTAGGATTTGGTCAATGAAATTATTTGCATACATTTTCCTACCAAATTATAATTATAATATATCAACACATGGAAAATAGTATTTTTACACATAAACCCTCATATGTATGATATATTATAATAAAGTCCTTTTTAATATGAAAATGGTAGGAAAAATGTAATAACAAATGTGCAGTTTTATCAACTGAACAACATGACTGGCAAGTTTTATAAGATATAAATCCAAACTAATTTAAATATGCATCTTTATGTAACTTCAGCTAGTCGGGTCGCATTGTTATGACCTAGTCTACAATGTCTCAAGAAGGAATCGTTCATTTCTGAACTCTTTCTCTTGTGTGTGTTCTGTACGTTTAAGAACTGTGGTTTGATTTAGAACATCTATGCTTTTAGATAACGTGCCTGAACCGATCAACTCTTGATATAGGAAATGTTCAAAACATTATCCAACAATACAAAATTATATCCTTCTTTACTAATAAAAAAACTGATATGATGTTGTATCTTAGGTTCGATATCTAATAACATTCGTTCAGAATCAACGTATTCTGATAATACAGGGTGATAACTGCCAACAGTCTTGGCTGCAACACTTGCATCATTTCCAACTCTTGAAACTTATCACCCGTTCTCAGTTCTCTGCCGATCTATAGCCCATGTAATAAATTATATTTGCGGGATCCTGATCCGGTATCTCATACCCAGGACATAAAGAATACTGAGAAACGGTTCTCAGTAATGAACACACCCGAAGAAGATGCATCAGCATGCACTTTCTTCGTTTGGGTGGCACGTGAATTCTGGTAATCCCCTATTTCCTGCTCTGTCTTATAACAATTATAAGTTGGAGCGGGACAAACGTTCCCTAGCGCAGTATAACAAGCGGGTTCGGTCAATACATCCATATTATTATCTTGAATAAGGCGTGACATGGTCGCTACCTAGAGAGAGATAGAAGAAAACACTCAGCGTATGCTCTTACAAGATTAGATTGGTTATTAATATATCTAATCAGGATTTCTCCCATTGTTTTAGTCAAATCTTCCTTCAAACCCTAAAAGGAAAGATTAGCCGGGATTAATTACACTCTACAAGTTCGCCAATCTTTCAACCAGGCCAGTGCCGGTACTTTGAGAGAGGTTCCCCGTGCTTTCGCACGGACCTAATTAAAATAAACCTCGTTTTCCCAGAGGCATAACCCCGTTGACACCTTTCTAGACACCTACTTGATCGGCTAATTGTAATGTGTAAAACTCTCCCAGGAGTAACTCTTACTCGCGGCGGGTATCAGGATCCAACTATCTCATAGAAGGTATGCAATCTCATTGCAAATTTCAACTCTTGAAATTCCCAATAATATTTTTCCCCAAGCGATCTATGACCTTGACTAAGTTAACAAACCATAGACCGTAAGTAAAGTTCAATTCGTCATTTCCCGATTGAATTAAACCCACCCGCACGACCCTTGACTAAGTCAACAAGGCCGCACGACTACCCTAATCTAATCGCATCATATGCTTTGCAGATAAGCACTAATCAGCTACCGCACACTACGCCTTGACTAAGTCAACAAACGCAGCACGAATACTAAATACTACTTATCTGAAATGACGGAGGGCTACGACAGGTTTTTAAGAAAACCCTTTGCGTAATGAACTTTATATCGTTGTAGAATCGAGTGATTTTAAAAGGAATGTTTTTTAGGCCTTTTCTAGTTTTGCTAAAGAGGTCACTCCCGGTGAAGGGATCGTCGGCTCTTTCCTTATCGAATAAGGTGCAGGATATTTCACAAATATCACTATACAAAGCAAAAACTATAAAAACAATCAAAAGACAAACCGAGTTTGTAGCATCTGCTAGTTTCGCTAAAGACGTCACTCCCGGTGAAGGGATCTCGGCTCTTTCCTTATCGAATAAGGTGCTGGATGTTCTACAAGGAACACCGCTATGCAAAGCAAGAACTAGAGCTACCAATTTTTGAGACAAGTTTCTACAACATCTTTAGGTTTCTTTTAGTTTCATTAAACTCATTAATGAAGTCCCATTTTATTATGTTTCACAAGTATCAAATTTGAAACGAAATCAGCAATATAACATATATCTCATATACATAATATAAATATTCGTCTCAGGCAGTAATATGATCTCATCACAGAACATTGCAGCAGAAGATAACATATGAAATATTGGATATACTAGGATTTCCGTGTTTTATGCGAGCCTGTATAAAACACGGATTCCACGGTCCCGATGAATAGCCAAACCCACATCCCTAGACCCCTACGAGAGCGGCAAGCAACACTGCCAATTCTAGGGTTAGGAGACCCGGTCTCGACTCCTCGAGATGGTCTCCCACTGGACCCTAGAACCCGGTTACTTGTGCTCCCCGCCTTGGATCTACCTAATGCGGAAAAGTAAATAATATACAATGGTGACATCATCCTCAGCCCGGAAGTGCCCCAATAAAAGAATATTACATACAAATGAATTTTACATGAATGAAAATAAAAACCCCTATCTCACATAAAAACCCCGGCTATTCAAAACGCGACGATCCAATATAACATATCACAGCAACACATAATATCTCATATCATCAACATAAGAAAGCATGCGTATCCCAATTGTCGTTGATGTATAGCAACGAAGCCGGCGATACACCACATATTACACTTACGGTCGCAGAAAAGAAAGTGTAAAACTACAACAGTTGGAATCCGCAACCACCTTAGACATCTCATGCCTAACCAAATGAATTCCTTAGACATCACATGCCTAACAATTATAAACCCCGCATTTTAGTCTCAATATCGAAAACTCTTTTCAATATCAAGTCAGGCAATTCAACAAGATTCCCGACATCCTGATTGAATGCTCGTCGAAAACTTTAGTAGATGGCCGCACCCCCGATGCCGTCGACGAAGTGCACTAAGGCGGACCACCGCTGCCGCGAGCACCCGAACGGATGCTTTTGGCGACGGGGTTCTCCTACAGTCACTTGGTCGGGGCTATGGGGCGTGGCTATCTGTTAAGTTTACCCGGCGAGTATCCGCGTACGCTACGTGATTGCGACGGACTTTTGATCGCATCAAAATCTCGTGGCAACCGATCATCTGAGACTAAACTGCTAGATTTATAACATTCAAATTAGTTATCTCATAACTACTTGTGGATTCCAAATATTATATCACATTCCAGATAAATAGACAATGTTAAACTTTCCGATCGAACAAAGAAACACCCAAGATTTCCTAAATAGCTCAACACTTGAGCGGAGTTCAAAAAGTATCCGTCACATGCCACAGTACCGATGGTCCAGCCGTAGAATGGTCAAACCAACGCCTCACATGTGGCAACGCCGTACTGCCCCAAACCCTAAGATTTAGAGGCAGTTCAGACGGTCACATAATCGAGTTAAGGTTTGTGTTCTTCTAAAGGGTCCACCGCGTTACTTGCACGACTATGAATGTTCTTTAATTAAGGAAAAATCCAACACTTGGAAATTTTCCGGGCCGGGAAAAAGTGAGTTATTGATATCCGTTCGAACTTTTTAACACGTTCTGAAATTACCTGGAAAAACTAAACGAAGTTAAACTTTCCAATCGAATCAACGAATTCCCAACAATTCCCAGAAGGCTTAACACTTGAGTAGAATTAAAAATTCCCAGAATTATGAAAAAGGACCTAAGAATAAATACCTGAAGTAGTGGGCCCCAACTCCAAATTGTGGCCGCGGAACCGCCGCCAAACGCGTGGTTTGGCCGCGGTTCCGCGGTCATGTGAGGGAGTTGGTGGTCCGTACTTCACAGTAATTCTTATATTTCTCTGCATGATTTTCTGAGTATTTTTAATATGAAAAATGTCAACTTTTGAAATTTTTTCCAGAAACTAGGATTTAACGGGTATTCGGAGTTCGATCGGACTTTAAACTTCGCCTAGACTTCGCCTAAAGCTCTAGCTTGGCTCTGATACCACTGTACGGTTACTAGGCACTCTCACAAGGTTCTTCAAGATATCAACCATGCTCGATTTAAATTTTAGACGTGCCGAACAACCCTAATCAAGATCTTAGACTAGAGATTAGGCGAAACAAAGCAAGTAAACAACTTTACTTCTAAGAGTTTGGGATTACAACCTTTGTAGTCCGGTCCTTCACTTCATAAGCTCCGTGTTATGGTCCCTTCGCTGCGATCATCGAGTATCCGGACTCTAGAGAGGCTCCACAAAAGAAAGATGCAAGCTTACTTCCGATCTTCGATAACGAAGATGATCTACCTTGAAAAAACTCAAACCCAAGCTATTGCTTTGCTAATCAAGTATTAGCAAAGCAAACACCCTAATCTAAGTGGAAAGAATAGATGAGGATGATGAAGTAGGAATTTAGCTCTCATTTGTTTTTAATTTCTCACTCATTTTCATCACTAATGAAAAAGCTAGAAAGCTTTTCACCAAGGAAGAAGAAGAAGAATATTATCAAATCCTTTTGTGATGAATAATGAAAACTCTAGTTAGGTTAGAAATGCAACCATGTGTTAAGTATGAAGACTTAACCCATGTAGAGAATCAACCATGGTTAAAGGGTTGGGTTGGGTTGGGTTAAACAAATATCTACAAAATATCTTTACAAAATATCTTTAGTTAAAAACAAAGGCAAAACTTCTAGAAGCTTCAAAAAGGTTTAACCCTAATCCAAACCCTAACCATGTTTAAACTCCACAAAACATGTTGCATTTGTAACCTTAACTTGTTACAATATTATATATCACATATATAATATATTTTGTAATAAAATAAAATAATACAATTAACATATATCGCATATATATCAATGTATTACCCGAGCGAGAAAAAGAATCTTTTAGTGAGCTTATATTAGTTAATGTAATTTAATATATCAAATATATAATTATACATTAAATTATCGAATCAACACTTGATCCGATAATCCGGCTATTTCATAAATAACCGACTAATATAATCTGTATTAGTTCATCGAATCAACACTTGATTCGATGACCCGGCTATATCACATATACCCGGCCGATATCACATATCGCGAGAATCTAATACGGTATCACATACTCGTATTGTTCTCGGTCCCGCACATATCATATATGTGCTCCTACTCCGTTTTTCCTGAGCCAGGAAACCTCTGTGTAGGACTCTAAAGAATCGTCAATATGCCGGCAGTAGGTGATGATCATATCAAACACCCACAAGCTGCAAGCGGTCAGCTAAACGTAATAGCCACCCAGGTATTGAGTGATCAGAAGATCAACAAGCAAGCCTGTACTTTCTCCCGTGAGTCCAATCAGTAACAATCCCGTACAGTCCGGTCTCTTCGCCTGATATGTCGCATATCTCGCCTATGGGTGGTAAACGTCAGACCCCAGTAGCTTGATAAGTCGTGTCGATATGAGGTCCATAACAGTTCGAGAAACTACTGATAACACTTACCAGTAAATCTCAGCAACCCTGGCCAGGGATTTCCAGTTATAACCAATCGAACACAGCGCAACATCAACTCCCTATACCGGAAGAGACGAAACCCCTCCTATCGCTCATTGTCTCCATGTGATTCGGGACTGTACCCAAAAGCCACCGTTTTGCACGCCCTCTTGGACGTGGTATGATGGAAATCAAAGCACAGTGGGAATCATACAAGACTATATGACGATCTCGGGTCTACAGACTAACCTGTACCAGTGTCACCAGAGAACTGCCATCTGACGTGAGGTATAATCCCATCTGGGAGTTCTCGGCGAGTCCGTCCAGTGTACCCAGTCTCCACTGAGCACCCGTATACCTTCTCTGATGTTAAACACCAATGGATATGGGATCATTTATCGCCCATCATATAGGTCAAGAAGCGTATACGCTAGTCTACTCTGGAGTATCGATGCCCTGTCTCGGTACTCCCACGACTAGAAACATTTGAAGAATGTACTTGGCGACTACTCTGTCCCCACTAGTATGATCTGCATCATAGTCCTGGTAGTCAAGTACTTATCCTAAGGATTTTATCAACATGTAATATAGAGACAATCAAAGTATATGTTAAGATAAAGAGTAACCAGATAGCATACTATCATGTCGAGCAAGAAAGTCCTCCCTATATATGTCCCAGCATCCACTACAATATACAACGAATGTACAGTAATGGCCTCTAGGGCATACATATAACTAACACTAGCCAGTTCTCGGCGAGTCCGTCCAGTGTACTCACCCCCAGTGAGCACCTGTATACAATCTTAGGTGCACCATACCAATGGCTGCGAGACCAATCCATCGCCCCTCGTCAGGGTCTAGATATGTATACACTAGTCTATTCTGGAGTATCAATGCCCAGTCTCGATACTCCCACGACTAGGGGCATTTTAAGGATATGCTTATTGACTACCCAGCTCCCACAAATATGATTGCCATCACAATACTGGTAGTCAAGGATCCTACGGGCTTTATCAACATGTATACAAGATATGAAATAATAAGAAAAATATATCACACGTTAAGATAAAAGCAAACCAAATAGCATACTATCATATCAAGTAAGATTGTCTTGTACATACATATCCCTATCATCCTATACAATGAAGGCCTCTAGGGCATACATGTCCAACATATTGGACGACCACTTGGCTGTCCTAGACGGCTGACTCGAGCCCAGTTTGTTTGGGCTCAGGTCAGGGTGTCGGGACAGGGTTCAACGTCTCAAAAGTTCCATCTTCATAGTTCTTGAAAGAGGAAAAACATACAACTATTTTCATAGTTTATCGAAGAAAACAAAAAACTATTTGCATAGTTCTTCAGGACTTTGAAACTGAACTACTTTGTAATGTTTTAAAAACTAAATAGAAATATAGAACTACTTGTAGTTCTGTTCTAATCAGATCTAAATAGGAATTCCATCTTAATCAGAAGAATTTAATTGAATTGAAAACAGAGAATATTGCGAAATATTTCCACATATCTCAATTCAGAACTCCATAAGAATGTTACCAAATATTCTTATTTCAGAACTCTTGAAAGTATTGCAAAATACTTTCGTTAATCTGCCCAGAACCAGAGAGCTCTGCCTGTGCATCATCGGATCGTCCATCGCGGTCAGAATCGAATTGCTGGTTGGTACACACCAGAATTCATAGTTGTTATTGGGGAAGATCGGCTTTGTGATCCTTATACCGGAGTATGCCCAATCCGCTTTAAACTCCGCGTTTGTAAAACGCACGGCGGCTCTCGCCAAATCCTTACAGAAATACTCCAACATATACCATGCCTAATTTGTGCCTTCATCCCTCCAAGGAGTTGGCCGACTCCTTTGAAGATTTTATTCTTCAACATAAGAATATTTAGCTCCTTGAAATATGATTTTAATCAATCTCTCCCCACTTTCTCATAATACTTCATGCAGTTTAGATTTGATCTCTAATAAATGTCCATTTAGTATCTTCCTTTTTACTTACCAAGTTCGCTTTTTTCATTGTCATGGCCTCTTCCTTTTGCACACAAGGTGCAAAGGATGTGCTCTAATTTCTTGGTTTTACTTTTCTAAAACCTATAACAATCTAAAATCCCTTGACAGGAAAAAGGTTTCAACTATTTGGGAATGATACACTTATTAGTGTAAAGCATTTCCATTAGCTCAAAAATCCACCCTTTCATCTTCCTTTTTAGCTTACTTTCCTACTCCATTTAAGCACCACATATCTTGTTTCCTCCATAAAATTTTGTATACTAACTTTTATATATATGCTTAATAGCTAAATAACCCCCTCACTTTTGTAAACCATCATTTAATTTAAAAATTACCTCCATTTTACCTCTCGGATTCTAACGGCGTAATTACTTTAGTCAGTTATTTCCAAAATTCTTCTATACTTCTATTGCTCTCATGTAATGGTCTTTTGATATTTGCATTATAAATAATTTTTTACGGAGTAATATTCTGAAAAATTAATAATGAAAATGCAAAAGTTAGCGGGCGTTATATGAATTTAGGGGTAAAGTCTAGATTTTTTTCAAATTGAGGATGGTTTCCTGTTGAAGTTGGCAAAAGCGGGGGTGGGGGGGGGGGGGGGGGGGGCTGCAATTTAGACTTTATATATAGAAAGACACATAGAGCAAGTTCTGTTAGCGCTTCAAAGGCTTGAGAACTCATCGAGATAAGAGAAGATGACTGCAGATTGGGGGATCATCGCGGTGGTGCTCTTCATCCTACTCTCGCTGGGGCTCATGTTTCAGCTTCCGGCGAGGGGGAGAGTGGTGGAGTTTGGGAACATGAGCACTAGCATCATCTCCATTCTGGTCCATAGCATCATCTTATTCGCTATTAGTGGTTGCCGTTGGTGTCCATGTTCATGCCAGTTAATTGATTTATAGAAAAGGAGAGGAGTTCTTCTCTTTCTTTTCTTTTTTTCCCTTTTTAAGTTTGCACTCAATTTTAAGTTTGCCCCTTGAAGAATTATATTGTTGATTTTGTACGTGGGGAGAAGTTTTGTGTTAACTAGGGAGGGAAGAAGAGAAAATTTTAGTTGGCTGCCATAAGATGCAATTTTAGCAATAAAAAGAAAACAACCATCTTAGCTCGAGTAAAGCATTTTATATGAAGGTGTATGAATCAAGTCTTGCTTACCGATGATCGACGGGCGAAAGTGTTACCAAATCCTCACCTGTTTTGTCTCATTTGTCATCGGCATAATTAAACTATCGAGTATCTAATTCTGATGTCCTCTGTCATCATTTATTTGGAGTATATATAGTCATCTAAGATATATTTTGGCTTGTTGCTTCTTCGCCTGTCTAATTTTTTTCTGGCTCTTGGTCTCTCTAATTTTTTTTCTTGACGTTTTGTTTGAAAAGCATATATAGCACCAACGGTGGGGAAAAAATCGGTTGGCTGTGTTGCATTACTTGGTGGATCTAGAAGCGTCGTTGTAAATTGATCCTCTCATGAAACTCACCCAACTATTGAAGGGATCAAATTGTTAATTGAGCTACAGCCATTCATACGGTGAAGACACCGATCAATCATTAATCACTTCCTCTAATGCACCTCCAATTTATCTTCGGACACCGCATCCTCACCAAAACAGATCAGTCATTTCCAATGCATCGGAACGAGTTTGAGCACAATGTATTCATCCTGATGCTTCTAACATTGTTAAGTGGGTGGATGACGGATTCTCTTAATTTTGAACTCCTTTTTCAACGCATGAACACACTTGTAAACAAAATTCGAAGGCTTGTCTTTCAAGATAGCTAGCTCATCGTCCGCGGTATTATATGTTTGGGCGTAGAATTTTCCATTTATTCTCACTAATTGTATGAATCCGGATGTAAGCTTGAAATGCTTTAAAAAAAAACATGAAGAAAATCGGCAAAAATAAAATAAAATCACACACTAACAACCATATAATTAGCTCATAACATATCATGTTAAAAGTATTTTTCTAATAAAAGGCAGAATAAAATAAGCGGTTAAGCAAGTTTAGAGCCCCACATTTTCTCTCTCTCTCTCTTCAATCTCCCGCCATTTTCTCCCCTCTCTCAATCAATCTAGGGTTTCTTTTTGCCCTTTCCCAATTCGATATCTCTCTCTCGCCTCATCAATCTCCCGCCATTTTCTATCGATCTATCTAGGGTGTCTCAGCGATACAATCGCCGCCGGCGATCTCAGCGATGGACGGCCAACGCTCCTCCTCTCATCGGAGGAGCTCGTCGGCGTGCAGCTCCTCCCCCCATCGAAAGCCCTCCGACAACAGAGGCCTCCAGCTCTCCACGCCTCGAAAGCCTCCAGTCTCTCGATCTCTGTACGTTTTCTTTCCCTTAATCCGTTGTGATTTTGCTCGATTTGTTGCGAAAATCAATGCGAAAATCAACCATGTTTGTGATGAGAACGATGGGTTATATGATTTGTCATGTGTTTATTTAGTTTCTCTTTGTAATCAATTGAAAAGGTGTTAGATTTATTGGATTATCATTTGGTTGTCAGGGTTGTGAGGCAAGGTCTTGAATTTAATGAGAAAAGTTTGACATGTAATGATTTTGTTTGTCCTTCCTGAGATTTGATTGAGTCTCGGAAATTACCCTATCATCATAGGGTTAACAAAAATTTGGGTTAATTAGCTCGACTTTAATCCATTGCCGCATTAAAGGCTGAGGCCTAAATAGGTACAAGGATCCAAATGCAACCAAGAATCAACCTGGTCTGGTCCAGACACATAGGGCCAGTTCGGATGAGCGGTGTGAAACCATGGTTTTGAAACTAAATCATATTTTGAGGTGTGTTCGGAGGAAGCGGCGTGAAACTATGGGAGTGTTCACCATTGTAATTAAAAAAATGTAGTAAAAGGGGCCACCATTTATTCCTTTTTTAATTAAAAAAAACTAGCACACTCACAGCGCTCTAATTTAAAAAAAAGAATTAAAAGGGGGGCCCACCCCTTTCTTCCCCACCGCTCTATGAGCGGTGGGAAGGCCATCGCCGCTCGGGAGCGGTGGGAAGGCCATCGCCACTCCCCCTGAACGGGCCCATAGTCAAGTCCTTACAAACCGGAATATTAATAAACAAGGCAGCTAAAAAAAAGACTCGTCCCTCATCGTTAGAACATTATTTCGAAGATTTTTGTGAGTTTTGAATTTGGAGCAATGCAGGACCTGTCCCTCTGAACTTGCGGCCTTGTCACAATCTTGATGCGCTTAAAATTTTGGATCTTTATAGCGCCTTTAACCATGATGACTCAACATATCATTGTTTAACTAGCATTGGAGGCTATAATTTATCATGCAAGTTCAAATTGTTCTTTTTCCCCCTTAAAAAAAATTAATGGATGGACATGCCAGCTAGTTGCATCATGTAAGCAATCCATGAAAAATACTTCTATGGATAGGAAATGCTTTGATTATAAAAAAAAAACTATGACGTCTTAGTTCATTCATTCAACCTACATGTTTCGAGATCATGTAATCTTATGGATTTTGAGATTTCCTCTAATAGCCCGTGTCTTCATTAATAACTATGGAAGGATATTGTCTTTTGCCACTTGCTACTTTTTTTATCCAATCTTGTATGGTATGATTCAAGGGCTTGCATGTTAACTTTGTAACTTTGCTTAACGGATAAGAATTTACCAAAATATGTATTCATTTATGCTCGTTATAAGGGAAGGAAAGAAAGTGAGAGGAATAATGTTATATTGGAAGGATTATTACCGCACAACTCTTATTTTCTTCTCTCACTTTCTTTCGTACCAAACATTGGCTATATAAACTGTAGTTGATAACTGTTGTCGGCGTCATCAAGCATGAGCGATATTATATGGTTATTTGTGCTTAACTTGTACCAATATATGTCGGCACTGGTTCCAACTAGATCCTTCCATGTACATATGTCTTGGTTATACTAACATATTTTCGGATGAATTCATCAAGTGATATAGTTTGTGTGTAATATAACATGGTACTATCTCTTTCTCTCTCTCTTCCATTTTCGCACAGGACTCTCAGCGGTGAGAGGACTGTAAAAAGGCTGCGGTTAACTAAAGCCTTAACCATGCCTGAGAATTCGACAGTGTACGAGATTTGCCGAAGGATGGCTACACGCAAGGTTGATGCTGTATTGCTGACCGACTCGAATGCTTTGCTTTGTGGAATCCTAACGGACAAGGTTATATCCTCAACTGCTGCATTGTGATGTGTGAAACATCAATCATTTTTATTGCAGCTCATGCTGCTATTTAAATTTTCTTGCTGTATGAAGGATATAGTTACAAGAGTTATTGCTCGCGAGTTAAAGCTCGAGGATACACATGTTTCCAAAGTCATGACTCGGAACCCTATTTTTGTGCTTTCAGACACACTAGCTGTTGAAGCATTGCAGAAGATGGTACAAGGTTAAGAATAAGGCTGTTTGTTCATCTTTAGGCTTAATTTCAGTTAACTACCAAATATATATATATTTGTGTGTGTGTGTGTGTGTGTGTGTGTGTGTGTGAGAGAGAGAGAGAGAGAGAGAGAGAGAGAGAGAGTGATTCACTAAACAACCAAAACTTTATAAATTACAACTATGAAAACTTTTAGATTAACACTACCTGAGATGCACTAAACTACCATACCAGCGTTTTACAAATTTTGTTTATGCCATTATGTTAGTTTGCTTAAATACAGGTATTAATTCAGTACAAAACAGGCATTGTTTGTATGAAGTTTTTTTTGTTAGTTTCCTGTAATTTGCAAATTTTTTGGTAGTTTAGTGAAAGATAGGCATAGTGGAAGTTTAGTGAAACCAAGCGTTTTATAGAATAAAGTTTTCTTGATATGCAATCACAATATGTATTTCTATTTTCAGGTAAATTCAGACATTTGCCTGTTGTAGAGAACGGTGAGGTAATTGCTTTGCTTGACATAGCGAAGTGTTTATATGATGCAATTGCACGAATGGAGAGGGCAGCTGAGAAGGGAAAAGCTATAGCAGCTGCCGTTGAAGGAGTGGAGAAGCATTGGGGATCATCTGTTTCTGGTATCTATTAATATTCAATCCCTTTCTTTCTTTTATTTTAGGTTAAATTGTAGGAAGTACCCCGAACTTTTGCTCCCTTAACTTTCTAAAACCAGCACTTTCCCCTCTCAACTTTAATTTATTCCCAAAATGACCTCCATTTCTCAATAATATAACCATCCTTCTATGATGATCTCAAAATGCCTTTTATCAAAACTGAATATGGGTAAAATTGTCCCAAAATGGTTTTATCCAAAAACAAGAAAACAAAAAAACAAACATCTTTCTTCACCAAAATTTCACCGCCCTCTCAATTTCCTTTGTTCAAAACCCATTGCGTAGCAAAAAAAATAAGGGTAAATTTTATAAAACACATCGTCTTTTCTGGGTTAATGAGATAACACTATTGAACTTTAAACATGTCATGCACCCCATGAAGGGTATTTTTGTGAAAAGAATGAAGGGTATTTTTGTCAAAAATGCTATATTTAGCTTAATTTGGATCTGTTCAGTCTACGTACAAGGCATTTTGGGGTTATTTAGTCGACTCGTGCCTTACACGAGTTAACAATACTAACAATTTCAGACAGCATTGCTAGTTTAGTGGGGTTTCATAGCATTTTTAAAGTGCATTGGTGTAATCTCAAAAAGCCCGAAAAGTTGATGGTGTTTGTTCAAATTTACCCAAAAATTAAAGATTCAAGAAATTCTTTCGAAGCTTTGTCTAATATGACTTCTCTCCTGGGTTTTACAGATTTTGGGGAAGAAGACAAGAGGGGCTAAAATTAAATAAGAAAGAAATAAAAAGGATATTTTCAAAAATAGATACTTAAATGAAGGTGTTTGGGGGGGGGGGGGGGGTTGGCAAAGTACAACTTTAAAAAGTTAGGGGTATTTTATGCAATTTAGCCTTTATTATCAAGAAATATGCAAATGAACGATTTACGAACAACTATTAAGACAATAAAATCGTGGCTGCAGCTTCATGTTTTGTTATGTTCTTTCTAGGTCCTAACACATTTATAGAAACTCTCCGAGAGCGAATGTTTCGGCCTTCATTATCAACCATCATATCAGGGAGTTCAAAGTAGGTAATAGTACTATCGTTTGGAATCATGCAAACATATCCATTATCAATTATCAATTATCTAGTTGTGACCAAACACCTATTTATTAGGGTTCTCACAGTCATGCCGACTGATTCAGTGTTAGCTGCAACTCAAAAGATGCTTGAAGTTCAAATAAGTTCTGCAGTTGTGACGGTTGGAAATAAGCCTCATGGTATACTAACGTAAGCTCTTCTTCTTTCTCCTTTCATTTTCTTTCTTTAGATCTGTTGTTTTATTAATGTCTTAATGCCGAGCCATCTGCTAAGTCATCTTTTTTTTTTTGTATTGTATTTTCTTTTTTCTGTTTCCTTTTCTTCCTCCTCAAATTAAATTTGAATCAGTTCGAGTGACATTTTGATGCGCGTAATTGCCAAAAATCAATCACCAGAATCAACCTCTGTGGAGAAGGTATGTTAGCTCTATTGAGTTTATCATTCACAACCATTCTAAAATTTCCTTTTCAACTTGTAGTCACCTTTCCCTTGCTTTCACTTAGTTATATATCTCAAATATGAGTTTGAACGGTAGATATGTTCCGTTTATTGAATGTTATTGTCATATTGTTCATCATTTCTTTGCAAGGGAAAGCTGTCCGTTTCTTGATCATTTTAATATTTGCTTCTTTTCGAAATATTAATTAAATTCAAATATCAGACTCAAATACCTAGGCACCACCTTGAAAAGGAAAAAAGTGTGCACCTTAGAAAATACATGATCTTATTTGGCTCATAGTGCTGGCCATTGAATTAAGTTACGCGAGAGAGAATGCATATTGGCTGAAATGTTTCTTCTAACTACTAGAAATGGAAAATGTGATGCTCTAACTTTTACATTAACATGTTAGGTAGGTGTGATGCATCATCTATAGACATGACAAATATGAATGTTTCCACATTAGAATTAACAATATTTTCTTTATAACATGCCATCATTAGCATGCAATTGCCAATCTCTGCACTGAATTATAATGTAGTTGTAGCTTAAATCTTGACTCTAATTTTTGTAAATAAGTTCTTACATGATGTTCCATTAAGTCCAAAGCTTGTAAGATGTTATTCATAACTGAGCACCGATTTAAGACTGGGAGTAAAGGGCTTCTACTATTTGGTTTATTAGTTTCCACTGTGATCCCAAAAATATTGCCCAAGTGCATATATTTATTAAATTTCAAATATGGAAATGTTATTCCCAGGTCATGACCCCAAACCCTGAATGTGCAACAATTGATACACCAATCCTTGATGCTCTTATCATCATGCACAATGGGAAGTTCTTGCATCTTCCCATTTTGGATAGAGGTAACTATAACCGTGGCATTTAAATAATTTGAGTTATTATTGATATTTTTGCTGATTACCTCTGAAGAAATTTTTGTTCTTTGCAACAGATGGAAATGTTGTGTCAATTGTCGATGTGATTCATGTTACTCATGCTGCAGTAGCCACAGTAAGTGACTTTGTTTTTCTCTTAAGCCATTGCGTTTCTTTCTTGTTCCTGGTTTGTAAATTAAGCTGCACGTCTTCCAAATTGTATGATTTTACATTTTTCCACCTGACTACTTGATTCCATTCACGCCAATGTCAAGATGGAATTCATGCTTACAAGGAAGACGTTATGATCTGGCACTTGAACAATCATTTATTTTCCCTCTTCTATTTCTCACATTCGAACTTGGAATCTTGTTGCCCTTAAGTTCATATTTCAAGATTTTTAGAGGAGGGGCATTAAGTCTATAGAGGAAGAAACTTAATCTCTGACGCTGTGTTAAGAATATCCCATTGATTGTTAATTTGATGTTCCCGCAAGTTTTTGTCATGTCATATGCGTGAACTATGAATATCCCTTTGAGGTCAAAAATCTGAATATCCCTTTGAGGTCAAAAATCTGTATTCAAAAATCTGTATTCACTTTTCATTACAATCCTATGAATATCCCTTTGAGGTCAAAAATCTCTACATTGGATTCATCCTATGGCAAGCACAAGCACAACCCAGTAACTTTATCTCACAGAAACATATACTGGTAAACAGTGTTATGTAAATTCAAGAATAACAGTATTGCTTATTCCCCATGTTTAGGTTGAAAACAGTGGAGGAGTTGGAAACGAGGAAACGATTTCTATGATGCAAAAGTTTTGGGACTCTGCACTGGCCATAGGGCCAACCGACGAGGATGAAGATGCAAGGAGGTTCGATACTCTTATTGCATTACAAGAGCTCAGTAAAAATTGCAAAAGATCAATTATGTTCTCAATTAGAGATTTTATCTTTTCAGCGAAGCATCCATAAAAATCGCATCAGATGGAGCCGATACATTAGGTTCCCCTGTCTATCCATCAGGCTTAGTCCCTACCTTCGCCTTCAAGCTTGAAGATAAAAAGGGCAGGATGCATAGATTTTATTGTGGTAGGTCAACTTTCTTTTTTAATCCTTGGTCAAGATAAGATATACATACATAAGCATGTTTCTTAGGGCCTAAAGTGTCACTGCAGAATGCATTCTACAACGACTCGGACATGACAGCATTCTATTAGATGATTGTTATTTAAAATGTCATGACATCTCTCTATATTGAATATTGGATTAACTCTATGTCACATCGCTTTAGTTTACAGGCAACTCTCAATAAGGTATTGTCGCCTCAACTCCATTGTTAGGTACCCTATAGTGACACCATGGGCCCCGATTCCGTGTTTCCAAATTACTAGCTCATTAAAATTAAAATTTGTCGAGACTTTCTGAATTGATGTCTATGTGACATCATTTCAGATACAAGGGCTTTGACGGACCTCATCACTTGCATTCTTCAAAGGGCGGGTGATGACATCGATAGGAACCATCTGCCACAAATTCTGGTATGTTATCGAGGAGGCAAATTCTTCAAATTAGTTTGCAGCACATCCATTTCCTTAATGTCCATTTTTCTTCTTCTTGATAATGCATTTACAGTATGAAGATGAGGATCAGGACAAGGTTGTCCTCGCATCAGATAGTGATCTTGCGGTAGCTGTGGAACATGCCAGGATTGTTGGTTGGACGGTATGATGTCATCAACCAATAATTGTTTTTAATTCTCTCTAATTAAATCTCTTGAAATGATCTTGGTTTTTAGCTATAAGATGCGGCCCATGCAGGCTCTGCCTCGTTCCTAAACTAATAGGATTGGAATCCTCATGACTTGTGGTGGCTTCACTGTCTTTAACTTTAACATTTCCTTGACAAAATTTCCATTCCAACCCCATTATAGTTATCGATGTTTCATGGCCAATACAAGGAATTAAGTACTGTGAAATTATCCATAGTAGTTGCCTTTTGTTTTACCTGAGGAAAATCATACCCGCTGTTATCAGTCATAAAGTAGGAATATGAATTGGGTTGTTATCAACATTAAGGACAGATGTTGACCATAGTAACTGTTAAGATACGAGGCATATTGTATATTGTATTTTGATCAATCATTAATAATATTTGTCCTCTTTCAAATTCAATGGTATCTAAACATAACAATGGAAAATACTTTTCCTTCCCACTTTGGCATCATACCCTCATCGTACCCAAAAGAATGAGAGATATCAACATGGAGCGCACATGAAGCCTACTTGGAGTCATATTGTCTAAAAAGTAGTGATATCTCTTGGGTAGCACGAGGGTGGGATGTCAAAGCGGGTAGAAAAATTATTTTCCAATAACAATGCATTATTGATCCACTGGATGTTTTCCCATCATCAATGAACAAGGATTTAAATGTCCCTCACTTAAACTAGTTTGACGAGCCCCTGGCCTCAAACCATTGTAAGCCTTGGCCGTTGCGCCAAAACTCCAAAGTTATATGTAGAATCTTATTGATCATATCAATTTCCTCATTTAAAAAGAAAAAGGAAGTCAAAGTTATGCGGAGGAATGATAGATTTAGTTTTATATTACCTGCCGGGTCCATTTTGTGGGCCGAAACTTGGGTTTTTGTGCAGCGATATTCTTCTGAAATTAATTCGCTTAAATTACATGTCTACTATGACTTTACCCTGAATTTCTCTTATACATACCATCTTAAATTCCGTGCTACTGCAATAAAATTCCATACTTATAAGGATTGAGAGATGATTTTGTGAACATTGGATGTTAATTTCGTCATATTATGCTATTTCCTAGTTCTGTACAGTCATATTTGGTTGCTCATCCAATCTTAAAATGCTTCATACTTATCTCTTGAAAGTTGAATGGAAGATACAAACTGTTTTTTCCGGATTACGGCAAGTACTTATCTTGTCCTTAGTTTTCTCGGTGAGGAAGTTTGTCAATAGCTCTGTAACTAACCGGTTTTGATGGTTAAAAAGCTTATAGATATTGACAATGATACACAGCTACTATGCAATACTGAATTCAAGCTTCTTCCTGATTCCATCACAAAATACAAACAAAGCTTCTTGTTATTCTTCTTTTCCCCGTTGCTAGGGTTTAAGGTTGCATCTAGACTACTCAGGCATGTGTGGAACACATAAAAGAGGGGTGGGTTCAGGACGAGTGATGGACTTCACAAATAGAGATGCGTGGGCATCCGCCTACAGCGCGGTCGCTGCAGGTGCTGCGCTAATTGCGGGGCTCGGCGTGATGGCATACTTGAAGAGATCAAGCTCTTGATACACATTCTCGTACAGCTTGTATCTAATTGCATAAAAGAGAAGAAAATCCGATTATATTTTCCCTTTTCACTGCCTCAAACAAGAAACCAATTTCTCTGACTTACATTCTTTACTCGCATTACCTGTACCAAAAATATAGATGTGGCCATGTATACTGTAATTGGAAGCCAAAATTCTTTGAACTATAAATTTTTTCCCCTTTGCATAAAGGTCATTTTTCCCTTGTAAAAAGGTCATTGATATGTAAATTTGTTAGTTTTATGTATCATGATATAACAATGTAAAGGACTATTTATTTGTCAAAGGGTTCTAATACCACATGTTCGCTGGTACTTTGCTCACATGTAACTTCTTCTAATTTAGTCATACTTGTATTGTTTATTGTGATAATTCGAAGTTGCTTATATATTTTGTTGAATCATCTAGATATCTGCAATTTTTTTATGAAAGCTTTTTAAGTGTTTGTAATGTTGTTCAAGGCTTTAAGCAGAACAATCATAATCATTAGAGGGAAAATTGCTACGTAGACTTTATTTAATTTTCTTACTATATTTAGCCAATGGAAAATTTTCTATTAGCTTCCAATTCAATATTTATGATTCTTTTATCTCATACATTTAGGTTTATACGGTGGAAAAACTTTGATCGTCCATTTTCTTTAAAATTTCTCTTTTTCTCTCACTATTTAAATTTTTTGGGAAAAATATTTAAAAATTTCATAATTTTTGTATGGCATGCAAAATATTGAAAGATCGAAAAAATGAAAAAAAATATTGTTACAAGTTTTACGATTTTCGTTTGGTATTGCAAAAAAATATAGAAAATCCGAAGATAACAGAAAATTTTGATATTTTTGGAAAAATTCGCTATTTTCATATGCTATATAGCATATAAAATATTATAATTTTGAAGGAAAAAGAAAATTTAAGGATTTTGAAAATTTTCATAATGTGTTGTAGCACGCATAATATTGAGAAAATGAAGAAAATAAAAAAAATTGAGATTTTGAAATTTTTATGATTTTCTTATGTTATAGCTTGTGGTGTAACTAAGCCGAGCTTGAACGAGCCGACCCTTGTCCAAGCTCGGCTCGGCTTAGTTTATCCTAGCTCAAGCTCGGCTCGAGTTCATCTCGAGCTGAGCATGTCTGCTTCATGTTCAGCTCGCTAACTTATCGAGCTTTAAACGAGCCAAAGTCGAATTCAGATGCATCTTCTATTCGGTGATCTCTGAAAGGAAAACAGCAAAAAAGCGTTTGGTGGAGGTTGAGAATAAGTCAATGACCATTACGGGTGTTTCAGAAGAAAACATGAAAGTATTGGGTAAAATGCTAGGCTGGGGACAACAATCATGAACCAGGGTTTCGAGATATGGAAAGATTAAAAAAAATTAACATCAAGAGCATGGAATGGGTCTAAGTGCTAGGTTTTATATTCACCTCAGTTGCACTTTACATACTGTCCCTTAATTGAATTAAGTATCCTGAGAGTTGTATAGAATCTGCTCTATATTACATATTATTGTTTTTTTTTCAAACTGTGTAACCGAGTCGAACTCCTGTCAATACCGAACGAGCCTGGCTGAGCTCAAGTTCGGCCCGTTTAATAAACGAGCAATGCTTTCTTGCTCATATTCGACTTATTAATAAATGAACCGAGCTTGAACGCACTAAACCTTAAACGAATCCTAGCTGGCTCGTTCAATTACCTCCCCAATCTATAGCATTCAATTATAAAAAAAGGAAGAAAACAGAAAAATATTGAGACATCTAAAAATTTTGATTTTCGTATGCTGTATAAGAGCAAACAAAAACAATTAAAAGATGGAGAAAAAAATCTGGAGATTTTTGTATACTATAACAAGTAAAATATTGAAAAATAGAAAATTTTAAGATTTTCGAGAATTTCAGCGATTTCTGTGTGTTGAACTCTGCAAGATATTGGAAATTTTTAAAAAATTAAAAAAGGAGATTATTAAAAATTTCGTGATTTTCATGTGTTGCTCAATCATTTGGACATGATCCTTTTGTTTTATTAGGTTTTTAATAGGTATCAACGGCATTTTCTTCTTTTACTTCACATAACTTTTTATTTCCTTAATGTCCGGAAGTTCTCGAAAAGTCTGAAGCAAAGTATTTGAAAACCAAAGAAAACAGAAAATTCTGATAATTTTGAAATTTCATGATTTTCGTATGCTATATTGAATTTAAAATAATGAGAAAATTGAAGAAAACAGATTTTCTGGGGGATTTTTTTTGAAAATTTTGTGATTTTCTTATTAATGCAAAATTTTTAAAAAGTGAAGAGGACATAAATGTTTTGAGAATTTCGGAAAGTGTAACGACCCTAAATTTTGCATACCAACCCCTTTCGTTTTGATTAATAAAAGAGTGGTTTTCTGTTTTGTGTTTGAGTTATAAGTAATTCATGCTAAATAAATGCAAGAAACAATTTGTAGCTCATTGGTTAAGTATCTACATTGTTGTTACATAACTCATGTGTTCGAATCTTTTCAACCTAATTAATTTTTTTATATTATTCTTTTGAACTTTTGAAGTTCCTGAAAGTTTCACGGACGATTGACGAAGTTTCGAAACGTTTCAGAAGAAAAGACATGTTTATGGACTTAGGAAGTTGTCCCAGACCTTGGACACGAGACCCGAGCCAAACAGGCCCAGTTGAACCGACCAGGTCGGCCCAAGTGGAGGTTTAGTCGGCCAGCCCATACCCATCATGCTCAGCCCGGGTTGGTGCATCTCTTTCCTCTCGACTCTTCATTTCTCTATTCCAAAACTTCTGATTCAATCAACAGAACTGCCATACTCACTTTTCTTCATTAAAATTCTTTTAAATGCTCTTTAACAATTGTTTTTACACCATCTTTCACTTTGCTTTTCCCTATGAATCCCTAAGGCTCTCTAAGGCTGTCCAAACCATTCCCTCTCTGAATTCATACTGAAAATATCCTCTCAAGTCATTCTCTCAAGTCCTAGAAGCTAACTTCCCTCAAGGAGAAGTCAAGCTCTCAAGTCCTCTCAAGCTCGCCTTCCTCTCGCGTCGCCGGTCCCGGTTCTTCCAACCGAGGCTACTCATGTTTCCTCTCCTTCATCTCTACTACAAGCCACTCAAAGACGTCGAAGTTCCGCTCGAAGATAACTTTCTTCCCTATAAACGGTGAGCCGGTTGTTACACCGACTCACACCGTGAGTAACTCTTTCTTCCTTCTTGTCAGATATCCTCGTTTTCCATGTCATCGCTCTTTTCACTTGTACAAACGCTAAGTCCCCCTTACATATAAATCCACACCTAATTACTAATGCACTAATTGTAGTATATATACACATACACTCATTTTGTTTCTTATATCTAATGATCAAAGTTTATATATCTTGAATAACAAATTATATCATAATCATGTGCTCTATTCATGTTGGTTATTCATCACTTTAAAATACTATTGATATCAAGATCTTGCCCCCATTTAGAAAAGAAAAGATGATAATATAGCAAATAAATACCATGTATTATTATTCGCAAACGTTATTTTTGTGATAGGTTAATAGTTAAACTCTGCTTGTGAATAACGCACGGGGTAACGACCTATCCCACACGCACACTTTTGAATCGTAAAACACTCACATATTGTAGCAATATTTCTAAAAAATAACTTGCACTAAAATATCTCAAAGTTTAAATAGAAATTAACCTTAAACCTTTCCTTTGCATATATCGTCTTTACAACCCTATTTAGGGAAACCCTGTAACGACCGCAAAATCCATATACTATTTTCTTTATAATAAGATAATTTCTTTTTGAACTCGGTTATATATCCGTTTCTATTTGAACATAAATATGATCATTACTTATATACTATTGGTTAAGACGCTGTATTGCTATTCTACAGATTTCAAGTTCAAATCTCAGCCTTTCTAAATTATTTATTTTTTTATTTTAATTAGTTTTTATCACAAAAAATTTGTTTCTAAAATGAAGAAAAAAATATTGTTTTTTTAAATTATATTTTATTAGATTTTCCAAAAGAAAAAATAATCTAAACAACCTGTTTAAGTTTTATTGAATTTTTAATATATTCCATTTTCATGTGTTTTGATCTATAACAATATTTAATTAGTCTCTTTTATATAAGATGTGTGATATCATCAATTTTTGTACATTAAGTATTTTTTATTTTTGTTTTTGTTAAATTATTATACTAGTTCAATATTAATCATTATAGTAGTTTTAATGACACATATTAATAAATTATTATGCAGTTGGATCAGTATCTATTGAGTTAGAGTATTGTTTTGTTTTATTTGCATGTAATATTTTTTTAACAGTAAACTTCTTATGAATATCTATTATAATGAATATTATATTAAACATAAAAATTTAATTGCTTATTTTAATTTATTTGTTTATTATTTTGAAATATTTGTTTTGATTGGTTTTTGGTTGTTCTGAGTTTGAGGGAATGATATGATTTTAATAAATTTTAATCTAGACATTTTTTTCTGCCGTATATTAAAAACACCGTGACTCTAAAACTTCTTCTCCACTCTCTTTCTGTCATCTCTGATGTGAAACCCGACGACAAGACAATCGAACGAATGGAGAAGAAGATATCACTCATCTCGCCTGGCTCTACTCGAGGCATTCTAGATCACCCTCTCTCTGTAAGTCTCATCTTCCTCCTTTCTCGTCAAATTATTTTATTCAACTAATGTATACTTAATGTATATTCATAATTCATACAATGATGCACTAACTCTACTACATATTATTTACACTATTTTGAATTAATAAAACTTACTATTATTGTTAAGCATGGTTATGCTTTATGATACATAAACTCTATAATATGTGATTTATAGGTAATTATTATATGAACCTACTACTATTTTGTCAACTCATATTAGTAAATATCATAATTTCAGTTGCACTGCTTTCATAAAATATTTTGTATCCTGTAACTATAATAAATTTAATTACTTATCATATAATCATTTACAATATATAATTATTTATCTACCGTAATACTAAGATTATATTATTGCAGATGCACGTGAAATGCACATGTGTAATCATACATATCAAATATGTTCAAATAAATAGTTTCATTTGGCACAATATTAGTTTTATCGATGTATAAGAATGCTACCGATAAAATAAAAGAAATATTTTAATATCACATTGTTTAGTTGCTAAGCGCCTCCAGTAGGATTTAAAGCACGGCGGAAACGGTAATTTTAAAAACTTAGAGAGCTATAGCAAACCCAAATCAAGAACCAAACCAAACTACTAAACTTATCACTAAACTAGTAAACTAAAAATAAGAGTTGGCGAACTACAACATTTGTAGCGCGTTAGCCATCTCTTATTGGACTCCGGCTAGTCTCCACGAAACCCGGAACAACCTTTCTCAATGATCTCCTCACCGAAGATGATCCATCTTGAGATAACCGATTGATCGTGAAAAAGTGTGTATGTTGTGTTGTAAATTACCGCAATCAATAACAGTGTCGTAATAGCTAGCCGCTAGTGAGTATGGATCGTCCACAGAGAAACGGTGAACTACTTTTCTTACTTTAGACAAGTTGATAGAAAAAAGGTGGAATTGTTATCGATTATTACTAAGAATATTTGAAAAGTTTATAATGAAGGCTTGTAGGGTTTATAGGATTTAGTAATTAATGGATGGAATTTTAAAAATAATTCTTTTTACCTTTTCATTATTTAATACTAGAAAAATAGCGATGAATGTGGATTAGGGTTCTTGAAGGGAATTAGGGTTTCTCTCTACTGACCATTGTTCTTCCATTGATCTCTATTCGTCTCAAGCTTTTAACAAAATAATTATTAACGAATCTCAAATCGTAGTCGTGACTATAATGAATTGATAGCGCGCCCGATAAGAGGCTTAATATTCATTTTGCTAAACTTTATAAAAATTAAAACTTTTAAACAGAATTGAAGAGATATTTTTCATCCATTATTCTACTCTATCCTACAAAACCTAGCAAGTAAGAATTTACTCACTTATGGATATTAGCAAAGTAGAAGAAAGGTTAAAGAAAATGGAATCCATAATTAAAATTAAAAATGCAGAAAATAATTGCGGAAACTAATTGCGGAAAGTAAATACGGAAAGTAAATGCGGAAAGTAAATGCGACAAAATTTAAAAAAAAGAACTACCTTTTATTGATTAACTATTGCATTACAAGAGTTCCTTGCTGAAAAACCAAATTACAAAAACCTTAGTTTTCTCTAGATAGCTTGCTTGGTAAATCAGTCGATATTTTGATAGATAGTTCCATTCTCTTTTTGATGATAGTCAATTCTTTTATAGGCTCTGAAATGTGAAACCCTAGACGTCATATTGAAGTGTGTCAAATTACGATCAAGATCCTGAAGTTTCAAATCTTACGGCCACCATAAGACCGCGCAACCGCCGCCCATAGTACCTTTTGACCACGGATCCGCCACCCCTTGGTGGGTTGGAGCTTCCAAATTTTTCGTGTCTTTTTCTCTCTATATTTGGAGATCTTTCTGATAAAAATATTCTGAAAATATTGCTCTTAGTCTCTTCCGTTGCGAGATTTTTCATTTTGTTTCTAATATTCGGCAGATTTGGTTTGGTGAATCGATTTGCTGTAGATCTCCTACTTATAGTTCAGACCTGAGCTGATCTTATTAGAATACCTGCACAATATCTCAAATCACATTGTTAATAGCATTTATTTTATTTGAGATATTATTCCAACCAATTAAATAATATGATATCTTAAGAATATTGGTTAAAAATATTTGATATGATATGCATATTTTAATATGAATATTTTATTTAAATATGATATGCATATATTTTCCCAAATTATATTAATTATAAATGAAGAAACATATGGCAATAATCTTTTTAAATAAACACACATATGTTCTTTATTTACAATTAACAACTTTTAGTAGTTAATAATAATAGGGAAAATGTCCATACAAATATGCAATAAATTTGACTGATCAAACACCCCCAAACTTATTTTTGATCGTCCCGAGCAAACTATTTTATTAAAAAGAAAAATAAAAAACCCAGCACGTTTTCGTAGGCAACACGATTGCACTTAGCACGTGCAACAAGTCGCAAAGATGAATTCGATCAGAGTGATTATCTCTTTCGGTGTCCCTAGTAGGAGGAGTGTTGTCTCCTGAGGGTTTTCAGCGGAGTATACCCATAAAATCCCAAAATAAAATAAAGTAGACAAAAATTACATACAAAGATAAAAACATATAAAAGAAAAAAACTTGAAAAAAAGAGTTTCAAACTACACTAGCTATTTAGTTGTCACGAGCCCTGTCTTAATGGTCTTGAAAAGATTTCGGAAATCACATCATCCCTCAATAAAATATCATCTTTAGTCTTCCTCCATATCTCTCCTCCAAACATCGATCATATACCCTTTGTGTAAAAGACATCTCTACACTTGGAGAATTCAATTCAAGCTATCATACCCTTTGTCCATATTCCTTAGTACTTTTTAATTTGCTCACACATTTCTTTGCGACCGTTAATACTTCTTGAGCTACTAACCAACCGATTACCGAATGTGCTCACTTATTAAGGCATACTTAGTAATATCTTAGTCTTACAACACCTAAGGCTTAGCAGTGACTCCCAAACCAGTTGGTCTAAGGCACTAGGTGATAAGGCACCCTCACTATATTTTTTTTATGCTGCCTTAAGTATTTACAAAACCAGTGTTCATTTTTCTGCACCATTTATATTTTGCTGATTTTTTTTCATACTAAGCATTTCAGGCAAGAGTATTTCAAGGTATCATCTACCATCCTAAGTTTCAGGATGTGTGCAAGTGCGTATGATAGGGTATCAACGTTTAGAAGTTTGGACTCAAGAATAGGGACTATTTTTCAGACTTAAATCTATCTGCAGATTATTGATTTCTTCATCTTACTAACCCTTGGGACAACAGCTCATGACCACGTATTACTAGCTTCGTTTTAAAATATCTAATTTTCTTGCATATTTTAAATCTCTTCCTTTCTTTCATAAGTATTTTCACTTTCTAACTTTTATTTTCAAAATTTATGCAATACAATATTTACATATAATGCGTGGATATATACAAACCATCCATACAAACCATCCCCCCAAACTTGATTGCAGCGGTGTCCTCACTGATGTTGTCATGTAAGATCAAAACCTAAAGACTAGAAAGAACGGTTCAATAAAATGGTACAAAGAAGGGGTCAAGAGTGAATGGTAGTGAAATCCTCCCCCAAACTTGTTCTTGGCTCACAATCGTGCAAAAATTTCTTTTTTTCAAGAGCCAACTTTTAAAAATATTTTCTTCTTCCCCCCAAACTTGAGTAAAATAGTGTTTTCATTACTAAGTATTGAAATTTAACATAAGAGGGAGGTAAATATTATCGGTCTACTCAAAGCTTTACAAAGACCAAAAGTTAGAACCAACCATTCAAATATTTTATCGATGTAACACCATGGTTCGTAGAATAATGTGAAACGGATGTACGTGAAGAAGACTCGAGACTGTTAAAGAATGAAGGTTGTATCATATCTTGAGTAGAAAAAACAGAAATAAGAGTATCGAGAAAAGATGAAGTAGGGGTAAGATAAGAGGTGTAATCGAAAGGTTTTACGTCTTGGTTAGTAGAGACGAAAAAGTGAGTGTGAACGAAAACGAGAATGTAAAATATAAGGAATGGATGGAATAGCCGTATTCTCATACGTGACAAGAAGAGGGGGTGTCGGTTCAACTTCTTCGACCTCAAAGGGAGGCGCATAAATATTCGGTGGAGGTTGATTCATCACAACATCCAAGTCTGTAAGGAACGTGAGTTCTTCGGTGAAAATGTCTTCGAAACTTTCATCGATGTTCCGAATAAGAATCTCATCGGAAAGAAAAGAATAAGTCAAATAGGCGGATCCACTAGGAAGGTTGAAAGTGTAACGACTCCGATATCACTGTACAGAAATTTTCTTATTATTGTACAGAAAAGAGTATTACAGCCTGTGTAAGAGTTAAAAGTTATTTTTGTTATATAAAAGCAAGAAACAACTTGTAGCTCACCGGTAAAGGCTCTACACTGCTGTGACATAGCCTGTGTGTTCGATTCCCATCAAATACAATTATTTTTTCTGATTTTTCTTTTTAATTTTTGGAAGCCCAAGAGTTGCACGTGCAATACACGGGGAAATGAAAAGTTTTAGAAAAATCAAACAGACGCAATGAGGTATACACACCTAAATACCCACATGGCACGAATCTCAAAGCAAGAGCTCGAGATCCGACCGCCCGTTTCCCCAAAAGGGCCGGTGCCGACGGTCAGGATGAGCCCAAATGGCTCCGTGCTTTGCACACTTGTCTCTTCAGCTCCCCTTAACTCTCCTGTACTGTTTGATTTTCTTACAATCAAACAAAAACTCTTCATTTCACCATTTAACACCTTTTTAATCCAAACTTTTAATTCCCAAACCCTAATTCTCTACTATAAATACCCCCATGCCCTAGCTCCCCTCTATTCTGAAAATTTCTAGCAAAAACACCTCAAAAGTTCCTAAGTGCAAGTGGAGTCAAGTGGAGTTAACAATCAAGCTCCTTCCATCGAAGATCGAAGCCGTTTCCGGAGCTCCCACGATACCACGAAGCCCCCTCCCTTCTTCCTTACCCTTTTCTTGATATTACCAAACTGTAAGTCCCTCTCATCCCTCTTTCTTTTCATCTCATTTCATCTCCTAATCATATATCGGTAAAGTGGAGTTATTCCCGATATATTTCTTTTTAAGACCTAGAACTCCCTTTTCCTTTATACCTTGACCAAACTAAGTTTACCACCCTATTTGTAACTTTAATTACAAACGTTTAGCTTCAAGTTTAACCAAAATTCTCATGTGAAACAAACATAGACGAACTTTTTCATTAAAATACCTTGAACTTTATTATCACCTCTTTTTGATATTGTTAAAACAGTACCTTAAGGAAAACTTCATGGGATAACGACCTAACTCACACGCACACTTTGGTTTCATAGCATGATACCTATATATGTATGGTTGGTTCAAAGAATAGCCTTTCATTAAAATTCTATATCTTTTAAAAACCGGGTTTTTTTTAAAGCGATATTTTGTAATCCTTAGCAAATATGCCTCAACAACCCTTGTTAGGGGACCCGCTAATGGATGGTGCAGATTATCGCACATCCTTAAGATAGTAGAGCGGGATGCAGAACTCCTCACGGAGTAATCGATCTCGAAAGGAAATAAAATACGGTTCTTAAGAAAACGCGACTTTTCTAAACAAAACTAATTTTAAAAAATTATATAAAAATTATAAATCCGTACTTTCAATATATTATGAAACTATATTTTTCTTAAAAATGAAAGATTAAAATGTTACTAAAATACTATCAAGTTACCAAAAAGGGCTAGTTTTCAATAAAATACCATAAACTTTTAAAAGCTAAGTATTTATTGTTAAAATACCCCAATAATTAAAACACATGCTCATGAAAACCTTAAATGTTATAAATCACCCTCGAGGTTTATTTTTAAACTATATCAAAATATTTTTCATAAAACCCACTCGAGATATGCAAAACAATATTTTAAGAATCTAATTTAATATAGGTTTAAGCGAGATCAATTCTCTTGAGCTCCAGGGAGCCAGAAAAAGTGAGTGCTTGCCTATTCTGGTTAGACAACCTAACAGAGTTATCAATGGCAATTGTCTTGGAAAAAACACAAATCCTGCCATCTATGTGCAGCAGTTGCCGATTACTTCCGAACCTAAGAAAGTCAAGAATAAATCCGTTCACAAGTGTCTGACTCAATCTAAGTCCAAACTCAAGCCAGAATCCAAAATAAAATACGAACTTGAATACTTGATCATGAACTTAAATACTCGAATTCAAATATCAAACTTGTATACTTGACTCGAACTGACCAATCCATGGTTATAACGTGACATGAACTTGACATGACTACTTGAACGCATGATTACATCCTGAACATGAACCTGAACATTTTATATCCATGGATTCGACCAAGACCTATAATTTTAATCTATAAAATACAATACGCGGGGATAAAGGGGTAGATTGGTACGGAACGTATATCGTGGCACGGGAGGTCACCTAAAAGACACCTACATGAATTCACATGCCATTGTCCCATGGGTTATGACGGTGTATTGTACTACATGTTACCATAGTCCATGGGGTAAGATGGACTCTTCTCGTATATATGAATACTTTCTTTATCAAACTACAAATAACCATATTAGAATAACTATCATATACCTGTAGATGATCAGATACAATTTTACCCGTCCTTTGTTCTTTTAGTTCCTATTCACATGATATATTATTCTCACTAGTTTCTTTTAGGACTTACCGAGCGCTAGTTCGCTGACGACATTCCTCTCTGTTTTTCTTTCCTTGGAATGTTGGTCAGGAGGACCGGACTCTGAGGAGATTGAGCCGAGCCAGAAGGATTTGGACCAGCTTACAGCTCAACCTGACTACTAGTTCTTCCTGCACTTACTTTTTGTACGCCATTGTTTAGGTATTGCTTTGTTTATTGAATCTTTTATTTCAGACAGTTGTATGTAAAGTTGAATATAAATAAATTTGTTGTTTTATTTTATTACTCTTGTCATTCTTATTCATTATTATATTGCTTAATTACGCTTAACGTATTTATTTCGTAGTAAATACTGTTGAAGTCGAAAATTGCATCCCGGTTGACCAAGTCAAAGTCAAAGTCAACCCTAATCCAAGTGGGCCCATGCCCAGGTCGAGTCCGAACATGAAGCGGCCGGCCCTCCCCCATGCCGAAATGAAATCATGTAATAAATAATTTTTATATAATTTTTTATGCATGAATGTAAACAAAATGGGCATAAAGCCAAATTTTTGTAAGCCCATGGCTTATGTGCAAAAAGAAATAGCACATGAGACATGGGATGGGCAAAATACCATTTTGTAAATCCCAAGGGGCTATATGTAAATGTGTAAGCCTATATAAGGCAACATGATGATGAATAAAAAAAGATACTTTTCATTCCCCAAAAATTAGGGCCTGTGCCTCTTTCTCCTTCCTCAAGATTCTAAAACCTTCTTCTTTCTTTTGAATTAAATCTAGAGTTTTACTATTCATTTTCCAAAACTAAATAGTTTTTTACCACGAAACCCACAAAGGGGAGCTTGGATCTTCCATTAGATCTTAAAAAGGGGAGATTTTTAAATCTCACCCCCTTACTCCAAGATCCGGCCAAACGACAGGAAGAAGAAGGAGGCACATCTCTAGAAACCCCACTTTGGGAGAAGATCCAGGGCTCAAGGGGAGAAGCCCCTTCATCAGCTTCAAATTATCCTAGGAGTTTAACTCCTCATATATATACATATATACAAAATAATAAGTGCTCTTTTCTGGGAGTACAACCCTCATTGCAGGGACCAAGTCCCTTTTGCCTCCCGAGCGCCCACGTGCCTGACACGTGAGGCGCTAGCGCCCTTGCACTCAGAGCGCTAGTGCCCGAGCACCCATGTGCCTGGCACGTGGGGCGCTAGCGCTCAAAGCGCTAGCGCTCTTGCGCTCAGAGCGCTAGCGTCCAAAGCGCTAGCGCCCGAGCGCCCACGTGCCTGGCACGTGGGGCGCTAGCGCTAGCGCACAAAGCGCTAGCATCCGAGCGCCCACGTGCCTGGCACGTGGGGCGCTCGCGTCCAAAGCGCTGGCGCTTTTTCCCACGCATCTTTTGGATGCCCTTTCCCTTTCTTTTATATATAGCACTTTTTCCCACGCATCTTTTGGATGCCCTTTCCCTTTCTTTTATATATATATATATATATATATATATATATATATATATATATATATATATATATATAGACATACACACACACACACACACATACTCCACGACACTGTTCCTGTTAGAAAAAAATTTCTAACGGGGCGCTGCCCCGCACCCCGCAAGGGGGCTTCTAGCCCCTTGACCCCCAGCCGCTATCCGGGTAGCGGGACCCCCGTAAAAACTCTGCGGGCCCCCCGATATATCCAAAACCCCCTTTCAAAGCACAACAAACATACACTGCACATTGAGTTCGCACGACCTGTTTGACCGGTTAATCGAAGGTTCTCTCGCTCCAAAGGCGAGGGGTAATTAACGACAGCTTAGTCCGCGGCTGTCGGAGATTTGGATCCCCGCAATCAATAAACCCCAGCCTACCCTAGACAGGGGTAATCTGTGATGCGCCTGACTATCGCGCGCGTATTCCCATCTCAATGGGGTGACGAAAAACACCGTACAAATACGTTGAGGGCTTGCCACGTCATTTCCGTCTACTGGGAAGCGGGGTGTGACAGAAAGTTTCAAGGTCAATCTGTTGCGCACCAGGATTCAAAACACTCGATTCATCAGAAATTATGGAGGTAGGAGACTCGAGAAAATCGTCTCCCTTATCCTTAAAAGAGTCTAACTCGAGCGGTCTTTCAAGAATCATAGAACTCGAAATATCGGAGTGTGGTTCATCAAATCTCGGTGGAAGTGAAAAAGGATGAGAAGAACCAAAGAAAGTGCATAATGAAATGGGTAAACAAACTTGGGTGTCGAGCATTGTAGAACCAGATATGGGAGATAAAGGCTGACTATCATTTTGCATATCGGATAGGTTGGTGGTAAGAATAGGATCGGTTAAATATACAGAAAAATGTTCACATTCAATGGAAGGGATATGATGGGTCGGTGAATCCAACTCATCCAACATAGCGAGTTATCTTCAAAGATATTCTCATCACTGATCTCACTAGCACATTTAGTCAAATTAAACGAATAGTTTTTTAAAAATTCATCAATTATATTATTCTCAATCGATGGATCACTTGGTTCACTTGATAGAATTGGAAGGTAAGGATCGGTTTGGTTTGGAATGGTGTAAAGCTCTCTTTCACACTCATGATTGGGCAAGTCAAATATGTTATTCTCGGGCACCTCATCCATTAGATTACTAAACGGTTGATCATCAAATACATTCGGTTGGGGTTCAGGATGGAAAGTGTCGAGATCAAAAGAATTGGTTTTGGTTTGACTTGGAAGGATCCCTGGTTCTTGTTCTTTTTCACTATTCAATTCCAACTCTACTTTAAGACTAAACATGGTTTGTGAAGAAGTTTCAATGAAAGATTCTTTTTGAACCGTAGAACTTCCTAATTGATATTCAGAAGCACTGTCTAGATATAGAGCAACAGTTGAGTATTATTGGAATGTGTTTAATTGTTGGCTATGAGCGAGTTCAATGTGTTCCGCAATAGAAATGAGTTTACGAATTGCCACATTAGCCTCAAAAGAAGTATCAACATGAGAGCATGTGAAAGTTTGATACTGTTAATAAGAGTTAGAAGGGTGTATCCAATTTTCATAGATAGGATTAGGATTAACATTGTGATATGAAAAAGATTGAGATTGGTTGAATTGTTGGCGACTGGTTTTTGCAATTTTCTCAGCAATGGTCATGCGTGTAAAAGTTGCCTTATTCGCCTCAAAAGGAGTATCAACATTTTCATATGGAAATGATTGCAATTGTTGTCCTAACGGTTTTGGAGCAGTAAAAGGTATGAAACTTTAGCTACGGGCCTTCTCAATTTGCTCAGCAATGGACATGGGTTTAAAAGTTTCCTCACCAGCCTTAAAAAGATTATCAACATAAGAAGGTGTTGAATTTTGACACGGTTGAGTGTGGAGTGTTCTCCGCCGGAAGACGCGACCGGGATGTTGGGACGTCCGGGCCTGAATTCCGAGGGCAGATGCTAATTGGTGCTATCTGTCCACCTCTCCGAAGATGCCAAGTTGATTTATGGCACCATGTATCGAATGTTTAAACGGATGCGGCCGATATAGCAGACTTTGTCAGATTCCCCCTCGTTGAGGGGTTTTTGATTGTGGGGACGCTCTTCCCTGCAGGCACAAGCCCCTGCAGTTAATTACGCTACCGCATCGCGGTAACCACTTTCTCCTTCTCCAGATGGTCACTTCGTGTCGTGTGTGTTTATTTTGTTTTTGGTTGCCTGTGGATTGTATACGGAGACTAAATTATGTTGTCGTCTGTAGGGCATGGATTAGTCCAAATCCGTATTTTCTTAGATTTGGGTTTGGGGTTGGGTTTAAGGATACGTTAGTCTCATTTGAGACTAAGATCAACTTAAACGTATGTTAAGGATACGTTAGTCTAATTTCAGACTAAGATCAACTTAACGGGATTGTTTAGATCCAACAAAAGAACATTTGGGCTCTATTGTTTTGTTTAGGGACATTGCGGTCTAAGGTTAGTTTAAGGACATTACGGTCCAATGTTAGTTTAAGGACATCTCGGTCCAGTTTAAAGACATCATAGTCTGTAAAGGTTAAGGACATCATAGACCATGGGTTTAAGGACCCCACAGTCTGAGGTTAAGGACATCATAGTCCATGGGCTTAAGGACCCAACAGTCCGAGGTTAAGGACATCATAGTCCATGGGCTTAAGGACCCCACAGTCCGTAGTTTAAAAACGTCATAGTCTATAAAGTTTAAGGACGTCATAGTCCATGAGTTTAAGGACCCCACAGTCTATAGTATGTTTGGTTATCGGGACCCGTCACCTCTTTGAAGACGTTGAAGGATTACAACGACAAATATCAAAGGAGTGAAGAGATGTACTCTTGAACCAAAGTTGATTGGGAAATCTGTAGTCCAATTTGGGACTAAGATCAATTAATTAGATTATGAGCACATGGGCTCAGTTAAATCTGAATTGAGGACTTATGGCCAATTTGGGCTAAGTCCAATTGGGTTTAAAATGTTAGACCTTTATTTGGGTTGTTGAACATTTGTCTAGGTTCAGCTCCCATTATTTAGCAATGCAAAGCATGGGCCCGGGTTCTGACCATATTTTGTCTTTTATTGAGTGCCGAGCACTCATATACTACACGAGAAGATCCATTTTGGACGACAAGCGTGTATTTGAGGTTCAGTCAAAGGGGAGTCTTGCCTCTGGGAGACTTAGCCAATTTGGGCTAAGACTGGTTTGCATATAGTGTTAAACACTAGCACATATCTGGCGATCACGTGTTCTCACGTGATGCATTAAAATAGTGTTAAACACTAGGGATGCAGTGATTAAAATAGTGTTAAACACAAAAAGTGAAGCGCTCACGTGGGATCATGTGAGGCGCCTGAGAATTGGGCTAAACTTTCTTTATTTTATTCTCAGAATATGCAGGTAAGTGTTAAACACTTAATTTCCATGATTATCACGTGCGGACACGTGATGGTGCCTACAGTCTGTTCTGCTCTTCTTATTTTGAAGAGTCTATTCAAGGGTCACGTGTGAGCACGTGACCTGATCTTATTCGTTCTTCTCTGATCTCCGAGTGGCATGGTCACGTGTTGACATGTGATCATGCTGGGTACTTGATGCTTTTACGTGCATGGAGAGTTTTAAGTCCTTTATTTAAGAATTAAATTCTTTTGTAGGGTTAAACCCTAATTTTATTTAGAGGAATTAAATTCCTATGTATTTGGAAGAATTAAATTCTTTAAACTCGATTCTCCCTCTAAGTTTTGGATCTGCATAGCAGAATCTCCTCGATGAGAATTAAATTCTCAACTTATAGGGAGATCTGCTTTTGCAGATTTTCAACCATGAAGAAGAACTAAGTTCTTATTTTAAGGGTTAAACCCTATCTTTATTGGTGGAACTAAATTCCTAAGTATTTGGAAGAATTAAATTCTGTAAACTCAATTCTCCCTCTAAGTTTTGGAGCTGCATGGCAGAATCTCCCCGATGTGAATTAAATTCTCAACTTATGGGGAGATCTGCTTCTGCAAATTTTCAACCAAAGGAAGAACTAAGTTCTTATTCAGAAGAGTTAAACTCTTAGTTTAAGAATTAAATTCTCTTTTTGTTTTTTGGGAGCTTATAGAATGATCTCTTTCCCTTTCTTACCTAGGGATTCTTTCTTTTTCTGAAGAAATCTTCTTTCTCTCTGGAGAATTAAATTCTCTTCTTTTTCTCTCTCTCTTGTTGTATCCCATTTTTTCTTCCCTCTTGGCTCCTATTTATAGAAGAAAGAAAAGAATCAGTTTGTTTAGTCAATCTTTCATTGAAAGATTTTGTAACCAACATGATCTTTTAGATCACTCAGTGAATTTTATTCACCATTGGATTTTTAATTCAAAAGATATTTTATCTGTTACTCCTGGCAAATTTCAGGGAAGTCTTTCCTTGTATAGAATCTTTCTATAAATTGGTGATTTTTAATCACCATTAGATTTTTTAATCCAACGGTGCTCCACTTTACAGAGCACAATCTTTTTTGTTTGGAAAGATTTAGGGAAATATTAGGGTTTTTGATTTCCCTTAATTAGAATTTAATTCTATTAATTCAGAAGGTTTAAGAGCCTATCACGTGTTGGCACGTGACCCCACTGATTGACCATTTAATTAGATTTTAATTCTATCAGTTCAGAGATCTTAGGAACCCATCACGTGTTGGCACGTGATCCCCGGATCAAGCATTTAGCCAGAATTTAATTCTGTTATTTTGAAGAGCTCAGGAACTTATCACGTGTCAGCACGTGACCCTTGGTCACGTGTGCACGTGATGCCCCATTGGGGTTTTTCCTTACTGTTTTATTATATTTCAGTAGGCTTAAAGGCCTATCACGTGTGAGCACGTGACCTCATTTGATTATGATTCAATTCTTATCATTTCAGAGCTCTCAGGAAGCCATCACGTGTCAGCACGTGACCCCCGATCACATGTGTGCACGTGATACTCCATTGGGTTTTTTTCCTTATATTTTATGAGGGAACAAATGCCCCCACAACGTTGTTCTCACGTGTTTGCACGTGAGTGCAACGCTGTCATCTTTGTGGCCGTTGGATTTGCCTAGGGAAGGGGGTGGATGAACCGTTTCCCATCACATCCTATAAATGCAGGGGTCTCTTCAGAAGCGCCTCCACTCTTTCATCTTCTTCCTTATTCATTTTCCTTTGAGAATTAATTCTTTTCCTCAGAGTTCAGTTCTTTGTTCCAAAAATTTCAGAGTTTAACTCTGTCTGTCCAAGAAAGAATCTCTTCTTCAGGTAATGGTTTTGAACGATCGAAGAACTTTTATATATAAAAAAAACTCTTTGGGTTTTAAATCCACACCAAGGGTTTTACCCTTCAAAGAACCCATCTTTCTGATGTCCCAAGAACGCTCGATCTTTAGGTAGCAAACCCCAAATGTTGGCCATTTTCCGGATCTTAGGGTTTTGACGATGGTACCTGTTTCCTTCTGGAATTTAATTCCATTTCAAAGAGGTTAGCTCTGAAAAAAAAATTCCTGGGAATTTAATTCCTCTATTCAAAAGGAATTTAATTCCTCAAAAGAACTTAGTTCTTAAAGAAGACTTCTTGGGATTTTTCATCCTGAGTTGTTCTTGCAGAGATCCTTCTCGATTTGCACAGAGTTTTTGTAATGTGTTTTCTTCTTGGGGGAATGTGTAGAGTCATTTGAATTTATTGAGAATCTTCCTTTTGTTCTCATGATGATTGCTCAGCCTCATTATTAGTGAGCTGCCATATTGATTTTGTGGGGCCCATGTGTTTTGTAACTAATGGTCCCATAAAATAAGTTGTTTGTCGTTTTCTTCCGCTGTCTTTATATATATATATATATATTTATAAATATATATACACGTGTGGGCTTCACCAACAGTTTCGTTTCCTTTGTTTTAGGAATAATGGCTTCTCTTCCGTACTTCCCTTTCACCCGCTCGGAGGCTACCTTTCCTCAGTCACCATCTGACGAAGAGGTGATGGCGATGATTAGAGCTCACGACCCGGACTGTGCCAATCTGCTTTTGTGGGGGACCTGGTACGGTCATATCATCCGCGGTCGCCCAAGCTTTCTTTGTGAAGTGCCAACAAAACCCATCCGCCCGTTCCTGCCGATGGACCGTCCGCGGACTGCTTTTGCTGTAGAGGTGGCGGATTGGACTCCTATAGGACGGCTCGAACCGTCGACAGCTGGGATACCAAACTAGCCTATGCCGGCCATAGACATCTTTGGGCGTCGCATCTTCCAAGAGGAAGCCCAGCCCTGGGGACAAGTTTACAAGATAGGGCTTACCCCTCGCCATCCCACGGGCTATCTTCTCTGGGCTCGTTATATCTTGTCCGCTCACCGTGCGCGACTGCAGAGGGTCGGGCTTTACCAGGCGGTGTATGCGTCCCTCTTTCATTCTCAATCTTCTCATGTATGGTGGGTTAAAGCTTTCCTAAATCAATGGAATCTTCCCACCAATACTTTCTTGTTACGGGACCGCGAAATTTCGATCTCTTTGGAAGAGTTTCAAGAGATCTCGGGTTTACCGGTCAGGGGAGTGCCTTACGAAGAACTGTTGCCCCCTGACGAGTATGCTTTCGAGACTGTGCCCGCTACGTTTGACGGCTTGTCGACTGAAAATACCGTCCGCCACAAGTACCCGAGTCTAATCAAGACTCTGGGGATTTTTGAGAAGTTGTTCACAGAGTCGGAAGAACAGGGCGTTACTTTTAAAAGCTTTATCGCCTGCTTCCTTCGTGGAGACGTTCTATCAAAGGCGGCTCCGAAGTTCGTGAATATCAACGACCCCTTCGGGTTTGGTTTAAATAGGCTACCGGCTAGAGAAGAGGATTTTCCCCAGTTCTACATTCCAGTCTTGTCGGCTGTACCTTTCGAATCGATCGCAGTTCCTGGCATGGATGAAGAAACTTTCTTCATTAGTTTTATCAGCGTTTGGCTCAGTTGGTTTGTTGTTCCAACGCACCGTCTATTCATGTGAGCCTCGGTCATTTACCCGGCTCATCGCATTGCCGAAGGGACGCGATTAGCCGTGAGCATTGCAGGGCTGTCGCATCTGTACCATGGGCTAAGCTCTGCAGTCAATACCTCAACCCCAGGCGTGAACGTAGTGAGTTTCTTTCTTCATTACTTTACATCATGGATTGAGATGTACGTGCTAGGAGCATTTGCTACGCACCAGAGACCCAGCTTTTATGATGCTTATACCTTTCCGCGGCTCATGAGGTTGGTGGACGCTTCTGCTCCTGACCCGACTCAATCAGGGGCTCTTCGTGTGCTGCTCAATCCGTATACCAACGAAGGCGGAATGGTATTTAATGATCGAATCCTCTCTGCTCACTCGGGACCTGTTCAACAGTTGTTTGATTTATCGAAAGAGGGAGACCATCTTTGAAGCCCAAGGAAGCCATGCACCTGTACTCGATCAGACCCGGTTATCTGGTGTTCCGTCGAAACAATGCGGCTCTTTTCATGCGGTACAATCCACACCGCTTTACCTGGCAACTGAGATACAACCAGGGTGTCCCTGTTCCCGCTAAAATTTTCGGCCAAGAGCTACTTGTTCCCTTACAAAAAAGGGGGAGAATCCTAAAAAACAATAACTGGCATCAAGTGTAAAACACGTGCTCATGGGAACTGAATAAAACACAAATACAGCAGCAAGGAAAACCCTCAAGTGGAGCATCACGTGCTCACACGTGAGCGTGCATCACGTGCTCACACGTGACCAGGTCTCACGTGCAGACACGTGACCTTTTAAAGGAAAAGCTTGTAGACACTGAATAAAATAAACAAATTGGAAATGCTGTGTTAGTGGGGTCACGTGCCCACACGTGACCAGGTCTCACGTGCAGACACGTGACCATTTACAGGCAAAGCCTGTAGACACTGAATTAAATTATAAATTAAATGCTCAATCAATGGGGTCACGTGCCAACACGTGATGAGCCCCTGAGCTCTTTGAAATAGTAGAATTAAATTCTAATGAAATGCATAACTGGTGGGGTCACGTGCCAACACGTGATGGATTCCTAAAGATCTCTGAATTAATAGAATTAAATTCTGATTAAATGGTCAATAAGTGAGGTCACGTGCTAACACGTGATAGGCTCTTTAACTTTCTGAACTAATAGAATTAAATTCTAATTAAGAGAAATAAAAAACCCTAATATTTCCCTGGATCTTTCCAAACAAAAAAGATTGTTCTCAGTTGTAACAACTCCATTTTTAGTGTACATAAATTTGATTTAAATTTGAAGTATACTTGGGGTATTTAATATTGCTGTTACCACTTTAAGTATTTGTTTCACACAATAATTACAATAAGGAGCTTGTAGCTCATTGGTAATACCTTGCACTGCTGAACCAAGCCACCAGAGTTCAAATCCCATACCCCACATTATTTTTAATATTGATTTTTTTTAAAACCTTTAGAATACCAAGATTTTACACGTGCATATCTCACAAAAACCCCACTACACCCAAAGATGTAACATTTCCAGGAGTTAGATGAACCGTCGGGAGGGATCCCGGCCGCCTGACTCGGCCAAATCGGCCTTGACTCGGTCTGACTCAGTCCTCAGACCGAGTCACGGCCGAGTCGGCCGATTCCGGCGACGGCCCCAACATGAAAGTTGTGTCTTTTCATATTCCCTATGCACCTGCAAAATTTCAGCCTCAGACCATTTCCAGAGCTCTTTTAAAACCCGAATTACTCCACTTTTAATACATTTTAAATACATTTTATCACATTTTTCATTTTAACCTTTCACCTAGCCTAACCCTATAAATACCATTCCTACCCTCTACCCTCTCACCCCAAAATTCTGAGCCCACTCTCTCAAAATTCCAAGAAAACTTGTGTACTTTGAAAACAAGCTCGAGGCGAAACTCCGGCGAAATCTACGGCAAACTTCCGGCGATCGTTTTAGGAACTACCGGCGACGACGCAACACATCGGCGATTCCTCTACTTCCCTCTCACTCTCTTGTGTGATCTAAAACCTATAAGTCCCAATTCCTACCTATCTCTTCTATCAAAAAAATACGGTTTTACAAAACCCGACGGAATCGGAATAAATCCGATTTCCGATTCGGTTTCTTATAAAATTCCACTTCTCACTAATACAATCATACTTAAACTTCCTCATGTTTACTATTAAATACTAATCAACCAAATTGATCAAGTTTCATCACATGAAATGATGGCTATTTCAATTTATCGTATTTTTCACTTAAATACCACATTGTTTCAATTCTACATTTAACTCCATTAAACTTGCTATACCTTTAAAGTAGAGCACGAGGTAACGACCTACCTCCTCACACACTCATATACAAGCTAACACGATACCATCGAAAACTTAGAATACGAGAAAACAAACATTTTCATTTAAATACCCTTTACTTAATAAAACCATTTATAAAAGATTTAGTTTTGATACACTTTTTAAAGAAGTACCACTTATTTTGAAAATACGATAAGTTGTGGACATCGGTCGTTTATCTAAACCTGACTTTGTGGTGTCTAGGCTAGGCAAGTGAGAAAGGTAACTTTAAAAGTCCCGACTCACGGTGATTCGTGAGCGGATCCCTCCTTTCCTCACTTGTACTTACCTGGCCACAATTGGCGGTGAAGAGGTAATTTGAGGCATCTCACAACTTGTCGTCTGGACCAGTTAGGAATGGACTAGTTGACTTAGGAGAATTTAGAACATACAATACGGAAAATATACACCTTTACAAATAAATACCATTTACTTAATAAAACCGTTTTCTAAAGGATTTAATATTTACAATCTTTGCAAAGTGCCGCTACAACCCACTTTGGGGAACCCGTTCGGGATGGTGCGGTTTATCGCACATCCTCGGGCTTAGTAGTGTGAGATTCAGACCTCCGCAAGGAGCATTCGGTCCCGAAAGATTTAAAATACGACATCTTAAGAAAATGAGATTTCTAGAATATATTAAAATTATTTTTGTATAAATATATGTATATTTATCATTAAAATATCTATTTTGTTAAGATATAAATATTCCACCTTTCTCTAAAAATCACAAGAATCAATTTTACATTAAAATACCATAAATTCCACATAAATCAATATTACAAATAAATACCTTTATTTATGAAATTAGGATATTTTCACTAGAAATATCACAATATAAAATCCACCTTCATTACAACTCTAAATACGAATAACGAATACTTGAGGTGTATTTTGAAAAGTATATAAAAGTATTTTTACATAAACCCCCTTCAAGTTTTATAAATTACCCTAAGGACCCTAGCAATTATAGGTTTAAGAAATAATTAAGACTTCGATTTACATTTCTAATTGTCTGACTCGGGTTTGAGTCTGATTAATCTGACTTGAATATGATTCAAGTCAATCTACAATTTACAATCTTCAACATGAATCCATGAATCCAATTATCAATCTATACAACTTGACTGAACCGAACCATGGATATACATTCCATTTACATGGTTCTCCAGTTATTCCACTTACATGATTCTACGGTTACATCCGTGTACTGATATCATTGTTTCGGCCAGTCTTTCAATTATACACTCAATTCAATTTACAGTACAAAACAATACAAATAAACCACTACGGGGTTTAAGGGGTAGATTGGTACGGAACGTGTTAAAAGTGGCACGAGGCGGTAAGATTAAGACACCTAACCTATATTCCGTTGCTGTTGTACCGTGGCTTAACGGTTCCTTGTACATTCCGTTTGCCCTGGTCTCTAGCATATAGAGACCTCTCTCGTATACACTGGTATCCTTCTGTACCAAGCTACAAACAACAGCGGTAACATAACATTACAACAAGATAATACAACTTTAAAAGATACCTTCTTATTCTGTCTACTATACTTTCCTCTTATCTTTGGGACTTACCGAGCGACCTGTTCGCTGACGACATTATATTTCTTTCTTCTTTGAATGTCGTCAGGTGGTTTGGACCCGGCAGAGATCGAGCCATCTGCAGAAGACTTGGAGCAGTTTGCTGAAGAACCAGAGCTCTAGTTTCATTGTACATTTTCCATTCATTACTTTTCATTTCCTGTTAGGCCATTGTTTAGGCATCGTTTTATTTCAGTTGTATTTCCTTTTCATGCATTGTACAAAAGAATGTTAATAAATAAAGTTGTTGTTTTTATTATACCTTGTCTCTTGTATATATTTTCTTTTATATTGCTTAGTTACGCTTAGCGTATTTGCTTTTGAGTAAATACGTAGCGGACCGGTCACGTCCCCTTCGCCGTATACCGGGAAGCGGGACGTGACAGGTTTTGTTGGTGGCCCATGCAGGTCAGAGCTGTATGAAACTCTATCATGCAGTTCTGTTTTGCGTGAACAACCTAAGCAATATAACACAAGAACCAGCAACTAAAACATTCTTTACAATTCATGTTCCTTGAATCTTATAATTTCGTATTCCTTGAATCTTATCATTTTATGTACTTGAATCTGTCCTAACCCAAATTTTTCTTCAAGATTATTGATTCCCCAAACAACACCAGCACCAACGTCAACAACACACCTCCACCTCCATTACCAATCGTTCCTGCTGTTCATGCGCCACCCGCTGAGCAAACAGTGCTACTTGAGGCGATCCGCAGCCTTCTTGAGGGATAGCAACAACTCCTGAACCGTCCCGAGACTGACGCACCGGGGGTAAAGCAATTCAGGGCTTTACATCCCAAGCAGTTCTCCGGAAAGGGAAGCCCACTTGAAGCTGAGAAATGGGCACAAAGTATAGAGGATGATCTGGCGGCAGTACAAGTGCCAGACATAGCTTGGGTCCTTGTGGCGAAACTGCAGCTCACGGACAATGCTCGCAACTGGTGGAAGGCGGAAGAAAGCCGTCTTGTACAACCTATTGAATGGAAGACTTTTTCCGAGAAGTTCGACGCGAAGTACTTCCCTGTGACTGCCAGGTTTGCCATGGAGCAGCAGTTCATTCATCTACAACAAGGTTCGATGTGGGAAAAGTCAGTGGATGAATATGATGCTGAATTCACCATGCTAAGTCGGTAAGATATGTCACAGTATTTCAAATTTCTAAAATATCACCTACTACACAGCTAACACAATCCTTAAACAGATTCGCGACACACTTGATACCGACGGACGAGATCAGAGCCCGTCGCTTTCAACAAGGTTTGGACACGGAAATTCAGGCTGCTCTAGCCACGGGAAAATTTCTGACTCATGAGGATGCTCTGGAAGCTGCCCGCAGTTATGAGGCAGTGATAAAAGCAAGGGGCAGACCTCAGTCTGCAGGAGTTAAGCGCCCTGCCAACTAGATGGCAGGTGGAGCCTCGTCCAGACCATCTTTTGTGCCAAGGCGACCCGGAGTACCGAAATTTCGTCCCAGCCCAGCCTTTTGTACCTACTGCAAGAAAGCCGGACATATGATGAAAGACTGCCAGCGAGCCAACCGTCTTTTCTTAGTCTGTGGCTCAGCTACTCATGATATTGGGTCTTGCCCCCAAAGGCAAAACCCAGTTGCTACACCCAGGCCAGCAAACAATTACCCACAGCGTCCAGCCATCCAAGCCCCTGCTCCAAGACCTGCACTACCTGCACCACCCAGAGGACCACAAGCTGCACCACCTCCTCGTCAGTTCCATCAAGCTCAAAGGAACGTTCCGAGGAATGCTCCTCAGGCCATGAGGAATGTACCAAGGCGTCAGGCTTTCACTATGTCAGTGGAAGAAGCTGAGGCCACTAGCCAAGTCATCACTGATAAACTTTTCTTCTCAAACTTTTCTTTCAGTCTTGTTTATCTACACACTTTTCCTATACCTAAAACATATCCCACATACCTTAGGTACAATCTTAGTAGCCTCACTACCTGCACTAGCACTGTTTGATACTGGAGCACCGCACTGCTTTATGTCGCAACGGTTCGTCCGAACCCATATGATTCCAGTCTCACCGCTTGTATCCAGCTGGAATGTCAGTTCAGGAAATGGCGTTCTAAAGGCAACCATGGGATACAACTTGTGTCCAGTCGTCGTCTGCAGTAGAGAGTTTTATGCTGACTTCAAAGTACTGGACATACCGAACTTCGATGTGGTTCTAGGAATGGATTGGCTTGGAACTTTTTATGCTACCATCGACTGTCGTCAAAGGAGGGTAGTATTCGAGATTCCAGACCATCTGGTCTTCTATTTCAAAAGCGGAGACCGTACCCTGGAGCCAAGTACCTACAAAGCGAAGCCAAGGGAAGCAGTAGTTACAGCAGCTCAAGCGGAAGAAGAATTAAGACCAGAGGTAGTTCGAGAGTTCGACGATATATTTCCTGACGATATATCAGGTTTGCCTCCCGATCGAGCTCTTGAATTCAGTATTGATTTAGTACCAGGATCACAACCGGTGATCAAAGCACCTTATAGATTAAGTCCGGAAGGTTTGAAGGAAGTACGAACACAGTTGGACGAATTATTGGTGAAAGGATGGATTCGTCCCAGCACTTCAAGTTGGGGAGCACCTGTACTACTTGTGAAAAAGAAGGAAGGTTCATACAGAATGTGCATCGATTATAGAGCCTTGAACGAAGTCACTATAAAGAACAAGTATCCACTCCCGCGCATCGATGATTTATTTGATCGGCTAAGTGGATCTTGTGTGTTCTCTAAATTGGATCTTCGTTCAGGTTATCATCAAGTGAAGGTCAAGGAAGCTGATATTCACAAAACAGCTTTCAGAACTCGCTATGGACATTACGAATTTCTAGTGATGCCATTTGGAGTGACCAATGCACCAACAATATTCATGAACCTAATGAATCAAGTTTTCCGGGAGTACTTAGACCGGTTTGTTGTCATCTTCATCGACGACATCCTGGTGTATTCTAAGAGTCGGAAAGAGCATGCAGAGTACCTACGAATTGTCCTGGAAACTCTTCGACAACATAAGCTCTATGCCAAGTACATCAAGTGCGAGTTTTGGCTAAAGCAAGTTGGTTTTCTTGGACATATTGTATCAGGAGAAGGAATCTCTGTGGATCCAGCGAAAGTTGCAGCAGTTAGCGAATGGCCTACACCAAAGTCAGTGAAGGACATTCGAAGTTTCTTGGGTTTAGCTGGATATTACAGAAGGTTCATTGAAGGCTTTTCAAAGATAGCAACACCCCTAACCAAGCTCACACGTAAAGATGAGGAATTTGTGTGGTCAGAAGCATACGAACAAGCTTTCGTAGAACTCAAGTCAAGGTTGACATCAGCACCTATTCTCGTAATACCAGATCAATCTGGAGGATTCGAAGTGCATTGTGATGCATTCGGTAAGGGATTAAGATGTGTTCTACATCAGCACGGTAAGGTTGTGGCTTATGCTTCAAGACAACCGAAGACTCATGAGCGTAATTATCCGACGCATGACTTGGAGTTGGCAGCCGTCATCTTTGCTCTCAAGATTTGGCGCCATTATCTACTTGGTGAACGAGTGAACATTTACACAGATCATAAAAGTCTTAAATACGTGTTTACTCAAAAGGAGTTGAATATGCGGTAAAGAAGATGGTTAGAACTCATGGCGGACTTTGACATCAACTTGCAATATCACCCAGGGAAGGTGAATGTAGTACCTGATGCTCTTAGTCGCCAACCATTATCGATGAATCTCACCGCTCAGTGGAAGCTTCAACAAGACTTGCATCAGATGGAGATTGAGGTAGTCATGCCAGGTAATACTTCAAGTTTGATGAATTTACAAGTTCAATCAACCATTGTCAATCAGATCAAAGCAGCTCAAGCAAGTGATGCTAAGTTGCAAAGGATCATAGGACAAGTGGAGAATGGACTCAGAACAGACTTCATCATCCATGAAGACGGATTTTTGAGATACGGCAGCAGATTGTGTGTACCAAAAGGTCCTGTACGGGAAGAGTTAATGAAGGAAGCTCACAACTCTCCCTACTCAGTACATCCTGGAGGTACCAAAATGTACAAAGATCTACGTCAGAATTATTGGTGGCATGGAATGAAGCGTGAAGTAGCCAGAAGCGTCGCAAAATGTTTGGTGTGTCAGCAAGTAAAGGCTGAACATCACAGGACAGCTGGACTACTTCAACCATTACCAATCTTAGAATGGAAGTGGCAACACATCACGATGGATTTTGTGACTGCTCTCCCTCACAGCACAAAGGGTAACGATGCTATATGGGTCATTTTGGATCGACTCACGAAGTCGGCCCACTTCATCCCATTTCGGGTTGGCCAATCAACTGAGGCACTAGCAAAGAAGTACATAGAGGTAATAATCTATTTAAGATTTAAACTCTTCATAATGTACTATCTCTGATACCCATGAACTCATACAGGAAATTGTGAGACTTCATGGAGTACCGGTCTGCATTGTCTCCGATCGTGACACCAGGTTCCGATCGCAATTTTGGCAGAGTCTGCAAGCAAGCTTGGGAACAAGTCTGAACTTCAGCACGGCTTATCATCCACAAACAGATGGTCAGTCGGAACGAACTATTCAGATCTTGGAGGATATGCTCAGAGCGTGTATGCTAGACTTCAAAGGATCGTGGGAAGATCACCTGCGTCTTGTGGAGTCCGCATACAATAACAGCTACCAAGCAAGCATAGGAATGACACCTTTTGCAGCATTGTATGGAAGGAAGTGTCGATCACCATTAAGTTGGGACGATATCGGAGATAAGGAACTTCTTGGACCAGAGATGATAGTAGCGACCGTTGATGTGGTTCGTACTATCAGGGAAAGAATGCGCATAGCCCAAGATCGACAGAAACATTGGGCTGATGCGAAGAGACGACACTTGGAGTTCCAGCCAGGAGATCACGTATTCTTGAAGATATCTCCGAACCGCGGAGTGATCTGATTTGGAAGACGGGGTAAATTAAGTCCGAGATACATTGGACCGTTCGACATACTCGAACGAGTCGGTGAAGTGGCATACCGCTTAGCGCTTCCACCCTCATTGGAAGGAGTGCATAATGTGTTCCACATATCCCAACTCAGAAAGTATGTGAGTGACCCCAGCCATGTTCTTGATCATTCCGAGCTCACTATACAGCCCAACTTGTCTTGTGAGCAACAGCCTGTGGAGATCCTGGATAGAAAAGTGAAGACACTTCGGAACAAGGAAGTTAACTTGGTCCGAGTAATGTGGAGGAAAAACACTTCAGGAGAATCCACTTGGGAAATGGAAGATGAAATGAGTGCAAGATATCCTCACCTCTTTGTAAACTAGTTCTCAAATAAAAGTTGTAAATTTCGAGGACGAAATTTTTGTAAGGAGGGTAGACTGTAACAACTCCATTTTTAGTGTACATAAATTTGATTTAAATTTGAAGTATACTTGGGGTATTTAATGTTGCTGTTACCACTTTAAGTATTTGTTTCACATAATAATTACAAGAAGAAGCTTGTAGCTCATTGGTAATACCTTGCACTGCTGAACCAAGCCACCAGAGTTCAAATCCCATACCCCACATTATTTTTAATATTGATTTTTTTAAAAACCTTTAGAATACCAAGAGTTTACAAGTGCATATCTCACAAAAACCCCACTACACCTAAAGTTGTAACATTTCCAGGAGTTAGATGAACCGTCGGGGGGGATCCCGGCCGCCTGACTCGGCCGGGAATCGGCCAAATCGGCCTTGACTCGGTCTGACTCCGTCCTCAGACCGAGTCACGTCCGAGTCGGCCGATTTCGGCGATGGCCCCAACATGAAAGTTGTGTCTTTTCATATTCCCTATGCACCTGCAAAATTTCAGCCTCAGACCATTTCCAGAGCTCTTTTAAAACCCCAATTACTCCACTTTTAATACATTTTTAATACATTTTATCATATTTTTCATTTTAACCTTTCACCTACCCTAACCTTAACCTAACACTATAAATACCATCCCTACCCTCTACCCTCTCACCCTAAAATTCTGAGCCCACTCTCTCAAAATTCCAAGAAAACTTGTGTACTTTGAAAACAAGCTCGAGGCGAAGCTCCGGCGAAATCTACGGCAAACTTCAGGCGATCGTTTTAGGAACTATCTACTTCCCTCTCACTCTCTTGTGTGATCTAAAACCTATAAGTTCCAATTCCTACCTATCTCTTCTATAAAAAAAATACGGTTTTACAAAACCCGACGGAATCGGAACAAATCCGATTTCCGATTCGGTTTCTTATAAAATTCCACTTCTCACTAATACAATCATACTTAAACTTCCTCATATTGACTATTAAATACTAATCAACCAAATTGATCAAGTTTCATCACATGAAATGATGGCTATTTCAATTTATCGTATTTTTCACTTAATACCACATTGTTTCAATTCTACATTTAACTCTATTAAACTTGCTATACCTTTAAAGTAGAGCACGAGGTAACGACCTACCTCCTCACACACTCATATACAAGCTAACACGATACCATCGAAAACTTAGAATACGAGAAAACAAATATTTTCATTTAAATACCCTTTACTTAATAAAACCATTTCTAAAAGATTTAGTTTTGATACACTTTTTAAAGAAGTACCACTTATTATGAAAATACGATAAGTTGTGAGCATCGGTCGTTTATCTAAACCTGACTTTGTGGTGTCTAGGCTAGGCAAGTGAGAAAGATAACTTTAAAAGGCCCGACTCACGGTGATTCGTGAGCGGATCCCTCCTTTTCTCACTTGTACTTACTTGGCCACAATTGGCGGTGAAGAGGCGATTTGAGGCATCTCACAACTTGTCGTCTGGACCGGTTAGGAATGGACTAGTTGACTTAGGAGAATCAAGAACATTTAATACAGAAAATATACACCTTTACAAATAAATACCATTTACTTCATAAAACCGTTTTCTAAAGGATTTAGTATTTACAATCTTTGCAAAGCGCCGCTACAACCCACTTTAGGAAACCCGTTCAGGATGGTGCGGTTTATCGCACATCCTCAGGCTTAGTAGTGCGAGATTCAGACCTCCGCAAGGAGCATTCGGTCTCGAAAGATTTAAAATACGACATCTTAAGAAAATAAGATTTCTAGAATATAAAATATTTATTAAAATTAATTTTGTATAAATATATGTATATTTATCATTAAAATATCTATTTTGTTAAGATATAAATATTCCACCTTTCTCTGAAAATCACAAGAATCAATTTTACATTAAAATACCATAAATTCCACATAAATCAATATTACAAATAAATACCTTTATTTATGAAACTAGGATATTTTCACTAGAAATATCACAAAATAAAATCCACCTTTATTACAACTCTAAAGATGAATAACGAATACTTGAGGTGTATTTTGAAAAGTATATAAAAGTATTTTTACATAAAACCCCCTTAAGTTTTATAAATTACCATAAGGACCCTAGCAATTATAGGTTTAAGAAATAATCAAGACTTCGATTTACATTTGTAATTGTCTGATTCGGGTTTGAGTCTGGTTAATTTGATTTGAATATGATTCAAGTCAATCTACAATTTACAATCTTCAACATGAATCCAATTATCAATCTATACAACTTGACCGAACCGAACCATGAATATACATTCCATTTACATGGTTCTCCAGTTATTCCACTTACATGATTCTACGGTTACATCCGTTTACTGATATCATGATTTCGGTCAGTCTTTCAATTATACACTCAATTCAATTTACAGTACAAAACAATACAAATAAACCACTACGGGGTTTAAGGGGTAGATTGGTACGGAAGGTGTTAAAAGTGGCACGAGGCGGTAAGATTAAGACACCGAACCTATATTCCGTTGCTGTTGTACCGTGGCTTAACGGTTCCTTGTACATTCCGTTTGCCCTGGTCTCTAGCATATAGAGACCCCTCTCGTATACACTTGCATCCTTCTGTACCAAGCTACAAACAACAGCGGTAACACAACATTACAACAAGATAATACAACTTTAAAAGATACCTTCTTATTCTGTCTACTATACTTTCCTCTTATCTTTGGGACTTACCGAGCGACGTGTTCGCTGACGACATTATATTTCTTTCTTCTTTGAATGTCGTCAGGTGGTTTGGACCCGGCAGAGATCGAGCCATCTGCAGAAGATTTGGAGCAGTTTGCTGAAGAACCAGAGCTCTAGTTTTATCGTACATTTTCCATTCAGTACTTTTCATTTCCTGTTATGCCATTGTTTAGGCATCGTTTTATTTCAGTTGTATTTCCTTTTCATGCATTGTACAAAAGAATGTTAATAAATAAAGTTGCTGTTTTTATTATACCTTGTCTCTTGTGTATATTTTCTTTTATATTGCTTAGTTACACTTAGCGTATTTGCTTCTGAGTAAATACGTAGCGGACCGGCCGCGTCCCCTTCGCCGTATACCGGGAAGCGGGGCGTGACATCAGTAAAGTGGAGAACCGTTGGATTGAAAATCCATTGGTGATTAAAAATCACCAATTTATAGAAAGATTCTATACAAGGAAAGATTTCCCTGAAATTTGCCAGGAATAACAGACAAAATATCTTTTGGATTAAAAATCCAATGGTGAATAAAATTCACTGAGTGATCTAAAAGATCATGTTGGTTACAAAATCAATTAAAATCTTTCAATGAAAGATTGACTAAACAAACTGATTCTTTTCTTTCTCCTATAAATAAGAGCCAAGGGGGAAGAAAAAAAGGGATACAGAGAACAAGAAGATACAACAATAGAGAGAGAATACAAAAAAGAAAAGAGAATTTAATTCTTCAGAGAGAAAAGAAGGTTTCTTTAGAAAAGAATGAAATCCTAGGTGAGAGATCATCCTATAAGCTCCCACAAATTAAAAAGACAATTTAATTCTCAATCTAAGAGTTTAACTCTTCTGAATAAGAACTTAGTTTAAACTCTTCTGAATAAGAACTTAGTTCTTCGTTTGGTTGAAAATCTGCAGAAGCAGATCTCCCCATAAGTTGAGAATTTAATTCTCATCGGGGAGATTCTGCCATGCAGATCTAAAAACCTAGGGGAGGACCTAAGTTCAGAGAATTTTATTCTCCCACAAAGCACATAGGAATTTAATTCCTCCAACAAAATTAGGGTTTAACCCTATAAAAGAATTTAATTCTTTCGAACATATAGGAATTTAATCCTTCTAAATAAAATTAGGGTTCAACCCTACAAAAGAATTTAATTCTTAAACAAGGGACTCAAACTTTTCATGCACGTAAAAGCATCAGTATCCAACTTGATCACGTGCGTACATGTGACTCCCCTCCTCAGTGTTCAGAAGAGAACGAATGAAATTGGGTCACGTGCTCCCACGTGACCCTTGGATAAATTCCTCAAGATAAAGAGAACAAGGCCAAGTCAGAACATATTTTGGGCGTCTCACGTATTCCCACGTGACCCCTAGCAATTATCGAACAAAAGAAGATTCTACCCAAGAACAATGTCCACGTGAAGGATGCCTCACGTGCTCCCACGTGACCTTGAACAAACTCTTCAAAATAAGAAGACCAGAACAGACTGTGGGCACCATCACGTGTCCGCACGTGATAATCATGGACGTTAAGTGTTTAACACTTACCTGCATATTCTGAGAATAAAGGAAAGAAAGTTTAGCCCAATTCTCAGGCGCCTTACGTGATCCCATGTGAGCGTTCCACTTTTAGTGTTTAACACTATTTTTGAGCGCCTAATTTTTCTAGTGTTTAACACTATTTTAAGCATTTCATCCCTAGTGTTTAACACTATTTTAAATACATCACGTGGGAACACGTGACCGCCAGATATGTGCTAGTGTTTAACACTATTTTCAAATAGTCTTAGCCTAAATTGGCTAAGTTTTCCAGAGGCAGTACCCCTTTCTTTTGACTGAACCTCAAACACACTTTTGTCTTCCAAAATTGGTCATCTCATATGACAGTCAAAATAATTCCTAGAGCCCTTTCAGTTAACTTTGGTTCGAGGGTACATCTTTTCATACCTGTGATATATGTCGTTGTAATTCTTCAACGTCTTCAGAGAGGTGGTGGGTCCCAATAGCCAATAACTATCCGGTGCATTTCCAAACCCATGTTTGCGTCTGAACTTGGACCACAATGTCCCTAAACTAAACAACAAATCCCAAATGCTCTTTTGTTGGATCTAAATGATCCTGTTAAATAGATCTTAGTCTAAAATTAGACTAACGTATCCTTAACAAACATTTAAGTTGATCTTAATCCCAAATGAGATTAACGATCCTTAAATCAATTCAACTGCAGACCCCCCAACCAATATTGGTTCAAGGGTACATCTCTTCACTCCTCTGATATTTGTCGTTGTAATCCTTCAACGTCTTCAGAGATGTGACGGGTCCCGAAAACCAGACATTCCATGGACTGTGGGGTCCTTAAGCCCATGGACTACGATGTCCTTAAACTCGGACTGCGGGGTCCTTAAGCCCATGGACTATGATGTCCTTAACCTCGGACTGTGGGGTCCTTAAGCCCATAGACTATGATGTCCTTAACCTTGGACTGTGGGGTCCTTAAGCCCATGGACTATGATTTCCTTAACCTCGGACTGTGGGGTCCTTAAATCCATGGACCATGATGTCCTTAATAATGGACCGTAATGTCCTTAAACTAATCGACCGCAAAGTCCCTAAACTAAAATAATGGAGTTCAAATGCTCTTTTGTTGGATCTAAATGATCCTGTTAAGTTGATTTTAGTCTAAAATTAGACTAACGTATCCTTAACAAACCGTTAAGTTGATCTTAGTCTAAAAATTAGACTAGCGTATCCTTAATAAACGTGTATGTCGATCATAGTCTCAAATGAGACTAACATATCCTTAAACCCAACCCAAACCCAAATCTAAGAAAATACGGATTTGGACTAATCCACGCCCTACGGGCGACAACATAAATTAGTCTTCGCATACAATCCACGGGCAACCAAAAAAGAAAAAAAACACGACACGAAGTGACCATCTGGAGAAGGAGAAAGTTGTTACCGCGATGCGGTAGTGTAATTAACTGTAGGGGCTTGCGCCTGCAGGGAAGAGCGTCTCCACAATCAAAACCCCCTCAAACGAGGGGGAATCTAACGAAGTCTGCTACATCGGCCGCATCCGTCTAAACCTTCGATACATGGTGCCATAAATCAACTTGGCATCTTCGGAGAGGTGTACGGATAACACCAATTACCATCTGCCCCCAAATTCAGGAAAGACGTCATTCTTCCCGGTCTTTCGGCGGAGAACAGATTCTGGCACGCTCGGTGGGACCTTTTCCTCTTTCCACTCCACACTTCGTGTGTCGTATTCGCGAACGAATCGCGGTTTGATATGGTTGCCCCTAGATTCGAGATACTAAGATTTGGTGTCTTTCTCCGTGCAGAAAACAGAAGATTAATGGCCTCAAACTGCAACTGTAACTCTCACTCCATCCTGTCCGGAGGAGTGACTTACGGGCCCCAAGCGGCCTCCCTTTTCACAATGCCGGTGGAACAAATGACCCAAGCCACCACTGGGCTATTCTTCCGGATCATGATCCCACCAACGAGCTTCAGCATTCAGATGCCAACACAGGAAGCTGCGAAGAAGTCGGTTTTTGATCGGCTTGCAACCACCACGGCTCCTCTCAGCGGGTCGTCCAACTCCAATGTCTCAGTCTTCAATAGGCTGGGTCAAAGCTCAAGTGGGCTCGCAAAGAAGCTCGCAATACCAAAGAAGGACACTCCAACTCCTGCTACAGTTGAGGCCGTCCAAGCTGCTTTCCTACTCGAAGGTCGGCTTTCGACAGATTGACCATTCCCTCTCAGCAGACGTCTGTCTTCGATAGGCTAGCGCCAATAACAGTCTCTCCTCAAAACAGGGGGCATGGAAAAGCCGATCCAACAGCGGAGGTGATCACGGCCGCTCATCATGCTCGCCGTCGTCACTGGCGCCGAGTAAGGAAGGCTGGGGGCAGCTCTCCTTCTGGACTAACTCCGCCAGCTCCAACGGTGGAAGTTGATACTGCTGTTCCAACAGATTTGAATCACTTAACAGGGTGCACAGGAATTTGCCGACTGCCGTGCTGAAAAAGTCTCCTCCGCTTCTTGAAAAGCAGCCCCCTCAGCGGCTGTCCTCCAAAATTTACAAAGTCTGGCGATAGGTCCATGACTCCGTGATTGATCAAGACTACCCCCGCCGACAGAAAAAGATGAAAGCTCGGCGAGAAGGGGATCATCCTGTCAAGCCACAGAAGGTGTCATCTTTTTGGGTACCCGCTGCAACGGCTCCCTCAACTTCGACCACCTACAAGAGGAGAAGGCCGGAGAAAATTCCCGTGTTTGCGACAAATGTCAAGGGCACTAAGCCTAAACGCCCTAAGTCTGGGGGCATGGTGGTGCATACCGTCTATATGGCATCCGTAAAAGAGGATAGCCATATTTCCACAGGTCATCGACCGCTTACGCGATCAGTGACTAAGGCTCAGGAGCAGCAACAACAAAAGCTCCAAGAGATGCTAACAGTTATGGCCGCACTCACGGGACTAAAAGCAAGCCCGGAGACATCCTCGGAGCAACGTCATGAGCAGGAAACTGATGCCGAATTCCTTCGGAGAATGCTTGAGAAGAAGGACAAAGAGGCTGCGGAACAAGTGGCCAACATAAAACAGATGGCCCTTTTATTCCAAGATATGGTGGGCATGATGATCCAGCCGGACCCTCCAGCCGAAGATTCTCCAGTAATAATTGAAGATGATAGAGGAGAGACGTCAAATCATCTGCCGGCTTTGTCAGCAGCCAAGGAAGAGACCATCTCCAAAGCTATGCTCGATAATTATATAGCTCAGCAAATACGAGCCCATCAAGCGAATGAAGCAACTGGCCAAGTCGTCAAAACTGGGCAACCATATCTAGGATGGTACGATCAGATAAAATACCCGCCAGGATACACAATTCTTAAATTCTATGTGTACAAGGGAACATGCAATCCCCATCAACATGTCGCTCAGTTCAGGGCTCTCTGCGGCAACACTGGAGGGGATGATAAGCTACTGCTTCGCCAATTCGTCGGCAGCTTGGCGGAGACGGCGTTCGAATGGTACTCAGAGCTTCCCAACGACTCCATCAAAACTTTTACGGAGATGGAATTGCTATTCACACAAAGGTTCGCAAGCGCTAGCGAGCACACCCCTATCACAGCATTAATTAACGCCAGAGTGAAGCCAGGCGAAACATGGGTGCAGTATGCGATACGGTGGCGGAATTTATGGTCGAAGTGCGAACAATGCATCGAGGAAGCTCCTGCAGTAGGTATGTTCATGGGTACCCTCGATCCGTAGGCGACCATTTCACAATTCATGATGTTCTTCAACCCGACTACCTTCCAGGCCTTAATTGACAAGCTGGCCCAAATGAACCAGATGGGCCATAAGCCGTCCCCGTCTAAAACGGAGCTTCGAAACGAAAAGGGTAAAGGGAAAGCTATCTTTGTCGCCAACGCTCAACAACAACCGAGTGGCCCGAGACCTGTTGTTCACCAAAGAAACAAACGGCAATCCCTCGATGAGAAGTTAAGACGTCCTTACTCGTTTCCCCGGGATGAAACAAGGAAACTGTTTGAACTGGCAGTGCGTAATGGGCTCATTACTCTACCAGAATCGAGACACCCACCGCAACCGAACGACGTCAACGATCCTAATTACTGCCCCTACTACCGAGTATTGGGCCATCCGATTGAAGACTGTTACGTCTTCAAAAATTGGGTTGAAGACCAGTATCAACAGGGTAAGTTCGCGCTATCTGAAAATTGGAAGGTAAACCTGCCACGACAGCATACTCCTAAAAAGATGGACATGTCAGGGGCATCATGCTCATTTGTAGAGAAAGCTCCATGGGCATCATGCTCATTTGTAGAGAAAGCTCCATGGGAAGTCGTTCTTTCGGCAAAAACGAAAAGAATGCTGAACGATCTTCAAGCATGTCCGGCGATCAGGTGGAAAAGCCCATAAGAGCTGGAGATCATCAATGGGATGCTGAAACCACGCCCAACATCGAGAGTTAGTAGCAATGGGCAAAACACCCAGGCCCAGCCGTCAAAGTCTTCGAAGAAAAAGAAGAAGACCAAAAAGCTCACGCAGTCTAACGACAAGCGCACTGATCTGCAAAAGCATATTGACGCGCTGGAGGAATACAAACAGAAGGCGCGAACCCCAGTCACGCTTCAAGAGTTTCTCAATCACATCCTTGAAAGTGAAAATAACGACAATGATGAGGGAGACGACTTGTCAGAGGAACCCGAAGATTATGTGGTAAGTTGCCACATGATCTCTCATTCGTCGCTAGGCAACAAAGAAGCTCACTCGGCGCTAGAAGATAACGTAGAGGAGCTGGGGCCAGGAGCAGCGCAAAAATCCTTGGATTATGTGACAATGATTATCAAGGAGAAACTTACTTGTTCATAGAGCATCCGGCGAAACTTTGCCTCAAAGCTACTATAGACTGAAAAGTCCGTAAAATAGAAATTTGCCTCAAATATGGCAACAACGGACCGAAATGTCCCTAAACAAACAACGGACCGAAACGTCCTTAAACTAACGATGGACCGCAATGTCCTAAAGCTTGCAATTGACCGAGACGTCTATAAACTACTACGGACCGCGGCATCCCAAGATTAAAAAAAAAGGGTATGTCCACACGCAAAATGGACACGGATGAAAACACGAAAGGGCGCTGTGAGTAAAAACAGCAGGACTACCGGCGATGTTTGTGAAAACCCGAAAGGGCGAAGACTCGGAGAAAAAAAAAGGGTACGTCCATAAGCGAGATGGGCACAGATGAAAACCCGAAAGGGTTCCGTGAGTAAAAACAGCAGGACTACCGGCGAGTTTGTGAAAACCCGAAAGGGCGCATTCTCGTTAAAAGACACTTGCAAGGTCCTCTTGACCCTGTGAGGAGAAAATACCTGCGTGAGATCCTTACGACTCACAAAGGAGCAATACACTTAGGGATCCCCATGATTCCTGAGGAGAAATGCACCTACGAGATCCTCACGACTCGTAGGGAGAAACACCTTTATGAGACCCTTACGGCTCATGAAGTCAAAAGCCTTAGTTGACAGGATCTTAACCCTGTTTGCTAAGCCACCTTTGTTCGACATCGACAGAGGCAAATGATGATTCGCTCCTAACAATGTCCCAGTGGTAGCGATGCTGATGCCTAAATTGGTATCAAATTCCAAGTCCTTTCACGGCAAATGATGATTTGCTCCTGGCAACATTCCAGTCGCAGCGATACTGATGCTAAGATTGGTATCAGATCTTGGGTTCCATACTCAGAAGAGGAAAAAAAAGGGTATGTCTATAAGCGAGATGGGCACGGATGAAAACCCAAAAGGGCTCCGTGAGTAAAAACAGCAGGACTACCGGCGAGTTTTGTGAAAACCCGAAAGGGTGCAATCTCGTTAAAAGACACTTGCAAGGTCCTCTCGACCCTGTAAGGAGAAACCACCTGCGTGAGATCCTTACGACTCACAAAGGAGAAACACACTTAGGAATCTCCACGATTCCTAAGGAGAAATTACACTTGCGAGATCCTCACGACTCGTAAGGAGAACCCTCTTATGAGACCCTCACGGCTCATAAGATTCAAAAGCCTTAAGCTACAGGGATCTGAACCTGTTCTTAAGCCATCACAATTTCCTAGATTGCCCTACAAGCGGTTCAATGCTGACCCTTGTATACAATCCACGGGCGCGAATAAACATTTCTCTAACAGAGTCCCACCAGCGACTAGGGAAATGCTCGCACGGTGAACAACCCTTGTAAGTCCTCTCGACTTATAAGGAGAAAGCACTCTTGTGAGATCCTTATGACTTACAAGAGAACATACACTTAGGAATTCTCACGATTCCTAAGGAGAAAATACACCTACGAGATCCTCACGACTTGTAGGGAGAAACAACTTTATGAGACCCTTACGGCTCATGAAGTCAAAAGCCTTAGTCGACAGGATCCTAACCCTGTTTGCTAAGCCACCCTTGTTTGAACCGACAACGGAAAATGATGATCTGCTCCTGGAAATATTCCAGTCGTAGCGATGCTGATGCTAAGATTGACACCAGATTCCAAGTTCCATACTTGCGATAAAAAATCAGCGAGCCAAAAATGCATATGAAATAGCCGAAATGATGGGGCAACTTGCAACAAAATCAGCAAGTAAAAGATATGTATACAAAAATAGCCGAAATGATTAGGCAACTCGCAATAAAAAGCAGTGAGTAAAAAAAACAAATAGCCGAAATGATTGGGCAATCACGACTTTCGCGAGATAAAAGCTGAAATGATAGAGCATCGCGGAAAGAAAAAAAATGAAAGAATGAAACTTTTGCCCTATAGGCAGTCCATACTGACCCCTATATACAATCCATGGGCATAAACAAAAAGGGAACCACATGTCCCCCACCAGATCCTGTCAAAAAGGAGAGTTAGATCTCGACGGTAATATCTGCATCCCAGAAGATCAACAACGACGTTCATTCTTATGCCAGCAGGGCACGGAAGCGACACAACGAAACGGAGCCATGGCAAATTCCCTAGTTCTAAATCTTAGTGGCAACATCTACAGCCTAAAAATCAGCAACGGTGATCTTCCCCATTCCAACAGGATTCGGACGCAACATCACCAAACGGAGCCACGACAAAGTCCCTAATTCCAAGACTCTGTTGGAGATAGTGCCCTCAGAGTCAATTATTGGATCACAGGCACGTGATTGCAATGATTGAGGGAGGACCTATGCCGATAGGACAGTCTTACTCAAGATGCTATCTGGTTTATCTTTATCATCGTGTACTGCTTTAGGTGATCTTATAGGTCACTATTGCGCGTTGATAGAGCCCTTAGGATTCTTGCTTGACGGCCAGCAGTATGATGGCGATCATATACGTAGGAGCTGGGGTCTATAAGCACATCCTTAAAAGGTCCCTAGTCGTGGGAGTTTTCGAGACAGGGCATCGATACTCCAGAGTAGACTAGTGTATACAGTCGAGACCCCGACGAGGGGCGGTGGCCGGTCTCACAAGCCACTGGTGTTAGTTGGTTCACCTAAGATATATACAGGTGCTCATTGGGTTATGAGTACACCGGACAGGACTCGCCGGGAACATGCTAGTTGGTCTTATACCTGACGTCAGATAGCAGTTCCCTGGTGACATGTGTACAGGTTAGTTCATCGACCTGAGATCGTCATTTGTCTCGTGTGAGTTCCCACTGTACTTTGTTTACTACCCTACCACGGCTCAAAGGAGTCGTGCAAACAGGTTTTAGTTGGGTACAATCCCGAGCCACATGGAGGCAGTGAGCGGATCTGCAGGGGTTCGTCTCTCCCGGTAGGGTGAGGTCGCGCTGTGTCTAGGAGAGCCATTACACGAAGTCCTTGGCCAAGGCAGGAGATTTACTGGTAGGTATTCCAGTAGTATCTCAGGGTGTTCTGGGCTACACTTCGACACGACTTGTACCGCTTTTGGGGGTCTGACTTTTATCAACCCCCTAGGCCCGCCATGCGATGCTCATAGACGAACGGACCGGACTGTACAAATATTGTCACTGACAGGCTCAGTAGGGTGTCAGGATGAGTTCGCTCATCGACGTCCCTTTTGGTCAATACCTGGTAGCCCGTTACGTATGGCTAATACCTCTGACGTGCTAGTGGTTAAATCCACAACCAAAGTATTGACGAGTCTTTAGAGTCCCCGACAGACCGTTTCTCAAGTTTCGGGCGAAACGCTATAGAGGCCGTATGGAGATATGGCAGGGTTCGATCATATACGTGCGGTATTGCACGGATCATGATCGGACGGATTATACTAGCGGGCTTTGGTTTAAGCTGGATCCTAGTATTGTACAATGTAGATTTTGTCTCATTGCATTTGTATTCGGTCGGAATACAAATGCGGGTATGTATATACAGTCGCGGGGTTTTCCTGTAATTTATTACGGGATCAGATTTTTTGAAGTTGCCAGTTTGCATTCCGTTTCGGCCATTTTCCTTTGTTCTTTCTTTGGCTGAAAATTGTAATGGAGGGGGTTATTTGCAATTGTGCAATTAACAATGGAGAAGACTTTTTATGGCACATGATAGTTTCATGATGATTCTACCACCATTTGACTTCTTGGTTCATGATTGTTCATGATGGCTTGAATTTTGTGATGAGAGTGATGGGTTTTGGAGTGAGACCTAGTTGTGATCATGATTCATCATCATAAGCCCTTTCTCTCTCTCTCTTGCATTATTCTTTTTGCTAACTCCCTCTTCTCATCTTCTTGAAGCCAAGGCCGGCCATTCCTTTTGGGGGCTGTCCAAAATTTGAGAAGAGAAATTGATCTCTTTTGCTTGCCACAAAATTCTCTAGTTCATCTAAAAAGTTTACTATTCTTCCTCCACATCGATATGGCAACTTCCTTAACCCCATTGAGACAAAAGAGTTCTACACTATCCTACAGCATTCTTGGACACGTCGGCTCGCCAACTTCATGCCCGAGTTGCCTCGGTCCAGAGGTGGGAGCCCGTAAAAGAACCCGGCGATGTGGTACCCTTCCGACGAGGAGATGAAGACCGGAGATCCCGCGGGGAGATCGGGATGACGACGAGAAGACCGAAGGACACGGATCGCTCGGTATATCTCTCTACCCATTCTCTAGTTAGCTAGGAGTAGGTTAATGTCCCGATTCGGGGTTTTAGTGCGCTGTAGTGCCGGTTTACAAGTTCTGTAAAAGTTTCTTTTCCGCATTTTGGCCTCGGGATGACGGCCGGGGCGCTGCCGTGCACTTACACTGGTATCAGAGCCACGCCATTAACCTAGTCTAGTTTGCTCTAGTGTGTTTAAAACTTCTATCGAATAAATGTCCCAAAACTGCATTTTCAAAGTAATAATTTCTGTCGATTTTATTTTGTGCTCTAAAAATTTTTCTGGGCATGTCAAAAAATCGTGCAGGGTTTTTAATGGAATCTGGGAAAATTTGGTGGAGTGATCTTCCTGTTTAGCCGCGGAACCGCGGCCGTACCCCTGCTTTGGCCGCGGTTCCGCCGCAGTAATGAACAGTCACTGTACCAAATTTCTTCTGTTGGTTCCTGAGTTGAAAATGGGGTTTTTGGAATGTTCTGTTTGGGCCCAGATTTATTTTGAGTGCTACAGTAGTACTTGGGGCCCACTTCGGGAAATTTAGTCGATCGAAAATTTTAAACATGTTAGTTCACAGTATTTACATTATATCTGCTACCGTGAATGGCACTTGATCGGTAAATCCTGTCTAACTGCTATAGCCCTTTTAGACGGATTTGCGAACGTGACATTCATATTGATTTTCTGTGTTGTGCTGTGATGTTGCGGATTGTCGTGGTGGATAGCCTGGATGCAATGGTAGTACAGTTTTGGTACTATTATGTACATTTGATATTACGGGGCGAGCGTCCGACATGTGGACTGCCGTCACTGCCTGTTTGTATATTATTCTTTTGGGGCACGACCGGGCTGAGGTCGATGTACCCGTTGTATATATATTTTACTTTCTGTACTAGTATTACCCCACGGAGGGGTGCACGGATAGTCGGGTTCTAGAGGGCAACGGGCCCGCATTTCATGGCGTTGAGACGAAGGGTCTTCACTCTAGAATTGGCGGGCTATTCGCCGAACCTGTAGGGGGTACAGGTTGACCCAAGGAGGGGTGCCCAAGTTACCGGATTCCGTGAAGTGCTGGGTGGTCCATTCACGTTGCTGAAGGGGGCTGCCTCGCTTCAGGTTTTGGCGGGTAACTTGCCGCGCCCGTAGGGGTCTAGGATTTCATTGTACAGGCTATCCACACGACCAGGGGAACGTCGGGTTTCAGTAGCGGCTCTATGAAACCCGGGGATCCCAGATATCTGTATTGTTCTGTGATGCTTATTACATTTCTGTGATGTTGCATTTTATCACGCCTTAAGCGAATATTATATATTGATATATATACTAGTAGATGTTGTATATGTTTTGCATCCGCGCTAGTCCAGTCCCCGCTTTGTCGTTAGTTAAGTAACCTAACGGGTGATGACGGGACCCAGTGGCGAATGCGGATGGCATATACGTACATCATTATTTTCGTTCTTTATTGGTGTGATCAATTGATGGGACTGCATTGATTCGGACCAATGCAAGCTAAACAAACCTATTCTGATGTTGTTGGAACATTTTCAAAAAGCTGCAATTGCAAGGACGTTCTCTTTTGTTTTGCACAGTGGTATCCGGTTATGAATATCCAGCACCTCAGTCGACGTGGCAAGGGCCGAGATCCCTTCACCGGGAGTGACCCCTTGGACAGAAGTTTGCGTCAGGGTAATAACTTCACTATAGCTGATTTCCTTTTGCTTTGCATCGTGGTATTCAGTTGGAATATCCTGCACCTCATTCTACGGGGAAAGAGCCGAGATCCCTTCACCGGGAGTGACCTCTTTAGCAAAAGTTTTTCGTCACTATATTTTTATAAAAAGCTATCCGGTTCCTTCAACGATATCAAGTATATTACGTTAAAGGTTTTTCGCCAAAAACCATTCGTAGCCCTCCGTCATTTTAGAAAGGTAGCACTTAGTATTCATGCTATGTATGTTGGCCTTCGTCAAGGCATAGTGTATGGTAGCTATTTGTTACTTTTCTGCAGCATAGATAGATGCGTTGGTTTGGGACAGTCGTACTACTATTTTGGCCTTCGTCAAGGGTATGTATGGGTGGGTTCAAATTAACCTGGATAATGACGGGTAGAACTTGACATGTGACTTATGATATGTTGGCCTTCGTCAAGGTCATAAGAGCATGGGGCAAAAATCACATCGGGAGTTTCTAAAGAAACTGAAACTTGCCAGATATGCGCATACCTTCTGGAGTGTGATAACGTGAGTGGATTCCATCACATTATCATGGGATGATAGTTGGATCCCGATTCCCACTGATGAGTTGGTTTACTCCTCGGGTGACCCCGACTAATTCTTCTTTCAGCTTTGGAGGAGAATTTGACGTTACAGTGGAAGGATTCCTGATTAGATAAAGTGATAACCATTCTGATCTAGGTTAGAGTGCACGCTGAGTGTTTCTTTTCTCTCTCTCTTTGGCAGCGACCATGATCCGACCCTGGACTATGACTTAGTGACCAAGTTGACCGAACCTTCTTAAACACTGGCTTTTGGATTGTCAGAGTTGCGTACCTCATTGCCACTCCTACTTTTACCCTTTTCTCCAGGACACCCCGTATTACTACGAACGTCCACTTCCATTGGATAAAACCATCGTATGGTTATATACGAACTCGAAGGAATTTGTTCCAGATTCGAGGATGGTTTCAGGTTCTGGAGAAAACGAATAGGGCTATTCAGTTGTCTTTTCCTTTTACCTTCTCTCAGGTTGCGAGTGCTCCTTGGATTAGGGGATAGTACATCCGTTACGCCTATTGGATAGTCTTCTTCCAAACCTTAGGCTGGTGCCAAACGGTAAGGAATGAAGAAAGCCGATTAGCCTAAGTGTGGTGTATAGAAGGTAAGTAAAGACAAATAAAGGGATTAGTAAGAGGGCAAAGTAGATTGCGACTGCTATTCACGACCAAACCAAGTATTTCATTACCACTCCCACTTCACCTTTGTATTTCTCCAGGACACTCCGTATCACTACGAAGATCCACAGTTTATTGGATATTCCATCGTATGGTTATATACGAACTCGAAAGGAACTTGTTCCAGTTCGGGGATGGATTCTGGTTCAGGAGAAATAGGAATAAGGTTTATTCGGTTGTCTTTTATCTTCACCTTCTCTCGCATTGCGAGTGCTCCTAGGATTAGGACAGTACACCCATTATGCTTATTCGATAGTCTTCTTCCAAACCATAGGCTGGTGCCGAACGGTAGGGAAGGAAGAAAACCATTTGGCCTAAAGGGGTGTACAGAAGGTAATGACTAAATACATATGAAGGGATTTGGAGAGATGACAAAGAAACATACGGTTATAGTTATGAATCTGATAATGGAAGAGGCATTACTAGGAATACCCGGATACCCCATCGAAACATTTCAATGTTTCAGTTTCACTGTGTACTGTTAAAAGAAAACTGATTTCCCAATTAGCCCTTGCTCCAGGGTATGTATTTACGAGGTTTGATTCTCACATCTGTATGGTTTTACAGATGATGAGTGGGAGTAAGTTATTGGGAATTGGGTGATCATCCTCATTATATCGGAATTCGTTGTAATTGGTGATATTTGAGGAAATCACCTGGGTTGTTTGCCGGACGGCAAATATTTGGTTTTGAATATCCGTTGTTATGCACCAATTTCAAATTGATATATCTGTACTTCTATTTTTATAGAGTGAGATATAACTTTTTGAAATTATGTCCATGACATTTACCTATATCAGTGGGTGGTTAGGTAAGGAGTATTAAACAGCGGTGTAATTCTTCTTAACCATAAGTACAGTTTTCAACTTACGACGCACAGGGTTTGAGTTATTCGACTCAGGGGACTTATACAGAGCATTGTATATTGTCCAGTGTCCATTAGGACAGAGGGGATGGTACTCATACTATATTCTGTTTACTTGTGACTTCTCTAGTTCTTAGACATGTGTTTCGTAGAAATACAAGGTCCAAGTTTTGAGAAGTTATAGGTATAAGAGTAAAGTAGAGAACCAGGTATTGCAAGTATCAGGATTCTTCAAGGTGGTCGAAGATGTGGATACTTGTGTATGGTATTCAGTTAATAGTAATGATTAAAAGAACTTGCTTCTCTTTCAGGTTACTCATATGTGGAAGCACTCCAAAATTGAGTAATGTTGATCGGCCTCTCTCTATTTAGTTGACATGCACTGGAGACAGCTGCATGACTTGAATCTGGTTCAATCAAATCAGTGCCTCTGTTTCTATATTGGATATAGAACGGTTCATATCTTAACGATGTTAAGGTACGGGGAGTTGTCCGGCTTATGCTTATAACCAGACTCTGGATAACTTAAGGCACGTTTCTGTAATGGCTGTTTGTGGGTTAACCCGGGCTATGACGAGGGTTGACTTTCTACCATATGGAAGATCAATAGTGATATTGTTCTAGACTCGCCACAGTTTTAAGTGAAATGGATTTTTTCAGAAAACAGTAGTGCGAGTATGGTAGAACTGGAAGTAATTCCAGAACCGCAAACGCTTACTGAAAATTTGATAAGAACCTAAAGATTCGATCTGGTTTGACATTCCATTGGCCACTCCACAGATATGGTGGGTAACCTCAGGCACCCGAGAGGTACTTCGGTAACCTCAAAGACGGTGGCAGGGAGGTTCTTGTTTACCCAGACTTGCCATTGCTGTTGTTCCAGACTGTGAGACCCGGCAGGAGGATGAGTATAGCGTCGTTCTAAACTGGCTTTAGAAGTGCACGTGTATATGACTCTGCCAGAGGGTTGTCGTAGTCAGTGGGAGCAGCGGAAGCACTAGTGGACAAGAGGCTTATGTCTATTTATAGACTAAAGCAGATATAGCGGAGATAGATCATCTATTTCTGATGTGACAGTCATAGGTTTGACTTCATCAGAATAAGAGATGGATTTGTTAAGAAGGTAGTAGGGTGTAATGTCCTGGTATTTAGATGACATACACAGAGTAGGAAGTGAAATTCCTATACTACGGTCGGTTATACTTTGGTTGTCACACAGTGGTTTCTCCACATAGGAATTGGATATTATATCAGACATTCTGGTTACTAGATCTATGGTTTTAGATCTAGATTTGGGTAGTTTCCCAATCAGGGTACTTAGACAGCATTCTAAAGGTGTTTTAGAATGGACGACTCCTGGCACGGTAGTGTACCTGCAGGTGATGGAGTCACCCTCTCTAAAGGTGTCGTACAGACTAAAGGGGAGAGAGATGCGCATGATTGGCAGATCACTTGCTTAGGCAATTGAGTCAATCATGAGATGTCAAGTACCACACCAGATGTTGTTTTTGCAATAGATGCAATAAGTTGATATTAATCCAATCCTGGAGAAACGGTCGGAAGCAGTTTTAGAACATAAGTGGATGTTCTAGGGATATGATAACAACAGCCTCTCTCGGGAGACAGTTATCATTCCAGGCTTCCAAGGTGACCTGGATGACAGAGTGGCTGTCAGAGTTATAGTTTTCCCTCTGACAAGGGGCAGTATTTTGGACAGGTGGTCCAGGCGGATACTGAGGGAGGCATGGCGCAGGATACTGATTAAGTTCAGTTGACAATACAGTCTAAGAAGTTTGGATTTGGAGTTCATTTATGAGCTAGGTCCCATCAGACATCCAGACACATTCTAAGACAGGTGTTGCTCATTTCGGGAGATGGGTTTCTCCGCGAACTTGAGATTAAGAGAGACATAGAAAGAAACATCAAAGCGGATCCACTCACTGAGGCTATTCCTCGAGCGCAATAGTTTCACAAACGGGTTTTGTGAGACTGATTAGTAGAGGAGTTGGGTGTTCGGTATCACACGGGCTGTGAGTATGCGACATCGCAATAATTAGCCTTGAGTGCAAGTGGGAGATTGTTGGAGATAGTGCCCTCAGAGTCAATAAATGGATCACAGGCACGTGATTACAATGATTGAGGGAGGACCTATGCCGATAGGACAATCTTACTCAAGATGATAGTATGCTATCTGGTTTATCTTTATCATCGTGTACTGCTTTAGGTGACCTTATAGGTCACTATTGCGCGTTGATAGAGCCCTTAGGATTCTTGCCTGACGGCCAGCAGTATGATGGCGATCATATACGTGGAAGCTGGGGTCTATAAGCACATCCTTAAAAGGTCCCTAGTCGTGGGAGTTTTCGAGACAGGGCATCGATACTCCAGAGTAGACTAGTGTATACAGTCGAGACCCCGACGAGGGGCGGTGGCCGGTCTCACAAGCCACTGGTGTCAGTTGGTTCACCTAAGATGTATACAGGTGCTCATTGGGTTATGAGTACACCGGACAGGACTCGCCGGGAACATGCTAGTTGGTCTTATACCTGACGTCAGATAGCAGTTCCCTGGTGACACGTGTATAGGTTAGTTCATCGACCTGAGATCGTCATTTGTCTCGTGTAAGTTCTCACTGTACTTTGATTACTACCCTACCACGGCTCAAAGGAGTCGTGCAAACAGGTTTTAGTTGGATACAGTCCCGAGCCACATGGAGACAGTGAGCGGATCTGCAGGGGTTCGTCTCTCCCGGTATTGGGGGTGAGGTCGCGCTGTGTCTAGGAGAGCCATTACACGAAGTCCTTGGCCAAGGCAGGAGATTTACTGGTAGGTATTCCAGTAGTATCTCAGGGTGTTCTGGGCTACACTACGACACGACTTGTACCGCTTTTGGGGGTCTGACTTTTACCAACTCTCTAGGCCCGCCATGCGATGCTTATAGACGAACGGACCGGACTGTACGGATATTGTCACTGACAGGCTCAGTAGGGTGTCAGGATGAGTTCGCTCATCGACGTCCTTTTTGGTCAATACCTGGTAGCCCGTTACGTATGGCTAATACCTCTGACGTGCTAGTGGTTAAATCCACAACCAAAGTATTGACGAGTCTTTAGAGTCCCCCACAAACCGTTTCTCAAGTTTCGGGCGAAACGCTGTAGAGGCCGTATGGAGATATGGCAGGGTTCGATCATATACGTGCGGTATTGCACAGATCATGATCGGACGGATTATACTAGCGGGCTTTGGTTTAAGCCGGATCCTAGTAGTGTACAGTGTAGATTTTGTCTCATTGCATTTGTATTCGGTCGGAATACAAATGCGGGTATGTATATACAGTCGCGGGGTTTTCCTGTAATTTATTACGGGATCAGTTTTTTTGAAGTTACCAGTTTGCATTCCGTTTCGGCCATTTTCCTTTGTTCTTTCTTTGGCTGAAAATTGTGGTGGAGGGGGTTATTTGCAATTGTGCAATTAACAATGGAGAAGACTTTTTATGGAACATGATAGTTTCATGATGATTCTACCACCATTTGACTTCTTGGTTCATGATTGTTCATGATGGCTTGACTTTTGTGATGAGAGTGATGGGTTTTGGAGTGAGACCTAGTTGTGATCATGATTCATCATCATAAGCCTTTTCTCTCTCTCTCTCTCTCTTGCATTATTCTTTTTGCTAACTCCCTCTTCTCATCTTCTTGAAGCCAAGGCCGGCCATTCCCTTTAGGGGCTGTCCAAAATTTGGGAAGTGAAATTGATCTCTTTTGCTTGCCACAAAATTCTCTAGTTCATCTAAAAAGTTTACTACTCTTCCTCCACATCGATATGGCAACTTCCTTAACCCCATTGAGACAAAAGAGTTCTACACCATCCTACAGCATTCTTGGACACGTCGACTCGCCAACTTCATGCCCGAGTTGCCTCGGTCCAGAGGTGGGAGCCCATAAAAGAACCCGGCCATGTGGTGCCCTTCCGACGAGGAGATGAAGACCGGAGATTCCACGGGGAGATCGGGATGACGATGAGAAGACCGAAGGACACGGATCGCTCGATATATCTCTCTACCCATTCTCTAGTTAGCTAGGAGTAGGTTAATGGCCCGATCCGGGGTTTTAGTGCACGGTAGTGCCGGTTTACAAGTTCTGTAAAAGTTTCGTTTCCGCATTTTGGCCTCGGGATGACGGCCGGGGCGCTGCCGTGCACTTACAGACTCTACGGTCCACAGACAACCTAGAGCCAACCAATGACCTCCCTGCTGGATCAACACTCCGTCTCGGAAACAAGTCAACCAACCACAGGGAAATCAGTGTCCTCGGCAAAAACCTCGATTCAGGGAAATCAGCGTCCTTGACGAGAGCATCTCGATTCGCGTCGACCTGCAGAGGAATCAGTGTCTTTGCAGGAATACCTCGATTCGTCTCAACTCCGAGGAAATCGGTGTCCTTAGCAAAATACCTCGATTCAGGGAAATCGACGTCCTTGACGAGAGCATCTCGATTCACGTCGACCTGCAAGGAAATCAGTGTCTTTGCAGGTATACCTCGATTCGTCTCAACTCCGAGGAAATCAGCGTCCTTGGCGAGAGCATCTCGATTCGCGTCGACCCGCAAGCAAATCAGTGTCTTTGCAGGAATATCACGATTCGTCTAAACTCCGAGGAAATCAGTGTCCTTGGCGAAAACCTCGATTCAGGAAAATTAGCGTCCTTGACGAGAGCATCTCGATTCACGTCGACCTGCAAGAAAATCAGTGTCTTTGCGAGAATACCTCGATTCATCTCAACCCCCAGGGAAATCAGTGTCCTTGGCTAATACCTCGATTCAGGAAAATCAGTGTCCTTAGCGAGAGCATCTCGATTCGCGTCGACCCGCAAGGAAAGCAGTGTCTTTGCAGGAATACCTCGATTCGTTTCAACCCCCAGGGAAATCAGCGTCCTTGGCAAAAACTTCTATTTAGGAAAATCAGCATCCTTAACAAGAGCATCTCGATACGCGTCGACCTGCAGAGAAATCAGTGTCTTTGTAGGAATATACGTCGTCAACCTTGGAGCCTTAGCAAAGTCCCTGTTCTAAACCTCGACGGTTCACAGACAACCGAGAGAGCACCTCTTGGTCCTGTAGAATACGGCTAATATCAATCCTGACCCCGTGGGAAGCATCCAGAGCAAATCCTGGTCCTGTGGAACACGGCTAATGTCAATCATAACCCCGTGGGAAACGCCTAGAGCACCTCCTGGTCCCGTGGAACACGGCTAATGTCAATCCTGACCCCGTGGGAAGCGTCCAGAGCAAACCCCTGACTCCGTGAAATGCGGATAAAGTTAACCCCTGACTCCGTGAAATGCGGATAAAGTCAACCCTCGACTTCCCCGTCAAAGCAATTCTTTGATTCGGGAGCAAGTCAACTCATCAATCACTTACGGGTCCTCTCGACTTGTAAGGAAGAAAATTCTCTTCTGAGATCCTTACGACTCTCAAGAGAAAACACACTTAGGAATTCTCACGATTCCTAAGGAGAAAATTACACTTACGAGATTCTCACGACTCGTAAGGAGAAAAATCTTTATGAGACCCTCACGGCCCGTAAAGTTGGAAAGCCTTAGGCGACAGATCTGAACCTGTCTCCTAAGCCATCGCTACATTACAAAGAGTCTAAGATGGACAGCTACCTACTATCTATGGGCTACACTTGCCAAAGCTGCATGCCACTGAAATGGAGAAATTACTCATAAGCATATAAACTACTTCACGCCAAAGTAAGACATAAAGAAATAGAAGGGTGCGGCTCATGGGTCCGAGGGTTTGGAACTATATCTCTTAAGAGTCGAGATTTGAGTCAATGATAAATGACGGCGCTTGTGTCCGCTCGTTATCTTCTCAGATCAAGATTCTGAAAGTTATATACTAACCCAAAACTGGTCATACGTTATGAATTACTCTGCACCATTTCACCCACGTACATACTTACGTGGGCAAAGTAGTGGGAGGTATTTGTTCCCGCCAAAATTTTCGGCCAAGAGCTACTTGTTCCCTTAAAAAAAAGGGGGAGAATCCTAAAAATACAAACAGGCATCACGTGTAAAACACGTGCTCATGGGAACTGAATAAAACACAAATACAGCAGCAAGGAAAACCATCAAGTGGAGCATCACGTGCTCACACGTGACCGGGCATCACTTGCTCACACGTGACCGGGTCTCACTTGCAGACACGAGATCTTTTATAGGCAAAGCTTGTAGACACTGAATAAAATAAACAAATTAGAAATGCTGTGTTAGTGGGGTCACGTGCCCACACGTGACCAGGTCTCACGTGCAGACACGCGACCATTTACAGGCAAAGCCTGTAGACACTGAATTAAATTCTAAATTAAATGCTTAATCAATGGGGTCACGTGCCAACACGTGATGAGCCCCTGAGCTCTTTAAAATAATAGAATTAAATTCTAATGAAATGCATAACTGGTGGGGTCACGTGCCAACACGTGATGGATTCATAAAGATCTCTGAATTAATAGAATTAAATTCTAATTAAATGGTCAATAAGTGGGGTCGCGTGCTAACACGTGATAGGCTCTTAAACCTTCTGAACTAATAGAATTAAATTCTAATTAAGGAAAATAAAAAACCCTAATATTTTCTTAGATCTTTCTAAACAAAAAAGATTGTGCTCTGTAAAGTGGAGCACCGTTGGATTAAAAATCCAATGGTGATTAAAAATCACCAATTTATAGAAAGATTCTATACAATGAAAGATTTCCCTGAAATTTGCTAGGAATAACAGACAAAATATCTTTTGGATTAAAAATTCAATGGTGAATAAAATTTATTGAGTCATGTTGGTTACAAAATCAATTAAAATCTTTCAATGAAATATTGACTAAACAAACTGATTCTTTTCTTTCTCCTATAAATAAGAGCCAGGGGGGAAGAAAAAAGGGATACAGAGAACAAGAAGATACAACAATAGAGAGAGAATACAAAAAAAGAAGAGAATTTAATTCTCCAGAGAGAAAAGAAGGTTTGTTTAGAAAAGAAAGAAATCCTAGGTGAGAGATCATCCTATAAGCTCCCACAAAATAAAAAGAGAATTTAATTCTCAATCTAAGAGTTTAACTCTTCTGAATAAGAATTTAGTTCTTCTTTTGGATGAAAATCTGCAGAAGCAGATCTCCCCATAAGTTGAGAATTTAATTCTCATCGGGGAGATTCTGTCATGCAGATTTAAAAACCTAGGGGAGGACCTAAGTTCAGAGAATTTTATTCTCCCACAAAGCACATAGGAATTTAATTCCTCCAACAAAATTAGGGTTTAACCCTATAAAAGAATTTAATTCTTTCGAACATATAGGAATTTAATTCTTCTAAATAAAATTAGGGTTCAACCCTACAAAAGAATTTAATTCTTAAACAAGGGACTCAAACTTTTCATGCACGTAAAAGCGTCAGTATCCAACTTGATCACGTGCGTACACGCGACTCCCCTCCTCGGTGTTCAGAAGAGAACGAATGAAATTGGGTCACGTGCACGTGACCCTTGGATAAATTCCTCAAGATAAAGAGAACAAGGCCAAGTCAGAACATATTTTGGACGTCTCACATGTTCCCACGTGATCCCTAGCAATTATCGAACAAAAGAAGATTCTACCTAAGGGCAATGCCCACCTGAAGGATGCCTCACGTGCTCCCACGTGGCCCTTGAACAAACTCTTCAAAATAAGAAGAGCAGAACAGACTATGGGAACCATCACGTGTCCGCACGTGATAATCATGGAAATTAAGTGTTTAACACTTACCTGCATATTCTGAGAATAAAGGAAAGAAAGTTTAGCCCAATTCTCAGGCGCCTCACGTGATCCCACGTGAGCGCTCTACTTTTAGTGTTTAACACTATTTTTGAGCGCCTCATTTTTCTAGTGTTTAACACTATTTTAAGCATTTCATCCCTAGTGTTTAACACTATTTTAAATATATCACGTGGGAACACGTGACCGCCAGATATGTGCTAGTGTTTAACACTATTTTCAAATAGTCTTAGCCTAAATTGGCTAAGTTTTCCAGAGGCAGTACCCCTTTCTTTTGACTGAACCTCAAACACACTTTTGTCTTCCAAAATTGGTCATCTCATATGACAGTCAAAATAATTCCTAGAGCCCTTTCAGTTAACTTTGGTTCGAGGGTACATCTCTTCATACCTCTGATACATGTCGTTGTAATTCTTCAACGTCTTCAGAGAGGTGGTGGGTCCCAATAGCCAATAATTATCCGGTGCATTTCCAAACCCATGTTTACGTCTGAACTTGGACCGCAATGTCCCTAAACTAAACAACAGAGCCCAAATGCTCTTTTGTTGGATCTAAATTATCCTGTTAAGTAGATCTTAGTCTAAAATTAGACTAACGTATCCTTAACAAATATTTAAGTTGATCTTAATCCCAAATGAGATTAACGATCCTTAAATCAATCCAACTGTAGATCCCCCAACCAATATTGGTTCAAGGGTACATCTCTTCACTCCTCTGATATTTGTAGTTGTAATCCTTCAACATCTTCAGAGAGGTGACGGGTCCCGACAACTAGACATTCTACGGACTGTGGGTTCCTTAAGCCCGTGGATTATGATGTCCTTAAACTCGAACTGTGGGGTCCTTAAGCCCATGGACTATGATGTCCTTAACCTTAGACTGTGGGGTCCTTAAGCCCATGGACTATGATGTCCTTAACCTCGGACTGTGGGGTCCTTAAATCCATGGACTATGATGTCCTTAACCTTGGACCGTAATGTCCCTAAACCAATCGACCGTAAAGTCCCTAAACTAAAACAATAGAGTTCAAATGCTCTTTTGTTGGATCTAAATGATCCTGTTAAGTTTATCTTAGTCTAAAATTAGAACAACGTATTCTTAACAAACCGTTAAGTTGATCTTAGTCTAAAAATTAGAGTAACGTATCCTTAATAAACGTTTAAGTCGATCTTAGTCTCAAATGAGACCAACGTATCCTTAAACCCAACCCAAACCCAAATTTAAGAAAATAAGGATTTGGACTAATCCACGCCCTACGGGCGACAACATAAATTAGTCTCCGTATACAATCCACGGGCAACCAAAAAAGAAAACAAACAGACACGACACGAAGTGACCATCTGGAGAAGGAGAAAGTTGTTACCGCGATGCGGTAGCGTAATTAACTGCAGGGGCTTGCGCCTGTAGGGAAGAGCGTCTCCACAATCAAAAACCCCTCAAACGAGGGGGAATCTGACGAAGTCTGCTATATCGGCCGCATCCGTCTAAACCTTCGATACATGGTGCCATAAATCAACTTGGTATCTTCGGAGAGGTGGACAGATAGCACCAATTAGCATCTGTTCCCAAATTCAGGTAAGACGTCAGTCTTCCCGGTCTTTCGGCGGAGAACAGTCCCCTTCGAGGCATTCACAGTGGAACCCCGCCCTTCTTTGGAAGCTGTTCGTGACGCCACCCACCATTTCATGAGGCTGAACACCGGTTCTCATTTCATGATCCCTGAGGATGACTACATTCCGAGGTGCGTGGGTGTCACGACTCGAAATTGGCACGTGACGGCCCTTAAACTACGCAACGTCTACAAGCGTAACGAAGTTTAAGTAAGCCAAAAACCCAGCAATCTAAACAATCAAAAGTAGTAAGTGATAATAACATTTTCAAAACTTTTGAAATATCAAACCAAATTCTTTTAAAGTCCAACTTTACTTTCTTAAAAATTTCGGCAGCACCTCCTTTGTAAAAACCAACCCCAAAAATGGGTACAGCATAAATATAAGTAAAGCATCCCCAACAGGAGCAAATCCACGCCCAACGGCGGAAAACAACCACCATAACAGATATACAACGCCGTAGCGAAGAAATAAAAGACGATAGAAGTAAAACTGCATAAAAGACCTCCAAGTCACAAAATAATACAATATCGTCCTCACATCAAGTCTCTAAGTCATACAAGATACTAGCAGATAGAGAGTACATGGATACAACGAATATACAATAAGCAACATGAACGGATAACCACAAAACCCACCTAAAGCAAAACTGCATACTGTGAGCTGAAGCGGTATCCGCAGCAAAAGATGATAAGATCGATGAATAGCCTACCTCGACTACTCTGGGGAAAACCTGCAAAACCCTGTGGCACAACGGGGGTGAGTTGCCAACTCGTGAATAGTAAATAACATATGCAGGTAATCGCAAGTATGCACGTACAACGCGAATCTAACATATGCAACTAATAGCAATAAAAGTCATATGAATGCAACAGTCATGAAAGTACACTAGCAGGTACAACTAATACATGAAGCAATAATAATATGACAATATGTATACAACAATCATGTAAGGTACTCTATCAGGTACTACCAATACATGAAGTGATGGTATGATAATGTATATATGCAACAGTCATGAAAAGTACTCTAGCAGGTACAGCTAATACACGAAGCAACGCGTATAAAATAAAGTATGTAAATGCAACAGTCATGGAAGGTACTCCATCAGGTACTACTAATACATGAAGTAGTGCATAAACAATAAATGCGAAGTATGAGATGAAACATGTCATTTCCACGGAATCCTGATATCGTGGTAGGACCAAAGTCCATCAAGACAATCCAAATCCCAATTCCTCAAATCAGCCCCCAAATTGACTCTCATATCATGTAAGTCTCACAAACCCTGAATGTAGAATATCAAGTAAATCTCATATATCCTGAATGTACAAAATCAAGTAAATCCATATATCCTGTATCCGATATCAAGTGAATCTCAAATATCCTAAATCCAGTATCAAGTGAATCTCAAATATCGAAATATATTTGCATGAATAATTTTGATGATGTATATGAATTGATATGTGTGTATATATATATATATATATATATATATATATATATATATATATATTAGCGTCCTATTCCACTAATATATATATATGCATATATAACAGCGTCTCATTCCACTGTTATATATACTTAGGAGTAAAATATCATGAAAACCAAGTGTCAAGTATCGACACAAAATTCTGATCTATCAGGTGCTGTCACCACGACTGGCCCCCTGATAGATACGTATCATTCGCTATACCGAAAGCTCGAGTGCCTAGCTCTGACCCTCGCCTCTCGACGTATCCATACGTACATGACTCCCGTCGGTATCCCCATGATAACCGCCGAGTCATTGGTACTGTCACCGGTAGGTACTTGCCCACCTTCCAGGCTCAATCGGCATGGACCATCGATCATCTTGCCGAGGGGAACCGTACTGGACCCCACTATGTACCCTCACACGGCCCACGACGCTTCTTGCATGGGGTATATATATTAGAACCGATAAAACTCATGGTGGCTGCTGAAATATCATATCAAGAGAAACCGGGGTTTTCAAATAATACATAATTTCATGAAACTACCACGGTCCTCAAATCCAGAAAACATCATGAAAAATCCATATCTCAATGCGAAAATCCATGAATATAATATATGCAACATAAAACTGCAATATAAGTATATAAAGGAAAAACCGCTATTTAACTGCAACAAGTTAAAATATATATATGTGGTTCCTAATTTCTCCAAGTCTATATAACATCAAATAAAGGTAGATATGTAGCTACAACCAGATATGTGTGTAAACATGAAGGTATAGTAAGGTATATGTATCTACCTATCAATAATGATGTAATATACCCTCCAGGTATAAGTGAAGTATGTATGCAAGGTATACATGTAGCTATATTATTATGTGTGTATGTACCTATCGTTAATGGTACAATACCCTATAGATATACAGGTAACTAGCATGTAAGCATATCAAGGCATATGTATAAGCATGTAGGTATACAGGTATGCTATATGTCATATGCATAAAGAAATATGAATCAATGTCTCAATGTCCATAACCAAACAATATCATATAGGTATGTGTGTTGTGCGTGTCATGGCAATTATTGACGGTGTGTGTGGCATACAATCAGTGCTTGTGCAACATGAGTCATCAATAATAGTGCAGTGTCCTAAGGGTACAAGTCCAAGCACAACAAGTATCTAAGCAATAAGGTGTATGCGCAACTCTATATATGAAATAGAATATGCGACAAATCAAGTCATCTCTAGCCCAGACGCATAACGCCATACGGGCGATTCCCCTGTAGATGTTAAATCTACTCACCAACGCTCCTGGTTAAGTAAAGCCTACCACTCGCTTCCTCTGTTCGCAGCGCCCGAAGTTCCCGCCTGCGATCCTGAACACATATAACAATAAAGCAAGCGTATATAAGCAATCGACCAAAAATACGTACAACTACGTTTAACCGACGCAACAACTCAAAACATACTCTCGAGTGTCCGTTTAGCGGCTAACGTGCATAGCGACACTACAAAACGAACTCAAGAGCAAAAGTTACACAAAGACACGAACGATATCGGCACGACCCTAGCCAGGAACGCAAAGCGATACAATTACCAAGCCTAGATTCTGATCGTACCGATCACGCAATCACAACACACTAATAAAAGTGAAATCAATATAATTAACATCTCAACGTCAAAAGAAACCCACGCCTAAAACTTACCGAAATCTAGTAAGCAACATATAACATTTTAGCACCAAACTACAACCTTTTACCAGACTAGAATTCACAAACATCACTAATTAGCAAGATTAAACCATTTAACCCTTTACTATAATTTTAAATCTCACTAATTAGGATCAGTAAAAGTTTAGTTTGCTAATTAGCTTAATTATCCAATTAAGGAAATATCATTTAACAAATTAGCAACTTGGTTTAATTTTCTTCAAGCTTAACATATTAATTAACCATTTCACTAATCAAACCCCTAATTTGATTAACAAAATGATATCTTGAATTTCTAAATATGAATTTAAAAACTTAAATTAAACATCTAATCAAGCTAATTAAAGTATTAAATTACAAAAAGAGATTAGGGTTAAGGTTTTATACCTTCAAAGAACACAACTTGAAACTAGAAAAAAACTCAAAGTTTAGCCTCCAAAAGAACACTTCCATGAATATCCAAGCTAGATTAGGGTTAAGGAAATGAAGGGAAATGATTATATTTGATTTTCTATGAATTTATTTGGATTTTTCATGATTATTTTGAAGCAAAAAGTGAAGAAATGAGATGAGAAGGAGATGGCGCAGCAAGGATTTCATATGGCCGGCCAAGGGAAAGGAGGTAAAGGTTTGTGGAAAATTGTAGAAAAATCTAGAAGAAACTTCAATTATTGCTTAATAAAACAAAATACCATTATGTCACCATTTTCTTTTCTTTAATAATTCATTTTAATTACAATTAACAAGATATTTTGGAGAGAAAGTTCTAAACATAATTCTAGTGATTAGTTTAGTATAAAACCATATTAGTAGTAATTAACCCACAAAAAAGTAATTACCACTAATAAAGTGCACAAATAAAGTATTAAATTAATATTTTATTAGGAAAAAAAATCTATGTGAACCAAAACTTCCCATTGACCCTCAAAGTTCGCGCACTAACTTTATTCTAGCTAAACTAGGTGCCGGCAAGTCTATATTGAAGTTTGATCACAATCGGGTTAAAACGGAAAATACCGACTATTTTGCCCTAAAAATGGAAAATTCGCAAAACGATTTCTAAAACATTACAGTGGGGGCTTTCACGGGTTGGTATCGCCACTGGGTTAGTCCAATCATTACTGAGGAGAGGAGGATACTGTAAGTCCGCGGCGGCGCCCCGGCCGTCGATCCGACGCCGGAAACGCGGAAACGAAAAACTTCGCAAACTAGCAAACCGGCACCACCGCGCACTTTTAACCCGGATCGGGCCATTAACCTGGCTACTAGAAAACTAAAAGATGGGTGAAAAGATGTACCAAGCGATCCGTGTCCTTCGGTCTTCGTCTCCACTCCGATCTCCAGCGGAATCTCCGTCCGTCACGTCCTCGTCGGAAAGGGCACCACGTAGCCGGGTTCGTTTACGGGCTCCCACCTCTGGACCGAGGCAACTCGGACGCGAAGTTGGCTAGCCGACGCGTCCAAGGGATGCTGTAGACTAAGTGTAGTAGGTTGTCTCTTTTGGGGTATATGAAGTTGCCTTTGATGTGGTGGTGAAGAGAGAAAAATGAACTTGGGAATTTTTGGTGGCAAACTAAAAATGAGATGAATCATACTTTTTCCCACACCAAAGATAAAATGAACCTCTCCTCTCTTCCTCATGTGGCCGGCCCCTATGTGAAATAGTGGAGGATCAAAAAGGAATCTTAATCAAGAGAAGAAAAAGAGATTAAAGAAAAGAAAAATGGTCACCACATTTCCAATCCAAATCCACTCACAAACCATCACCATAAATACAATGAAAAAGACTAGAAAAGAATCTCATCATGATGAAGCCACATAATGCAAGAAAGCCCTCCACAAATAAGTTATTTGCAAACTTCAAATAACCCCCTCCATCGAAAAGTCCGGCCGTGAAGGAACAAAGGAAAACCGGCCGGAACGGAATGCAAACTGGCAACTTCAGAAAACTGATCCCGTAATAAATTACAGGAAAACCCCGCTACTGCATATACATGCCCGCATTTGTATTCCCACTGAACACAAATGCAAAGAGACAAAACTACACTGTCAAATACTAGGATCCGGCTTAAACTAAAGCCGGCTAGTAAAAACCGTCCGATCACGATCCGTGCAATACCGCACGTATCTGATCGAACCCTGCCATATCTCCATACGGCCTCTACAGCATTTCGCCCGAAACCTGAGTAACTGTGTGTGGTGGACTCTAAAGACTCGTCAATACTATGGCTGTGGATTTAACCACTAGCACGTCAGAGGTATTAGCCATACGTGACGGGCTACCAGCTATTGACCAAAAGGGACGTCGATAAAAGAACTCATCCTGACACCCTACTGAGCCTGTCAGTGACAATATCTGTACAGTCCGGTCCGTTCGTCTATGAGCATCGCATGGCGGGCCTAGGGGGTTGGTAAAAGTCAGACCCCCAATAGCGGTACAAATCGTGTCGGAGTGTAGCCCAGAACACCCTGAGATACTACTGGAATACCTACCAGCAAATCTCCTGCCGTGGCCAAGGACTTTTCATGTACTGGCTCTCCTTGACACAGCGCGACCTCACCCCCAATACCGGAAGAGACGAACCCCTGAAGATCCGCTCACTGCCTCCATGTGGCTCGGGACTGTACCCAACTAAAACCTGTTTGCACGTCTCCTTTGAGCGTGGTAGGGTAGTAATCAAAGCACAGTGGGAACTCACACGAGACAAATGACGATCTCAGGTCGATGAACTAACCTGTACACATATCACCAGGGAACTGCTAGCTGACGTCAGGTATAATACCAACTAGCAGATTCCCGGCGAGTCATGTCCGGTGTACTCATAACCCAATGAGCACCTGTATACATCTTAGGTGAACCAACTGACACCAGTGGCTTGTGAGACCGGCCACCGCCCCTCGTCGGGGTCTCGACTGTATACACTAGTCTACTCCGGAGTATCGATGCCCTGTCTCGAAACTCCCACGACTAGGGACCTTTTAAGGATGCGCTTATAGACTCCAGCTCTCACGTATATGATCGCCCTCATACTGCTGGTAGTCAAGCAAGAATCCTAGGGGCTCTATCTGTTAGTGTATATGCCCTAGAGGCCATTACTGTATCATACTAGTTTGTATATTACTTGATGGAAGCTTGGGATATTCACAGTTGTATAAATAATCTTGCTCGAAATGGTAGTATGCTACTTGGTTTGTCTCTGCTTTAATATGTGCATGTGTTTCTTTTAGCATATCGCTGATATACATATTAGTAGAGCCCTTAGGATCTTTGCTTGATTACCAGCGTGGTGATGGCGCTCACACTCGTGGGAGCTGGGTGATCTATAAGCATATCCTTATACAGGTCCCTAGTCGTTGGACTATCGAGACAGGGCATCGATACTCCGGAGTAGACTAGCGTATGCGCTTCTCATCCCAGCGTGGGAGACGGTCTGTCCCACAGCCGTCAGTACGTCGTACTTGAAATAGTATGCGGGTGCTCGTTAGGTTACGAGTACACTGGACAGGACTCGTCGGGGACTGTTGGTTGGTATTATACCTATCGTCAGTTATCAGTTCCCAGGTGACATGAGTACAGCTTCGTCCGCTGACTTGACACTGTCACTTCGCCTCGAGTGTGTTCCCACTGCACTTTGATTACTACCCTACCACGGCTCAAAGGAGTCGTGCAAACAGGTAGTTTTTGGGTGCAGTCCCGAAGCACTTGGAGGCAGTGACGGTTAGACAGGATTCGTCTCTCCCGGTATTGGGGGTTGACATCGCGCTGTGTCTAGGAGAGCCATTACACGAGTAGTCCCTGGCCAGGGCAAGCGGGATATACTGGTAGGTTTCCAGTGTTATCTCTGGGTGTTCTGGGCTACACTCCGACACGACTTGTACCGCTATTAGGGGACTGACGTTTCACCGCCCCCCTAGGCCCGCCATGCGATGTATCAGACGAATAGACCGGACTGTACGGAGACTGTCACATACAGGCTCAGTAGGAGTTCAGATGGGGTTCACCTCGTCAGTCTTCTTATCGACATCTACCTGGGGACCGTTACGTACAGCTAGTGCCGCTTGCAGTCTGTGGTTAAACCCACTGCCAGCGTAGTGTCGAGTCTTTAGAGTCCCACACAGAGAGCTATTCTCCTTTAGGCAAAATGAGTAGAGGTCGCATGGTTTTGCGACAGGGTTCGTTCACATCCGCGCACTTGTGCACGTTTGCTGTCCGGACAGCTTATACTAGCGGGCTTTGGTTTAAGCCAGATCCTAGTGTAGATTTGGGATTGGTTTTTTCTCTTTGTATTCGTGTTCCTCGGATCACGAATACGGGTGCGTATGCACAGTTGCTTGAGACAGAGGGAGAGGACTTTGATTAGGGTTAATGACTATTGTTATTTTATTAACCCTAATGCTTATGTGTGTATTATTGTTAATTGATATTAGTTTAATAATTGTGCATGGTTATGGTTGTTGACCATTTGACCTATCTTGACTTGTTGACCTTGTTGACACTTTGACCATCATCATTTTATTTGGAAGATGCTCTTTGATCCTTGCAATTTGCATTAAAAATGAAATGATAATGGTCATGTCTTGATTAACCATGACAATTATCTAGCTAATTATCTAATTACAATAATTCACACATATATGTGAGAATGGCTCATATTATTCTCATTCTATCATTTTACTTTCTCTCTCTTGTTCTTCATCTCCCTCAAGCTCTCCCCCCTCATGTGTTGAGAAACACTTGAGCTTGAGAAAAACCCTCTCTTGATAATCTCTACTCTCATCTAGGGTTCAAGGATTAGCACTTCTTGCACCCTAGTTACTTCTAGCTTGGAGTTGAAGCCAAAGGTCGAGGCTTTCGGGTGGATCTTTCTTCGACGTGAGAAGACGACTAAGGTGACCTCCTTCCACCACTCCAAGGAGCAAGGAGAGAAGGACATAAAGCCCAAGGTATAACCTTTCTAGCACTTAGCTAGTTTCTAGTTAGCTTTAGCTTGTTTTTGTTTAGCAAAGATCCTTCATAGTCTAGTCCATGTTGCCTAAGTTCATAAAAATTCGATTTTTATTCCGTTTTCCGCCTCCCCGCAAGCACCGGGGTGGGCAACGTGGACTTACAGTGGTATCAGAGCCTAACTAAACATAAACTAGCTAGGTAGTAAAGTGTATCGAAGTTCGAATCGGAAAAATAAAAAAACCGAGTTTTCAAAAACCCAACTTTTTGTTAAAATTTTTTCTGTTCGAAATAAAATTTGTCATACTCCAAAAATCATCTCAGGGTTTTCTTAAGAAGCACAGCAAACCCGGTCCAGTGAGTCGTATAAACCGCCGCGGTTCAGCGGCAATAGCAAGCTATTGCCGCGGAACCGCCGCCGTTTTGACTCTTCACTGAGTCGAGTTTGGTGCAGTTTTCTTATGGCTTGGTTTTAGGATTTTTAAGATGGTTTATATGTTCCCAGGTTTTCCAGAATAGAAATTTATTTTTGGGGGCCTATAAATCCGTAATTTTTATCGAACTTCAATACACTTTGACTAAAAGGTTATATCTATGATGTTTACATGTATTGAACGTCGACTAATCGCTATATGTCGATTAGTCGGGGTTATACATATCTGTGATCTGTGATTGATCATGGTATGTGTATATGAATGGGTTGGATTGTCGCGGATGAATAGCCGGGGTGGATGTGAGATGAGTGTTGCTTTTTCTTTCATTCATTGTAATATGTAAATTGATGTAATATTATTATTTGTTTGGCCGCACAACCGGGTCGGGGTTGTAGCCGTCAATGTATAATTCTTTTTACTGTTTTTGCTCCTAGGATAGACCCATGGAGGGGTGCACAAACTACCGGGTATCTCGAAGTCCCGAGTGGCCTATTCACGGTGGTGAGGGAGGTTGCTTCGCTTCGGATACTTGGCGGGTAGTTTGCCGCACCCGTAGGGGTCTTGGGTGGGGTATTTGGCTATTCACCGCGACCGTGTAATCCGTTTTTTGTTGCAGGCTCGAACGGATTGCGGATTCCTAATATATCCAATGTATTCATCTGTGATCTGTAATGTCTATCATTGCTATATATTTATATATGATAACTATTTAGGCGTTGCTTATGTTTTACAGCCGCGCTAACCCAGCCCCCGCTCTGTCGTTAGTTAAGTAACCTAACGGGTGATGACGGGGCCCCGTGGCGAATGCGAATGGCATAAGCGTACGTCATATTTTGGTTGTTTTCTGCAATGGTAGGATTAAATGATGGGACGCATTAAAAGAACTAATGCAAGAAAATAAATCAAGCAAAAGTCGATTGGAACACTTTGAAAACCACTCGGTTCTTTTCAAAAACTAAACTTTTAAACGCGGAGGTTGAACCACTCCTTTTAAAAGCTATCTCGTTCCATCGATTATATCAAGTTCACTACGTTCACGGTTTCGCCAAAACCATTCGTAGCCCTCCGTCATTCCACATGAATGGTCAAAAGTATTCAAGCTATGTATTTTGGCCAAAGTCAAGGCATAGTGGTTGGTAGCTATTGGGTATTCATGTGCAGCATAGATAGATGCGTTGGTTTGGGACAGTCGTGCTGCCATTTTGGCCAAAGTCAAGGGTAGGTACGGGTGGGTCCAAATTAACCAGGTGAATGACGGGTAGAACTTGACATGTGACTTATGATATTTTGGCCAAAGTCAAGGTCATAAGAGCATGGGGCAAAAATCCACATCGGGAGTTTCATAAGTACTGAAACTTGCTAGCGCTGCATACCATTTGGAGTGTGATGATTCTGGTAGGATTCCTTCGGTTTTATCACGCGATGATATTTGGATCCCGATCCTACTGTGAGTATATGCTACTCCTCGGAAAACTCTCACTTAACGATCAATGCTATAAACTTAGTAGGTGTCTAGAAAGGTGTTAGCGGGGCTACGCCCACAGGGAAAAGAGGTTACTTAATTAAGGAACTTCGCGAAAGCATTGGAAAACCTCCCTCGAAGTACCGACACTGGCCTGGCTGAACGGTTAAGCAAGTATTGTACGGTGAGATTGATCCTGACTAATCCTTTCTTTACGGTTTGAGAAGGGATTCGAGAGACAGTGGGAGCCATCCAGTTTAGACAAACTAAAAACCACTCTAAACTTGCAAGAGCATCATGCTAAAGTGTTTCTTTTCTCTCTCCTAATTGCAGCGACCATTGAACATGACCGGACTTAAGTTATTACTAGATAAAAACATATTGACAGGGCCAAACTACAAAGATTGGCTCAGGAATGTCAAGATGGCAATCACTTACGACAAGCTGGGATATCTCCTTACCACCAAAGCTCCCCCTGTCCCAGGTCCCAAAACCAGTGTCGTAGATAGGGAAATCTATAAGACCTGGGAAATAGATTGCGCGAAGGCCAAATGCCTCGTACTTGCCTCGATGACAATGAACATCAGAGGAGGCACGAGAATATGGACCTAGAGTCCATATTTCTTCATACAAAAGAACTGTATAGAGAGCAGTCTCGTATCGCCAGATACGAAGTGTCGAAGAAGTTGTTTTCGGTAAGGTTGGCCGTCGGATCATCGGTAGCGGAACACGTGCTTAAGATGATTGGCTACATAGAGGAGCTCGCAGAACTTGGGACCACGTTGGAGAATGAGCTCTATACGGACTTGATTCTCCAGTCCCTTCCTTCCACTTATGCCCAGTTCATCCTGAACTTCAACTTACAGGAAAAAGAAGTTGAACTTTCAGAGCTCCTCAACATGCTGAGGAGTGCAGAGGGCATCCTACAGAAAAGTAGGGAGACATCCACTTTGTTTGTAGGAGGATCTTCCTCTTCTAGATCCAGGGCGAAAGCCAAGGGTAAGAAGAAGAAAGCCCCCGCCAAACCAAGAGGCGGTGTCAGTAAAGTGGATACGAAGGGAAAAGGAAAAGCAACAAAGGTAGCGGGAAAGCTGGTGGGGAAGGAAGAATGCTTCTACTATCACAAAAGTGGTCACTGGAAACAGGATTGCAAGGCTTGGAAGGCCAGAACACAGGATTTGAAGCGAGTTGCGGCTTCAGCTTCAGGTGTGTATGTTATTGAAAACTGTCTATCAATAAACTCTACATCCTGGGTATTGGATACCGGATCAGGATCTCATATCTGTAATTATTTGCAGGCGTTGAGAAAGCGTAGAGTTTTGAAGGCAGGTGACATGACCCTCAGAGTTGCAAACAGTGCTAGCATGAATGCTGAGGCCGTGGGGGACTATCACCTAGGACTGTCAGATGGACACTTTTTGGTTTTGCGTAGTTGTTATTATGTACCAAATGCAACCTGTAATATCATTTCTGTATCTTTATTATCTAAAGAAGGTTATGAATTTGCATTTGTAAGTAATGTAGTGAACATTCACCTTAATCAAGTTTTGATTGGGTCAGATACATTGAACAACGGTATATACGTATTAAACCAACCACAGATTTTCAATGTCCAGAATACACACAAAAGAAAGTCTCCAGAAATCAATAAAACTTTCTTATGGCATTATAGACTGGGTCACATCAATGAGAGAAGGTTGACTAAGTTACATGCAGAAGGATATTTGGATCCGTTCGAATATCAATCGTATGCAACTTGTCAATCCTGTCTCAAGGGAAAGATGACAAAGACTCCGTTCACTGGACACGGAGTAAGAGCGAGCGAGCTCTTAGGACTCGTACACAGCGACGTGTGCGGTCCAATGTCTACACATGCACGAAGCGGTTATTCTTACTTCATTACTTTTACGGATGACTTTTCAAGGTACGGTTATGTCTTCTTAATGAAACATAAATCCGAGGCTTTTGAAAAATTCCAGGAATATAAGAATGAAGTAGAAAAACAAACAGGCAAAAGTATCAAGGCACTTAGATCTGATCGAGGTGGTGAATACTTGAGTGCCGAGTTCCTGGGTTACTTAAAAGAGAATGGAATTCTCTCTCAGCTTACTCCTCCATACACTCCGCAACATAACGGTGTATCGGAGAGACGGAACCGAACCCTATTGGATATGGTACGGTCCATGATAAGTAACGCTGAGTTACCGCGATCGTTTTGGGGATATGCGCTAGAATCAGCTGCATATCTTTTGAACCGAGTTCCAACTAAGACTGTGCCTAGACCCTATCTTAATCACATTAAGACATGGGGATGTCCAGCTTTTGTAAAAAAGCAGCATGCGGACAAGCTCGAGGCACGCTCAGTACAGTGCAAGTTTGTGGGATATCCAAAGAACTCCAAGGGATATTTCTTCTATTGCGAAGAGGAACAAAAGGTGTTTGTTTCTCGCCATGCCCACTTTCTAGAACACCAGTTCATAGAAAAAGAATTAAGTGGGAGTGCAATAGAACTGGAAGAAATTCCAGAACCACGAGCTATTACTGAAAGCTTAGTAGAACCGGAGGGTTCGAAAGATCAGGACATTCCCACGCCACTCCGCAGAAGTAGTAGGCAGTCTCATCCGCCCGAGAGATACTACGGTTTTCTCATTGACGGGGATAGAGAGGATTGCATCATAGACTTTGATGAGCCTACTAGCTTCCAGCAAGCCATTCAGAGCGTCGACTCGGTAAAATGGCTGGATGCAATGCGGACCGAAATGGAGTCCATGTACACCAACAAAGTATGGACGTTGGACATTGCTCCAGATGGGGTAAAACCCGTAGGATGCAAGTGGATCTTCAAAAGGAAGATTGGTGTAGATGGACAGGTTGAGACCTATAATGCTAGACTGGTAGCAAAGGGTTTTCGTCAGCGACCTGGTTTGGACTATGACGAAAATTTTTCTCCAGTAGCTATGCTGAAATCCATTCGGATCCTTCTTGCCATTGCTGCCTTCCACGATTATGAGATTTGGCAGATGGACGTAAAGACAGCTTTTCTAAATGGACATTTAGAGGAGTGTGTCTATATGGATCAGCCAGAGGGTTTCATTCAGAGTAGGAGCAGCGGAAAGGTGTGCAAGTTGCTTAAGTCCATTTATGGACTAAAGTAGGCATCGCGGAGTTGGAACATCTATTTTGATGAGACGGTCAAGGAATTTGGCTTTATCAAAAATCCAGATGAACCATGCATCTATTGTAGATTTGTAGCGAGAACTGTAGTGTTCCTCGTTTTATACGTGGATGACATTCTCTTAATAGGAAATGACATTCCTATGCTACAATCTGTCAAGGGTTTCTTGTCATACAGGTTCTCCATGAAAGACCTGGGTGATGCCTCATACATTCTGGGTATCCGGATCTACCGTGACAGATCCAAGAGGATATTAGGACTTTCGCAGTCCAGGTACATCGACACCATACTGAAGAGATTCAGTATGGAAGATTCCAAGCGCGGCAATCTACCGGCTTGTCACGGGATCACCCTCTCCAAAGAGATGTCTCCCAAGACTGATTTGGAGAGGGATCACATGTCTATTATACCCTACGCTTCTGCGGTAGGCTCTATAATGTATGCGATGTTGTGTACCAGACCGGATGTGGCTTATGCACTGAGTGTGGTAAGCAGGTATCAGTCAAACCCTGGGGAGAAACATTGGATAGCAGTAAAGAACATTCTCAAGTACCTGAGAAGGACTAAGGAGATGTTCTTGGTGTATGGCGGAAAAGACCTCCAGATTGAGGCCTTTGCTGACTCCAGCTTCCAGAGTGACAAGGATGATTCCAAGTCCATGTCGGGTTTTGTCTTCACCCTCAATAGAGGGGCGGTGTGTTGGAAGAGCTCCAAACAGGAAACCGTTGCTGACTTGACTATGGAAGCGGAATACATCGCTGCATCTGATACCGCATAAGAAGCTGTCTGGATGAGGAAGTTCTTGAAAGAACTTCAGGTGGTTCCGTCCATTGTTGACCCAATACCTCTGTATTGCGACAACAACGGGGCTATAGCTTTAGCGAAGGAACCCAGGTCCCATCAGAAATCCAGACACATCTTAAGGCGGTATCACCTGATCAGGGAGATCGTGGATCGCCAGGAGATCGAGGTTCGGAGGGTTGCTTCAGAAGATAACACAGCAGATCCATTCACCAAGGCCTTGCCCCAGACTCAGTTCGAGCGGCTGATCGAGATGATAGGTCTTTGATACGCCAGTACATGGCCTTAGTGCAAGTGGGAGATTGTTAGTGTATATGCCCTAGAGGCCATTACTGTATCATACTAGTTTGTATATTACTTGATGGAAGCTTGGGATATTCACAGTTGTATATACAATCTTGCTCGAAATGGTAGTATGCTACTTGGTTTGTCTCTGCTTTAATATGTGCATGTGTTTCTTTTAGCATATCGCTGATATACATATTAGTAGAGCCCTTAGGATCTTTGCTTGATTTCCAGCGTGGTGATGGCGCTCACACTCGTGGTAGCTGGGTGATCTATAAGCACATCCTTATACAGGTCCCTAGTCGTTGGACTATCAAGACAGGGCATCGATACTCCGGAGTAGACTAGCGTATGCGCTTCTCATCCCAGCGTGGGAGACGGTCTGTCCCACAGCCGTCAGTACGTCGTACTTGAGATAGTATGCGGGTGCTCGTTAGGTTACGAGTACACTGGACAGGACTCGTCGGGGACTGTTGGTTGGTATTATACCTATCGTCAGTTATCAGTTCCCAGGTGACATGAGTACAGCTTAGTCCGCTAACTTGACACTGTCACTTCGCCTCGAGTGTGTTCCCACTGCACTTTGATTACTACCCTACCACGGCTCAAAGGAGTCGTGCAAACAGGTAGTTTTTGGGTGCAGTCCCGAAGCACTTGGAGGCAGTGACGGTTAGACAGGATTCGTCTCTCCCGGTATTGGGGGTTAACATCGCGCTGTGTCTAGGAGAGCCATTACACGAGTAGTCCCTGGCCAGGGCAAGCGGGATTTACTGGTAGGTTTCCAGTGTTATCTCAGGGTGTTCTGGGCTACACTCCGACACGACTTGTACCGCTATTAGGGGACTGACGTTTCACCGCCCCCTAGGCCCGCCATGCGATGTATCAGACGAACAGACCGGACTGTACGGAGACTGTCACATACAGGCTCAGTAGGAATTCAGATGGGGTTCACCTCGTCAGTCTTCTTATCGACATCTACCTAGGGACCGTTACGTACAGCTAATGCCGCTTGCGGTCTGTGGTTAAACCCACTGCCAGCGTAGTGTCGAGTCTTTAGAGTCCCACACAGAGAGCTATTCGCCTTTAGGCAAAATGAGTAGAGGTCGCATGGTTTTGCGACAGGGTTCGTTCACATCCGCGCACTTGTGCACGTTTGCTGTCCGGACAGCTTATACTAGCGGGCTTTGGTTTAAGCCATATCCTAGTGTAGATTTGGGATTGGTTTTTTCTCTTTGTATTCGTGTTCCTCGGATCACGAATACGGGTGCGTATGCACAGTTGCTTGAGACAGAGGGAGAGGACTTTGATTAAGGTTAATGACTATTGTTATTTTATTAACCCTAATGCTTATGTGTGTATTATTGTTAATTGATATTAGTTTAATAATTGTGCATGGTTATGGTTGTTGACCATTTGACCTATCTTGACTTGTTGACCTTGTTGACACTTTGACCATCATCATTTTATTTGGAAGATGCTCTTTGATCCTTGCAATTTGCATTAAAAATGAAATGATAATGGTCATGTCTTGATTAACCATGACAATTATCTAGCTAATTATCTAATTACAATAATTCACACATATATGTGAGAATGGCTCATATTATTCTCATTCTATCATTTTACTTTCTCTCTCTTGTTCTTCCTCTCCCTCAAGCTCTCCCCCCTCATGTGTTGAGAAACACTTGAGCTTGAGAAAAACCCTCTCTTGATAATCTCTACTCTCATCTAGGGTTCAAGGATTAGCACTTCTTGCACCCTAGTTACTTCTAGCTTGGAGTTGAAGCCAAAGGTCGAGGCTTTCGGGTGGATCTTTCTTCGACGTGAGAAGACGACTAAGGTGACCTCCTTCCACCACTCCAAGGAGCAAGGAGAGAAGGACATAAAGCCCAAGGTATAACCTTTCTAGCACTTAGCTAGTTTCTAGTTAGCTTTAGCTTGTTTTTGTTTAGCAAAGATCCTTCATAGTCTAGTCCATGTTGCCTAAGTTCATAAAAATTCGATTTTTATTCCGTTTTCCGCCTCCCCGCAAGCACCGGGGTGGGCAACGTGGACTTACACTATCAACGTGTAATAGCGACTCGTAAGGTCACCTAAAGCAGTACACGATGATAAAGATAAACCGGATAGCATACTATCATCTTGAGTAAAACTGTCCTACTGGGACAGGTCCTTCCTCAATCATTGCAATCACGTGCCTGTGATCCAATAATTGACTCTGAAGGCACTATCTCCAACAATCTCCCACTTGCACTCAAGGCTAATTATTGCGATGTCGCATACTCACAGCCCGTGTGATACCGAACACCCAACTCCTCTACTAGTCAGTCTCACAAAGCTCGTTTGCGAAACTATTGCGTTCGAGGAATAGCCTCAGTGAGTGGATCCGCTCTGATGTTTCTTTCTATGTCTCTCTATATCTCAAGTTCGCGGAGAAAGCCATCTTCCGAAATGAGCAATACCTGTCTTAGAATATGTCTAGATGTCTGATGGGACCTAACTCATAAATGAACTCCAAATCCAAACTTCTTAGACTGTATCGTCAACTGAACTTAATCAGTATCCTGCGCCATGCCTTCCCTCAGCATCCCCCTGGACCACCTGTCCAAAATACTGCCCCTCGTCAGAGGGAAAACTAAAACTCTGACGGCCGCTCTGCCGTCCAGGTCACCTTGGAAGCCTGGAATGATAACCGTCTCCTAAAGGAGGCTGTCGTTATCATATCCCTAGAATATCCACTTATGTTCTAAAACTACTTCCGACTGTTTCTCCAGGATTGGATCAATATCAACTTATTGCATCTACTGCAAGAACAACATCTGGTGTGGTACTTGACATCTCATGATTGACTCAATTGCCTAAGCAAGTGATCTGCCAATCATGCACATCCTTTTCTACTTTAGTCTATAAGACACCTTTAGAGAGGGTGACTTCATCACCTGCAGGTACACTACCGTGCCAGGAGTCGTCCATTCTAAATACTCATAGAATGCTGTCTAAGTACCCAGATTGGGAAACTACCTAAATCTAGATCTAAAACCATAGATCTAGTAACCAGAATGTCTGATATAATATCCAAGTCCTGTGTGGAGAAACCACTGTATGACAACCAAAGTATAACCGACCGTAGTATAGGAATTTCACTTCCTACTCTGTGTATGTCATCCAAATACCAGGACATCACACCCTACTACCTTCTTAACAGATCCATCTCTTATTCTGATGAAGTCAAACCTATGACTGTCACATCAGAAATAGATGATCTATCTCCACTACATCTGCTTTAGTCTACAGAAAGACATAAGCCTGATGTCCACCAATGCTTCCGCTGCTCCCACTGACTACGACAACCCCCTGGCAGAGTCATATACACGTACACTTCTAAAGCAAGTTTAGAACGACGCTATACTCATCCTCCTGCCGGGTCTCACAGTCTGGAACAACAGCAATGGCAAGTCTGGGTAAACAAGAACCTCCCTGCCACCGTCCTTGAGCATACCGAAGTACCTCTCGGGTGCCTGAGGTTACCCACCATATCTGCGGAGTGGCCAATGGAATGTCAAACCAGATTGAATCTTTAGGTTCTTTATCAAATCTTCAGTAATCGTTTGCGGTTCTGGAATCACTTCCAGTTCTACCATACTCTCACTACTGTTTTCTGAAAAAATCCATTTTTATTAAAACTGTGGCGAGTCAAGAACAATATCACTATTGATCTTCCAGATGGTAGAAAGTCAACCCTCGTCATAGCCCGGGTCAACCCACAAACAGCCATTACAGAAACGTGCCATGAGTCATCCAGAGTCTGGTTTTAAGCATAAGCTGGACAACTCCCCGTATCTTAACAATGTCAAGATATGAACTGTTCTATATCCAATATAGAAACAGAGGCACTGATTTAATTGAACCAGATTCAAATCATGCAGCTGTCTCCAGTACATGTCAACTAAATGGAAGGAGGCCGATCAGCGTTACTCAACTTAGGAATACTTCCAATTATGAGTAACCTGAAAGAGAAGCAAGTTCTCTTAATCATTACTATCAACTGAATACCATACACAAGTATCTACATCTTCGATCACCTTGAAGAATCCCGATACTTTCAATATCTGGTTCTCTACTTTATTCTTATACCAATAACTTCTCAAAACTCAGACCCTGTGTTTCTACGAAACACCTGTCTAAAACTAGAGAAGTCATAAGTAAACCGAATATAGTACGAGTACCTACCCCTCTGTCCTAATGGACACTGGACAATATACAATACTCTGTATAAGTCCCCTAAGTCTAGTAACTCATTCACTGTGTGTCGTAGGTTGAAAACTGTACTATGGTTATGAAGAATTACACCGCTGTTTAATGCTCCTTACCTAACCATCCACTGGTATAGGTAAATGTCATAGACATAATTTCAAAAGGTATATCTCACTCTATAAAAATAGACGTACAGGTATATCAATTTGAAATTGGTGCATAACAACGGATATTCAAAACCAAATATTTGCCGACCGGCAAACAACCCAGGTGACTTCCTCAAATATCACCAATTACAACGAATTCCGACATAATGAGGATGATCACCTAATTCCCAATAACTTACTCCCACTCATCATCTGTAAAACCATACAGATGTGAGAATCCAACCTGGTAAATACATACCCTGGAGCAAGTGTCTAATTGGGAAATCAGTTTTCTTTTAACAGTACACAGTGAAACTAAAACACTGAAATGTTTCGATGGGGTATCCGGGTATTCCTAGTAATGCCTCTTCCATTATCCAGATTCACAACTATAACCGTATAATTCTTTGCCACCTCTCCAAATCCCTTTATATGTCTTTAGTCGTTACCTTCTGCACACCACTTTAGGCCAAATGGTTTTCTTCCTTCCCTACCGTTCGGCACCAGCCTATGGTTTGGAAGAAGACTATCCAATAAGCATAATGGGTGTACTGTCCTAATCCTAGGAGCACTCGCAATGCGAGAGAAGATAAAGATAAAAGACAACCGAATAAACCTTATTCCTATTTCTCCTGAACCAGGATCCATCCCCGAACTGGAACAAGTTCCTTTCGAGTTACCATACGATGGAGTATCCAATAAACTTGGGATCTTCATAGTGATACGGAGTGTCCAGGAGAAATACAAAGGTGATTTAGGATTGGCGAAGAAATACTTGGTTTGGTCGTGAATAGCAGTCGCAATTTACTTTGCCCTCTTACTAATCCCTTTCTTTTTCTTAACTTAATGCCTTCTGTACACCGTTTAGGCTAATTGGTTTTCTTCATTCCCTACCGGTCGGCACCAGCCTAAGGTTTGAAAGAAGACTATCCAATTTGCGTAATAGGTGTACTATCTCCTAAACCAAGGAGTACTCGCAACCTGAGAGAAGGTAAAAGGAAAAGACAACTGAATAGTCCTATTCGTTTTCTCCAGAACCGGAAACCATCCTCGGATTCCTTCGAGTTCGTATATAACCATACGATGGTTTTGTCCAATGGAAGTGGACGTTCGTAGTAATACGGGGTGTCCTGGAGAAAAGAGGAAAAGTAGGAGTGGCAATGAGGTTTGCAACTCTGACAATCCAAAAGCCAGTATTTAAGAAGGTTCGGTCAATTTGGTCACTGAGTCATAGTCTAGGGTCGGGTCAATGGTCGCTGCCAAAGAGAGAGAGAAAAGAAACACTCAGCGTGCACTCTAACCTAGATCAGAATGGTTATCATTTTATCTAATCTGGAAACCTCCCACTGTAACATCAAATTCTTCCCCAAACCTGAAAGAAGAATTAGCCGGGATCACCCGAGGAGTAAACCAACTCATCAGTGGGAATCGGGATCCAACTATCATCGCATGATAACGTGACGGAATCCGCTCACGTCATCACACTCCAGAAGGTATGCGCATATCTGGCAAGTTTTAGTTTCTTTAGAAACTCCCGATGTGGATTTTTGCCCCATGCTCTTATGACCTTGATTAAGGCCAACAAATCATAAGTCATATGTCAAGTTCTACCCGTCATTGTCCAGATTGATTTGAACCCATCCGTACAAGCCCTTGACTAGGGCCAACAAGGCTATACGACTGTCCCAAACCAACGCATCTATCTATGCAGCATATGAACACCCAATAGCTACCAAACACTGTGCCTTGACTATGGCCAACAAACACAGCTTGAATACTATTGACTATCCATATGAAACGACGGAGGGCTATGAATGGTTTCTGGCGAAAACCTTTAACGTAATGAACTTGATATCGTTGAAGGAACCGGATAGCTTTCAAAAATATAGTGACGAAAACCTTTGCTAAAGAGGTCACTCCCGGTGAAGGGATCTCGGCTCTTTCCCCGTAGGATGGGGTGCAGGATATTCCAACTGAATACCACGATGTAAAGCAAAAGTAATCGGCTATAGTGAAGTTATTGCCCTGACGCACACTTTTGTCCAAGGGGTCACTCCCGGTGAAGGGATCTCGGCCCTTGCCTCGTCGACTGAGGAGCAGGATATTCCAACTGAATACCACGATGCAAAACAAAAGAGAACGCCCTTGCAATAACAGCTTTTTGAAAAATGTTCCAACAACATCAGAATAGGTTTGTTTATCTTACATTGATCCGAATCAACGCAGTCCCATCAATTGATCACACCAATAAAGAACGAAAATAATGATGTACGTATATGCCATCCGCATTCGCCACTGGGTCCCGTCATCACCCATTAGGTTAGCTGACTAACGACAGAGCGGGGACTGGACTAGCGCGGATGAAAAACATATACAACATCTACTAGTATATATATCAATATATAATATTCGCTCAAGGCGTGATAAAAATGCAACATCACAGAAATGTAATCAGCATCACAGAACAATACAGATATCTGGGATCCCCGGGTTTCATAGAGCCGCTACTGAAACCCGACGTTCCCCTGGTCGTGTGGATATCCTGTGCAATGAAATCCTAGACCCCTACGGGCGCGGCAAGTTACCCGCCAAAACCTGAAGCGAGGCAGCCCCCTTCAGCAACGTGAATGAACCACCTAACACTTCACGGAATCCGGTAACTTGGGCATCCCTCCTGGGTCAACCTATACCCCCTACGAGTGCGGCGAATAGCCCGCCAATTCTAGAGTGAAGCCCCCTCCGTCTCAATACCATGAGATGCGGACTCGTTGCCCTCTAGAACCCGACTATCCGTGCACCCCACCGCGGGGTAATCCTAGTACAGAAAGTAAAATACACATACAACGGATACATCGACCTTGACCCGGTCGTGCCCCAAAAGAATAATACAAACAGGCAGTGACGGCAGTCCACATGTCGGACGCTTGCCCCGCAATATCAAATGTACATATAAAACAAAACTGTACTACCATTGCATCCAGGCTATCCCCACGACCGATCCGCAACATCACAGCACAACACAGAATATCAACGTGAATGTCACGTTCGCAAATCCGTCTAAAAGGGCTATAGCAGTTAGACAGGATTTACCGATCGAATGACATTCACGGTCGCAGATATAATGTAAATTCTGTGAACTAACATGTTTAAAATATCCGATCGAACAAATTTATCGAAGTGGGCCCCAAGCAGTACCGTAGCACTCACAGAAAATCTGGGCCCAAAAAGAATATTCCAAAAACCCTATTTTCATCTCAGGAGATCTCTGGGAAAATTTAGTGCACTGAACAGTACATATGGCGGCGGAACCGTGGCTCAAGCATGGGTTTGGCCGCGGTTCCGCGGTGGTATAGTGAGAACGTGCGACCAAATTTTCACAGAATGCTTCTAATTACCTGCATGTGTTTCTGCAACAACCTGAAAAAATTTTGGAGCTAAAAAATTTTCGACAGAAACAGAGCAACTTGAAATCGGGTTTTCGGGATTTTTGTTCGATTGAGTTCTAAACATACTAGAGCAAGCTAGGCTAAGTTAATGGCGAGGCTCTGATACCAATATAAGTCCGCGGCGGCGCCCCGGCCGTCGATCCGACGCCGGAAACGCGGAAACGAAAAACTTCGCAAACTAGCAAACCGGCACCACCGCGCACTTTTAACCCGGATCGGGCCATTAACCTGGCTACTAGCAAACTAAAAGATGGGTGAAGAGATGTACCAAGCGATCCGTGTCCTTCGATCTTCATCTCCACTTCGATCTCCCGCGAAATCTCCGTCCGTCACGTCCTCGTCGGAAAGGGCACCACGTAGCCGGGTTCGTTTACGGGCTCCCACCTCTGGACCGAGGCAACTCGGACGCGAAGTTGGCTAGCCGACGCGTCCAAGGGATGCTGTAGACTAAGTGTAGTAGGTTGTCTCTTTTGGGGTATATGAAGTTGCCTTTGATGTGGTGGTGAAGAGAGAAAAATGAACTTGGGAATTTTTGGTGGCAAACTAAAAATGAGATGAATCATACTTTTTCCCACACCAAAGATAAAATGAACCTCTCCTCTCTTCCTCATGTGGCCGGCCCCTATGTGAAATGGTGGAGGATCAAAAAGGAATCTTAATTAAGAGAAGAAAAAGAGATTAAAGAAAAGAAAAACGGTCACCACATTTCCAATCCAAATCCACTCACAAACCATCACCATAAATACAATGAAAAAGACTAGAAAAGAATCTCATCATGATGAAGCCACATAATGCAAGAAAGCCCTCCACAAATAAGTTATTTGCAAACTTCAAATAACCCCCTCCATCGGAAAGTCCGGCCGTGAAGGAACAAAGGAAAACCGGCCGTAACGGAATGCAAACTGGTAACTTCAGAAAACTGATCCCGTAATAAATTACAGGAAAACCCCGCTACTGCATATACATGTCCGCATTTGAATTCCCACTGAACACAAATGCAAAGAGACAAAACTACACTGTCAAATACTAGGATCCGGCTTAAACCAAAGCCGGCTAGTAAAAACCGTCCGATCACGATCCGTGCAATACCGCACGTATCTGATCGAACCCTGCCATATCTCCATACGGCCTCTACAGCGTTTCGCCCGAAACCTGAGTAACTGTATGTGGTGGACTCTAAAGACTCGTCAATACTATGGCTGTGGATTTAACCACTAGCACGTCAGAGGTATTAGTCATACGTGACGGGCTACCAGCTATTGACCAAAAGGGACATCGATGAGCGAACTCATCCTGATACCCTACTGAGCCTGTCAGTGACAATATTCGTACAGTCCGGTCCGTTCGTCTATGAGCATCGCATGGCGGGCCTAGGGGGTTGGTAAAAGTCAGACCCCCAATAGCGGTACAAGTCGTGTCGGAGTGTAGCCCAGAACACCCTGAGATACTACTAGAATACCTACCAGCAAATCTCCTGCCTTGGCCAAGGACTTTTCATGTACTGGCTCTCCTTGACACAGCGCGACCTCACCCCCAATACCGGGAGAGACGAACCCCTGAAGATCCGCTCACTGCCTCCATGTGGCTCGGGACTGTACCCAACTAAAACCTGTTTGCACGTCTCCTTTGAGCGTGGTAGGGTAGTAATCAAAGCACAGTGGGAACTCACACGAGACAAATGACGATCTCAGGTCGATGAACTAACATGTACACATGTCACCAGGGAACTGCTATCTGACGTTAGGTATAATACCAACTAGCAGGTTCCCGGCGAGTCCTGTCCGGTGTACTCATAACCCAATGAGCACCTGTATACATCTTAGGTGAACCAACTGACACCAGTGGCTTGTGAGACCGGCCACCGCCCCTCGTCGGGGTCTCGACTGTATACACTAGTCTACTCCGGAGTATCGATACCCTGTCTCGAAACTCCCACGACTAGGGACCTTTTAAGGATGTGCTTATAGACTCCAGCTCTCACGTATATGATCGCCCTCATACTGCTGGTAGTCAAGCAAGAATCCTAGGGGCTCTATCAACGTGTAATAGCGACTCGTAAGGTCACCTAAAGCAGTACACGATGATAAAGATAAACCAGATAGCATACTATCATCTTGAGCAAGACTGTCCTACTGGGACAGGTCCTCCCTCAATCATTGCAATCACGTGCCTGTGATCCAATAATTGACTCTGAGGGCACTATCTCCAACAGATACTCTTTGGGCTTAAGACTCCCGCCCCGCTCCAGGCTACGGGAGTCCCGCCGCGATCGCGGACGATGGTTCGCCCTCCCTTGAGGGATACTGTTACCGTACTTATTCCTGAGGCGGCGGACGTGGACTCGACTCCGACAGTCGGTATGCCGATGCTCAGGCAAGGGCTTCTGATGAGGCGCCGGTAGCAATATCATCAGCTGCGACGTCAGCAACGGCAGTGTCGTCATCGGTAGCACCGCCGAGAGAGGATATTGATGGCGAAGTGGGTCAACTTCGCACCAAAGCACCGAGGGGAAAGAAGCGATCGTCTTCTGGTGTTAGTTCTGGGTCAAAGAGGTGAAGGAAGACGGTCACCAATCTGCTCGACTTTTTAGTGGAATACGAGCCTATCTTTCAAGATGAACCACTAGCTATGCAAGAGCCGGATGGTGATCTTCTTTTTTCAGATTCATTTGCCGAGGAATCCGCACAATTGGCTGAGGCTATAAGACGCTCCCAGGATGAGACTGAAAATGTAAGGATCCCGAAAATGTCTTATCCTGCCGTCATCTTCTACGAAGATCCTCCATCGATACGGCGGATATTTATAGGTCCTTTGGAAAAGGGAGGCGAGATAGCCCTTAAGCAGCCTATCTCGGCCGATGCCGAAGATGCGCTGTCGTTGTGGACTGGTGGCTACGAGTCTACCCTCGAACCCCGACGAGCACGAATTCTTGAGAAGGAATGCCGGCTTGAAAAAGTCATACTAGAAGCTCCTAGGCGCATTGGTATACTTATATATCTTTTAGTAGTATGAAAAAGTCATACTAGAACCTCCTTGGCGCATTGGTATACTTATATATCTTTTTGTAGTATTTTACACTGCTTATATATATATATATATATATATATATATATATATATATATATATATATATATATATATTCTTATCTCCGTGAAAACTTTGCAGGGACTTTGGCAATGGCAGAGGATCTGAGTTCGAGTCGCGCCTTGACTATGGACTCTGTAAATATCCCCGATGAGACACCAGTAAGTGTGGAGAGGATCGATACAGCTATTCTTCCTGCCACGGAGCTCCCATTGGTGGTTTCCGTTCTCCCGGAAGAGGCATCTTCATTGGCCGCAGATTCAACGGATCTTTCTGGGGACGGCCTGGAGACTATGGGACAGGTAGTCGCGGTCACCGTCCTTTCATTGGAGCCTGCAGCGGTGGCCGTTGCTCCTCAATTGGAAGTTGTTGTACTGGCCCATGTCCCAGATGATATGTCTGGGGGTATGGAGGAGGCTGTCGAAGCTGCTATCTCTCCAGTTCAAAACGGGAGGAGCATCGAAGGTATTCTTCTATCTTCTGCTTTAATGATCTCTTTATTATCTGAACCTTTCTATCTTTTCAGAGCTACGAGGATTGGCGGCGTCCATCGCGGACCTGTCCCCCAGGAAGTCTTTTCAGCGTCTGCTAGAGATGGCCGCTCCGCAGGCAATATCCCCTCAACGCATCGTCCTCTCTTCCGGGCAAGATTAGTGTTATTTGCCTTCTTCATGGCATTATTATGATTTTGTATAACGATATTGATGTCTTCTGTAGTTCTGGAAGCCGATGACTAAGTTGAGATTCTTGATGGGCCTGGGGATCTTTTGGACCCTTCTTGCATGATTGTGGGTAAGTAAAGTTTTGACGTTGTACCATCTGCTTCTTTGCTTGCAAGTTTCGCTGATTGTTTATAAATTTTAACAGCTTTGCCAGTTCTTACCACACTGGAATCTCGCATCGCCATGCCACCCAGCCCCTATGCTCTACGTGCCTCGGAACGAATGGCAAAGCTAAGCCTTCACTCTTTGTCAGCTCTGATCGAAGACCTTCGTGCTGGTAGTTTGATCACGGCCGAAGAATTTGCCGCCGAAGCCAACAGTTCTCTCCCCTTTCTTGCTGCTTACCACAGAGAAACATTGGTGCAAGTCTGGGTTTAGTTTTTTCGTCGGGTGGAGGCTTGCTTGCATAGTCTTGAATGTATGTGCCTTCCTTCAGAGGTTGTGGCTGCAAAGGCGAGCTTGCGGGGGCTGATCGAACGGTGCGCCGCAAATATGCTGTCATGCGAGAAGAGGCTCAACCGAAAATTTTCAGAGAGGAAGCTGGCTTCAACTGCGCTGGGGGAACTTCTAGCTGATCTTACGGCCAAGACCACTCGGGCGTATGAACTTTGGCGGGTGCTTCAAGAAGCTATCAGGGAGGTGGTAGCCATTTATAAAGCCGTCATTTTTACTCGCGAAATGGTCGAAGCTTATAAAGTTACCGAAAAGGAGCTTGAAAGTCGGCTTGCCTCGTACCAGGCTCAACAGTCTCAAGCGGAGGCCCGTCTCTTAGCGATAATGAATCATGAAGCCGAGGCCCAATGGAAAAAGGATGAACTGGCAAATCTATTAAATCGTCCGCCGGCTTGAAGAATTGTATATTTTTCTTTTTATTCTTCTTTTGAACATACTTCTGAATGAGTGTATTTTTTGATTCTTTCATAAATTGTACTTTGTATTCATTTTGATTCATGAATAAAAGACATATTTTGCTTCATGGTGGTGTGTCCCTTTTAGTAAATACATTTTGTGGATAGTCTATTTTGATCTCCTTGTAGGACAGCGATGGCTTAGGAGTCAGGTTCAGATCTGCCTCCTAAGGCTTTCCAACTTTATGGGTCGTGAGGGTCTCATAAAGGTATTTCTCCTTACGAGTCGTGAGGATCTCGTAAGTGTAATTTCTCCTTAAGAATCGTGAGAATTCCTAAGTGTATTTTCTCTTGAGAGTTGTAGGAATCTCACAAGAGAGTTTTTCTTGCTTACGAGTCGAGAGGGCTCGTAAGTGATTGTTTCCTTTCTTGTCAGAGAGTGTGGTCCGTAGAAAATCTACCTTGACCTCTCTGCGAGGCAACGATGGCTTGGGAGACAGGGTTAGGATCTGCCACCTAAGACTTTTCAACTTTATAAGCCGTGAGGGTCTCATAAAGGTATTTCTCCTTACGAATCTTGAGGATCTCGTAAGTGTAATTTTCTCCTTAGGAATCGTGAGAATTCCTAAGTATGTTTTCTCTTGAGAGTCGTAAGGATCTCAGAAGAGAATTTTCTTCCTTACAAGTCGAGAGGACCCGTAAGTGATTGATGAGTTGACTTTCTCCCGAATCAAAGAATTGCTTTGACGGGGAAGTCGAGGGTTGACTTTATCCGCATTTCACGGAGTCAGGGATTGACTTTATCCGTATTTCACGGAGTCAGGAGTTGACTTTATCCGCATTTCACGGGGTCAGGGGGTTGACTTTATTCGCATTTCACGGAGTCAGGGATTGACTTTATCCGCATTTCACGGGGTCAGGGGTTGACCTTATCCGCATTTCACGGGGTCAGGGGTTGACCTTATCCGCATTTCACGGGGTCAGGGGGTTGACTTTATCCGCATTTCACGGGGTCAGGGGTTGACCTTATCCGCATTTCACGGGGTCAGGGATTGACTTTATCCGCATTTTACGGGGTCAGCGGTTGACTTTATCCGCATTTCACGGCGTCAGGGGTTGACATTATCCGCGTTTCACGGGGTCAGGGGGTTGACTTTATCCGCATTTCACGGAGTCAGGGTTGACTTTATCCGCATTTCACGGGGTCAGGGGTTGACTTTATCCGCATTTCACGGAGTCAGGGATTGACGTTATCCGCATTTCACGGCGTCAGGGGTTGGCCTTATCTGCATTTCACGGGGTCAGGGGGTTGACTTTATCCGCATTTCACGGAGTCAGGGTTGACTTTATCCGCATTTCACGGGGCCAGGGGTTGACTTTATCCGCATTTCACGGCGTCAGGGGTTGACCTTATCCGCGTTTCACGGGGTCAGGGGGTTGACCTTATCCGCATTTCACGGAGTCAGGGGTTGACTTTATCCGCATTTCACGGAGTCGCGAGTTGACTTTATCCGTATTTCACAGAGTCAAGGGGTTGACTTTATCCGCATTTCACGGGGTCAGGGGGTTGACTTTATCCGCATTTCACGGAGTTAGGAGTTGACTTTATCAGCATTTCACGGAGTCAGGATTTGCTCTGGACGTTTCCCACGGGGTCAGGATTGACATTATCCGTGTTCTACGGGACCAGTATTTGCTCTGGGCGTTTCCCACGGGGTCAGGATTGACATTAGCCGTGTTCTATGGGACCAGGATGTACTCTGGGCGTTTCCCACGGGGTCAGGATTGACATTAGCCGTGTTCTACGGGACTAGGAGGTGCTCTGGGCATTTCTCACGAGGTCAGGATTGACATTAGCCGTGTTCTACGGGACCAGGAGGTGCTCTTTCGGTTGTCTGTGAACCGTTGAGGTTTAGAGCAGGGACTTTGCTATGGCTCCAAGGTTGATTGTCGCGTCTGAATCCTGCTGGAATGAGGAGGAACACTGTTGGTGATCTCTAGGCTGTCTGTGAACCGTCGAGATTTGGCTCTCTTTCTGATAGAGTCTGGTGGGAAGGTATGGTTCCTTTTTTGTTTGTGCCCCTGGATTGTATACAGGGATCAATGTGATATCACCAGTAGGGCAAAAAGTTTCATTTTATATATTTTTCTTTCCGCGATGCTCTATCATTTCAGCTTTTATATCACGAAAGTCGCGATTGCCCAATCATTTCTGCTATTTTTCGCGGTGCCCAATCATTTCGGCTATTTATTTTATTTACTCGCTTCTTTTTATTGCGAGTTGCCAATCATTTCGGCTATTTTTGTATGCATATATTTTTACTTGATGATTTTGTTGCAAGTTGCCCCATCATTTCGGCTATTTCATATGCATTTGTGGCTCGTCGACTTTTCGCTGCGAGTTTGGGATTTGGCACCGATTTCGGCATCAGCATCGTTACAACTGGGATATCGCCAGGAGCGAATCATCATTTACCTCTATCGATGTCGAACAAAGGTGGCTTAGCAAACAAGGCTATGATCCTGTTGACTAAGGATTTTAACTTCATGAGCCGTAAGGGTCTCATGAAGGTATTTCTCCTTACGAGTCATGAGGATCTCGTAAGTGCGTTTTCTCCTTAAGAATTGTGAGGAGTCTTAAGCGTATGGCCTCTTATAAGTCGTAAGGATCTTATAAGAGTGTTTTCTCCTTATAAGTCGAGAAGACTTACAAGGGTCGTCCACTGTGTGAACATATCCCTAGTCGTTAGTGGGACTCTGTTAGGGAAATGCTTATTCATGCCCGTGGATTGTATACAAGGGTCAATATTGAACCGCTTGTAGGGCAGCATTGGAGGTTGTGATGGCTTAAGAACAGGTTCAGGTCCCTGTAGCTTAAGGCTTTTGAACCCTGTGAGCCGTGATGGTCTCAAAGGGGAATTCTCCTGACGAGTCGTGAGGATCTCGTAAGTGTAATTTCTCCTTAGGAATCGTGGGGATCCCTAAGTGTGTTGCTCCCTTATGAGTCGTAAGGATCTCACGCAGATGGTTTCTCCTCACAAGGCCGAGAGGACCTTGCAAGTGTCTTTTAACGAGATTGCGCCCTTTTGGGTTTTCACAAAACTCGCCGGTAGCCCTGCTGTTTTTACTCATGGAGCCCTTTCGGGTTTTCATCCGTGCCCATCTCACTTATGGACATACCGTTTTCTTTCTTCTTTTTCTTTTAATTTTTTTTACTATTTTTTTTGTGTCAGCCTTGGGATGCTGCGGTCCGTAGTAGTTTATAGACGTCTCGGTCAATAGCCAGTTTTAGGACATAGTGGTCCATCGTTAGTTTAAGAACGTTTCATTCCGTTGTTAGTTTTAGGACATTTCGGTCCGTTGTTAGTTTTAGGACATTTCGGTCCGTCGTTAGTTTTAGGACATTTCGGTCCGTAGCTGGCTACTACTTATAGTGAGCGGACATAGGCATCGTCATCTATCGTTAACCTAGGCTGTGACTCGTCAGGCGTGGTATTTTTTCAGGAATCGACCGTTTATTGGCCTGAAAGGTCTTTCGCCATGCATGTCCATGAGTAGATAGGCTCCACCCTGGTAAACTTTGTCTATGATATACGGGCCTTCATAGTTCGGCTCTAATTTTCCCCGTTTGGCACGATTGGGGATCATGGGTCTCTTGACCACTAGCATGAGTTCGCCTTGGCGGAATGTTCTTGGCCTAGTCAATCTCTTATATGAGCGCGTCATCTTTTCTTTGTAAGCTTCCAAGTTTTACTGCGCCATGAGCCGAGTTTCGTCGAGGGCATCAAGCTCCTCAAGCCGAAGATGAGCATTCTCTTCGTCCGTTAGTTCGTAATGAACTGCCACTCGTAAGGAGGGTAGCTCTGTCTCCAAGGGGAGTACCGCTTCTATGCCGAATACCAATGCATACAGCATTGTATTTGTGGCCGTTTTGAATGTAGTTCGATTCGCCCAGAGAGCTTCAATCATTCTCTCGTGCCAGTCCTTCTTATTTCGAGACACCGTCTTTTTCATGATCTTCGTCAAGGTCTTGTTGAAAGCCTCAGATAGAGCGTTAGCTCGAGGATTATAGACCGAAGAGTATCTCCAGTCTATGTTATGCTGTTGTGCGAAGCGACTGATCTTGTGGCTTCTATAGGCTGGCCCGTTATCGCAGATAATCCGTCGCGGAGTGCCGAACCGATAAATGACGTGTGTCTTGAAGAAATGGAGGATATTCTCCGTCTTCACTTCTCTTAGTGGTACTGCTTCTGCCAACTTGGAGAAGTAATCGGTTGTTGCCAGTATGAACCGATGTCCTCTGGACGATGCTGGTTCGATGGGGCTGATTATGTCAGTTCCCCACATTTCGAACGGCCAGCTAGCCACCGTTGGATGTAGTGAATTTGGATGCTGGTGGATAAAATCCCTATGAATTTGGCACAAGTGGCACTGCTTCGCGTATTCTAGGCAATCTTGGATCATCGTGGGCCAATAGTAGCCCATCCTTTCGATCTTTAGTTTCATCTTCGGCCCGGCTTGGTGAGAACCGCAGAGTCCGTCGTGAGTTTCTTGGATGACTCTCCTTGCCTCTTCAGGTACCAGGCATCTTAGCCACAGAGAATCAAATGATCTCTTATACAGAGTATCATTGACGAAGGCAAAAGATAGAGCTCGTTTCATGAGCTGATGTCTTGAGGACGCATCTTCAGGTGTTCGACGGGATTTGAAGTAGTCTATAAAGACTTCTCTCCAATCCATAGCCTTTTCCTGGTCTTTTATTTGTAGGGTTTCTTGCTCTGTCATTCCCTTTTCTTCGGACGACTCCGGAGATATTTCTGCCGGTGTAAGAACCCGACGGCTTTGTACCACGATCCTTACATCATCGAGGTTTTCGTTAGCCAGTTCTTTAGCGAGTTTGGCTAACGCATCCGCTTTGCTATTTTCCGAACACGGTATGCTTTCCAGGGCGTAGGCGAGAATTTGAGTCAGCAGTTGCTGCACTCTCTCGCCGTACTTCACCAACTCAGGCTTGTACGTTTGATAGTCGCCATTTACTTAACTAACGACCAACTGGGTGTCTCCGTATATGAGGAGGTTTTCTATTCCCATGTCGACAGCGATCTCAAGACCTGCTATCAAAGCTTCATATTCGGCTTCATTGTTCATCCTCGGATCTGCTAAGGAGAAGGCAAAGCGCATTATCCCTCATTGTGGAGTCACGAAGATGAGGCCCACCCCGGATTTGATTATGGGGGTGCTTTTTTTTGCGCTTCTTCATGGAAGATGCTCCATCGAAATAGAGTTCCCACCGGTTATCATTCTCTCTTTTCTCCCCGCCGATCGTGTCAAACGCGTGCTCTTCGGGCAATTCGTAGTTCAAAGGAGAATCGGCGGGTATCGGATGCTCAGCGAGAAAGTCGGCGATGGCTTGGCCTTTCACTGCATTGAGAGGACGATAAGTTATCGAGAACTCCATCAAGAGCAGGGCCCATTTAGCATGTCGTCCCGTTAATATAGCCTTTGACATCAAATATTTGAGAGGATCCACCTTTGATATGAGATGGACCTCATGTGCCAACGCATAGTGTCTGAGTTTCGTTATCGTGAAGATCAACGCCAGGCAGTGTTTTTCGATGGGGGAGTAGTTACTTTTTGCCCACAGGAGAATTCGACTCAAATAGTAGAGGGCTTTCTCGTCGTTCTCTTGTGCCCACAGCGCGCCTAAGGAACCTTCGAGGGCAGTTGTATACAGAATGAGGGGCTTTCCCTTGACTGGAGCGGTCAGAACCGGAGGATTCTGTAGGTATTGCTTGATTTCGTCCAGTGCACCTTGGCATTTGCGATCCCAGATGAACGGGGTTCCCTTCTTCATTAGGTGACTGTAAGAACGGCACTTGCTGGAGAGATTGGCTATAAATCACCGGATTTACGCGAGCTTTCCTTGGAGAGACCGCAATTGCTTGAGAGTCCTTGGCGGAGGCATTTCCATGATCGCCTTGATCTTCGACGGGTCTATCTCGATGCCTCGGTGTCGGACGATAAATCCTAGGAACTTGCCCGAGAAAACTCCGAACGTGCATTTGAGAGGGTTCATTTTCAAGTTGTATTTCCGAAGGTGCTGAAACACGATCTTCAGATGCTCTAAATATTCCTCGTATGATTTGCTTTTAACTACGGGGTCGTCAATATAGCATTCGATGATTTCATGTATGAGGTCATCGAAAATCTTCGTCATGGCCCTCTGATAGGTGGCACTGGCATTCTTTAGACCAAAAGGCATCACCTTGTAGAAGAATATGCCCAAAGGGGTCCGGAAATCGGTATGCTTCTGGTCCTCGGGATGCATCTTTGTCTGATTGTATCCTGATGAGCCGTCCATGAAGGAGAAAACTTCATGAGTGGACGTACTATCTATCATCAGCTCAGTGACCGATACTGGAAAGTCGTCCTTTGGGCAAGCTTTGTTGAGATCCCGAAAGTCTACACATATGCGCACCGTCCCATTTTTCTTCATTACTGGGACAATGTTGGCGATCCAGTCAGGATACTAAACCTCTTGGATAAAGCCGGAGTTGATTAGCTTCTTGAATTCGGCGTTGATGCTCATCTCAAGCTCAAGCCGCATTCTTATCGGTGCTTGTTTGATCGTCTTGACGTCCGGAGATATCGCCAATTTGTGCACAGCAATCTATGGATCTAGTCCCGGCATCTCGGAATAGTTCCATGCGAAGAAATCTTTATACTGCATGAGCACGTCTTTAAGCATAGCCTCCTTTTCTTCAGACAACAGTTCACTGACGAACGTCGGCCGGGGGTCGTTTGCCGTTCCCAAGTCGATTTTTCTGAGGTCATCTGCAGTAGTATGTATCCCATCTTCAAGCTCCTTTGGCGCCGGTAGAAATTCTGAGATCAACTCATCTTCATTGTTTTCGAAGCACCAAGAAAGGTCATCCATATTCTCGGGTTCTTCTTCTGACAGCGTTATCACGCGACAGGTACGAGATCGTTTCCAAGACCGATGTTGATCTGGTTCTACTCTCATCGCATAAGTGGCTTTTGATTCATGCTTCCGTGGCAGACTTACCTTCCAACTGTTGGATAGAGCGAATCTGCCGAGTTGATACTGGTCTTCAACCCAGTTCTTGAAGGTGAAGCTGTCTTCGAGAGGATGTCCTATTGCTCAGTGATAGGAGCAATAGTCTGGGTGGGAGACCTTGTCTGCTTGCTCGGGGTGCTTGAACTCCGGGAGTGTCATCATCTGATGTTTTATGACAAGATCGAATATTTTCTGTCTTATCTTGGGAAAAAAAATATGCTTATAAGAGACGGATCCCGGCTGCTCGATTCTCGATCACGTGGCATCTCAGACCCTCTACGCTGCTGTCGAACATTTTTTCCGTTCTTTGGTTTATTTTTGCCTTTGCGCCGGGTCTTTTGTATGACGGGCCGACGACGAAGAGCATTGTCATTCTCTGTGGCCTGCTGAAGGAGGCGTTGCGTCCTGGCTTTCTCGTAAATGGCCATTTCGCAGCTATGGTCATCCCGGTCCTTTTGACCCGCTTCTCTTATTAGCTTGTCCATCTGTTCTTCAAACGACGGACTTGGCATTTTGATGGCGAGACCTCGTTTTGGTTCAGGGTTAGCGTCTTCTACAGAGCATTTCCTTCTTCATCGAAGTCATGTATAACGTAGCAGTCATAGAATCGTTCCTGTCTCTTGGATTGAACATATCCAAGCCCGATCGTTTCCATTCCCCCGTTGGGCAATTTTCGCTGAGTTCCGGGGACGTCCCAGATCCTGTTGTAGAACTGAGCTTGTCGAGCAGTCTGTTTAAAGGATATGTCTTGGCGCCTCAACAGCCTTTTTAATCCTTCTGTGTAGTATCTGGGCAGACGAATGGGTTGGAGCTTGTCAAGTGTAGAATCGGCACCATGCCAAATTTCTTTCTCCACTTTGGTTTTCGCGGATCGATAAAAGAGGATCGCCTTTTCATCTTTTCGCCTGGGAGGTATGTAGAATGTCTGCAGTTCTTGCACACTATAGGTACTAAGCGCGTCGAGCTCTTTGTAATGTTCTCACGGAACCATGGCGATTTGTAAACTCCGATCATCGCCAGCGAAGACTTGTATCGATGGTCGCACAGAAAATACGGCATAGACCTCATCTTTTGAGTCGCTGCCAAAGACCAGAATAGGGGTAGACGGTCCCGGCTTGTTGTATTGGAGCGGCCCCGAATAGACTATCTCTTCCTCCTTCTCGGTATCGCTTCCAAAAACCGGAATGGTGGTGATAGCTTTGTTCTTCGGTTTATGGCATCTTTCCGTGTCTTCGAAATCTGGTAAGAAGTATTTTGCATCTTCGTACTTTCGGACTTCATTCACGGAGAATAGGTTTAGTTCCCCTGTCACAGTATACTCGAGACCATCCTTGAAATATTTCATACACTGATGTTGTGTAGAAGGGATGATCTTGTACTCGTGTAACCAAGGCCTGCCGAGCAAAGCATTGTAACATGTCTTAGCGTCAATGATGTGAAATTTGATGTCTATGACGAGCAGTCCAAAGCGTAACGTCGGTATCACAAACCCGAGCGTCCGTGATGACTGGGAGTCGAATCCAGAGATGGTGATTTTATCCCGAGTGAGGTGTTGAACGCTCATGCAGATTTCCTTCAACACTCTTACATTGAGGAGGTTGACGGAGGACCTATTGTCAACCAGGATTTTGCCTATCTTGATATCATGACAGTATCCGGAGACATAAAGGGGACGGTTATGCTCGCACGTCCCGAGGAGGAGGTCTTCATCGCCGAATGTGATATCGGTCGTGTGCACTTCTTCTAGCTCGTCCTTCATCTTTTCTTCGGCGAGGAAAGGTTGGAACTTCTCGGGCTCTTGTAGTGCCTTGATCAAAGAATCTCTCGCCTCTTTGGATAGCAGAAGGGCGTCGAGAATGCTTAGCTGTGAGGGTATCTTTCTCAGGTGTGACAGAACGTTGTAATCCACCTTGTTTTTCTTGGGCGGATCCTTGGCTGTCAGCTCTTCGACGGCTTGGTCATCAAGGGTGATATCCTCAGGGACCTTTTCTTTTCCCTTATCCTTTTTGTTCGGCCCCTTTTTTACGGGTCCAAGATTCTTTTCAGGTAATGTGCGATTGCGCAGCTGAATGTTCTCGCAGCTCTTCGGTTCTTCCTCTTTTCCTGAGGTGGATTCTTTTATGAGAGGGCCAAGAGCCATTTCTTTTTCAGAATCACTCCCGAAAGTGAGAACTTGCGATCCCCTACTATCAACCATGTGACAGTTGCCGGCAGCTCTTCCACGTTCGTCTGTCATATTTTTCCGCTGTCGACGAGCTTCACGCTTCATCCTCTTAAAGTGTTTCCTGTGAGCGACATACCCTTGCTACCAATTTTTAAAGGCGTTGCATTCTTCAGTAGGGTGCGCAATCCTTCGATGATATAAACAGTAATTAGGATGTACATCCTCTTCATTAAGGTGTACTTCATCAGAAGTGTTTCCTTCGGAGGGTGGCAGCTTCATTCCTATTGAGATGGCCTTGGCGAACCTTTTCTTCGTTTTAAGTCTGCTCTTGTCTGTCGCGGGCATGCCTCGGTCTGGTTGGGGCGCTTCAACCCTTTCATCCAGTCGTCGACGTTTGGCTTTTCCAAATATGGCCATTTCGCGCTCTCGATCAGCCTTGCTTTTCAGAAGAGCTTCGTTCAGGAATGCATCAATCATCTCGTCTGACGGTCCTAGGAGCTCTGATTCGGGATCTGCCCCAAGTTTCTCTGTGTCAGGAGCTTCTTCACCGTCTATCGACGAGTGAGAGATCACATGACAGCATGCCACATAATTCTCAAGTTCATCTGATGAGTCTTCTCCATTTTCATCATCTCCGTCCTCAAGGACGTGGCTGAGAAACTCTTGAAGTGTGACCGGGGTTCGCACCTTCTGGTTATATTCTTCCAGCGCGTCGATGTGTTTTTGCAGGTCCGTGCGCTTGTTAACAGGCTTTACGGGCTTTTTGGTTTTCTTCGAAGACTTTGGCCTGAGCGTTTTGATCACCACCACCAATTTTTGGCGTCGAGCGCGGCTTCAGCAATCCCTTGATGACTTCAGGTTCCAGTGGACTTTTCCATTTGATCGCCGGGCATGTTTAGAGATCCTTCAGCATTCTTTTTGTTTTGGCTGAAAGAGCGACCTCCCATGGAGCTTCTTCGACAAAAGAGCACGATGCCCCCAGTGTGTCCCCCCTTTTAAGAGCGTGCGGTTGAGGCGGGCTTACTTTCCAATTCTCGGACAGGGCGAATTTGCCCTGTTGGTATTGATCTTCAATCCAGCCTTTAAAGACGAAGCAATCTTCAATTGGATGGCCTGTCGCTTGGTGATAGGGGCAATAATTGGGATTATTAGCCTTACCGGGTTGCAATGGGTGTTTTGGATTCGGCAAATTGATGAGCCTGTTGCGCACCGCTAGCTCAAACAATTTCCTCGTTTGTCCCGGGGAAACAAATAAGGACGCTTCATTTTCTCATTAAACAATCGCCGTCTCTCGTCTAGGCGATCAGTTAGTTTTGGGCCACTGGGCTGATGTTGAGCATTGGCGATGAAGGTCGCTTTCCCTTTCCCTTTTTCATTCCGTGATTCCAGCTTTGAAGAAGACGGTCTATGACCCATCTGGTCCATTTGGGTCAGTTTTTCAATCAAGGCCTGGAAAGTGCTCGGCTTGAAAAACATCATGAATTGTGAAATGGTCGCCTGAGGGTCAAGGGTCCCCACGAACATGCCTACCACAGGCGCTTCTTTAATGCACTGCTCGCACTTCGACCATAGATTCCGCCACCGTATTGCATACTGAACCCATGTTTCTCCAGGCTTCACCTTGGCATTGACCAATGCCGTGATTGGGGTGCGTTCACTAGCACTTGCAAAACGCTGGGTGAATAGCAACTCCATCTCCATTAAAGTTTTGATGGAATCGTTGGGAAGCTCTGAATACCATTCGAACGCCGTCTCCGCCAAGCTGCTGACGAATTAGCGAAGCGGTAGCTTATCACCCCCGCCAGTGTTGCCGCAGAGAGCCCTAAACTGAGCGACATGTTGATGGGGATTGCCTGTCCCCTTGTATATATGGAATTTAGGAATCGTATATCCTGGCAGGTACTTTATTTGATCGTACCAACCCGGATAGGGCTGTCCAGTTCTAACGACTTGGCCAGCCGCTTCATTTGCTTGATGAGCTCGTATTTGTTGAGCTATATAATCATCGAGCGTGGCTTTAGAGATGGTCTCCTCCTTGGCTGCTGACAGAGCCGGTAGAGGATTTGATGTCTTTCCTCTATCATCTTCAATTATTACTGGAGGATATCGGCTGGAGGGTCCGGCTGGAACATCATGCCCACCATATCTTGGAATAGAATGGCCATTTGTTTTATATTGGCCGCTAGTTCCGCGGCCTCTTTGTCCTTCTTCTCAAGCATTCTCCGAAGGAATTCGACATCAGTTTCCTGCTCACGGCGCTGCTCCGAGGATGTCTCTGGGCTTTCTTTCGGTCCTGTGAGTGCGGCCATAGCTGTTAACATCTCTTGGAGTTTTTGTTGTAGTTGCTCCTGAGCTTTAGTCACTGATCGCATAAGCGGTCGATGACCTGTGGAGATACGGCTATCCTCTTTTCCGGATGCCATATAGATGGTGTGCACCACCATACCCCCAGACTTGGGGCGTTTAGACTCAGTGTTCTTGCAATTTGTCGCAGACACCGGGATTTTCTCTAGATTTCTCCTCTTATGAGCAGTCGAGGTTGAGAGGGCCGTTGCAGTGGGCACCCAAGTAGCTGTCGCTTTCTGTGGTTTAACAGGGTGATCCTCTTCTTGCCGAACCTTCAACCTTTTTTGTCGGCGGGGATAGTTTTGATATACCACGGAGTCCTGGACCTGTCGCCAAACTTTATAAATTTTAGAGGACAGCCGCTGAGGGGGCAGCTCCAGCTTCATCTTTGTAGCGTTCTCCATTGGTGGAGGAGATCTTTTCAGCACAGCAGTTGCAGAATTCCTGCGTACCCTGTTAAGTAATTCAAAGCTGTTCCCAGTTGGAACAGCAGCATCAACTTCCACCATTGGAGCTGGCGGAGTCAGTCCAGAAGGGGAATTGCCCCCAGCTTTCCTCACTCGACGCCAGTGGCGACGTCGAGCATGTCGTGCGGCCGGGATCACCTCTGCTATCGGATCAGCTTTTCCATGCCCCTGTTCTGATGAGAGTCTGCTGTTAGCGCCAGTCTGTCAAAAACAGATGCTCGCTGAGAGGGAATGGCCAATCTTGAAAAGGCCGATTTTCGTGCAGGGGAAACGGCCTTGGTTACTTCACCCGGAGTGGGAGCTGAAACGGCCAGTCTTATGAAGACCGACCCCTTAGCTGGAGAAGCCGCCTTGGTGACTTCAGGAGTAGGAATGGCTATCCGCTTCGGGATAACGCCTTCTAGTATTGCGGGCTTCTTCACGGGCCCGTTGGAGCTTTGGCCCAGTCTGCTGAAAACTGAGGCGCTTGGTTTGGACGTCCCGTTGAGAGGGGCCGCAGTAGTGGTAAGCCGATCAAAGACCGATTACTTCTGAGCTTTTTGCAATAGTACAGGGGCGTTGAAGCTCATCGGTGGGAGCATGGTCCCGAAGAATAGCCCAGTGGTGGCTTGGGTCACTTGTTCCACCGGCATTGTGAAAAGGGAGGCCGCTTGAGACCCGTAAGTTACTCCTCCAGATGAGGCGGAACGGGAGTTGCAGTTACAGTTGGAGCAGTTAGAGGCCATTGATGTTCTTTTTTCTGCACGGGAGCAAAACCAAATCTTAGTACCTCGAACCTAAGGGCAACCATATTAAACCGCGATTCGTTCGCGAACACGACATACGAAGTGTGGAGTGGAAAGAGGAAAAGGTCCCACCGGGCGTGCCACAATCTGTTCTCCGCCAGAAGATGCGACCGGGACGTTGGGAAGTCCGGGCCGGAATTCCGAGGGCAGATGCTAATTGGTGCTATCCGTCCACCTCTCCGAAGATGCCAAGTTGATTTATGGCACCATGTATCGAAGGTTTAAACGGATGCGGCCGATTTAGCAGATATCGTCAGATTCCTCCTCGTTGAGGGGTTTTTGATTGTGGGGACGTCTTCCCTGCAGGTGCAAGCCCATGCAGTTAATTATGCTACCGCATCGCGGTAACCACTTTCTCCTTCTCCAGATGGTTACTTCGTGTCGTGTGTGTTTATTTTGTTTTTGGTTTCCCGTGGATTGTATACGGAAACTAATTTATGTTGTCGCCCGTAGGGCGTGGATTAGTCTAAATCCGTATTTTCTTATATTTGGGTTTGGGGTTGGGTTTAAGGATACGTTAGTCTCATTTGAGACTAAGATCAACTTAAACGTATGTTAAGGATACGTTAGTCTAATTTCAGACTAAGATCAACTTAACGGGATCGTTTAGATACAACAAAAGAACATTTGGGCTCTATTGTTTAGTTTAGGGACATTGCGGTCCAAGGTTAGTTTAAGGAAATTACGATCCAATGTTAGTTTAAGGACATCTCGGTCCAGTTTAAAGACATCATAGTCTGTAAAGGTTAAGGACATCATAGTCCATGGGTTTAAGGACCCCACAGTCTGAGGTTAAGGACATCATAGTCCATGGGCTTAGGGACTCCACAGTCCGAGGTTAAGGACATCATAGTCCATGGGCTTAAGGACCCCACAGTCCGCAGTTTAAAGACGTCATAGTCTATAAAGTTTAAGGACGTCATAGTCCATGAGTTTAAGGACCCCACAGTCCATATTATGTTTGGTTATCGGGACCCGTCACCTCTTTGAAGATGTTGAAGGATTAAAACGACAAATATCAAAGGAGTGAAGAGATGTACCCTTGAACCAAAATTGATCGGGAAATCTGCAGTCCAATTTGGGACTAAGATCAATTAATTAGATTATGAGCACATGGGCTCAGTTAAATCTGAATTGAGGACATATGGACAACTTGGGCTAAGTCTAATTGGGTTTAAAATGTTGGACCTTTGTTTGGGCTGTTGAACATTTGTCTGGGCTCAGCCCCCATTATTTAGCAATGCTAAGCATGGGTCCGGGTTCTGACCATATTTTGTCTTTTATTGAGTGCTGAGCTCTCATATACCATACGAGATAATCCATTTTGGACGACAAGGGTGTATTTGAGGTTCAGTCAAAGTGGAGTCATGCCTCTGGGAGACTTAGCCAAGTTGGGCTAAGACTGGTTTGCATATAGTGTTAAACACTAACACATATCTGCCGATCACGTGTTCTCACGTGATGCATTAAAATAGTGCTAAACACTAGGGATGCAGTGCTTAAAATAGTGTTAAACACAAAAAGTGAAGCGCTCACGTGGGATCCGCCTGAGAATTGGGCTAAACTTTCTTTATTTTATTCTTAGAATATGCAGGTAAGTATTAAACACTTAATTTCTATGATTATCACGTGGGGACACGTGATGGTGCCCACAGTTTGTTCTGCTCTTCTTATTTTGAAGAGTCTATTCAAGGGTCACGTGTGAGTACGTGACCTGATCTTATTCGTTCTTCTCTGATCTCCGAATGGGATGGTCACGTGTTGACATGTGATCATGCTGGGTACTTGATGCTTTTACGTGCATGGAGAGTTTAAGTCCATTATTTAAGAATTAAATTCTTTTGTAGGGTTAAATCCTAATTTTATTTAGAGGAATTAAATTCCTATGTATTTGGAAGAATTAAATTCTTTAAACTCGATTCTCCCTCTAAGTTTTGGATCTGCATGGCAGAATCTCCCCGATGAGAATTAAATTCTCAACTTATGGGAAGATCTGCTTCTGCAGATCTTCAACCATGAAGAAGAACTAAGTTCTTATTTTAAAGGTTAAACCATATCTTTGTTGGAGGAATTAAATTCCTAAGTATTTGGAAGAATTAAATTCTTTAAACTCAATTCTCCCTCTATGTTTTGGAACTGCATGGCAGAATCTCCCCGATGAGAATTAAATTCTCAGCTTATGGGGAGATATGTTTCTGTAGATCTTCAACCAAAGGAAGAACTAAGTTCTTATTCAGAAGAGTTAAACTCTTAGTTTGAGAATTAAATTCTCTTTTTGTTTTGTGAGAGCTTATAGAATGATCTCTTTCCCTTTCTTATCTAGGCTTTCTTTCTTTTTCTGAAGAAATCTTCTTTCTCTATTGAGAATTAAATTCTCTTCTTTCTCTCTCTCTCTTGTTGTATCCCCTTTTTTCTTCCCCCTTGGCTCCTATTTATAGGAGAAAAAAAAAGAATCAGTTTGTTTAGTCAATCTTTCATTGAAAGATTTTTTAACCAACATGATCTTTTAGATCACTCAGTGAATTTTATTCACCGTTGGATTTTTAATTCAAAAGATATTTTATCTGTTACTCTTGGCAAATTTCAGGGAAATCTTTCCTTGTATAGAATCATTCTATAAATTGGTGATTTTTAATCACCATTGGATTTTTTAATCCAACGATGCTCCACTTTACAGAGCACGATATTTTTTATTTGGAAAGATCTAGGGAAATATTAGGGTTTTTGATTTCCCTTAATTAGAATTTAATTCTATTAGTTCAGAAGGTTTAAGAACTTATCACGTGTTGGCACGTGACCCCACTGATTGACCATTTAATTATATTTTAATTCTATCAGTTCAGAGATCTTAGGAACCCATCACGTGTTGGCACGTGACCTCCGGATCAAGCATTTAACCAGAATTTAATTCTGTTATTTTGAAGAGCTCAGGAACTTATCACGTGTCAGCACGTGACCCTTGGTCACGTGTGAGCACGTGATACCCCATTAGGGGTTTTCCTTACTGTTTTATTATACTTTAGTGGGCTTAAAGGCCTATCACGTGTGGGCACGTGACCTCATTTGATTAGGATTCAATTCTTATCATTTCAGAGCCCTCAGGAAGCCATCACGTGTCAGCACGTGACCCCCGATCATGTGTGTGCACGTGATGCCCCCTTAGGGTTTTCCTTGTATTTTATGAGGGAACATGGAACGTGAGGGAAAAAGAGGGGTGAGGAGCATCCTAAGGACGCGTGAATGGCGCGTGGGCACTGGGCGCCCGCGGGTCACGTGCTAGGGGAGTGGACGCTGAGCGCCCACGGGTCAAGTGCGCGGCGCATGGGCACTGGACGCCAGCGGGTCATGTGCGCGGCACGCGACCGCTGGAAACGCCAGCAGAGAAAGGGGCTTAGCCCCTGGGCTGGAAGTTGAATTCCCGAGGCGCTTTGGAGTTGAACTCCTAAACTGGAATTAGGTATAGATTTGGAGTTAAACTCCCCAAAGATTTAGATTTGGAGTTAAACTCATGTGTAATAAATTGGATGTGGATTTGGAGTTAAACTCCTAAAAGGTTTGGATTTGGAGTTAAACTCCTAAAAAGTCTGGATGTGGAGTTAAACTCCTTTGAGGATCTGGATCTTGGAGTTGAACTCCTCGAAGATCTTCGGAGATGATCAAAGGGGACCCATTTCTTCTCCCTGGAGCCTCGGATCCTTCCAAAGTGGGATTTTTGGATGTTGGTCTTCTTCATCCTCCTCTCTTTTGCTGGATCTTGGAGAAAAGGGGAGGTGAGATTAAAAATCTCCCTTTTAGGGATTTGATGGAAGATCTGAACTCCCCTTCGAGGGTTTTATAGTGAAAAACTATTTCTTTTTTGGAAAAAAAGAGTTAAACTCTTTATTTAATTGGAAAAGAAACGAAAATGGAGAATTTGAGAGAAAGGAGAAAGAGGCACAAACCCTAGAATTTTTTGAGAGAATGAAGAGTCCTTGATTTTTCATCATGTCTGTCTTTTATAGGCTACACACTTTATATATAGGCTCTTGGGCTTTTCCATATGGCACTTGTGCCACCTCATGCCTTATGTGCTTTTTTTTTGCACATAAGCCAAGGGGCTTACAAAATTTTGGCTTTTTGCCCATATTCCATATATTTATTTCTAAAAAAATACATTAAACTAATTTATGACTTCATTCTTTTTCTCATGAGGCCGGTCCCTTCCATGATCGGTCTTGACCTGGGCTTGGGCCCACTTGGCTTGGGCTCGGGCCCACTTGATTTGGGGTTGACTTTGATTTTGACTTAGTTAACTGGGTGTAATTTTTTATCCCAACAATTACATGAACTTGACATGAATACATGCAATTGACACTGTTTACCGCCGAAAACAGAGATGAACTGGGATAGATCATCTTGCCTGAATTTTGGGGCATATTCTATTTGGATTGATCCGTCCATCTCTCTGAAGATACCAAGTTGATTTATGACACCATATATCGGAGGTTTGGAACGACGCGGTCATTGTAGCAGACTTTATCAGACCCCCCTTCATTTTATGAGGGGTTTTTGATTGTGGGGACGCTCTTCCCTGCAGGCACAAGCCCCTGCAGTTAATTACGTTACCGCATTGCGATAACCACTTTCTCCTGCTCTGGAAATTCACTTCGTGTTGTGAGTGTTTTTGTTTATTTTGGTTGCCCGTGGATTGTATACAGAGACTAATTCATGTCGTCGCCCGTAGGACGCGGATTAGTCCAAATCGGTATATTTGAGATTTGGGTTTAGGTCAAGAATTTTGCTTGATGGGACCCACGTTGGTAGCTTTGTTTGCCAACAGGAATGAACTTAAGACACAGATCTCACATTTGTAAGGTCCATCGGTTCATGGGATATCTAGGTTTGATCTAAAGATCATTAGCTATATTTGAGACTAAGATCAACTTATGAGCAGTGAGCATATGGGCTCAACTGATCATTAGATCATATATGAATAGCCCATGGATAGTATACGATAGTCATTATGGAGACAGTACGCATGGCAAAACATATTAGTTTAAGGACGTCACGGTCCAACATTCCCTGTTTGAGACGAATGTTAGTTTAAGGACATTTCGGTCCATCATTCATCTTATGCGCATGTGTTTTTGTTACGCGGCGGATTGGTGACATGGAATGCGCTTAATTTGGGGTGCGATCCGATTTGAGGTGTGCACGTTAGTTTGGAAGTGCATCAATGTTGGGTGTATAATTCTCTATCTTGATAAAATTTTACATCAAGTTGGAACGAGAAGTTGTTATTGGTTGTCGAGAGCCGCCACCTCTCTGAAAACGTTGAGAAATTACAACGACATATATCAGAGGTGTGAAGAGATATACTCTTGAACCAAATCCCGTATTTTGAGGGAAAGATCGTAATGGATCATCTAAGAATCATTAGCCTTATTTGAGACTAAGATTAACTTAGAAAATATGGGATGAATATCATTTTGGATATCATTGATGAGAAATCATTGGTCATGTTTGAGACTAAGATCAGTTTGGAAATCACGAGCATATGGGCTCGCTTGGGCTAAGATTGTGTTTCAGCAGTGCTAAGCACTTAGTTGTATATAGCACTCCCGTGTATATCACGTGAGGCGCTCCTATAGTGCTAAGCACTAACTTTTGTGGCGCTCATGTGTGTTTCACGTGAGGCTCTCCAATAGTGCTAAGCACTAACTTTTCCGGCGCTCTCGTGTGTTTCACGTGAGGCGCTATATAACTTGGCCTTGAGCGCTCACGTGCTTTTCACGTGAGACGCTGAGTTCTTTTGGATTAATCTCTGTTGATATTTTTAAAGAATTTAAATCTCTGTTAATGGTATTTTGACCATTAACGATCATCAAGATTATTATTTTGAGGATCTGAGATCATGTTCTTTAAGAACTAAGTTCTTGATTTGAAGGAACTAAGTTCATGGAGTATTATGAACTTCATATTTTCCATGTCATGTTTTCAGAGATGTTAAACCTCTTTTAATAGTGTTTTGACCGTTAAGGATCACCAAGACTACTGTTTTGAGGATCTGGGATCAGGTTCTTTTAAGAACTAAGTTCTTGATTTGAAGGAACTAAGTTCCCGAAATATTATGAGCTCCATCTTCTTCATGTTCTTGTATCCATATTCTCCCTTGATTCTTTGATTCTCAAGAACAAGATCTTCCCGATGAGAATTAAATTCTCAACTTGTGGGTGACTTGTATTGTGGATCTCAGATCCAGAGAAAGAACTCAGTTCTTTGAGAAGGGTTAAACCCTTTTAATAGGTAAAGGAGATGTTTTTTTATCTCTTCTTTTTTCTTTACCTAGATTTTTTAGGAGGGAAATCTTCTTCTTTGAGAGAATTAAATTCTCTATTGTTTTGAGAGCCTTCTGTATTTTTAGAGAAACTTATGGGGGGTCTCATCTTTTCTTTTCCTCATCCCTTTTTTATTAATCCCATTGCTCTTATTTATAGGAGAAGAGAAAAATCAATTTTTTGAGAAAATTTCTCATTGAGAGATCATGATTGATTTCATGATCAATCAAAATGATCTTTTAGATCAATCGGTGAATTTTATTCACTTTTGGATTTTTAATTCAAAGGCTCTCTGTCTAACAGAGAAGATTTCTTGTTTGTTTAACAAGATTAGGAAATATTTTCCTAAAATAGAATTTTATTCTATCATATGAATATCTTGTTAGTTTAAAAGATTAAAATTTTATTCCAACATAGAATTTAATTCTATCACATAGAATTTTATTCTATCATATAAATATCTTGTTAGTTTAATAAGATTAGAATTTTATTCTATCATATGAATATCTTGTTAGTTTAACAAGATTAGAATTTTATTCTATCATATGAATATCTAGTTAGTTTAGTTTAACAAGATTAGGAATATATTTTTCTAATATAGAATTTAATTCTATCATATGGATATCTTGTTAGTTTAACAAAATTAGAAAAATATTTTCCTAAGATAGAATTTTATTCTATCAGATAATCGATGGGTGGTTTTATAATCATCGTTGGATCAGAGAAGATCTTTCTAGTTTGAGGAGGATCAGGGAAATATTTCCCACATAGAATTTAACTCTATCGGATGGTTTAATTGGTGATATTTTATCACCATTGGATTTTAAATCCAAAATTCTCTGTTAGTGAAAGATCTTTCAATATTAGAAACATCAAGGAAAATATTTCTCAAATATAATTTAATTCTATCACATGGAATTTAATTTTATCAGATAGTTTAATTGGTGATATTTTATCACCATTGGATTTTAAATCCAAGATTCTCTGTTAGAGAAATATCTTTCCATATTAGAAAGATCAAGGAAAATATTTCCCGAATAGAATTTAATTCTATCACATAAAATTTAATTCTATCAGATAGTTTAATTGGTGATATTTTATCACTATTGGATTTTAAATCCAAGATTCTCTGTTAGAGGAAGATCTTTCCATATTAGAAGGAAAATATTTCCCAAATAGAATTTATCATCTGATAATTTATTATCACCATTGGATTTTTGATCCAATGGCTCTGTTTAACAGAGAATATCCCAGTTTTAGGGAAGTATCCCTACGTAGAATTTAATTCTACTTGCTTTTAATTTGTGCGCCGACGCTCACGTGTTGTGCACGTGGGCACCACTTAAGAATTTAATTCTTATTTATGATAAGCGCTCTTATGCTTTGTACATTGGCGCCCACGTGAGTAGCACGTGCGGCGCCACCATAGGATTAATCCTACAAGATTAGCGCTGGCACTGGTGCCCTCGTGAAGGTGCCCGTAAGGCGCTGCCTCAACAAAATTTTAATAGAGCTTAGCATTTTTATTATGTTTAAATATTAGAGGAACAGACGCTCCTGTATTTTGCACATTGGCGCCTACGTGAACTTCACATGTGGCGCTACCTGAGGTGATAGTTACATGCTTTGCATGTGGGTGAATGCATTTAACACGTGGAGCTTTCCCTTTATTTTTATAAGAGAACAGCAAACTCTGAGCCAAAAAATTTTGGCGGGAACAAATGCCCCTCCACTACTTTGCCCACGTAAGCTTATACGTGGGTTAACAACAACAACAACAACTGAGCCTTTTATCCCAAGCATATGGGATAGGCTACATGAACGAACATGAGAATCATGCCGAGTCCAGCACATGAATCCTCCGCCTCCACTCACTCCTATCGAACAATATACTTTCATTGAGGCCTTTGGCAACCATATCGTTTCATATCACCTCCATCCATGTTTTCTTCGGTCTCCTTTTTTCCATTGCCCATATCGAGAGTATCTATTCGTCGAAACGGTGCTTCCATAGGTCTGCGTCGCACATGACCAAACCATCTTAGCCGGTTTTCCCGCATCTTCTCTTCCACAGGTGCTACACCAACTTTTGCACGAATATCCTCATTTCACACCTTATCTTTTCTAATGTTACCGCACATCCAACGAAACATGCGCATCTCCGCTACGTGCATTTTCTATGCATGATTCTTCTTAGGAGCCCAACATTCTGTACCATATAATAAGACAGGCCGAATAGCGCTCCGATAAAACTTCCTTTTCAATTTTAACGGAAAGTTACGATCACACAAAATCTCTGTTGCACTCCTCTATTTCAACCAACCAGATTGGATCCTTTGATTAACATCACTATCGATCTTCCCATTCTTTTGGATGATGGAACCTAGATATCTAAACTGGTCGCTCAGTGATATCTCTTGCCCTTCTAATGTTATACCAATATGGTTTTGACTTCTCTGTTTACTAAATTTGCAATGCATATATGTTGTCTTGGACCTGCTCAATCTGAACCCCCGAGATTCCAATGTTTGCCTCCATAATTCCAATTTGGCATTAACCCCTGCTTTCGTCTCGTTTACTAGAACAATATCATCAGCAAACAGCATACACCAAGGTAACTCATCTTGGATAGTTCTAGTAAGCTCATCCATAACGATGGTAAACAGGAATGGACTTAATGCAAATCCTTGAAGTAAACCAATTGTAATCGGAAAATCACTCGTTAGGCCGCCGCAAGTTCTGACATTTGCCACTACTCCATCGTACATATCCTTGATTATGTTAATATACTTGACGGAGACCCCCTTCTTCATCATTGTCTCCCATAATACCTCTCTAGGTACCTTGTCGTACACTTTTTCTAAATCAATAAATATCATATGCAAATCTTTTCTCCTCTCTCGAAAACGCTCGACAAGTTGACGAAGCAAATGAATAGTCTCTGTCGTCGATCGTCCAAGCATGAACCCAAACCGGTTCTCTGTTATCTTAATATCCTTTCTTAGCCTGTGTTCAATCACTCTCTCCCAAAGTTTCATGGTGTGACCCATAAGTTTTATTCCATGGTAATTTGAGCAACTTTGAATGTCACCCTTGTTCTTGTAGATAGGTATAAGGATACTTTTCCTTCATTCATTTGGTATCTTTTTTGTCTGCCAAATCTTATTAAACAGATCTGTCAGCCATTTAACACCTATTTCTCCTAAGCATCTCCAAATCTCGATAGGAATCCCGTCAGGACCAACCGCTTTTCTTAAACTCATTCTGTTCAAAACTTCTTTAACCTCAGGAAGTCTTATTTTACGCATGAAATCACGGTTTATATCTTGAGATTGAATGACAAGTCCATCCAAATTCTTAGTAAAGATCTCATTGAACAATTTGTCAAAATAATCTCTCCATCTTTCCTTGATATCCTCATCTCGAACTAAAACCTTCTGATTTTCATTTTTAACACACTTCACCGTACATAAGTCTCTAGTCTTCTTTTCCCGTATCCGAGCAATCCGGTATATATCATTTTCAGCCTCTTTAGTGTCTAATTTCTCATACAACTCCTTGTAGACCTTAGATTTAGTTTCCCGAACAACTTTCTTAACTTCCATTTTAGTCATTTTATACTTCTCAAATCTCTCCACATCTATACTTTTCTTCAAATCTTTATAACAATTCATTTTAATTTTAATAGCAGCATTTACTTCTTCATTCCACCATGATGTGTCCTTAGATGGTGGAGCACCATCTCTCGACTCACCAAGTAGATCTCTAGCTACCCTCTTGATACACCTGGCCATTTTGTTCCATGTTCTGTCTGAATCATCTTCCGACTGCCAATCCGCTTCTTGGACTACACGATCTATAAAAGCCTTTTGGTTATCTTCTTTCAATCGCCATCATTTAATTCTAGGCTCTACCTTACGTCTAATCTTCCTAGGTCCTCTTCTAAATCGAAAATATAGAACTAAAAGTCTATGTTGAGTGGTTACACTCTCACCTAGCACTACCTTACAGTCGATACAACAACCTCTATCTATTCTTCTCGTCAGAAAAAAGTCTATTTGGCTAGCACTTGATCCGCTCCTAAAAGTGATAAGGTGGGACTCTCTTTTCCTAAACCAGGTGTTTGTTAAGATCAAGTCATAAGATAATGCAAAATCTAGAATCGAGTCACCTACTTCATTCCTTTGTCCAAAACCAAAACCTCCATGGATAGTATCAAACCCACTACGACTAATACCTACATATCCATTGAGATCACCACCAAAAAATAACTTCTCTCCACTAGGTATACTTTGCACCATCTCGTCTAAATCCTCATAGAATAGACGCTTACTAGCGTCATCAAGACCTATCTGTGGTGCATAAGCACTAATAACATTAAGAATCTCTCCACCTAGAATAAGCTTAACCAGTAAAATTCTATCACATTTTCTCCTAATCTCAACTACATCTTCAAGCAACCGTCTATCTATGATTATGCATACCACATTACGATTTTTTTCTCTACCCGTATACCAAAGCTTATAACCCCAAGGCTCTATGACTCTACTCTTTTCACCTACCTACTTAGTTTCTTGGAAACACATAATACCAACTCTCCTTCTAATCATCACATCCACTAATTCTATTAGTCTACCCGTAAGGGAACCTATGTTCCAGGAAGCTAGACAGATCCAATGAAACCCTTGCTTATTTGTCACTACACCCGGGGTCCGATATAGCGCGCCGTTTCTGGACGACGACCTAGAAGCCCTTGCATACTTAACACTACACCCGGGATCTGATGTAGCGCGTCGCTGAGTAGGGGACGCCCCAACGATATTCTTATTATGGTTCATGTCATAGAATGTGACAAAGTTTTACGTTGGCTGTCACAAGCCTACCACAACCCTCACCCTTTCTCATCCGGACTTGGGACCGGCAACGATGGGTTTCTTATATGTGGGTTAAGTAGTACAAAATAATGCATTACCATAGAATTGATGGCTTAGGAGACAAGTTTAGGATCCCTGTCGCCTAAGAGTTTTTAATCTTCATGAGCCGTAAGGGTCTCAAGCAGGTTTTTCTCCCTATGAGTTGTGAGGATCTCATAGGTGCATATTCTCCCTAGAAATCATGAGGATTTCTAGGTGTCTTTCACCTCAGTGAGTCATAAGGATCCCACGCAGGTATTTTCTCCTTACGAGTCGAGGGGACCCGCAAGTGGCTTCTTCACTTCATTGGCATGTAACTTTGACGAATGTGGCCCGTGGATAGTATATAAGAGTCAGTTTGGACCTTCTTGTAGGGCAGCGATGGTTTAGGAAACAGGTTTAGATCTGTTGTCTAAGACTTTTCAACTTTATGAGCCGTGTGGGTCTCATAAAGACTTATCTCCCTACGAGGCGAGAGGATCTCGTAAGAGTATTTTCTCCTTAGAAGTCGTGAGGACTCCTAAGTGCGTTTTCTCTTGAGAGTCGTAAGGATCTCATAAGAGAATTTCCTCCTTACGAGTCAAAAGGACTTGCATGTGATTTTTCCTCCTCATCGGTATGCGACTTTGGAGAATGTGGCCTATGGATAGTATACAAGAGTCAGCTTGGACCTACTTGTAGGACAACGATGGCTTAGGAAACATGTTTAGATCTGTCACCAAAAGCTTTTCAACTTTATGATCCGTGAGGGTCTCATGAAGATATTTCTCCCTACGAGTCGAGAGGATCTCGTAGGTGTATTTTCTCCTTAGGAGTCGTTAGGGCTCCTAAGTGTGTTTTCTTTTGAGAGTCGTAAGGATCTCACAAGATAATTTTCTCCTTACGAGTCGAGAGGACTAGCAAGTGGTTTTTCCTCCTCATCGGTATGCGACTTTGGAGAATGTGGCCCGTGGATAGTATACAAGAGTCAGTTTGGACCTACTTGTAAGGCCACAGTGCTTAGGAAAACAGGTTTATATCCCCGTCGCCTAAGGCTTTTCACCTTCATGAGCCATGAGGGTTTCATAAAGATGTTTTTCCCTACGAGTCGAGATGAGTCGAGAGGATCTCGCAGGTGTATCCTAATGTGACATATAAATAACCCCTATTCTTTACAACAGGGTTCCGTTAGGTTTGTGGTGCTAGGGTTTTAGTCCGTGGTACCGTCGCATTGACTGATGTATTCCTCAATATGCAGTCTTTAAGCTGCTGTTCGAGTAGCCCCGCGACTGTTGTGTCTCTGATCCCTTCTAAGGCTGGACAAGACGTCTTCAAGTAATCGTCTTAGGTCATATTACCTATTGGAAGAGCAAGCGTTAGGAATTTGCCATAACACTTTTTACTTTAGGTTAGGCTCAATTTGGAGCCCCGATGAGTCATAATCACTCCGCTCTAGTGTGGGATGATCTCCGATAGTCTTTTAGGCTTTATATGAGTTGCCGTCGATACCTGAAGCTGGGAATATACCGTCGCTTCATTTTTTTTGACGATGTCGTGCGTTTCTTTACTGAAGTAGGGTAGACATCTATATGACCTCTATACTGTATGTATTGCAATTGAAGTCTGGAGCTAGGAATATGCCATCGCCCCACGACTGTCGTGTTTCTGATCCTTTCGGAGGCTGGACAAGACTTCTTCAAGTAATCTCCTTAGATTATATTACCGTTAGAAGAGCAAGCGTTAGGAATTTTCCATGACGCTTTTTTACTTGAGGTTGGGCTCAATTTAGAGCTCCAATGAGTCATAACCACTCCGCTCTGGTGTGGGATGATCTACGATAGTCTTTTAGGCTTTATATGAGTTGCCGTCGAGACCCGAAGCTGGGAATATGTCGTCGCTTCATTTCTTTCTTTGACGATGTCATGTCGTTTCTTTGCTGAAATAGGGTAGACATCTGTAGGACCTCTATGCTGTATGTATTGCAATTGATGTCCGGAACTTGGAATATGCCATTGCTCTAATTTCATTTGATAGTTGCGTCTGCATCCTGCTGAAATGAGGGGGTATTCGTGTTGTCTATGAACCGTCAAGACTTGGAGCTAGGATTTTGCCGTGACTCCATTTTTGCTTTGACCCTTGGGTCTTTTGTTGACGTTGCATCTGCATCCTGCTGGCATAAAAAGCACGTCGAGCTGGAGTTTACGATATTGCCGTCACTCCTTTTTGATTTGGCTCCTTGGATACTTTGTCGACGTCTCATCTGCATCCTGCTGGCATGAGGAGCACATCGAGCTAGAGTTAGGATTTTGCCGTCACTTCTTTTTGATTTGGCTCCTTGGAGCCTTTGTTGGCGTCGCATCTGCATCGAGAAGGAACATCGAGCTGGAGCTGGGATTTTGTCATTACTCTTTTTTTGACCCTTGGATCTTTGATGACGTTGCGTTTACATCCTGCTGGAATGAGAAGCATATCGGGCTGGAGTTAGGATTTTGCCGTCAATCCTTTTTGATTTGGCTTCTTGGAGCCTTTGTTGACGTCGCATCTGCATCCTGCTGGCATGAGAAGCACGTCGAGCTGGAGTTAGGATTTTGCCGTCGCTCCTTTTTTATTTGGCTTCTTGGAGCCTTTGTTGACGTCGCATCTGCATCGATAAGGAACGTCGAGCTGGAGCTGGGATTTTGCCATTACTCCCTTTTTGTTTGACTCTTGGGTCTTTGATGACATTGCGTCTACATCCTGCTGGCATGAGAAGCACGTCGGGCTGGAGTTAGGATTTTATCGTTATTCCCTTTTGATTTGGCTACTTGGAGCTTTGCTGACATCACGTCTGCACCCTGTTAGAATGAGGAGAGCGTCGAGCTGATTTTAGGCTGTATATGTTGCCATCAAGAGCTGGCTCTCCCTTTGACGGAGCCGGGTGGGAAAATATGGTTCCCTTTTCTTTTATTTGTGCCCATGGATCGTATACAAGAGTCAATATGGACATACTTGCACGGCAGAGGAAATTTAATTTAATTTTATTTTTTATAGCCGCGATGCTCTATCTTTTCAGCTTTTCATATCGCGAAAGTCGCGATTGCTCAATCATTTTGGCTTTTTATCCACGGTGTCCAATCATTTCGGTTAATTTTTTTTATATTTTTACTCGCTGCTTTTTATTGCGAGTTGCCCAAACATTTCGGCTGTTTTTATATACATATTTTTTTCTCGCTAATTTTTATTGCGAGTTGCCCCATCATTTCGGCTATTTCATATGCATATTTTTTGCTACTCACTTATGTTTTTATTGCGAGTTTGGAATCTGATACCAATCTTGGCATCAGCATCGCTACGACTGAGATATTGCCTGGAGTGAATTATCATTTGCCGTGAAAGGACTTGGAGTTTGACACCTGTTTAGCCATCAGCATCGCTGCAACTGGGATACTGCCAAGAGCGAATCATCATTTGCCTTGAGAAGACTTGAAGTTTGATACCTTTTTAGGCATCAGCATCGCTACGACTGGAATATTGCCAGGAGCGACTCATCATTTGCTTTTGTTGATTTGAACAAAGGTAGCTTAGCAAACAGGGTTAGGATCCTGTCGACTAAGACTTTTTGACTTTATGAGCCGTAAGGGTCTCATAAAAGTATTTCTCTCTACGAGTCGTGAGGATCTCATAGGTGTATTTTCTCCTTAGGAATCGTGGGGATTCCTAAGTGTGTTGCTCCTTTGTGAGTCGTACGGATCTCACGCGGTTTTTTTCTCTCCTCACTGTAGGGTTCATTAGCACTCTTACTAGGTTTTATAAGGCATCAGGTATGCAATTTTAAAAAATCTAGAGAGAAAAGCAACCCAAACCAGGGATCTAACTAGAGAATTAGGTTTTAACTAAACAAGTAAACAACTTTACTCTAAGTGAAAAAGGAATACAACCTTTGTAGACCGGTCCTTCACTTCTAAAGCTCCGTGTAGTAGTCCCTTAGCTTCAAGTGGTGGTCTTCCGGACTCTCGTTAGGCTCCACTAGGAGAGAAAACAAGCTTGCTTAAAGATCTTCGAGGCCGAAGATGATCTACGTCGAGGAATCTCCAACTCAAGCTATCTCTTCACTAATTGAAAATTAGTGAAGCAAACAACCTGCACTAAATGGCTAGTTTGGTATAGATTGATAAAGTAGGAATTTTGCTCACTTTAGAATTATTTCTCTCTCTTTTTCTTCACCTCAAGAAAACCTAGAGAGCTAAATTGAGATGAAGAAGAAGATGAAGTGGTGAATAATGGCAACCATGGGTGAGAAAATATCACAAATGATATTTGTAGAGATTTAACCATGGCTAAAAATAATTGTTGGGTTAATAAATATTTAGAGTAAAACAAAATTAGTGGACTAAGTCAATGGTTTCCACAAGCTTCTACACGCATCCAACCCATGACAATTTCCACCTAATTTTGTTTATTCCTTAAATAAATAATCACCCCAATTATCTTAAGTATGGTATGAGTCTCATATACCCATGTACAATGTATCATCAAGCATGACACAAAGAGAATACATTAATATATATCACATATATATTAAATGTAAAAGAAGAAAAGAAATTCTTAAGTGAGCTAATATTAGTTAATATATATTAATATATCAAATATATAATTATTTATTAAATTATTAAATCAACACTTGATTTAATAATCCGGCTATATCACATATAACCGACTAATATCATTTATATTATCTTATCGAATCAACACTTGATTCAATAACCCGGCTATATCTCATATAACCGAATGATATCAAATATCGCGAGATTAGAATACGGTATCACATACACATATTAATCTTGGCCCCGCACATATCACATATGTGCCCTATTTCGTTTCGCTTGAGCCGGGAAACCTCTGTATAGGACCCTAAAGACTCGTCAATATGCCGACAGTAGGTGATGATCATATCAATCATCCACAAGCCATCAGCGGTACTAGCTGGACGTAACGGCTATCCGGGTATTGAGCGATCAGAAGATCAATAACCAAGCTTGTTCATACTCCCGTGAATCCAATAAGTAACACTACCGTACAGTCCGGTCTCTTCGTCTGATATGTCGCATATCTAGCCTGGGGGTGGTAAACGTCAGACCCTAAGAGCTTGATAATTCATGCCGATGTGAGGCTCATAACGGTTCAAGAAACTACAGATAACACTTACAAGTAAATCTCAGCAACCCTGGCCAGGGATTTCCTGTTATGTCCAATCGAGCACAGTGTTGGCTATAGTGCCCTCAAGTCAATTATTGGATCGCAGGCACGCGATTGCGATGTTTGAAGGATGAGCTATACCGGTAGAACAGTCTTACTCGAGATGATAGTATGCTATCTGGTTTGTCTTTATCATCATGTACAACATTAGGTGGCATTACAGATCACTTTTATATTTTGATAGAGCCCATAGGATTCTTGCTTGACTGCCAGCAGTATGATGGCGATAATATACGTGGGAGCTGGGTAGTCTATAGGCACATCCTTAAATGTCCCCAGTCGTGGGAGTTTCGAGACTGGGCATCGATCCTCCAGAGTAGACTAGTGTATACTGATCGAGACCCCGACGAGGGGCGGTGGCCGGTCTCATAAGCCATTGGTGTTAGTTTGTTCGCCTAAGATGTATACAGGTACTCATTGGGTTATGAGTACACCGGACGGACTCGCCGAGAACATGCTAGTTGGTATTATACCTATTGTCAGATAGCAGTTCCCTGGTGACATGTGTACAGGTTAGTCTATCGACCTAAGATCGTCATTTATCTCGTGTGAGTTCCCGCTGTACTTTAATTACTACCCTACCATGGCTCAAAGGAGTCATGCAAACAGATTTTAGTTAGGTACAGTCCCGAGCCACATGGAGGCAGTGAGCGGATTGTCGGGGGATTCTTCTCTCCAGGTATTGGGGGTTGATGTCGCGGTTTTTCACGTGTGGCCATCACCAGAAATCATTGCCCAAGGTAGTCGAGAATTACTGATCTAGGATCGGTAGTTTCTCAGGTGGTGATGGGCTTCATACAGACACTAAATGTCGCGTTATTGGGGGTTTGACTTTATCCACCCCCTAGATTCGATATGTGATATCTATAGACGAATGGACCGAACTGTACGGATATTGTCACTGCCAGCCTCAGTAGGGGTTTCAGGACGAGTTTGCTCGTCGGCCTCCCTTTCGCTCAATACCTGGGTAGCCATTATGTACAGCTAGTGTCGTTGACGTGCTTGTGGTTAAACCCACTGCCAGCGTATTGACGAGTCTTTAGAGTCCTACACAGAGGGGTGCCCTATTTCGAGCGAAACAATGTAGAGGCCGTATGGTTTTACGGCAGGGTTCGATCACATACGTGTACTTATGCACGCATGATGTTCGGACGGATAATACTAGTGGGCTTTGGTTTAAGCTGGATCCTAGTATTATATTTGTTGGATTATTTTCGTCTCTTTGTATTCGTATTCTTCGGAATACGGATGCGGGTATGTATATACGGTTGAGGGGTATTCTTGTAATTTATTACAAAATTACTTTTAGAAGATTACACCTTATCATGGTTTAGACCTTTTTGGATTAAAAGGTTATTGAGGTGTAGGATGATGTGTTTATTGCATTTTTGTGGCATGGCTAATTAGTGACCCATGGTTACTATTCTACCATGCTTAGGGTTTTTGTTTGTTGAGATTATGTTGACTTGAGATATTTTTTGTTGACTAAGATATTTTGGAGACATGGACATTTATGTGATGTCTCCATTATTTCTTATCACACTCACACAATAAACAAAAATATAAGCCATTATTCATTTCTTTTCTCTCTCTTGAGTTGCTCTCAACACCTCATTCTCATGGCATCTTCTTCTTCCTCTAGCTCTACCCAAACCCTCTCATGAGTTGAGAATCCTTGGGTGTCTTGAGACAAATTAATCCTTCATCACTCTCTACTTCATCTACGGTATCTAGAGTAGCGATCTAGATGCCCTAGTTGCCTTGGATATGAGGTTGGAGTTCGTTGCATAGACTCTCGGGTGGATCATCTTCGATGGAGGGAGACCATAGATCAAGCTTGATCAAGGAAGCCCTTGGAGCTTAGGATGATGGTTGAAGACCGAAGGACACGGATCTATTCGGTATAACCATTCTAACTCCTTTGCATGTTTTGTTATCTAGGGCTTATGGGTAGATCCGAGTAATTGGTTGTGGTAGCGCCAAGTTTTATAAATTTTTGTTCTGCGTTTGGTCACGGACTGATGGCCGGGGCGCTTGCATAACCCAACACACAGCGCAACATCAACCCTCAATACGGAGAAAAAAAAACCCTCCTATCGCTCATTGCCTCCATGTGACTAGGGACTGTACCTAAAAACCACCTGTTTGCACGCTCTTTTGAACGTGGTAGGGTGGAAATCAAAGCACAGTAGGAATCACACAAGGCTCTATGACGATCTCAGGTCTACAGACTAATCTGTACCAGTGTCACCAGAGAACTTCTATCTGACGATAGGTATAATACCATCTAGGAGTTCTCGGCGAGTCCTGTTCAGTGTACCCAGTCTCCACTGGGCACCCGTATACAATCTTTGATGTCAAACACCAATGGATGTGGGATCATCCATCGCCCATCAAATGGGTCAAGAAACGTATACGCTAGTCCACTCTGGAAAATCGATGCCCCGTCTCGATACTCCCTCGACTAAAAACATTTAAAGGATGTACTTGCCGACTACCCTGGCCCCACTAGTATGATCTCCATCATAGTCCTGGTAGTCAAGTACACATCCTAAGGGCTTTATCAACATGTAATGAGAGACAGTATAAAGATACAAGTATACATGTTAAGATAAAGAGCAACCAGATAGCATACTATCATGTCGAGCAAGAAAGTCCTCTATATATATCCAAGCATCCACTATAATATACAATCATGTATAATAATGGCCTCTAGGGCATACATACAACTAACAATCTACCACTTGCACTAAGGCCAGTTGGAGTTAGCTCACCCTCGCGGGATCGCGACCCTTTGTCCCGCCTATTGTAGCACGTGTGTCGCCTTGGGCATAAGGGGCATGATGACGTGACGTCATCCTCACCTTCCTCCGGCTTATCACCGGCAGTCTGTTCAGGGTTCCACACTCAATGGTGGCAACTAAACACGAGGGTTGCGCTCATTGCGGGACTTAACCCAACACCTTACGGCACGAGCTGACTATAGCCATGCACTACCTGTGTCCGCGTTCCCGAAGGCACCCCTCTTTCAAGAAGATTCACGGCATGTCAAGCCCTGGTAAGGTTCTTCGCTTTGCATCGAATTAAACCACATATACCCAACATCCCGAAGAGTCTTTCAAACTGTATCTGGGGTATGGCCTTCGTGAGTGGATCCGTCGTGTTATTCTTCGTGCCAACTCTCTTGACCTTGACCTCCCGGCGATCAACTATCTCCCGGATAAGGTGATACCGCCTAAGAATATATCTGGATCGTTGATGGGACCTAGGTTCCTTGGCTAAAGCCACAGCTCCATTGTTATCGCAATACAAAGGTATTGATGATCGATGGATGAAACCACACCAAGTTCGGTTATGAACTTCTTCATCCAGACAGCCTCTTTGGCGGCATCGTTGGCAGCGATGTATTCAGCCTCCATCGTCGAGTCTGCCACGGTATCTTACTTGGAACTCTTCCAACATACTGCCCCTTCATTGAGGGTGAAGACAAAACCCGAGACCGGCCTAAAGTCGTCCTTATCACTCTGGAAGCTCGAATCGGTAAAGGACTCCACTTGGAGTTCACCGTTACCATACACCAAGAACATTTCTTTAGTCCTTCTCAAGTACTCAAGAATGTTCTTCACAGCTGTCCAGTGATTCTCCCCAGGATCCGATTGATACCTGCTTACAACACTAAGTGCGTACGCTACATCAGGTCGAGTACATAACATCGTATACATGATAGACCCGACTGCCGAAACATAGGGTATCCCTTGCATGCGAGCCCTCTCCAAATCAGTCTTAGGGGACGTCTCTTTGGAGAGAGTGATTCCTGAGATTGTGGGTAAATTCCCACGCTTGGAATCTTCCATACTAAACCTCTTTAGTATGGTGTCGATGTACCTGGATTGGGACAATCCCAATATCTGTTTAGATCTATCTCTATAGATCTTAATCCCCAGGATGTAGGAGGCATCACCCAGATCCTTCATGGAGAATCTTTGTGATAAGAAGAGCTTGACCGAGTGCAGCATAGGAACATCATTTCCTATCAAGAGTGTGTCATCCACGTACAATACGAGGAAGACAACCTTACTTTCTGCAACCTTTTTGTATATACATGGCTCATCTACGTTTTTGATGAAGTCAAATTCTTTGACTGCCACATCAAAACAGATGTTCCAACTCCGCGATACTTTCTTTAATCCGTAAATTGATTTAAGTAACTTGCACACCTTTCCGCTGCTCCCACTATCTACGAAGCCCTCTGGCTGTGTCATATACACGCTCTCTTCTAAATCACCATTTAGAAAAGCGGTCTTGACATCCATCTGTCAGATTTCGTAGTCATGGTATGCAGCGATGATAAGTAGGATCCGGATGGACTTAAGCATAGCCACTAGAGAAAACGTTTCATCATAATACACACCTGGTCATTGACGAAAACCTTTTGCTACAAGTCTAATTTTGAAAGTCTCAACTTTTCCATCTACACCAAGTTTCTTCTTAAAGATCCACTTGCTCTCAATGGGTTTTACCCCTTCAGGAGCAACATCCAAAGTCCATACTTTGTTGGTGTACATGGATTCTATCTCAGATCGCATTGCATCCAGCCATTTCATAGAGTCCCCACTCATGATGGTCTGCTCGAAACTAGTAGGGTCATCATCTTCCATGATGTAATTCTCGCTCCCACCATCAATGAGAAAACCGTAGTATCTCTCAGGTGGATGAGGAACCCTACTAGATCGGCGGAGAGGCTGAGGTTCGTTGGGGACTATCGAATCCTCTGGTTCCACTAAATCTTCAGTTATAGTTTGTGTAGCTGGAACTTCTTCCAGTTCTACCTCTTTGCCACTAATTTCTTTTTCAAGAAATTCATTTTCTAAAAAGGTGGCATGACGAGAAACAAACACCTTTTGTTCCTCGTTGTGATAGAATAGATATCCATGTGAATGTTTGGGATATCCAACAAACTTATAAAGAACTGATCGTGCCTCGAGTTTGTCCGGACTTTGCCGTTTGACATAGGCCGGACAACCTCATATCTTAACTCATTTAAGACATGGTCTCTTTCCACTCCATATCTCATATGGTGTTTTAGGCACTGATTTAGATGGAACTTGATTCAATAGGTATGCAGCTGTCTCAAGCGCATAACCCTAAAAGGAAATAGGCAACTCGGCAGTACTCATCATAGAGCGCACTGTTCAGTTGATAAAACTGCACATTTAATATGACATTTTCCCTACTATTTCTATATTAGAAAAGGTGTTTATTATAATATATGATACATATGAGGGTTTATCTGTAAAAGACTATTTTCATGTATTTATATATTATAATTAACATTTGGTAGGAAAATGTATGCATAAATACCATTGACCAAATCTTAATAGTGAAATTAATATCTTAATAAAACAAACTCTACTAATATTATTTGTGGAGTTGTTGTGCAGAATTTTCAGGGATAAAATCAAGGGAATCAAAGTCGTTAGAGCAAACCTGCCTAATTAAGAAAGCAAACTAAGAAATCAAGTCTAGCAGTAACTACGAGAAGATTTTCAGTTTCCTGAGATTCCAAAGATCGCCACGTGTCATGAAGATAATAGCCCAGAAGACCAAAATAGAAGATCGCTCCATAAGGCCGCGGATCCGCGGCCAAACTCACCTGTTGGCCGCGGATCCGCCGCGTTCCAGAAGACTCAGGAGCTGGGATTTCTTCTGTTGGATCTTAACTGATGGTTTCCAATTTAGGAAGCTAGGGTTCTGGTTTTGGGACTATAAATAAGGACCGAGAGCCTCTTGGAAAAATTATCAAGTCGACGCGATCACGAAATCCACGACGGATCACGCATCCAGGCTGATCATCAACGGTTCATCTACCTCCTTAGAAGAGATCGAGAAGCAAACTAGTATTTGTAATCATTTTCTAAGGGAACAAAGTGTAAATGAGTTTTGTTGATTAATAAAGGTAGTTCTTTTTCTTTTTCTATTTCTTTGTAGTTTCAATATGATTTCTCTCTCCATCTCTTCTTCTCCCAACATGCGTGAGTAATTCTCCGCTTGTTAGGGTTCGTAGGATTAGGGTAGGTTAATGGATGATGAAGATCTTTAAACTGATTTTACGTCCTATAAAGTTTATAAATTTTATCAAAAGAATCATTAACATCCTAATCGGGCGCGCTACCAATTTATTGTTAGTCTCGACCGCGATTAGAGATTAGATTAATGATTGTTTTGGTAAAGTCTAGATATGAATGGAGTTCCATGTCGAGATAGGGGTTAAGAGTGGGAACCCTTTTCCCTCCAGAAACCCTAATCTACATGCATCACTGTCGTTCTAGTTTTAAATCTATTAAAGGATAAAAAGTGTAATCTTTAATTAATCATCCATAACTACTAAATCCAAATGAACCCTACAAGCCCCCTTTTATATTAAACTTACATCCATAATTAATCTAGATCTATATTTTGCATCCGTGTTTAACATAGATCTAGAACCTACAACCATTCTTTATTCTTCTTCCTTTCTTTCTCAACACGCCTAAAGTAAGAATAAAATATTCAACATTTCCCAGAGGACGATCCGTACTCATTTCGGTCTAGCTACGCGCGACACCGTTATTGATTGCGGTTATTCTACAAACACACTAAATTCCAGACCAATCACGCACCATATCTAATAGGGTGCGATTCCTCCGCTCCGATACACCGTTGTGCTGTGGTGTATACGGAGGAGTAAGCTGAGAGAAAATCTCATTCTCTTTTAGATAATCCAGGAACTCTGTGCTCAAGTATTCTCCTCCACGATCACATAGAAAGATTTTAATACTTTTACCCATCTGGTTATCAACTTCATGCTTATATTCTTTGAATTTCTCAAAAGCTTCAGACTTGTGTTTCAACAGGAACACATGTCCGAATCTTGAGATATCGTCAGTGAATGTAATAAAGTATGAGAAACCATTCCTGGCATGTGTAGACATGGGACCGCATACATCACTATGTATCAGTTCCAAAAGTTCAGTAGCTCTTTCTCCGTGTCCAGTAAATGAGTTTTGGTCATCTTTCCTTTGAGACATGACTGGAGAGTTTCATAAGATGTAAATTCGAACGGATTTAAATATCCATCCTTATGTAACTTAGCTAGTCGTGTCACATTTATATGACCTAGTCTACAATGCCACAAGAAGAATTCATTCATTTCTGAACTCTTCCTCTTGTGTGTGTTCTGTACGTTGAAAACTGTGGTTTGATTTAGAACGTATATGACATTACTTAACGAGCCTGATCCAATCAACTTTTAATTTAGGAAAATGTTCATAGCATTATCCATCAATACAAAATTATATCCTTCTTTACTTAATAAAGAAACTGATATAATATTGCATATCAGGTTCGGTATGTAATAACATTCGTTCAGAATCAATGTATTACCAGTTGGTAATACAAGGTGATATTCGCCAACTGTTTTGGCTGCAACATTTTCACCATTCCCTACTCTTACAGAATGATCACCTATTCCCAGTTCTCTACATTTCTTTAGCCCATGTAACATATTACATATGTGGGATTCCGATCCGGTATCTAATACCCAGGACGTAGAGTGTACTGAAAAACGGTTCTCGGTAACAAACACACCCGAAGAAGATGCATCAACATGCTCATTCCTCGTTTGGGTGGCGTCGGAATCCGGATATTCCCCTATTTTCTTCTCGGACTTATAATAATTATAAAATAAAGCGAGACCAACGTTCCCCAGCCCAGTATAACAAGTGGGTTCGGTCAATATATCCATATTATTATCTTGATTAAGGCATGTCATGGTCGCTATCTGGAGAGAGAGAGAGAAGAAAACACTTTAGTGTATGCTTTTGCAAGATTAGATTGGTTATTATTTTATCTAATCAGGATGGCTCCCACTGTTTTTATCAAATCTTCCTTCAAATCCTAAAAGGTAAGACTGGCCGGGATTAATTACACCCTACAAGTTTGCTAACCGGTCAGCCAGACCAGTGTCGGTACTTTTAGAGAGGTTCCCCGTGCTTACGCACGGACCTAATTAAACTAAACCTCGTTTTCCCAGAGGCATAACCCCATTGACACCTTTCTAGACAGCTAATGGGTTAGCTAATTGTAAAGTGCAAAACTCTTCCAGGAGTAACACTTACTCGCAGTGGGTATCGGGATCCAACTATCTCATAGAAGGTATGCAATCTCATTGCAAATTTCAACACTTGAAATTCCCAATAATATTTTTCCCCTAATTTCCTATGACCTTGACAAAGGCCAACAATCCATAGAGTGCTAGTCAAGTTCAACCCTTCATTTCATGATTGAATTAAATCCATCCGCACGACCCTTGACAAAGGCCAACAAGGTCGTACGACTATCCCAATCAAATCGCATCACATGCTTTGCGGATAAGCACTGATTAGCTACCGCATACCACGCCTTGACAAAGGCCAACTAACGCAGCACGAATACTAAATAGTATTTATCTGAAATGACGGAGGGCTACGGCAGGTTTTTAAGAAAACCTTTTGCGTAATGAACTTGATATCATTGTAGAATCAAGTGATTTGAAAAGGAGTGGTTTAAGCTCCGCTTTTAAAATCATGTGTTTTTCAAAATAAACCTAGTGGGTGTAGTATCTGCTAGCTTTTGCTAAAGAGGTCATTCCCGGTGAAGGGATCTCGACTCTTTCCTCATCGAATGAGGCGTTGGATATTCATCAAGGAATACCGCTATGCAAAGCAAGACTAGAGCTACCTTTTTGAAAATTTGATTCTACAACATATTTAGGTTTCTTTCCTTTCATTAATCTCATTAATGAAGTCCCATCATTTATGCTTCCTAAGCATCACAGAAGAAACGAAAATACAACATACGCTTATACCATCCGCATTCGCCTCGGGGTCCCGTCATGCACCGTTAAGTTAGTTAACTAACGACAGAGCGGGGGCAGGACTAGCGCGGATGCAAAACATAAGCAACGTTTATTATATATCATATATATAATATAAAACATTCGTCTCACGCAGTTATATGATCTCATCACGGAACATTACAGCAGAAGTCAACATATGAAATATTGGATATACTAGGAGGTCCGTGTTTTAAATTAAGCCAGTAAAAAAACAAGGATTCCACGGTCGTGATAAATAGACAAACCCACATCCCCAGACCCCTACGAGAGCGACAAGCAACCCCGCCAATTCTAGAGTTAGGAGACCCAGTCTCGACTCCTCGAGATGGCCTCCCACTGGACTCTAGAAGCCGGTTACTTATGCTCCACGCCTTGGGTCTATCCTAATACAGAAAAGTAAATAATATACATCAGTGGTGACATCATCCTCAACCCGGAAGTGTCTCAATAAAAGAATATTACATACAAGTTTTTACATGAATGAAAATGAAAAACTCTCATCTCACACAAAAAAAACCGGCTATTCAAACACGATGATCCAATATAATATATCATAGCAACACATAACATCACATGTCATCAACGTAAGTAAATATGCGTATCCCAATTGTCGTTGAGATACACCATATATTACACTTACGGTCGCAGAAAAGATATGAAAACTACAATAATTAGAATCCACAACCACCTTAGACATCATAAACCCGGAATATCACATACTCCGGATTTCATGCCTAACACTATAAACCTCACATTTTTGTCTCGAATTGAAAACACTTTTCAATAACCAGTCGGGTAATTCAACAAGATTCCCGACAAATGATCGAATGCTCGTTGGAAACTTTAGTAGACGGACGCACCCCCGATGTCATCGACGAAGTGCACTTAGGCGGAACACCGCGACCGCGAGCACCCGAACGGATGATTTTGGCTACGGGGTTCGCCTATAATCACTTAATCGGGGCTATGGGGCATGGCTATCTAGTAGTGTTACCTGGCGAGCGTTCGCGTACTATACGAGATTGCGACGGAGTTTTGATCCGAATCAAAACCCCATGACAATCGATTAAAAGAGACTAAATCGCTAGATTTACAGAACACTAATTAGTTTTCACAAAACTAATTATTGTGCATTCTAAATATTGTATCACATATCAATATGAAACCCGAAACGATATTAAAATACGACTACAAAACACTCCGTATTGCCACTACAGAAAGATAACATCACATGCAATCTTGGCAAAAACAAACATAACCTGAAACCCTAAAACCATGAGATCAGAACACAACAAAAATTTAAAAGTTTTTTGCTACAGAAAAAAAGGTGAGGCCGGTTTTTTAGACAATGTGGCCGGCCAAATTTTTGGTGTTTTGCCTCAAATTTTTATGGTGTTCTAGATACATCATAACTAGCTTTCTGCACTTGTTTAAATTTTTTTTATAGGACTTTAAAAAATTCGACAGAAACTAGGATTTCGGATTCCAGTTTTCGGAGTTGTTTCGGTTTCGTAATTCTAATACATCGTATAATTCTCTAGCTTGGCTCTGATACCACTGTAGGTTTTCTTAGCACTCTCACTAGGTTTTATAAGACATCAGGTATACAATTTAAAAAAATCTAAAGAGCAAAGCAACCCAAACTAAGGATCTAACCAGAGAATTAGGTTTTAACTAAACAAGTAAACAACTTTACTCTAAGTGAACAAGAAATGCAATCTTTGTAGACCGGTCCTTCACTTCTAAAGCTCCGTATAGTAGTCCCTTAGCTCCAAGTGGTGGTCTCTCGGATTCTCGTTAGGCTCCATTAGGCGAAAGGAACAAGCTTGCTTAAAGATCTTCGAGGCCGAAGATGATCTACGTCGAGAAATCTCCAACTCAAGCTAACTCTTCACTAATTGAGAATTAGTGAAGCAAACAATCTACACTAAATGGCTAGTTTGGTATAGATTGATGAAGTAGGAATTTTGCTCACTTTAGAATTATTTCTCTCTCTCTCTCTCTTTCTTCACCTCAAGAAAACTTAGAGAGCTAAATTGAGATGAAGAAGAAGATTAAGTAGTGAATAATGGCAACCATGGGTGAGAAAATATCACAAATGATATTTGTAGAGACTTAACCATGGCTAAAGATAATGGTTGGGCTAATAAATATCTAGAGTAAAACAAAATTAGTGGACTAAGTCAATGGTTTTCACAAGCTTCTACAAGCATCCAACCCATGACAATTTCCACCTAATTTTGTTTATTCCCTAAATAAATAATCACCCTAATTATCTTAAGTATGGTATGAGTTTCATACACCCATGTACAATATATCATCAAGCATGACACAAAGAGAATACATTAATATATATCAAATATATATTAAATGTAAAAGTAGAAAAGAAATTCTTAAGTGAGCTAATATTATTTAATAGATATATTAATATATCAAATATATAATTATATATTAAATTATTAAATCAACACTTGATTTAATAATCGGCCTATATCACATATAACCGACTAATATCATTTATATCATCTTATCGAATCAACACTTGATTCAATAACCCGGCTATATCTCATATAACCGACTGATATCAAATATCACGAGATTAGAATACGGTATTACATACACATATTAATCTCGGCCCCGCACATATCACATATGTTCCCTACTTCATTTCGGTTGAGCTAGGAAACCTTTATGTAGGACCCTAAAGACTCGTCAATACACTGGCAGTAGGTGATGATCATATCAGTCACCCACAAGACGTCAGCGGTATTAGCTGGACGTAACGGTTACCTGGGTATTGAGCGATCAGAAGATCAACAAGCAAGCTTGTTCATACTCTCATGAATCCAATAAGTAACACTACCGTACAGTCCGGTCTCTTCGTCTGATATGTCGCATATCTAACCTGGGGGTGGTAAACGTCATACCCCAATAGCTTGATAATTCATGCTGATGTGAGGCTCATAACGGTTCGAGAAACTACTGATAACACTTATCAGTAAATCTCAGTAACCCTGGCCAAGGATTTCCTGTTATGGCCAATCGAGCACAGCGCAACATCAACCCCCAATACCGGGAGATAAGAAACCCCTCCTATCGCTCATTACCTCCATATGACTCGGGACTGTACCCAAAAACCACATGTTTGCACGCTCTTTTGAACGTGGTAGGGTGGAAATCAAAGCACAGTGGGAATCACACAAGACTCTATGACGGTCTCGGGTCTACAGACTAACCTATACCAGTGTTACCAGAGAACTGCTATCTGACGATATGTATAATACCATCTAGGAGTTCTCGGCAAGTCCTGTTCAGTGTACCCAGTCTCCACTGGGCACTCGTATACAATCTTTGATGTCAAACACCAATGGATGTGGGATTATCCATCGCCCATCAAATGGGTCAAGAAACGTATACGCTAGTCTACTCTGGAATATCGATGCCCTATCTCGATACTCTCTCGACTAGGAACATTTAAAGGATGTACTTGCTGACTACCCTAGCCCCATTAGTATGATCTCCATTATAGTCCTGGTAGTCAAGTACACATCCTAAAGGCTTTATCAACATGTAATGAGAGAGACAGTATAAAGATACAAGTATACATGTTAAGATAAAGAGCAACCAGATAGCATACTATCATGTCGAGCAAGAAAGTCCTCTCTATATATGTCCAAGCATCCACTATAATATACAATCATGTACAATAATGGCATCTAGGGCATACATACAACTAACACTCACAAGGTCGAGAGGACCTTGCAAGTGCACATGAATTTTTTTATCTTACGAGTTTGCGCTCTTTTCGGGTTTTCACAAACTCGCCGGCAGTCCTGCTGTTTTTACTCATTGCGCCCTTTCGGGTTTTCATTCGTACCCATTTTGCTTATGGACATACCGTTTTTCTTTTTTTCTCTCTCTCTCTTTTTTTTAAATGAGATTGCGCCCTTTTGGGTTTTCACAAACTCACTGGCAGTCCTGCTGTTTTTACTCACGGCGCCCTTTTGGGTTTTCATCCGTGCCCATTTTGCTTGTGGACATACCCTTTTTTTTGCAAACGATGGAACTCTCAAAAGTAGTTTCGCCGCAGGTGACCCATATGTTTGCCGGTGGGACTTGGGGATGGCTTATCACTAGAGTAGCTGTGTAGCCGGCAGGACATGAGTTGCAACCCTCGCCGTTGAGAGTTCGATTGCAATATAGATCTCAAGAGAAGGTATCGCCGTATTTGGGGCGATGCGCCATGTTTGAGACGACACACTAGTTTATGGACGTTTCGGTCCATTATCGCCATATTTGAGGCGAATCTCTAGTTTAAGCAATTTTCGGTCCAACATTACCATCTTGGGGACGAACGTTAGTTTAAGGACATTTCGGTCCATTATCGCCATGTTTGAGGCGGATTGTTAGTTTAGGGACTTTTCGGTCCACTATCGCCGTGTTTGGGGCGACGCGCCATGTTTGAAGCGACGCACTACTTTAGGAACGTTTCGGTCCATTATCGCCATGTTTGAGGCGACGCACTAGTTTAGGGACGTTTCAGTCCATTATCGTCGTGTTTGTGGCGACGCATCGTGTTTGAGGCGACGCACTAGTTTAGGGACGTTTTGGTCCATCATTCCCATGTTCGGGACGAAATGCTAGTTTAAGGACATCTCGTTCCAACATCGCCGTGTTTGGGGCGACGCACTAGTTTAGAGACTTATCGGTCCATGTTTTGCAGTTTGGCCGGGGAGTTACATAACTCATTCCTTCCAACGCATGCTTGCCGAAGCGCTGCTGCATGTCTTTTGTATACATGGACACTTCATGCCTTAGGCTGTCTTCACCCTCTTGGACTGCTTATTTTACCATCGCAGCAATTGGGTTGTTTTGCGGGAAATACCTGGTATTTTAAACGGCACCTGCCCCCTGCTCATCAATGTCGCTTTCCGATACTGATGGAGCATATTCTTCATATATGAAGGAACGAGATATCACGTCATTTTTTTCTGCCGAGTCTTCCTCTTCCTTGGAAGAATGGACTTGACTTGGGGGGGTTTTCCCCTTATCGTCTGATTTGGAGTGGGACATGGATTTCGCATCTCTCCCATGGTATTTTGGTTCAAGTGGGATATTCCACTTGATTACAGGACCTGCTTGTAGGTCCCTTGATATCCTTTCTGTTCTTTGAAATGAAAGGACCATCCCACATAGAGATTCTTCCGCCAGTGAGAAATATGCCCCCTGTGTATATCTCGGGGGGAGCGAGTACCCACGTCGTCACTATTTTGGCGGCAGGTTGCTTCAGAGCCGCTCATTTTTATTGAGCGTTGGCGACAAATGCCACCTTGCCTCCGCTTTTCATTCATCTTCATCGGATGATGAAGGGTCTTAACCCATCTGATCCAATCGAGTCATTTTATCCATGATCTCTTGGAAGGTCATCGGCTTGAAGAGGGCCATAAATGGGAACACCTTTGAATTTGGGTTAAGAGTGGCTATGAACATTCCCACGGCTGCAGTTTCGTCGATGTGTTACTCGCATTTTGACCAGAAATTTCGCTATCGGGTAACATATTGAACTCAGGTCTCGTTCGGTCCAACCCTTTCGTTGACCAACGCCGCTACGGTAGTGCATTTATCTGCACTAGCGAATCTTTGACAGAATTAGCTTATCCATCTCGTCGAAGGTCTCCAGGGAATCATTTGGTAGTTCCGCATACCATTCGAACGCGATGCCCGCCAGACTGCTGACGAACTGTCGGAGGATCAGTATACCCCTTCGTCGAGTGTTGCCGCACATGAATTTAAAACGCGCAATGTGCTGGTGTGGGTTCCCAACTCCTTTGTATATGTGGAACGTTGGAAGTGTGTACTCCGGTGGGTACCATATTTGATCGTACCAGGCCGGATATGGTCGACCAGTCTTGATTGACCCATCTGCAGCTTCACTAACATAGTGAGCTTTGATTTGCTGAGCGATATATTCGTCCAGTTTTGCTTTTTGAATCATTTACTCTTCGGCCGTTGCTGAGACTTGCAGAGGATTTGAAATATCATCCTTGTCTTTAAGAGCGACTACCGGCGGTTCATCTGCCTGTGGTTCCGATTGAACCATCATTTCCAGCCATATCTGGATCAGAAGGGCCATCTGGTTCATTTTAACGGACATTTCTGCTGCTTCTTCATCTCTATTTTGAGAGCTCGATTTAGGAAATCAATATCCGACTTCTTCCCTACTCTTTATTCGGGTGCGTCCTCGGGATTTTCCTTAGGCAATGGATTAGCGAATGCTGCCGCCTGAGCAAGCATCTCCTGTAGCTTTTCATATTGCTGCTGATCCTTTATTAAAGACCGGATATGCAGTCCGTGACTAGTAGAAGCACGATCTTCGTCTTTGGAGCTTACCATGTGGACTGTATGAACTACCATGCCCCCAGGCTTGGGGTGTTTGGAGTTTTGGCCTTTAGAGTTTGCCTCAGGTGCTTGAGCCTTAGTAGGCCTCTCTTTTTTGAGAGAAGCCGCTTTGGCTTCGAGAGGAACCGTTGTAGTATGAACCGTCTTGGGATGAGTCCCCTTATATTTGAAAATGGATTTGTCAGAATTTGGCTGACGTTTAGAGGAAGAGCCACAGACGACGACTGAGTCCTTCACCTGCTTCCACACTTTATATATAGACGAGGAAAGTTCTTTTGAGGAGCGAACCGCTTTCTGCTCGCATCGGATCTCCACAGGATGCGGAGATTTCTTCAATATTGAGGTGGAAGAATTTTGTCTGGCCCTTCGCAATAGTTCGAACCTGTTCCCGGTTGGAACAACAGCATTCACCACTGGGGTTGAAACATGACCATATGGAGAACTGCCCCCAGCTTGTTTTGTATGACGCCGATATCGACGTCGACCGTTTCTTACGGCCAGAATTTGATTAGCCTCAGAATTTTGCAGAGCCTGCCCCTGTTTTCTTCGAGAGCTTGAGTATTCTGCCCCGTGCGTAGACCATAGCCTTTGGGAGGTACCAGTTGTTTGGAGATCGATTCCGTCGGCAAAATAGAAACTTGAGGAGCCAGCCTGTGGAAGACGGACTTCTTCTGGGATTCGTCCTTCGGCGTTGACGTACTGAAGGTAGGAGGTGGGAGCATAGACCAAAGAGAAGCCCATTGATTTTTTGCAGAGTCGGATTGCAAAGATTTGAGGCTGCAAGTGGCCCATACTTGACTCCACCACATGTGACAAAGCCTGAGTTGCTGTGAGTGGAAGCCAATGCCATTCTACATAGAGACGAAACGTCGAGCTTCAGTATCTCATCATCCAAGAGCAACTACAAACATATATACCGCGATTATTTGATCGCAGAAAAACACGACACACGAAGTGTGGAGTGGAAAGATGAAGAGATCCCACCGGGCATGCCAGAATCTGTTTACCACCGAAAACAGAGATGAACTGGGATGGGTCGTCTTGCCTGAATTTGGGGGCAGATACTATTTAGATTTATCCGTCCACTTCTCCGAAGATACCAAGTTAATTTATGACACCATATATCGGAGGTTTGGACAGACGCGGCCGTTGTAGCAGACTTTATCAGATCCCCCCTCATTTTATGAGGGGTTTTTTTATTGTAGGGACGCTCTTCCCTGCAGGCGCAAGTCCCTTCAGTTAATTACATTACCGCATTGCGATAACCATTTTCTCCTGCTCAGGAAGTTCACTTCATGTCGTGTGTGTTTTTGTTTGTTTTGGTTGCCCATGGATTGTATACGGAGACTGATTTATGTTTGAGATTTGGGTTTGGGTCAAGAATTTTGCTTGACGGGGCCTACGTTGGTAGCTTGATTTGCCAACGAGAATGAACTTAGGACGCAAATCTCACATTTGTGAGGTCCATCGATTCATGGGATATTTTGGTTTGATTTAAGGATCATTAGCCATATTTAAGACTAAGATCGACTTATGAGCAGTGAGCATATGGGCTCAATTGATCATTAGATCATATATGAATAGCCTATGGATAGTATACGGTAGTCATTATGGAGACAGTCCGCAGGGCAAAACATATTAGTTTAAGGACGCCGCGGTCCAACATTCCCTGTTTGGGACGAATGTTAGTTTAAGGATATTTCGGTCCATCATTCATCTTGTGCGCATATGTTTTTTTTACGTGGAGGAGTGAACGATGGTGACATGGAATGCGCCCAATTTAGGGTGCGATCCGATTTGAGGTGTGCACGTCAGTTTGGAAGTGCATCAATGTGGGGTGTATAATTCTCTATCTTGATAAAATTTTATATCAAATTGGGACGAGGAGTTGTTGTTGGTTGTCAGGACCCGCCACCTCTCTGAAGACGTTGTGAAATTACAACGACATATATCAGAGGTGTGAAGAGATGTGCCCTTGAACCAAATCTCGTATTTTGAGGGAAAGATCATGATGGATCATCCAAGAATCATTAACCTTATTTAAGACTATGATTAACTTAGAAGATATGGGATGAATATCATTTTGGATATCATTGATGAGAGATCATTAGTCATGTTTGAGACTAAGATCAGTTTGGAAATCACGAGCATATGGGCTCGCTTGGGCTAAGATTGGGTTTCAGCAGTGCTAAGCACTTAGTTGTATATAGCACTCCCGTGTATATCACGTGAGGCGCTCCAATAGTGCTAAGCACTAACTTTTATGGCGCTCACGTGTGTTTCATATGAGGCGCTCCAATAATGCTAATCACTAACTTTTCCCGGCGCTCACGTGTGTTTCACGTGAGGCGCTATATAACTTGGCCTTGAGCGCTCACGTGTTTTTCACGTGAGGCGCTGAGTTCATTTGGAGATTTAATCTCTGTTGATATTTTTAGATAATTTAAATCTCTGTTAATAGTATTTTGACCATTAACGATCATCAAGATCATTATTTTGAGGATCTGGGATCATGTTCTTTAAGAACTAAGTTCTTGATTTGAAGGAACTAAGTTCCTGGAGTATTATGAACTCCATATTTTCCATGTTCATATTTTCAGAGAGGTTAAACCTCTTTTAATGGTGTTTTGACCATTAAGGATCACCAAGACCACTGTTTTGAGGATCTGGGATCAGGTTTTTTTAAGAACTAAGTTCTTAATTTGAAAAAACTAAGTTCCTGGAGTATTATGAGCTCCATATTCTTCATGTTCTTATATCCATGTTCTTCCCTGAATATTTTATTCTCAAGAACAAGATCTTCCCGATGAGAATTAAATTCTCAACTTGTGGGAGACTTGTCATGTGGATCTCAGATCCAGAAAAAGAACTAAGTTCTTTGAAAAGGGTTAAACCCTTTTAATAGGTAAAGGAAATGTTTTTTGATCTCTTCTTTTTTTCCTTTACCTAGAGTATTTTAAGAGGGAAATCTTCTTCTTTGAGAGAATTAAATTCTCTGTTGTTTTGAGAGCCTTCTGTATTTTTATAGAAGCTTATGGGGGGTCTCTTCTTTTCTTTTCCTCATCCCTTTTTGATTAATCTTTTTGCTCCTATTTATAGGAGAAGAGAAAAATCAATTTGTTGAGAAAATCTCTCATTGAGAGATCATGATTGATTTCTTGATCAATCAAAATGATCTTTCAAATCAATCGGTGAATTTTATTCACCGTTGGATTTTTAATCCAAAGGCTCTATATTTAACAGAGAAGATTTCTTGTTTATTTATCAAGATTAGGAAATATTTTCCTAAAATAGAATTTTATTCTATCTTATTAATATCTTGTTAGTTTAACAGGATTAAAATTTTATTCCAACATAGAATTTAATTTTATCACATAGAATTTTATTCTATTATACGAATATCTTGTAGTTTAACAAGATTAGAATTTTATTCTATCATATGAATATCTTTTTAGTTTAGTTTAACAAGATTTGGAATATATTTTCCTAATATATAATTTAATTCTATCATATGAATATCTTGTTAGTTTAACAAGATTAGGAAAATATTTTCCTAAGATATAATTTTATTCTATCAGATGATCGATGGGTGATTTTATAATCATCATTGGATCAGAGAAGATCTTTCTAATTTGAGAAAGATCACGGAAATATTTCCCACATAGAATTTAACTCTATCAGATGGTTTAATTGGTGATATTTTATCACCATTGGATTTTAAATTCATGATTCTCTGTTAGAGAAAGATATTTCAATATTAGAAAGATCAAGGAAAATATTTCCCAAATAGAATTTAATTCTATCAGATGGTTTAATTAGTGATATTTTATCACTATTGGATTTTAAATCCAAGATTCTCTGTTAGAGAAAGATCTTTCCATATTAGAAAGACCTAGGAAAAATTTCCCGAATAGAATTTAATTCTATCATATATAATTTAATTCTATCAGATAGTTTAATTGGTGATATTTTATCACCATTGGATTTTAAATCCAAGATTCTCTGTTAGAGAAAGATCTTTCCATATTAGAAGGAAAATATTTCCCAAATAGAAATTATCATCTGATGATTTATTATCACCATTGGATTTTTGATCCAACGGCTCTGTTTAACAGAGAATATCCCAGTTTTTAAGAAAGTATCCTCATGTAGAATTTAATTCTATTTGCTTTTAATTTGTGCGCCGGCGCTCATGTGTTGTGCACGTGGACTCCACTTAAGAATTTAATTCTTATTTATGATAGGCGCTCCTGTGCTTTACACATTGACGCCCACGTGAGGAGCACGTGCGGCGCCACCATAGGATTTATCCTGCAAGATTGATGCTGGCGCTGGCACCGGCGCCCTCGTGAGGGGCACGTAAGGCGCTACCTCAACAAAATTTTAACAGAGTTTAGCTCTTTTATTATGTTTAAATATTAGGGGAACAGGCGCCCCTGTGCTTTGCACATTGGCGCCCACGTGAACTTCACATGCGGCGCTACCCGAGGAGATAGTTATATACTTTGCATGTGGGTGCATGCATTTAACACGTAGAGCTTTCTTTTTATTTTTATAAGGGAACAGGAAGGTCTGAGCCAAAAATTTTGGCGGGAACAGACACGAACTCAATTTGTACTTTCTCATATGTATTCATGGTTTCAGACAAGACTTGTTCCATTAACTATAAATTTAGATACACGGGGTGTTGGCGTAGTTTGAGTATGAATCCAATAGAATCTCATGAGTCCCATTACTGCAATCACGTTGTTGTGGTACCGGATTTAAACGATACAAATCACGTTGCTGTGGTACCGGAATGAAATGGTACATCACGAATTCATGAATAAGAGCTCATATTTCCAAGCCCCTTGATGATAGTCTATTGGGTTTGTGAATACTTAAATAACAATTGAAGTCCTGTTATTTTTGGGCCCATATTTTTTTGTCCCTGGACGATAGCCTTGGGTTCGAGAATACTTTTGAGATTGGTTGACATTCACACTTAAATTTACGTTAGTTAGCTCATCTTATAGATACCTTTTAGGACACATTGACATTCACTTCATATTCACCACTACACACTTATCACGTGCTTATTTGACCAACACATGCTATACATTAATGCTATGCTCATTTTATCTTGCTATGCTTATATAGTTGGCATACACTTCATCATGTCATATGTGTTCACCTGTTCATTATTTTTCTACTCTTATCATACTACATGTCGCCTCACACTTTTTATATAATTCATATTTTTCTTAGGGACTTACCGAACGTTGGTTCGCTGACGGACATTCCATCCATCTTTTTGTTTCTTGGAATGTTCGTCATATAATGTAGGGAAAGAGGTGGAACCGAATGCAGAGTATTACGATCAGCTAGCTCCACAGGTCGATCCTTAGTTTTCTTTTTTGCTTTACAGTACAGTATGCCATCTGTTAGGCTCTTTATCTTTATGTTTATGTTCAGATATCTTGTAATCAGTTTGAAACTTGTGGAAATATTGAATGTAAATAAAATGGTTGTTGAAATTTTCAGTTTCATGTTCTTCTTGTCATTTTTATATTGTTTATATATGTTTAATGTATTTTTTCGAAAGATGATCTTCTCGGAATAAATACGTGTCAGCTCCTGTCTTTTGGGAAGTGGGGCATGACAGAAAATTTTGATATTTTCGTTTGTCATAGCGAACAAATGTTGAAAACCGAAGAAAACAGAAATTTTTGGTGTTTTTGTAAAATATTGCAATTTTCATACTCTATATAATATAATAAGAAAAATAGTAAAAAATCAGAAGAAAATAAAAAATTTTGAGACTGCCAAAATTGCAATATTTTACAAAAAGTGCCAATTTTTTAAAACAAAATTTAGCCATTTTTATGTGCTTATAAAATGCAAAAACCGAACAAAACAGAAAAATTAAGATTTTTTAAAATTTCATCGTGTAATATATAATATACAGAATATTGAAAATTTGAAGAAAAACGGAAAAGTTTTCAATATAGAAATTTGTAAGAAAATAGAAATTTTATTGAACTATCAAATAAATTATGATTTCCGTGTCATAGCATTTAGAATATTGAAAATTTGAAGAAAACAAATTTTTTTTTTGAATTTTTGAAGATATCGTGATTTTTGTTTGCTATAACATGCAGAATATTTAAAAACGGAAGTGCAGTAAAAAATTTGCAATTTTCATGTGTTATAACATACGAAATATTGAAAAATAGAATATAACTGAACATTTTTGAAAATTTCACGATTTATGTGTGATAGCGTCCAAAATTTGTAAATTTGAAGAAAAACAAATAATTTGGGGTTTTTTTTAATATAAATTTAGCGATTGTCGTTTGCTAGCATGAAAAGTATTAAAAAGGGAAAAATGAATCTAACTCCCTAGGTTTGAAAAGCAATAGGAAAAACTCCCCGACCAAAAAAACACCCTAGATTCAAAAATTTATAGGTTTAAGTACATATACTACAACGAACCACTTTTTACTTTTTAATATTCGCATAATATTCTTCTCAACTTCTGACAGATAACTGCTATATTTAGGAAGTAAATTGCTACATTTAACAGATAACTGCTATAGTTTACATTAACTGCTATACTGAGAAAATAACTGCTACATTTATTAGATATATCAGCTTACATGCTAAATGTAGCAGTCATCTGCTAGAAGTTGACAAGGGTATTATTGGAATATTAAAAAGTAAAGAGTGGTTCGTTGTAATATAGAGATTTAAACTATAAATTTCTGGATATAGAGAGTTTTTCATGGATTTTTTTTGCGAGGGAGTTTTTCCAACTGCTTTTCAAGCATAGGGACTTAGAACAATTTTTTCCATTAAAAAACCGAATAAAAAACAAAAAAGAATTAAGAGTTTCGAAAATTTCATGATTTTCGTGTGTTATACATGCATACTATTGAAAGGTAAGAAAACGGAAAATTTTGCGATTTTCGTGTGCTATATTATTTAACATATTGAAAAACTGAAAGAAAAAAACATAAAATATTTTATATCTGAAAATTTCATGATTTTTCTTGTATTATATAGCAAACAAAATATTGAAAAATCGAAGGAAAAAACATAAATTTAATATTTTCCAAATTTCGTCATATTCACGTGCTAGCATGAAAAATGTTGAAAATTTAATGAAAACAAAAAAAATGAGATTTTTATACATTTCTTCTGCAAATAAACAAAATATTGAACAACCGTTTTTTTTTGTTATTGAGATTTTAAATTTTTTTTATGATTTTCTTATGCAATAGTAAGAAAAATATTGAAAAGCTAGAAAAAAATGCCTAACAATTTGCAAGTTAATTCGTTCGTATATTTTAGTTATGAAGTTCATAAAAATGAGATATTATAAATTATAAATCATATAAAAACAAATTTTCATATTAATATAATTTTTCTTGGCTTTTAGACTTCGGATCCATGTACCGCACGGGGACTTTTCTACTACTAAACATGTTTACATTAGACTATGGTTTTATACATGTAAACTTCTTGTTGATTAAACAATTGGATTTTCTTTAAAATGTTTTCATAACCAAAGCTTGTCACGTGACATGTTCTTGTCTTTATACTTTATTATTTATTCTTTGGAGTTGAAATCATAAAAGATAGAATCATTTACAAATTGAGGAATCAACGCCTCAATCACCACTGTAGGATGCGCCTATACAGAAGCTGATATGAAAAGGGGAGCGAATCCATTGCAAATCGGAATGTGATTTTTAAAAACGGAAACTCTTGATTTACGGCATATTTTAACGATCCGATCCGTTCAAGTTGATCAACCTTCCCTTAAATATATGTGTATGAAAAATTAAAGGATTTAAAGACCTTTAGTCTATGTATCAGATGATGTTTATATTGCATTATTGAAAGACGTTCATTTTTGCACCAATTGATACATAGGCTAAAGATCTTTAAATCCGTTAATTTTTCATACATATATATTTGAGGGTAGGATACTCAACTTGAACAGATCGAATCGTTAAAATATGTCATAGATCGAGAGTTCCCTTTTATAAAAATACACGGACCTGTTGGAATGGATGACTCCCCAGGCATGAAAATATCTCATTCGCTGTTGGTTATAGAATAAAATAGTATGGTATGGCATAAAGTGTACTTAATAGCTAATACGATATAGATGTCATATGGCTTTAAACAATGCATATCACTTGACAGATAATTTCCATGTCAGCATCGCTTTAGAATGCACCTTATTATTTAGGGAAAAATGTTTGCCGGACCGATTTGAAAAAAGGATTTATTTTTCTATCAAAAAAGTTCCAAAATCATCGAATGACCCAGAATAGGCTATTGAAATGTTTTTAAAACCAAATCCCTACGGATTTTTATTTGTATAGGTATTTATGTATATATTATCAATAATATTCTTTTATGATTCTATTAAATATTAGGATATGAGATTGATAAAATACGCGAAAATTTCACGTGAATATCTCCGGCATCTCCTTATTTCTTCCTTTTAGCATTGGCCCTTATATTTTTCCTCACCCATCTTCTTCATCGATGGTGGAAAAAACACTAAGTGTTATATTTTTTATTTTCAAGATAAGAAGCTATTTTAACTCATCAAAACACATTATTACTCCAGATCTATGTTACCGCTCTAAATATTTATGATTGGTTTATTATTCTGAATATTGATAATTAATTTCTTTTTTTTACTCGATATATAGACTCTGCATTTTTTCTGTGTCATTTTCATTTTAAAGGGGTTTCTTCCCATTTCCATTAGATAGATCTGTAAGTTTGGAAGATATTTAATTAGAAATTGTTTGGAATATTAGGTTGTTTACAAAAAAATCAAAATCTTTGCGGCCTCAAACTCCGTCTACAAAAATCAAGTTAGAGGTTAGAGTTACTGAAAATTAGGAACCGAGAAGTACGCTTCGAGAATGTAAGATTTAGGGCTCAAATATTAATGCTCATTTAATTTTGCTATTGGATTTTAAGTGGGAGAGATCATATGAGGAGGACGAAGAAGAGGTAACAAAGGGCACGAGCACAAGATCTTCAATTTATTATACATATATTTTTAGAAAACACTTTACCATTAGCATAAGAATTTGTATAAAATTTGGAATTTTGGAAAAATATCCTAATTATTATAATTATAGGTAGAAGTTATTTCGGCCTTCAATCTCCGGAGTATTGGTTTTTTTGACGATTTTAGAAATACATGGGTTTAAAAATAAGTCATTCCTCCAAAACGAACCCGGAAACAATTTTCCCTATTATTTAGGGTAAATTGTCAAAAACGCCAAGCACTTTTTTCCTTTATCAAAAAACCCCCGACCTCGAAAAGTTAGTCAAAACCTCCCAAAAAAGTTTTAGTTGTCAAGAAACCCCTTACATGTGATATCTAGTAATTGCCTGCTATATATCTAGTTTCCTGCGATATCTAAACAATACCCAGCGATATCTAAACATGTGTCTGTGATATCTAAACCGTTTCCTGCGATATCTAAATAGTTTGTATGATTTAGTTATATATAGAAGGCTACTGTGCAGCTACGGTAGGAAAAATTTCTAAGGAGTTTTTGACTATTATTTCACGGTTTTTGACAGGAGAAAAATGCGCTCGGTTTTTTTCTTTACAATTTACCCTATTATTTATCACCCTACTGCTATTTTATATTACAATTGGCTAGAATTTCATGACACGATCAGAACTATTGCTAGCCCTTCAGATTTAGATGCACACAAATAAGAAACAACGAGTCACAATAATTTAATAATAAACTACATGTGGAAACCAAAGAGAGAAAGAGGGGGAGGAAAAACCAAGTTGTCTCTAGTGCTTCGACACATGGAAACAGTGTGCATGAGGTGGATTCTTATGGTTTCCAACAACTCTACAAACCTTTTCTCATGTTATTGCCACAAGTTCTAAAAAAAATTGGGTAAAATTTAGCCTTGATTCTATTTTCTAGCATGGGGTCTTTGGATGAGAGCAGGAAGAAGAAGGTGGAGTTGATTCATGAAGCTATTCACCAAATCATTGAAGAGAGAAATAAGAATGGCGAAGATCGTGTAGGAGAAGAAGAAGAAACCATTCTTATCTCTAGATTGCTCTCTCAGGTATATGATGATATTTGTTTACTTTTTCTTGTTCATTCCTCATTGATTCAACCCTTAATTTAACATCAAAGTTGTGGACTTTGCTTCCCACTGAATCTCTAATTTGAAAACCCTTAGTGATGTGGAAAAGGAGAATCCATCATCATTATCTAAGCTTTTTTTGTCAACAAAATTAAGTGTGGGAGTTATGAGCCAAAAATCGACCAAACATAGTCTTATATGTCAAGTGTCAATTTGACCAAACTATCTCAGTTGGTAGGTGCACTTCCCCTCTTGGGGAGATTGCGGGTTTCGAAACCCACGAGGGGAAGTGACCGCAGATTAACGCTTTCGAGGCAAATTTATGGGTCTCCCGGATACGTGGGTGTGTTGTGTGCATAGGTTAGAGCTTACTGACCAGTGCCCCAAAAAGAGGGAAAAAAGACTTTCCTATTTGTAATTTGAGGTACAATGGAGTTAAATTGGATTTGATGTTTTTTACCACCTGTGTTGCAACCATTGATGAATGGTCCAACTAGAGAGAACAATCGAATGATGCCGAAATTTCTAGCGAAGGAAATTATGGATAAAGGGGGCTTGTTGTAATGCTAAATGGCCCGTCATTGTCCTTTAAACTCTCTTAGACTATAGAGAAGTCTAGAAGCATGATATGCTTTTTTTTTTAAAAATACATAAAAAGAAATTATGTTCAACTCTTAGATACTTAGATGCAGAGCATGTCGTGGAAGAATTCTTAGGTGGTTTGGACCGTAAAGTTCATACAATCAGAAAATATTATTCGATTTTAGGGGTTGTCTTTCAAAGCCTATAATTATTGATCCGGGCATCAGAACGGCTACTAATATAGGCTTTCGGATAACAATGTAGAAAATTTTGTGACGGCGCCAATTGCATTTGTCTTGTTAGCACTGAAAATCTGAGATCGATTGAAAGGTGTACATAGACTCTGAAGTTTATTGCACATATATGGTAGGTTTTCGTGGTTTAGATACGCTTTTCTTTTCTTTTCTTCTATTTTTTTCTTTACTAATTTTTTGTATCAAAGACATTTTAGTACCTTTTTGTTAATAGGGTTTGCAAGGGATCGCCTATGTAAGAGCATTTTGTACTCAAGTTATGTTTGTAATGAAATCCGAGATTTTCTCCTCCAATAAGACTAGGTTTAATCCCAGTCTTATAGAACGATATCTATCTCATCAGCATGACGAATCCTACCCATGGTGCAGCTACACCACACATAGAAAGCCAAGATCAAATTGGAATTCTCTCCCATTACATGGGATGGAAAAAGTTTTTATAATTTCTTTCCGTCGCTTGCAAAGCCCACTATTCAAAGAGCATCCTTTTCGTTTCTTGGTATACTTACTGCTGCACCACTTATTTACATCTAAATCATGAACTATGCCTCACCTTAATTCAACTTTGAAAACCCAGTATATGTTTCGTACATACGATAGCAAGGCCCTCTATATTGTAGAATATATCATTGATTCCTCATCCCCTTTGTAGGTTTCGTCATTAAATTATGCCAAAAGGGAATGTGTTCTATTTCTCTCTTGGATCAGCTTTATCTACGACTTAGAGCTATAAACACAATTCTCTATAGAAAGCCCGTCGCATTTTTCTTTTTCCGGTATCCCTTAGTCGAAGAGAATCCCTGGAATCGAAGAGAATTGTTGAAAGCCAACTGATCATTTGTGTAGGCTAACGGTAAAACAATGGATGATGATGCCAAAGCCGAATTCAATTCCTAATTTAACACGCAGCGGAATTAAACTAATGGCCTACAGTCATTAGATAGAAGACTTACAGTATCGAATCAGCAATGTGGGTGTTCCTTTTGAACTTTTGGATTCTCGGGATCTTTTACATCATTTGATGGGCAGCGAGTTGCAACCACACAATAACAAAGGAAGGACTCTAGTCTACGACAGCTCGATAGCAAACCGGAGATGGAGAGAACTCAAAAACCTAGCTTTCTGAAAGGAGGCACTAAACTCTGTATATTGCTTGCATATATCAACCTTTTCAATAGGCCTTGAATACATATCCTAAGATAGATGGAACCGATGACCGGGATTAGCCAGATCCCGAACCCTAGACTATGAATACGTAGATAGCCTAGTTTGATCTTCTTTAGAAGATATGAGAGGTTAACCTTATTCTGACAAAGTAATAAATCTCTCTTTTTCATGATGGACTTGGCTCCTTCCGCCATGCTGAATCCGGTGTAGATTTTTGTTTCCTTTTTTTGCTATTTATGGCGTCTAACTTTTATATTTCTTGTGACTTCTTATACCAGTTGGATTCCTTTGAAAAGGATATTCCAAACTCCAACGATCTTCTGCAATGCCCGTTAGAGAAAGAGCAGCCTTCACCATCAACACCACAAACCGAAGATTATACATCCAAAGACATGTCAATGGATGTGATGGTCAAGGAGCTCAAAATCGTCAAGAGGCAAAACCTCATAACCCACTGCCTTCTTTCAGCCCTAATCATCGTCACAGCCGTTTGGCAGTTCTCCGAGGCCTCGCTCTTGCTTAGCATGAAGGAAATGATAACAAACCCAGTGAAATCGATCTCCGATTTGATCGCCCGGTCTTTTAAGGCTAAAGGAAAGAAGCCGCCGACAATTGAGGCTCCTCCGCTTCCGCCAATTGGTGTTCCTGAACTCCCTCACTTGGATCTTCCATATTTGACTTTGAATGGAAGTGATGAATGAATGAATTTCTATGAGATATCACTCCATATCGATCCTTGTTAAGTTTGTATATACAAATATGAATTTATTTTTTTAAATCGCTCGTGTGTATTTGAATGTTTGTGATTGAAGCATTCGATTCCAAAAGGTCTTTGATTTGCATGAAATGTTGCATGCGGCATTTGCAGCAAGCAAGTGACCCCGGCTCCATTGTTTGGTTGTTTGTAACATGTGTTGCAGAATTGCAATCTAGACACGTTTCGTGTTTGGTTGAATAGTACAAAGCCGAAATGTAACTGAAATTTATAAGCAACCCAGTTGCATTTCTGAAGCTTCAACTTCTAATATTGCAAACAGATTACATACAAGAGATGCTGACATGGATTTTAATGCATTGGAATTGAACAGAAGTTGAGAATCTATCTGTTCTAACTAGTGTCACTTTGATTGTGCGCGCGCACAAGAGTAGCATTTAGACATCTATGTTTGATACTGTAAACCGGTGAATCGGATTAAGGGAAATTTTAAGGTTCTGAGAGAAACCTCTCTACCTCATTTTAAGGTTCTGAGAGAAACCTCTCTATCTCATATATATATATATATACACACACACACACTCTTGTGATAATAGGAAATACAAATCATATTAACTACCAATCTTATTCTTAAATCTAAATCTAATCAGATCTAAATCTTACCAATCTAATTAAATCTAAATCTTATTCTTAACACCCCTCAAGCTGGAGTATATATATCACACATGCCCAACTTGGTACAAATAAACAGCATCCGATTCTTTCCCAAAGGTTTAGTGAATAGGTCTGCTAATTGATAGTCAGTTTTTATATGGACTGTATCAATGATTCCTTCTTCAAAATGATAATCTATTTCAATATGCTTTGTTCGTTCGTGAAAAACTGGATTGTTGTCACTATAAATGGCAACCTTGTTGTCACAATAAAGTTTTACCGGCTCCTTAGATTGATAACCAAGCTCTCGATGAAGAGAAATCATTCACGCTAGCTCACTCGTAATATTAACCATGGCTCTATATTCTGATTCAGCACTTGAACATGAGACAATATTCTGTTTCTTGTTTTTCCACGAGACCAAATTACCTCCAACAAACACACAAAAATATGTGGTTGATTTTCGATCACTTGGCGATCCAACCCAATCTGCATATGTAAACCCTGTAACTTTAGAATGCCCAAAATTCTTATACATAATACCTTTTCTCAGTGTAGCTTTCAAATAGTGAAGGATACGCATCACTGCACTCCAATGTGAATCTCTAAGATCCGCCATAAACCGACTAACTATACTGACAGGAAAAGAGATGTCAGGTCTTATCACAATCAAATGATTAAGCTTACCAATCAATCTACGATATCGTCCTGGATCGGTAAATGGCTCCTCTGTCCTAGATATAGTTTGACATTAGGATCCATAGACAAGTCAATAGGCTTATAATCAGGCATCTTGACTTTCTTAAGCATATCAAGAACATACTTCTTTTGAGTTATAAAAATACTGCCCTGAGAAGAAGAACGTGCCACTTCAATACCAAGAAAGTATTTCAATCCTCCTCAATCTTTAGTGTAGAACTTTTTCTGAAGATAAGTTTTTAACTCAGTAATACCTTTTGCATCGTTACCTGTGATCACAATATCATCAACATAAACAACCATCAAAATCCTGTAGCCTTCTCGATTTCTAAAGAAAACAGAATGATCATTGCTGCTTCTGCATAACCCAAAAGCTTGAACAACGCTAGGTAGTCTCCCAAACCAAGCACGCGGAGATTGTTTGAAACCATATAAAAATCTTTGAAGTTTGCAGACTTTTCCAGCCTCCCCCCCCCGTTCAACAAAACCATGTAGTTGCTCCATATATACTTCTTCCTTCAAGTCACCATGAAGAAATGCACTCTTCATATCAAGCTGACGTAGAGGCAATTGTACATAACTACAAGTGATAGGATATACGTACAAACGCCATTTTTGCCACATGAGAAAAAGTCTCATCATAATCTTCTCCATATGTCTGAGAATAGCCCTTGAAAACAAGTCTGGCTTTCAAACGAGCCAATGAGCCATCTGGATTAAGCTTTACGGTATATACCCATTTGCAACCAACTGCTCTTTTTCTAACAGGCAACTGTGCAAGCTTCCATGTACCATTTAAGCGTAAGACTAACATTTCTTCTTCCATGGCTTTCCCCCATCTAGGATGAGCCAGAGTATCAGATATAGAAGAAAGAATAGCATAAGAATCAACAGCAGCAACAAATGTTCGATATGAGAGAGAAAATCTAGCATATGTGACATAATCTGATGAAAGATAGAGAGGCTTATTGGTACGAGTAAGTTTGCGAAGGGCAATTGGTATCAAGATCGGTCTTAGTCGGATATGAGTCTAGAACATGTGTAGGTTCTTCAATGACTAGAGACCCCTCTTTCTCGTTTCCTTCCACTTGAGTTGGTTACTCAATTAAGTGATCATCTAGTTCTGAAGTATTTGATGCCGCTGAAACACGAGAATTGGCTGGAGAGGATTCGACAACAAGAACATCATTTTCATTAATAGGAAAATCCTCTCTAAATGATTGGGGTATTATATTTGCAATGACCCTAAAATCCCTGTACATTTTTATTATTCCAATATTAATAAAACGGTGTATTTATATTCTGATCATGAGTTATAAGTAATTCTTGTTAGATAAAAGTAAGAAACTTCTTATAGCCCATTGGTTAAAACTCTCTACCGCTGTCCTATAACCTGCGTGTTCTAATCCTTATATCCTAATTATTTTTATTATTTTTTCTTTTGACGATTTGGGAGCCCAACAGTTTACACGAGTATTGCACGGGGTTATGAAACGTTTTAACAGAATATATATATATGCCAATTACATCAAATGGAGCTCGAGACCCGACCCTAACTTCCCCCTTCTAACCGCCTGGGGCATTTTTTGGTCGGCCCAATCATGGGTGCACGGGCCCTGCTCGTGTACATGCAATCCTTGGCCTCCCCTCTGCTGTTTTTCATACACCAAAACTCATGCATTAATCTAGTGAGCTGCCAGGCCTTTCATCTCCTCCATTAACCCTTTTTAATCCACTTTAATTCCTCTTTTAATTCATCATTCTCCTCTTCTTCATCTCCTATAAATTCTATCCATCTAAATTATTCTGAAAATTTACACTCAAAAGTTCATCTCAAATTCTATTTCAAGCTAAGTCTCCTGGAAGCCTAGAAGCCCTCAAGCTCGCTTTCCTCTTACTGTAAGTCAAGATATCGCACACCCCACGCACTTGTGGGGAGGCAAAATTTACAAAAAACGATTTTTTCATACCATGCAATACCGACTAAATTCCAGGTTCTTAACAAAAACCTTAACTAGCTATTCTATTAGGAGGATCTAACTACTATGTTAGTATTTATACCTTCTTGATTTTAGTCCTTCGAGTCTTCTTCTCCTCCTCTCCTTGAGCTCCTTGAAGATCCAGATTGCGCTTGATCGTGGGCCTCCTCGTGTCGAAGATGATCCATCCGAGAGTTTATACTTCAAGATCCAACCTTTAAACCGAGGTAACTAAGATACTTAGTTCGCTAAGCTAGATAGCTTAGAAGATGTAGAGTATCTAATGAAGTATTTAATCTCACTTGACCCTATGGTTCACAACTCATATGAGGGATTAGGGTCTTGAGGAAGAAAGAAAGAAAAAATGGAGAGAGAAAGTGAAACTACAAACGAGCTAGGGTAAAGGCAAGTGAAGAATGGCTTCTACACTCATCTCACTCAAGCATGCAATATTTTCCAATTGAAAATATCGACCATGCTTGAATAGTGAGTCCAAACCAATAAAATAACACAAATGAGCAATGCTTCACCATGCTACAAATATCTCCATTTTCCACCTCATTAATCTATCTGTAAAAATAGATAAATCCAAATAATGAGGTGTCCCCGTCTAGAAGCATGTCTTGTGAAATTACAAAAATGCCATTACCGTAATACATACCAGTATTCGTATTCCGAAAAATATCAATACAATGAGATAATAATAATCCAATAATATAATACTAGAATCCGTCTTAAACCAAACCCCACTAGTATTAACCGTCCGAACAATATCCGTGTAGCCAGTACATGTATATGATCGGAATCCTGCCATAAAACCATACGGCCTCTACATCATTTCGCCCGAAGCAGGAAAACCCTCTGTGTGGGACTCTAATGACTCGACAGTACGCTGGCAGTGGTTTTATGTCGATAAGAAAGCCGATGAGCAAACTCATCTAAACTCCTACTGAGCCTATCTGTGACAATCTCGTACAGTCTGGTCTGTTTGTCTAAGATACTCGTATATCGGGCCTAGGAGGATGGTAACCGTCAGACCCCTAATAGCGCAATAAGTCGTGCCGGGGTAGAGCCCAATACACCCTGAGAAACTACTAGAGTACCTACCAGTAAATCTCGCTTGCCCTGGCCAGGGACTTTGTGTAATGGCTTTCCGAACACAGCGCGATATCAACCCCTAATACCGGGAGAGACGAATCCTATCTAACCGCTACTGCCTCCAAGTGCTTCGGGACTGCACCCAACTACTACCTGTTTGCACGCCTCCTTTGAGCCATGGTAGGATAGTAATCTAAGTACAGTGGGAACACACTCGAGATGAATAGTGATGTCAAGTCAACGGACTAATCTGTACTCATGCCATCCGGGAACTGCTACCTAACGATAGGTATAATACCAATCAGCAGTTCCCAACGAGTCCGTCTAGGGTAACTCATAACCCAATGAGCACATGTATACTATCTCCGGTATGACATACCAATGGTTGTGGGGACAGACCATCTCCCCTGCTGGGATGAGAAGCGTATACACTAGTCTACTCTGAAGTATCGATATCCCGTCTCGATAATCCTACGACTAAGGACCTGTATAAGGATGCGCTTATAGACTACCCAGCCCCCACTAGTGTGACTGCCATCACAACGCTGGTAGTCAAGTAAAGATCCTAAGGGCTCTACCAATATGTATTAGCGATATGCTAAAAGAAACATATACACATATTGAGGTAGAATCAAACCAAGTAGTATACTACCATTTTGAGAAAGACTGTTATTATATCTATGAATATCCCAAGTTTCCAAAATGTAATATACAATCCGGTACTATACAATAATAGCCTCTAAGGCATATATCACTAACAATCTCCCACTTGCACTAAGGTCATGTATTGGCATATCTTAGACCTATCATCCCGATTAGCCTTTCGAACTGTGTCTGAGGGATGACCTTTGTGAGTGGATATGCAGTTTTGTTCTATGTCTCTACTCTCCGCATCTCGATCTCCTGGCGATCAACGATCTCACTAATCAGGTAGTACCGTCTCAAGATATGTTTGGGCTTCTGATGGGACCTTGGTTCCTTCGCTAAAACTATAACCCTGTTATTGTCACAATACAGAGGTATTGGATCAACAATGGACGGAACCATCTGAAGTTCTGTAATGAACTTCTTCATCCAGACTGCTTCCTTCGCAGCGTCACATGCAGCGATATACTCCGCTTACATCGTCGAGTCAGCAACGGTGTCCTGCTTGGAGCTCTTCCAATAGATCACCCCTCTATTGAGGGTAAAGACATAACTCGACATGGACCTGGAGTCATCCTTGTCACTCTGGAAGCTGGAGTCGGCGAAGGCCTCGATCTGGAGATCTTCACTGCTGTACACTAAGAACCTCTCCTCAGTCCTTCTCAGGTACTTGAGAATGTTCTTTACTGTTGTCCAGTGTCTCTCCCCTGGGTTTGACTGATACTTGCTTACAACGCTCAGTGCGTAAGTGACATCTGGTCTGGTATACAACATCGCATACATTATAAAGCCTACCGCAGAAGCGTAGCGTATAACAGTCATGTGATCCCTTTCCAAATTAGTCCTGAGAGACATCTCTTTAGAGAGGGTGATTCCGTGACAAGCCGGTAGATTACCGCGCTTTGAATCTTCCATACCAAATCTTTTCAGTATAGTGTCGATATATCTTGACTGTGAAAGTCCTAATATCCTTTTAAATCTACCGCGATAGATCTGGATCCCCAAAATGTAGGAGGCATCACCCATGTCCTTCATGGAGAACCTTTGTGACAAGAATTCTTTGACTGATTGTAGTATAGGAATATCATTTCCTATCAGGAGGATGTCATCTACGTATAAGACGAGGAATACCATAGTTCTCGCTACAATTTTACTATAAATGCATGGTTCATCTGGATTTTTGATAAAGTCGAATTCTTTGACCGTCTCATCAAAACAGATGTTCCAACTCCGCTGTTCCCACTAAAATCTCCGGCCAAGAGTTATTTGTTCCTGTTAACACCGGTTTAAGTTTCGTTTAAAGATATGTGTGAAATCGGGCTCATTCATATATGCACATGCACACATCAGAGAAAGAATAGGTGTTAGAAAGGGAGCACTTGGTGGTCAACGACAAAAAGAAAGCATTTAATTGAACATTTTATTCTACAGGAAATAGATCACCAAACATGGGATCGAAAGTACAGGGATTCACAAAACTATGGACAAAATTATCTAACGCCCTCTCTGTCTTCTCCACCATGTCAAAGCAGCGATCTTCACGAACAGTCGCTTCCCATCGATCAGCATCATGCCCATCAGCGAAGGCAGACATGACGACCCGCTGAGCCCGTACCTGACTTAGCAGCTGAACAGAGCGATCCCTCAGAGTTGTGGTAATCAAAAGTGCCTCGTGAAAGCACTCGATCTTGTCCTCTGCGGCGTCGAGCATTGCCGGAGTCATTTCCGCTGGATGAAGAGGGATGTCATCGAGCACGGACAAGAAGACCATCCGAAACCAAATGGAGCCGATGGGGAGAGGAGATCCTCTACAAGTCAAAAGCTCGTACAGCACTATATCGCATTGGTCATCCGTAAGAGCAGGGTTCACCAAGCGTGCAGCAAAACGAGGAACGATTTTCATAATAAGCACCTCCCATGGTTCCCGGCGAGCATGTTGACGATTACAAGCCATAGCTCTTCTCTGTTAAGATAATTCTCTGAAAACGAGAGAGAAGAGAAGTATTGCTTCAAATTATAAAGAAAGACATTTAAGTCGAAACATAGAAAATTTTGTGCATGATGGAACTGTTTCCAAGCTCTGTTAAGAGAATGCATTGGGAAAGAGAAGTTTGACCCAGGAAAAGCAGCTAAAGTAGGCGAAAAGACATCTTCAGTAAAGAGGTAGCGCTTCACATGTAGAGCACGAGAGCGCTCGCGCCAGGAGCGCTAGCGCCAGGAGTCAAAGACTCCGAGGCAGCGCTCACGTGCAAAGCACGAGAACGCTGGCGCCAAGAGCGCCAGCGCTAAAAGACTCTGAGACAGCGCTCACGTGCAAAGCACGAGAGCGCTAGCGTTAAGAGTCAAAGGCTCTGAAGCAGCGCTCACGTGCAAATCACGAGAGAGCCAGCGCCAGAACTAAAAGTTCTCAATTCTTGGATCAAAGATCCAACGAAGAAGATAAATCATCAAATTATCAGAATAAAATTCTGTTGAGGAAATACTCCTCAAAATCTTTCCAAACAGGAAAGATTGTGCCCTGTAAATCAAAGCACCGTTGGATCAAAGATCCAATTATAACAACCCTAAATTTTCTGTACAAATTTCTGTACAATTTTTTCAAAAATACAGAAAGGGGTATTTTTTCCTGAACACAAGATATAAGTTTGCTTTGCTTTTTAATAGCAAGAAGGAGCTTGTAGCTCATTGGTAAAACCTTGCACTACTAAACCAAAGCACCAGAGTTCAAATCCCATCCCCTACATTATTTTTAATTTTGTTTTGTTTTTAATTTTTAGAATTCCAAGGGTCTACACGTGCATAACTCGTAAAAACCACACTTCACACTAAAAACAAACTGTCCCAGAGAGTAGACCAACCGACGACAGACTCAGGGGACCCCCGACCCGGCCTGACTAAGCCGGATCGGGCCGGCGGCGGCGGCGACTCGGCCGGCGGCTGCTGCCGAGTCGGCTCCGATTCGGAGTCGTCCAACATGAAAGTTGTGCCTCTTCATCTCTCCATCACTCCTACATACTTTAATTTCTTGGATCGGTTCCAGAACTCTTAAAAACTCCATTACACCATTTTTTAATGCATTTTTAATACAAATTTCAATACAACCTTTCACCTACCCTAACCCAAGCTTTACTCTATAAATACCACCCCTAAACACACCCTACTCACTCCAAATTTCTGTCCAAAACTCTCAAGAAAATCCCTAGAACTTTTGTGTACAAGTGGAGTTAGCGAAGGGCGAAATTCCGGCGAACTTCCGACGACGACCCTAGGAGCTTCCGGCAACGAAACGACGCACCGGCGAATCCTACTTCCTCCTATACCTCTTCTCTTGATTCTAAGCCAGTAAGTCCCACCTCTCTCTCTCCTTTGCTATCTAAAAAGTTCTTTTTCTAAAACCCTACGGAATCGGAGTTAATCCGATTTCCGATTCGATTCTTCCTAAAAATTCAACCTTTTCTTAAATAAAAACATACCAAACCCTTACATGTTGACTATTAATTATTAACAAACATGTTGAACAAGTTTCATGGCAATATATTTCATTTTGTAATTTTTACCGCTCTTTTTCACTAAAATACCATGTAGTTTAATTTCTACTTTAAAACATCATTAAATTTGCTATACCTTTAATTAGATCACGAGATAATGACCTACCTCCTCACAACACTCATATGCAATATATCACAATACCTTTCAGAAACATAGAATACGGGAAAACGAAACTTTACATATAAATACCACTAACTATTAAAACCGTTTTCTACAAGATTACGTATTTTTATAAATCTTTGCAAAGCGCCGCTACAACCCATTTTGGAGAACCCGACTGTTGGAGATAGTGCCCTCAGAGTCAATTATTGGATCACAGGCACGTGATTGCAATGATTGAGGGAGGACCTATCCCGGTAGGACAGTCTTACTCGAGATGATAGTATGCTATCTGGTTTATCTTTATCATCGTGTACTGCTTTAGGTGACCTGACATGTCGCTATTACACGTTGATAGAGCCCCTAGGATTCTTGCTTAACTACCAGCAGTATGATGGCGATCATATACGTGGGAGCTGGTAGTCTATAAGCACATCCTTAAAAGGTCCCTAGTCGTAGGAGTTTCGAGACAGGGCATCGATACTCCATTAGTAGACTAGTGTATACAGTCGAGACCCCGACGAGGGGCGGTGGCCGGTCTCACAAGCCACTGGTGTCAGTTGGTTCACCTAAGATGTATACAGGTGCTCATTGGGTTATGAGTACACCAGACAGGACTCGCCGGGAACCTGCTAGTTGGGCTTATACCTGACGTCAGATAGCAGTTCCCAGGTGACATGTGTACAGGTTAGTTCATCGACCTGAGGATCGTCATTTGTCTCGTGTGAGTTCCCACTGTGCTTTGATTACTACCCTACCACGGCTCAAAGGAGTCGTGCAAACAGGTTTTAGTTGGGTACAGTCCTGAGCCACATGGAGGCAGTGAGCGGATCTTCAGGGGTTCGTCTCTCCCGGTATTGGGGGTGAGGTCGCGCTGTGTCTAGGAGAGCCATTACGCAAAGCCCTCGGCCGAGGCAGGAGATTTACTGGTAGGTATTCCAGTAGTATCTCAGGGCGTTCTGGGCTACACTCCGACACGACTTGTACCGCTTTTGGGGGTCTGACTTTTACCAACCCCCTAGGCCCGCCATGCGATACTCATAGACGAACGGACCGGACTGTACGGATATTGTCACTGACAGGCTCAGTAGGGTGTCAGGATGAGTTCGCTCATCGACGTCCCTTTTGTTCAATAGCTGGTGGCCCGTTACGTATTGGCTTATACCTCTGACGTGCTAGTGGTTAAATCCACAGCCATTGTATTGACGAGTCTTTAGAGTCCACCACACTTTCAGTTACTCAGCTTTCGGGCGAAACGCTGTAGATGCCGTATGGAGATATGGCAGGGTCCGATCAGATACGTGCGGTATTGCACGGATCAGGATCGGACAGTTTTGTACTAGTGGCCGTATAGTTATATGGCAGGGTTTGATCCGATACGTGCGGTATTGCACGGATCAGGATCGAACGGATTTTACTAGCCGGCTTTGGCTTAAGCCGGTCCTAGTCTAGTACAGTGTAGATTTTGTCTCATTGCATTTGTATCCGGACGGAATACAGATGCGGGTGTGTATGCACAGTATTGGGGTTTTCCTGTAATTTATTACGGGACCAGTTTTCTGGAGTTGCCAGTTTGCATTCCGTTCCGGCCGGTTTTCCTTTGTTCTTTCCCGGCCGGACTTTTCCGATGGAGGGGGTAATTTGCAGTTTTGCAAATTACTTTTGTGGAGGGGGTTTCTTGCAAAAGTATTGATTATGATAGCTTTCATTTCTTTTGCTCCATGCTTTTGAATTGAGAGATTTGAAAGGTTATGGAGTGAATAGGAGAATAAGCATGGTTGATGTTTTCTTGTCTAGGATGTGGTCACCATTCTTATGCTCCTACACTCACCTCCCTTCATGTTTGATATATTCATTCCTTCACATTATTCTTCTCACTTGATGAAGATGATAAGTTTTTCAAAAGAAAGGAGAGAAGAAGAAAAAGAAAGAGAGAAAGAAAAGAATGAGAGAGTTCATCTTTGTTTTGTGAGGAATTCTTCATCTCCTTCTTCTTTTTGTTTTGGAAAAACGAAAGCACCATTTTTCCTAACCCCATTCCTCCATCATGGCAACCACAAACCCCAAATGAGACTAGCATGATCTACTACTACATTCTACAGCATAACTTGAGCATGTCGAGTTGCCGGCTTCATGCTCGAGTTGCCTCGGTATTGAGGCGGGAGCCCGTAAAAGACGAAGGCGATGTGGTGCCCTTTCCGGCGAGGAGGCGACGATGTGGAGCCAAGACTTTCCGCGGGAGATCGGGATGATGAAGAGAAGACCGGAGGACTCGGATCACTCGGTATACTTTTCTTCCCATCTCTAGATAGCTAGTATAGGTTAATGGTTATCGATCCGGGTTTTCTTTGTCCGCGGTAGCGCCGGTTTCCGAGTAAGGAAAATTTTTGATTCCGCTATTTGGCCTCGAGTAAGACGGCCGGGGCGCTGCCGTGGCGCAACATGGTATCAGAGCCACGCCATTAACCTTACCTAGCTTCGTTTGATGTGTTTGCGTTTCCGATCGACCGAAATTTCCAAAAACCGTATTTTTATTGCACATCAGTTTCTGTCGAAATTTTTTGGAGTCTAAAATTTTTTCAGGTGGTCTCAGAATGATGTTCAGGGAGTTCTAAGAAAACTGCAAAAATTTGGTGACACGACTAGTCCGTACGACCGCGGAAGGGCGGCCAAAACACCCTTTTGGCCGCGCTTCCGCCGCAGAATTGTGGGGTCGTGTGATTAATTTTTTGCAGTGGGCTTATGGGCTTAAATTAGGGGTTTTGGAATATTAAAATTGGGCCCAAGTTTTCTGTGAGTGCTACAGTTTTCTTTTGGGGCCCGCTTGTTAATTATTTGATCGATCGGATATTTTAAACACATTATTTCACAGTATTTACATTATATCTGCGACCGTGAATGTCACTTGATCGGTAAATCCCGTCTGACTGCTATAGCCCGGTTAGACGGATTTGCGAACGTGACTTTCACGTTGATGTTCTATGTTTATGCTGTGTTGTTGCGGATCGGTCGTGGGGGATAGCCTGGATGCAATGCTAGTACAGTGCTGTTGTATTATGTACATTTGATATTGCGGGGCGAGCGTCCGACATGTGGACTGCCGTCACTGCCTGATTGTATTATTCTTTTGGGGCACGACCTGGTTGCGGTCGATGTACCCGGTGTATGTATATTTTACCTTTCTGTACTAGGGTTACCCCGCGGAGGGGTGCACGGATAGCCGGGTTCTAGAAGGCAACAAGCCCGCATTTCATGGCATTGAGACGGAGGGGGCTTCACTCTAGGATTGGCGGGCTATTCGTCGCACTCGTAGGGGGTACAGGTTGACCCAGGAGGGGTGCCCGAGTTACCGGATTCCATGAAGTGCTGGGTGGTCCATTCACGGAGCTGAAGGGGGCTGCCTCGCTTCAAGTTTTGGCGGGTGACTTGCTGCGCCCGTAGGGGTCTAGGATTTCATTGCACAGGCTATCCACACGACCAGGGGAACATCGGGTTTCAGCAGCGGCTCTGTGAAACCCGGGGCTTCCAGATATCTGTTTTGTTCTGTGATGCTGTACATTTCTGTGATGTTGCATTTTATTCACGCCTTGAGCGAAATACTATATATTGGTATATATATTAGTAGATGTTGTATATGTTTTTCATTCGCGCTAGTCCAGTCCCCGCTCTGCCGTTAGTTAGCTAACCTAACGGGTGATGACGGGACCCAGTGGCGAATGCGGATGGCATATACGTACGTCAGTATATTTTCGTTCTTTGTGGTGTGATCAATTGATGGGAGTGCGTTGATTCGGATCAATGCAAGCTAAACAAACCTAATCTGATGTTGTTGGAACACTTTTCAAAAAGCTGTTATTGCAAGGACGTTCACTTTTGTTTTGCATCGTGGTATTCATTTGGAATATCCTGCTCCTCAGTCGACGAGGCAAGGGCCGAGATCCCTTCACCGGGAGTGACCCCTTGGACAGAAGTTTGCGTCAGGGCATTAACTTCACTATAGCCGATTACTTTTGCTTTGCATCGTGGTATTCAGTTGGAATATCCTGCACCGCATTCTACGGGGAAAGAGCCGAGATCCCTTCACCGGGAGTGACCTCTTTAGTAAAGGTTTTCGTCACTATATTTTATAAAAGGCTATGCAGTTCCTTCAACGATATCAAGTTCTTTACGTTAAAGGTTTTTCGCCAAAAACCATTCGTAGCCCTCCGTCATTTCTTATGAGTATTATTTAGTATTCGTGCTGCGTTTGTTGACTCCGTCAAGGCGTAGTGTACGGTAGCTAAGTAGTGCTTGTTTGTTGCATAAATAGGATTGGTTAGGACAGTCGTGCGGTCTTGTTGACTCCGTCAAGGGCACGTACGGGTGGGTTTAATGCAATCCAGATAATGACGGGATGAACTTGACTAGGACTCTTTGATTTGTTGACTCCGTCAAGGTCACTTGAGTCCTAGGGGTAAAAACACACATCGGGAGTTTCAAAAGAACTGAAACTTGCCAGGCATGCGCATACCTTCTGGAGTGTGGTGACTTGAGTGGATTCCGTCAAGTTATCATGCGATGATAGTTGGATCCCGATTTCCACTGATGAGTTGGTTTACTCCTCGGGTGATCCCGACTAATTCTTCTTTCAGGTTTGGAAGAGAATTTGAGGTACAGTGGGAGGATTCCTGATTAGGAAAAGTGATAACCATTCTGATCTTGGTTAGAGTGCACGTTGAGTGTTTCTTTTCTCTCTCTCTTTGGCAGCGACCATTGACCCGACCCTAAGACTATGACTCAGTGACCAAGTTGACCGAACCTTCTTAACACTGGCTTTTGGATTGTCAGAGTTGCAGACCTCATTGCCACTCCTACTTTTACCCTTTTCTCCAGGACACCCCGTATTACTACGAACGTCCACTTCCATTGGACAAAACCATCGTATGGTTAGATACGAACTCGAAGGACTTCGAGGATGGTTTCTGGTTCTGGAGAAAACGGATAGGATTATTCAGTTGTCTTTTCTTTTCACCTTCTCTCAGGTTGCGAGTACTCCTTGGTTTAGGAGTAGTACACCTATTACGCAAATTGGATAGTCTTCTTCCAAACCTTAGGCTGGTGCCGACCGGTAGGGAATGAAGGAAACCAATTAGCATAACGATGGTGTGCAGAAGGTATTAAGTTAAGACAAAGCAAGGGATTAGTAAGAGGGCAAAGTAAATTGCGACTGCTATTCACGACCAAACCGAGTATTTCTTCGCCAATCCTAAATCACCTTTGCATTTCTCCAGGACACTCCGTATCACTACGAAGATCCCAAGTTTTTGGATACTCCATCGTATGGTTATATACGAACTCGAAAGGAACTTGTTCCAGTTCGGGGATGGATTCTGGTTCAGGAGAAATAGGAATAAAGTACATTCAGGTGTCTTTTATCTTCACCTTCTCTCGCATTGAGAGTGTTCCTAGGATTAGGACAGTACACCCTTTATGCTTTTTGGATAGTCTTCTTTCAAACCATAGGCTGGTGCCGAACGGTAGGGAAGGAAGAAAACCATTTGGCCTAAAGGGGTGTACAGAAGGTAATGACTAAAGACATATAAAGGGATTTGGAGAGGTGGCAAAGAATTATACGGTTACAGTTGTGAATCTGGATAATGGAAGAGGCATTACTAAGAATACCAGGATACCCCAACGAAACATTTCAATGTTTCAGTTTCACTGTGTACTGTTAATAGAAAACTGATTTCCCAGTTAGACACTTGCTCCAGGGTATGTATTTACCAGGTATGATTCTCACATCTGTATGGTTTTACAGATGCTGAGTGGGAGTAAGTTATTGGGAATTGGGTGATCATCCTCATTGTATCGGGATTCGTTGTAATCGGTGATATTTGAGGAAGTCACCTGGGTTGTTTGCCGGACGGCAGTTATTTGGTTTTGAATATCCGCGGTTATGCACCAATTTCAAATTGATATATCTGTACGTCTATTTTCATAGAGTGAGATATACCTTTTGATATTATGTCTATGACATTTACCTATATCAGTGGATGGTTAGGTAAGGAGCATTAAACAGCGGTGTAATTCTTCTTAACCATAAGTAAAGTTTTTAACCTACGACGCACAGTGAAAGAGTTGTTAGACTCAGCGGACTTATACAGAGTATTGTATGTTGTCCAGTGTCCATTAGGACAGAGGGGTTGGTCCTCATACTATATTCTGTTTACTTTTAACTTCTCTAGTTCTTAGACATGTGTTTCGTAGAAACACAGGGTCTAAGTTTTGAGGAGTTATAGGTATTTGAATAGAGTAGAGAACCAGGTGTAGCAAGTATCGGGATTCTTCAAAGAGATCGAAGATGTAGATACTTGTGTATGGTATTCAGTTGATAGTAATGATGAAGACAGATTGCTTCTCTTTCAGGTTACTCATAATTGGAAGCATTCCTGAGTTGAGTAACGCTGATCGACCTCCCTCCATTTAGTTGACATGCACTGGAGATAGATGCATGATTTGAATCTGGTTAAATTAAATCAGTGCCTCTGTTCCTATATTGGATATAGAACAGTTCATATCTTAACGATGTTAAGGTACGGGGAGTTGTCCGGCTTATGCTTAAAACCAGACACTGGACAACTCTAGGCACGTTTCTGTAATGGCTGTTTGTGGGTTGACCCAGGCTATGACGAGGGTTGATTTTCTACCATCTGGATGAACAGTAGAAATATTGTTCTAAACTCGCCACAGTTTTATTAAATGGATTTTTTTTTTAGAAAACAGTAGTGGGAGTATGGTAGAACTGGAAGTAATTCCAGAACCACAAACGATTACTGAAGATTTGATAAGGAACCTAAAGATTCAATCTGATTTGACATTCCATTGGCCACTCCGCAGATTAGGTGGGTAACTTCAGGCACCCGAGAGGTACTACGGTAGCCTCAAGGACGGTGACAGGGAGGTTCTTGTTTACCCACACTTGCCATTACTGTTGTTCCAGGCTGCGAGACCCGGCAGGAGGATGAGTATAGCGTCGTTCTAAACTAGCTTTGGAAGTGCACGTCTATATGACTCTGCCAGAGGGTTGTCGTAATCAGTGGGAGCAGCGGAAGCATTGGTGGACATCAGGCTTATGTCTATTTATAGACTAAAGCAGATGTAGCGGAGATAGATCATCTATTTCTGATGTGACAGTCATGGGTTTGACGTCATCAGAATAGGGGATGGATCTGTTGAGAAGGTAGTAGGAAGTGATATTCCTATACTACGATCGGTTATACTTTGGTCGTCACACAGTGGTTTCTCCCCAAAGGACTTGGATATTATATCAGACATACTGGTTACTAGATGTATGGTTTTAGATCTAGATTTGGGTGGTTTCCCAATCTGGGTACCTTGACAGCATTCTATGAGTATTTAGAATGGACGACTCCTGACACGGTAGTGCACCTGCAGTTGATGGAGTCACCCTCTCTAAAGGTGTCTTACAGACTAAAGGGGAGAGGGATACGCATGATTGACAGATCACTTGCTTAAGCAATTGAGTCAATCATGAGATGTCAAGTACCACACCAGATGTTGTTCTTGCACTAGATGCAATAAGTTGATATTGATCCAATCCTGGAGGAACAGTCGGAAGCAGTTTTAGAACATAAGTGAATGTTCTAGGGATATGATAACGGCTGCCTCCTTTAGGAGACGGTTGTCACTCCAGGCTTCCAAGGTGACATGGACGACAAGGAGGTTGTCAGAGTTATAGTTCTCCCACTGATGAGGGACTGTATTTTGGACAGGTGGTCCAAGGCAATACTGAGGGAGGCATGGCGCAGGATACTGATTAAGTTCAGTTGACGATACAGTCTAAGAAGTTTGGATTTGGAGTTCATTTATGAGCTAAGTCCCATCAGACATCCGGACATTCTAAGACAGGTATTGCTCATTTCGGGAGATGGCTTTCTCCGCGAACTTGAGATAAAGAGAGACATAGAAAGAAACATCACAGCGGATCCACTCACTAAGGCTATTCCTCGAACGCAATAGTTTCGCAAACGAGCTTTGTGAGACTGACCAGTAGAGGAGTTGGGTGTTCGGTATCACACGGGCTGTGAGTATGCGGCATCGCAATAATTAGCCTTGAGTGCAAGTGGGAGATTGTTGGAGATAGTGCCCTCAGAGTCAATTATTGGATCACAGGCACGTGATTGCAATGATTGAGGGAGGACCTATCCCGGTAGGACAGTCTTACTCGAGATGATAGTATGCTATCTGGTTTATCTTTATCATCGTGTACTGCTTTAGGTGACCTGACATGTCGCTATTACACGTTGATAGAGCCCCTAGGATTCTTGCTTGACTACCAGCAGTATGATGGCGATCATATACGTGGGAGCTGGTAGTCTATAAGCACATCCTTAAAAGGTCCCTAGTCGTAGGAGTTTCGAGACAGGGCATCGATACTCCATTAGTAGACTAGTGTATACAGTCGAGACCCCGACGAGGGGCGGTGGCCGGTCTCACAAGCCACTGGTGTCAGTTGGTTCACCTAAGATGTATACAGGTGCTCATTGGGTTATGAGTACACCGGACAGGACTCGCCGGGAACCTGCTAGTTGGGCTTATACCTGACGTCAGATAGCAGTTCCCAGGTGACATGTGTACAGGTTAGTTCATCGACCTGAGGATCGTCATTTGTCTCGTGTGAGTTCCCACTGTGCTTTGATTACTACCCTACCACGGCTCAAAGGAGTCGTGCAAACAGGTTTTAGTTGGGTACAGTCCCGAGCCACATGGAGGCAGTGAGCGGATCTTCAGGGGTTCGTCTCTCCCGGTATTGGGGGTGAGGTCGCGCTGTGTCTAGGAGAGCCATTACGCAAAGCCCTCGGCCGAGGCAGGAGATTTACTGGTAGGTATTCCAGTAGTATCTCAGGGCGTTCTGGGCTACACTCCGACACGACTTGTACCGCTTTTGGGGGTCTGACTTTTACCAACCCCCTAGGCCCGCCATGCGATACTCATAGACGAACGGACCGGACTGTACGGATATTGTCACTGACAGGCTCAGTAGGGTGTCAGGATGAGTTCGCTCATCGACGTCCCTTTTGTTCAATAGCTGGTGGCCCGTTACGTATTGGCTTATACCTCTGACGTGCTAGTGGTTAAATCCACAGCCATTGTATTGACGAGTCTTTAGAGTCCACCACACTTTCAGTTACTCAGCTTTCGGGCGAAACGCTGTAGAGGCCGTATGGAGATATGGCAGGGTCCGATCAGATACGTGCGGTATTGCACGGATCAGGATCGGACAGTTTTGTACTAGTGGCCGTATAGTTATATGGCAGGGTTTGATCCGATACGTGCGGTATTGCACGGATCAGGATCGAACGGATTTTACTAGCCGGCTTTGGCTTAAGCCGGTCCTAGTCTAGTACAGTGTAGATTTTGTCTCATTGCATTTGTATCCGGACGGAATACAGATGCGGGTGTGTATGCACAGTATTGGGGTTTTCCTGTAATTTATTACGGGACCAGTTTTCTGGAGTTGCCAGTTTGCATTCCGTTCCGGCCGGTTTTCCTTTGTTCTTTCCCGGCCGGACTTTTCCGATGGAGGGGGTAATTTGCAGTTTTGCAAATTACTTTTGTGGAGGGGGTTTCTTGCAAAAGTATTGATTATGATAGCTTTCATTTCTTTTGCTCCATGCTTTTGAATTGAGAGATTTGAAAGGTTATGGAGTGAATAGGAGAATAAGCATGGTTGATGTTTTCTTGTCTAGGATGTGGTCACCATTCTTATGCTCCTACACTCACCTCCCTTCATGTTTGATATATTCATTCCTTCACATTATTCTTCTCACTTGATGAAGATGATAAGTTTTTCAAAAGAAAGGAGAGAAGAAGAAAAAGAAAGAGAGAAAGAAAAGAATGAGAGAGTTCATCTTTGTTTTGTGAGGAATTCTTCATCTCCTTCTTCTTCTTGTTTTGGAAAAACGAAAGCACCATTTTTCCTAACCCCATTCCTCCATCATGGCAACCACAAACCCCAAATGAGACTAGCATGATCTACTACTACATTCTACAGCATAACTTGAGCATGTCGAGTTGCCGGCTTCATGCTCGAGTTGCCTCGGTATTGAGGCGGGAGCCCGTAAAAGACGAAGGCGATGTGGTGCCCTTTCCGGCGAGGAGGCGACGATGTGGAGCCAAGACTTTCCGCGGGAGATCGGGATGATGAAGAGAAGACCGGAGGACTCGGATCACTCGGTATACTTTTCTTCCCATCTCTAGATAGCTAGTACAGGTTAATGGTTATCGATCCGGGTTTTCTTTGTCCGCGGTAGCGCCGGTTTCCGAGTAAGGAAAATTTTTGATTCCGCTATTTGGCCTCGAGTAAGACGGCCGGGGCGCTGCCGTGGCGCAACATTTTAATTTCTACTTTAAAACATCATTAAATTTGCTATACCTTTAATTAGATCACGAGATAATGACCTACCTCCTCACAACACTCATATGCAATATATCACAATACCTTTCAGAAACATAGAATACGGGAAAACGAAACTTTACATATAAATACCACTAACTATTAAAACCGTTTTCTACAAGATTACGTATTTTTATAAATCTTTGCAAAGCGCCGCTACAACCCATTTTGGGGAACCCGACTGGGATGGTGCGGATTATCGCACATCTCTGGGCTTAGTAGTGCGAGATGTAGACCTCCGCAAGGAGTATTCGGTCTCGAGAGATTTAAAATACGAATATCTTAAGAAAATGAGATTTCTAGAAAATAATAAATTAAAATTATTTTATAATATATATATATATATATATATATATATATATATATATATGTATTATCAAAATACCTATTTTTGATATGATATAAATATTCCAACCTTTCTAAATCAAAAGAATCACTTTACATTAAAATACCATGAATTCCATACAAATTCAATATTACAATTAAATACCCTATATTATGAAATTAGATTATTTTCACTAAAAATATCACAAATATAAAATATACATCTATCACAACTCTAAAGACGATAATTAAATACTTGGGGTGTATTTTGAAAATTATACAAAAGTATTTTTACATAAAACCCCCTCAAGTTCTATAAATTACCCTAAGGACCCTAATAAATATACGTTTAAGAGGGACCGATCTCTTGAGCCTCAGGGAGCCGGAGAAGTGGGTGCTTGCCTATTTAAGGTAGACAACTTAACAACGGTGTTATCAACACGGTAATCGTTTTTGAAAAAGACACAAATCCTGCCGCCCATTTGCAGCGGTTACCAATAACATCAAAACCTAATTCAGAACTTCAATTTCTTTTCTAATTGTTCTGACTCAGACCAAGTCTCATTATAATAATCTGACTTGAATATGATTCAAGTACAATCTACAATATTATAATTCAATATGAATCCATGAATCCATATAATCAATCGGATCAAACTATTCAATCTATATTGACCGAACCGAACCATAGATATACTTCTATTTACATGATTCTCCAGTTACACCCATTTACTGATATCATGGTTTCGGCAAGTCATCCAATTATACAATCTATATTACAAGACAATACAAGTTGCAATACAAACAATACAAACAAGATATCGCGGGGTTTAAGGGGTAGATTGGTACGGAAGGTATTAGAAGTGGCACGAGACTATAAGATTTAAGACACCTAACCTGTATTTCCGTTGCTGTTGTACCGTGGCATAAACGGTTCCTTTTACTACGCGTGCCTCTAGTCTCTGGCATATAGAGACTCCTCTCGTATACACTGGCATTCTTCTGTACCAAGCTACAAACAACAGCGTTAACACTAATAAATATAATACAACTTTAAAAGCTACTTTCTCTCTTTGCCTATTATATTTCTCCCTTACCTTTAGGACTTACCGAGTGATTGTTCGCTGACGACATTCCTTCTCTTTCTTCTTTGGAATGTTGTCAAGTGATCTGGACACTCAGGAGATCGAGCCTACTAGCGAGGACTTGGATCAGCTTGCCTACGACCCAGAGCTCTAGCTTCATTGTACACTTTTTTATTTCGGTACTTTTCATTTCTGTTATGCCACTGTTTAGGCATTGCTTTCATTCAGATGTATTTATTTTTCCATGCATTGTACAAAAGAATGTTAATAAATAAAGTTGTTGTTCAGTTATATCTACTGTCTTTGTCTCTTGTGCATTTTCATTTATATTGCTTAGATACGCTTAGCGTATTTACTTCAGAGTAAATACGTAGCGGCCAGTCGCGTCCTCTGCCCATATACTGGGAAGCGGGGCGTGACACCAATGGTGATTAAAAATCACCAAGATACAGAATAATTTCTGTATGGGAAATTTTTTTACCGATCTTGTTAATAACAAGAAAACTACATCTGTAAAACAGAAGCTCTTGGATCAAAGATCCAACGGTGGGAAACATTCCCCAAATCAATCAGAGATCTCTCAATAAGAGATTTCCTTAACTGATTCAACAAGTCAGCCTCCCTATATAAAGGACCCAGGATTTCAAGTCTTGTACACAGAAACCTCCCCATAAGTTCTCAAATCGAAAGAAGAAAAACAGAAGAACCCCCCTGTTCCCCTCCGAACGGCGGCCTGGACTTTGGGGCGTCCGTGCCTGGGGTTCGGGGCAGATGCTATTTGGTTTTATCCGTCTACCTCTCCGAAGATACCAAGTTGATTTATGGCACCGTGGATCGGAGGTTTAGACGGATGCGGCCGATGTAGCAGACTTCGTCAGATTCCCCCTCAGGATGAGGGGTTTTTGATTATGGGGACGCTCTTCCCTGCAGGCGCAAGCCCCTGCAGTTAATTACGCTACCGCATCGCGGTAACAACTTTCTCCTTCTCCAGAATTTCACTTCGTGTCGTGTGTGTTTGTTTTGTTTGTGATTGCCCGTAGATTGTATACGGAGACTGAGTAATGCCGTCGTCCGTAGGACGTGGATTAGTCCAAATCCGTATTTACTTAGATTTGGGTTTGGTGTTTTCAGTTTAAGGATGCATTAGTCGCGTTGCGGCTAAGATCAACTTAAACTTTCGTCAAGGATACGTTAGTCCTGTTTTAGACTAAGATCAACTCAACGTAGTGATTAATTTAATGTATGGCCATCGGGACTCGTCACCTCTCTGACGTCGTTGAAGGATTACAACGATGGATATCAAAGGAGTTCGGAGATGTACCCTCGAACCAGAGTTGATTGGGAGTTTTATAATCCATTTGAATATTTAAGGATACGTTAGCCGTGTTTGAGGCTAAGATCAACTTAAACGTTTGTTAAGGATACGTTAGTCCAGTTTAAGACTAAGATCAACTTAACGGGACCGTTTAGATCCGATAAAAGAGCATTTGGGCTCTATTGCGCCAGTTTAGGGACGTGGTGGTCCGATGTTAGTTTAGGGACGTCTCGGTCCGATGTTAGTTTAGGGACGTCTCGGTCCGATATTAGTTTAGGGACGTTTCGGTCCAATATTAGTTTAAGGACGTTTCGGTCCAATATTAGTTTAAGGACGTTTCGGTCCACGAGTTTAAGGATCCCGCAGTCCATATGGGTGTGTGGTCGTTGGGACCCGTCACCTCTTTGACGTCGTTGAGGAATTACAACGATAGATGTCAAAGGAGTTCGGAGATGTACCCTCGAACCAGTCGTAGATTGATTTAGGAGAGCCATTTTGCTCAGTCAATTTAATTTAAGGACTTATGGCCACGATTGGGCTAAGTCCATTGCTCTTGCATTTCTTTTGCTTTTATTTGGGCTTTGCCCAAAAGGGATGCAGAGCATCAATTTTATTTGGGCCCAGCCCTTTTATTGCTTTGCAATTTATTCTGACCTGCTAGGTCTTTTTAACTTGGGCCTAGCCCTTCAAATAATGCATTGCATTTGTGCAAAGCACCAAGAATCTTTTAGATTCAGGAAAAGAAGTGCAGGGCACTTTTTAATTTCTTGATCTAAATTTAGATCAAAGAAAAGAAAAGAAAGAAATCTTTTCTTTCTTTCTGTTTCAGAGAACCAGAGGTTCATAGCAAGTGCAAGGCACTATTTATTATTTTTATTTATTTATTTATCTGAGAACCAGAGGATCATAACAAGTGCAAGGCACTATTTTTATTATTTTTATTTATTTCCCTTTTTTTTTTTTTAAAATCCTTTGTTCTTCAGAGATTTTTCTCTTAAAAAAAAGGTTTTTACCTTTCTTTTTTTTTTTGTTCTTGAATAATCTCCAAGAGTTCTCTTTTTTTTTTTTTTGCTAGAAGTCGATTATCCAAGTTGATGCCCATCGAATAAGGTCTGGGGTCCTATTTATAGTGCTCACAAATTTGTTGAATTTGTTAACAAGATCTTTTCTGAGTGATTTTGGGAATTTTCCCACCGCTGGATCTTTGATCCAAAGGCAGAAGAAAATCTTCTGGTTTTGGAAAGAAAGGAAAAGATTTCATTAAATTTTCATTCTGTTTCTGCGCAACTCCCCAATGAATGACACGTGTCGCGCAGTGGAAGGCTTGCGCAACAGTGCTTGCGCAACTGCGCAGACACGTGTCGCGCAGCGGTGCACTTGCGCAACAGTGCTTGCGCAACTGCGCAGACACGTGTCGCACTGTGGACCGCTTGCGCATTGCGCAATGCACGGAATTCGAAGCGTTGCTTCAGAAAATTTGAATTTTCAAAATTCAAATGAGCCTTGCTCAGATTGGGGGAACAAATGCCCCCCCACCGTTGTGCTTACGTGGCGCGACGTGAGCGCAACGGTGGCGAGATCTTAGCCGTTGGATCAAGGGGGGTCAGTTGAAGGGGCGCAGACGCCTATAAATAGGACCCTTGGTCCTTGGTAATTTTTCTCACCATCTTCAAGAATTTTAACTCTCAGAGCCTTGCTCTTGCTTAAAAATTTTCAGAGCCTTGCTCTTTATTTCTCTCAAGAACTTTCAAGTTCAGAACTTAGAATTTCTAGGTAAAAAAAATCAGATTAATTCAAATTAAATTTAATTGACAGAGCCTTGCTCTTGTTGATCTTGGATCTAAAGAAAACCCCTTTGGGTTTTTTTTTTTTTAACAGAGCCTTGCTCTTGGGATCTTTGATCTAAAGAAAACCCCATTGGGGCTTCTTCACCAGAGCCTTGCTCTCAAGATTTACAGAGGTCCTGTTCATGGGTTTTGACCCATGAACAGAGCTTTGCTCTTGGATGAACTGAATTTTTTTTTTTAATGAGTTTTCATGGATTTTTCAGGATTCAAAAACTTCAATTCTTCTAAGTGTTGATGGATTTTCGATTATTACCACAAAGCCATGCTCTTTTAAGGAATCTTGTTCCCCTGAGACTAGAGTTTGACAAATGTCACTCTGTGACAGAGCTTTTCTCTAAAAGAGGAGATTTTCTCTTTGTCTCTAGGGACTTCCCCACCAGTGGGTGTATCCTATTGGGAACTTTTTATGAATTGACAGTCCTATCTAATGATGGGATTGTCTTATTAAATGATGCACATCATCCAGATTTTGTGGGTCCCCCTTTGGTCCCCTACCCACTGCATTACAGTGTGGAGCAAGATTTTTATTTATTTTTTTTTTTAAAATGCCAAGCGTTAGGCCACTAATGATATATATTTTTTTTTGTCTTTCCACAGAAAACATGTCTGACGACTTGTCTTTTCCCTTCGTTCGCTCGGAAGGAGGGTTCCCCCATTCGCCAGTGGATCGGGTGGTGTTCGCTCTTATTAAAGATCACGATCCTGAGTGCAAAAAGCTCCATCTGTGGGGAAGGTGGTATAGCCAGATCATCCAAGGCCGTCGCAGTTTTAGTTCCGCCGCGCCCTCTGAGCCCATAGTTACGATCCCTTATGCGGACGAACCCCCGGTGAAGTATGCCGTGGAGGTTAAGAATTGGAATTCCGATGACCTCCTTCAGCCTGCAATCGGCGCCATCCCCGTGCAGCCGCCGCCGGCGATAGACATCTTGGGGAGGCGAATCTGTCAGGGTGAAGCACGCCCTTGGGGACAGGCTTATAATATTGGATTGACCCCGCGGCCGCTTGCCGGATATTTGCAATGGGCCCGTTACATTCTGGCGACGAAGAGGGCTCACCTGACGAAGATTGGTTTATACTCCGCCGTCTACGTCTCGCTTTTCGAGTATCCCTCTCCTCCGACGTGGTGGATAAAGGCCTTTATTGAACAATGGAATATCCCCACCCACACCTTCTTGACAGCGGATAGGGAAGTCTCCATCTCTTTGGAAGAATTTTTTGAGATTTCAGGTTTACCAGCAAGGGGGGAGCACTACGAGGAGCTGCTTCCTCCTGATGAGTACGTCTTTGCCGCCAAGCAGGTTGTATTTGACTTAACTCCGGAAAATGCCATTCAGCATCAGCACCCGGGCTTGGTGAAGGTGTTGGAGATTTATGAGGAACTGCATTTGGAATCAGGCGACCGGGGCGTCAGTTTCGCGGATTTCATTGCTCGTTTTATCCGCCCGGAGTTCCTATCAGAGCAGGGCGAGAAGTTCGCTCAGCTTGCTGACCCCTTTGGTTTCGGCTTGGACCGCCGACCTTTATCGGAAAATGACCAGCGGGATTTTTATTTCCCCGGCACTGCCAGCGTCCCTTTCCCAGAGATCGCCGTTCCTGGCATGGACGAGGAGACTTTTTTCATAGGGTTCTTGGGTTTATGGTTGTGCAGCTTCGCGCTCCCCATGCACCCACGCCTCATGCGGCCCTCCGTCTTTTACCCGGCGCATCGAATGGTGGCCGATTTGCAGTTATCGGTAGGGATCGCCGGATTGGCCTATCTTTACAATGGACTTAGCGTAGCGGCGGACGCTAGTGAGCCTGGGGTACAGCCTGCTAACTTTCCGATGCACTACTTCACTTCTTGGATGGAGTTGCATGTGCGAGGGGTGTTTGGTGCCCATAAGACTCCTCCATTCTTTGAGAAATGCGGACTCCCAAGAATCATGCGGTTGATCGGGGCTTCAATTGTGGTTGCACCTCCGCGGGAGTCTAGGGGACTGCTCCTGCGTTCACATCTAGTCGGAGCGAAGACCTCTTTTGTGGATAAGGTCATCACCATAGGCTCCGAGACCGCTAAGTCAGTGGTGTCGCTGCGTGACGACTTTGAGGGCGGGGTTTCTGTACTGAAGGCTCGGGAAATCCTTCACCTTTACTCCATTCGGCCGGGCTATCTAGTGTTTAGGCAGAATAAGACAGCCTTGTTCATGAGATATAACCCGCACCGATTTGCCCGGCAGTCAAGCTACAACCAAGGGGTCCCGTTGGAAGCCTTCTTAGAAATGCCTGTGGTCGGCCCAGAGGGGATAAAGAATGCGATGCATCATTTTACACGGCTTAACACAGGTTCTTATTTCTTCATTAGCGAACCTAGCTGTAGCCCTAAAATGCTTAATTCATATGTGGCATGGTATGCGCATGCGATGGGCCCAATTATCTTAACGGAGAAGCGCTTGCTGGTTGACCGTAGGGGTGCGCCTCCTGGTGGTGATCGCAAGGCTCCCTTGCAGCCAAGGCTCCCGGTCGTCCCTCCGATAAAAGATGCCAGGGCTGACCGACCGCGCGTGTTGAGCCCCCCGCGGGGATTGCCACTGCCTACTACGGTGGATGCACCGCCAGCGCCCCGTGCTCCCATGAAGACGGCTAATGTGGTATCACCAGGGTCCGGCGCAGGAGCAGAGATCGGGACTCGCCGTCCCAAAGTGGCTGCCAAGCGTAAGGCTACTCCGAGTGGATCTAAAGCTGGGGGGCAAAAGAAGAAGAAGTCCACTCTATCCCTCGACGCGATCCTTAACTTAAAGCCTGCGGGTCCTCCCGCCGAGGCTATATGTGAGTACGGCAGCAATGAGGGTTTCATGGTAGACCCTGAGGACACCAATTTAGCTGCCGCCATTGCAGCTTCGGAGCGATCGGCGAGGCTTGAAGCGATGTTAAGTAAACTCGCTGAGTCCGGTAATCATCAGACGCTTTATTTGTCGTTTTATCGCGCTTTGTATTATTATATTTAACTAACATTTGCTCTATTTTCAACAGGTGTTTCCACTGAAGAGGCTATTGCTGCATCCTTGAAAACCTTCCAGGAGGAGGAGGAGAAGCGTGCCCTAGCAGGCGTTGGTATGTTTCACCCCTTTCCCTTTCATAAGGAAAGTTTGTTGTCTCTCTATGATATTCAACCTGACTTTCTTTTGTTTCTTTGCAGGGGTTGTATTAATTGACGCGGGGGTCCTTCCCGAGTCTGTAACTGAGGTCCCGGCTTCGTCAAAGTTGCCGCAAGAGCCTCGGCTTGACAAAACGATGAAGGATGCCTTGAAGAATCTAGAGGCATCCCTATATACGGACGAGGGAGCCTCACTCAAGGAAGCCCTAGTGGCATCCGTCTCAACGGCTCGAGAGGAGCGGAAGCGGTTGAGACGCGAAGCAAGGGCATGCAGAGCTGCTTTGGCGGCGGGAGCGGGCCCTAGCACTCTTCCTCGTGCCGACACTCCTTCTGAAGCAGAGGCGAGCAGAGCTGCTTTGGCCACGGGAGCGGGCCCTAGCACGATTTCTCGTGCCGACACTCCTTCTGAAGAGGCCCCTGCCGCTCTGTCTACCGCTCATAGGCAGGTGGCGCGCACGGTTCGGGATGCAAACGATAAGTCCTCTTCAGGTAACATTTCTTTCAGAACCTTGTTGTAAGAATTATCAAGCCGTTGGCTTATACGCATTCCTTTTGCAGGGCCAAGTCCGACTAAGGGGGAGGCAGAGACCGTCGAACCCCGGGGAGCGGAGGAAGCGGTACTTGCCGAGCCCGAGCTGACAGTGAGCAACGTCATCGGGGCCACGGCGCCGGAGACAGAAATTGAAGGATCCGCTGCCGAGAGGGTCATCGATGCCGCATCTGAAGTGGCGGCAGATGAGATGATTGTCGAGCCGAAGGCAGTAGAAGTCGAGGCGCTTGAGGCTGGAGATGTCACGGTGCCGATGGATGAGACAACTGTGATCGCAGGACCCGAAGGAGTAGCGGGTGAGGTGGCCATGTTTCCTGAGGATGAGCCAGCCGCTCCTTCTCTGGAATCTGGCAATACTCCAATCATAGCCCTCCCCGCGTATGGTTCCTTGCCGTCTCCCGGGCTTGCAAGCACAACAACGGTTCCCATCGAGTCGGGTGACGAGGCTACAGGTGGTGGCCTGATGTCAATGGAGGAAGGAATTGCCTCAGTCTCGGCTGGCAGTTCGTCGGGTAAGTTTCGGGTTACTATCGTTTCCCCCCTTTTTATATATCTTGCGATCTCTTCTAACAGGCTTGTCTTTGCAGGTGCGGCCAGTGCCGACGCTCCATTGCTTGAAGGAGCACCGTCAACTACTGCTTTGGCGGTGGTCACTTCCCCGTCCTCCCTCGTGCCATCGCGGATGTTGGAAGGTATGGATTTGCGACTCACAAGTTAATCTTTTAAACGTGTAGTTCATGGACTAACGCCATACCACCGCATCTTTTCAGGAGTGCTCTTTGATCATCTATATCAAGTGTTGCTCCCACACTTCTCCTTCCCATCCGAACTTGCTTCTCCTTCTAGTGGCGCTGGTGAGTGTACGTTCAATAAAATATCTTTGTTCATCCCCTTTTTCTAGCAATTGAATGATTTCTGACTTTTCCCTTTCTTTATTGCAGTGCCACAAATCGAAGGAGGGGATACCAGACCTGCCGCGCTTCCGGCTCTTCCGGCTCTGCCGTCCGTTGCTTCTGGTATAGCAAATTCCTTTTTTGGTAACCCTTAAATATCTCTTGAACCATCGTTTAACCATGTTTTGTTTTGCAGCTATTGTTCCGGCTCCGGTCCCTTTTGAGTCTCGCGTCTTTCTACCGGCAGGCCCTTTCTTGAGACGCCCATCTTCAAAGGGTGCTGTGATGAGTTTGGGCATGCTGAGCGGGTACATCGAAGAGCTTAACATGGATGCTCTCCCTTCTGCCGTAGATTTTGTTGTGGATGTTAATCCAATGTTGGCGGCGCTCGTAACTTTTCATAACGAAGGCGTCGTCAGATCTTGGGTTAATCACTGCAGGGAGATCGAGGCCTGTCTATACCGGCTGGAGTCGACGCGCCCTTCTCCCGAAGTTTTAGCCCTGAGCACCCAACGCACAACTTGGCTCGAGCAAAGCACTTCGCACTCCCGCCACTTGGAGCAAGAAGCAGCTTTAAGACTAAGGGAATGCCAAAAGACCTCGAACGAAACGGCCCATCTGTGCGCTGAGGTTGAGGCAAATGCTATCCAAGTGAAGACTATCTTTGAGGGTCTCTTGGAGCGCATCTCCCATGGGCTAAACTTGAAGCGGAAACTCGACGTAGCTGAGCTCAATATTCCAAGTCGGGAAGCTGCCTATCAAGTCGTGAGGGAGCAGCTTGCGTCGGTCTTGCAGCAACGAGCCCAAGTGGAGGCAGAGCTGGCGGTGGTAGCCGATCGGGAAAAGGCCTGGAAGGAAGTGTGCGAACAACTGATAAAGCTACTTAAGACGCTTCCTTCCCAGTAGCTGCCTTTGTATCAATGTATTTGTAAAATTTTCCTTTAAAATAATATGTATCTATTCTTTATTCTTTTGTACGATTCATCTTGTATTTGATTGAAGTCAATGAATAAAGATACACATTTTCTTTTGCAATGTCTTGTATGCACTTTTTCTTTCTGCATTCTCTTATTATCAGCATGTTGTCTTTGATAAACATAATTGGCAGATAACTTAGTTTTTTTTTTCCAAGAGATAGCGATGGCTTAGGCCGCAGGTTCAGATCTGCTGTCTAAGACTTTTCAACTCTATAAGCCGTGAGGGTCTCATTGAGACTTTTCTCCCTACGGATCGAGAGGATCTCGCAGGTGGATTTTCTCCTTAGGAATCGTGAGGATTCCTAAGCGTGGTTTTCTCTTATAAGTCGTAAGGATCTTATAAGAGAATTTTCCCTCTTACGAGTCGAGAGGATTCGTAAGTGGTTGTTTCCCTCCTCGTCGAAATTCGACTTCGGAGAGTGAGACCCGTGAATAGTATGCAAGAGACCAGTTTGGATTGACTTGCAGGGCCCCATTGCTCAGAAAGCAAGACTTCCTTGCTGTCTGAGACTTCTTCTTACAAATTGAGACGAATCGGGGATCTGTCTGCAGTTGTAGCGGAACAGTTGACATGGGTTAAGAAGCTCTCATCACGGAGTGTTTGTATCCGTGAGTCGAGGAGTTTGCTGGGATTATTTGTTTCCCAAGCGCCAAGGATTATTTGTTTCCTTGGGGTTTGAAACGAGTCGAGGATTCCTACGGAGGCTCTGGTAGCTCTGCGGGTCGACGCGGATCAGGAAGCTCTCGTCAAGGAGTGTTTGTATCCGTGAGTCGAGGAGTTTGCTGGGATTATTTGTTTCCCAAGCGCCAAGGATTACTTGTTTCCTTGGGGTTTGAAACGAGTCGAGGGTTCCTACGGAGGCACTGGTGGCTCTGCGGGTCGACGCGGATCAGAAGGCTCTCGTCAAGGAGTGTTTGTATCCGTGAGTTGAGGAGTTTGCTGGGATTATTTGTTTCCCAAGCGCCAAGGATTATTTGTTTCCTTGGGGTTTGAAACGAGTCGAGGGTTCCTACGGAGGCACTGGTGGCTCTACGGGTCGACGCGGATCAGAAGGCTCTCGTCAAGGAGTGTTTGTATCCGTGAGTTGAGGAGTTTGCTGGGATTATTTGTTTCCCAAGCGCCAAGGATTATTTGTTTCCTTGGGGTTTGAAACGAGTCGAGGGTTCCTACGGAGGCACTGGTGGCTCTGCGGGTCGACGCGGATCAGAAGGCTCTCGTCAAGGAGTGTTTGTATCCGTGAGTTGAGGAGTTTGCTGGGATTATTTGTTTCCCAAGCGCCAAGGATTATTTGTTTCCTTGGGGTTTGAAACGAGTCGAGGTTTCCTACGGAGGCACTGGTGGCTCTGCGGGTCGACGCGGATCAGAAGGCTCTCGTCAAGGAGTGTTTGTATCCGTGAGTTGAGGAGTTTGCTGGGATTATTTGTTTCCCAAGCGCCAAGGATTATTTGTTTCCTTGGGGTTTGAAACGAGTCGAGGGTTCCTACGGAGGCACTGGTGGCTCTGCGGGTCGACGCGGATCAGAAGGTTCTCGTCAAGGAGTGTTTGTATCCGTGAGTTGAGGAGTTTGCTGTTGAAGTCACTGGCTTCTTCGGTTGAAATGAACCGGTGAGGTTTGGGGTTCGTCGTCCGACGGAATCCGCTGGGAAAGTATGGTTCATTCTTCGTTTACGCCCTTGGATTGTATACAGGGATCGATGCGATCTTAACTGTAGGGCCAAAGTTTTATCATTTCTTCTTTTATTTTATTTTATTTCCGCGATGCTCTATCATTTCAGCTTTTATATCGCGAAGGTCGTGATTGCCCAATCATTTCGGCTATTTTTCGCGGTGCCCAATCATTTCGGCTATATATATTTTTTTATTTTTTACTCGTTGCTTTTTATTACGAGTTGTCCAATCATTTCGGCTATTTTGCATGTATACATTTTTACTTGCTGCTTTTTTTTATTGCAAGTCGCCCTATCATTTCGGCTATTTCGTATGCATGTGCGGCCTACTGGCTTTTCGCTGTAAACCTGAAATTGGACACCGATTTCGGCATCAGCACCGCTACAACTGGGATATTACCAGGAGCGAATCATCATTTGCCTCTGCCGTTGTCGAACAAAGGAGGCTTAGCGACCAGGGTTAGGGTCCTGTCGGCTAAGACTTTTGACTTCATGAGCCGTAAGGGTCTCGTGAAGGTATTTCTCCCTACAAGTCGTGAGGATCTTGTAGGTGTATTTTCTCATTAGGAATCGTGAGGGTTCCTAAGTGTTTTGTTCCTCTGTAAGTCGTAAGGATCCTACAGGAGGGTTTTCTCCTCATAAATCGAGGGGATTTATGAGGGTTGTTCACCATGCGAACGTATTCCCAGTTACGGATGAAATTTGGCTAGGGAAATGTTTATTCGCGCCCGTGGATTGTATACAAGGGTCAATACTGAGCCACTTGTAGGGCAATATTGAAAGTTTGTGGGGGTTTGCTTAAGCACAGGTTTAGGTCTCTGTGACTTAAGACTTTCAAATCCTATGAGCCGTGAGGGTCCCATAAGAGAGTTCTCCTTACGAGTCGTGAGGATCTCGCAAGTGTGTTTTCTCCTAAGGAATCGTGGGGATCCCTAAGTGTGTTGCTCCTTTGTGAGTCGTAAGGATCTCACGCAGGTGGTTTCTCCTTATAAGGTCGAGAAGACCCTATAAGTGTCTTTCAACGAGGTTGCGCCCTTTCGGGTTTTCACGAACACTCGCCGGTAGCCCTGCTGTTTTTACTCACGGAGCCCTTTCAGGTTTTCATCCGTGCCCTTTTTGCTTATGGACATACCGTTTTTTTTTGTTTTTTTGTTTTTTTTTACACCCTTTGTTATTGAGATCCTTTCACCCTTTGTTATTGAGATCCTGACTTTTCAACTCCCCATATTAATAATAATTACGATATTTATAACAAGTATATAGGGTTTTACCAAATCCCACTCCATATATCATATGGTGTTAGCAGCATACTCATTGGTAATACCTTGCATTGATGAACCAAGCCGCCAGCGTTTGAATCCCATACCCCACATACTTTTGTGCACTTGATTGTATCATGTTTGATAATACATGGAAATCTTTCTTCTTTTTTTTTTTTTTTTACGAGGTCGCGCCCTTCCAGGTTTTCACGAACACTCGCCGGTAGCCCTGCTGTTTTTACTCACGGAGCCCTTTCGGGTTTTCATCCGTGCCCTTTTTTTGCTTATGGACATACCGTTTTTTTTTTTTGTCAGCCTAAGGATGCTGCGGTAGTAGTTTAAAGACGTTTCGGTCTGCTATTAGTTTAAGGACATTTCGGTCCATCATTAAGGAAGGCCATTTACTGCTTATAGAGTTTGGGCTTCAGAAGATAGCGAGCGGACATAGTTGTCGTCATCTACCGTTGACCTAGGCCGTAGCTCATTAAGCGTAGTATTTGTTTAGGAAACGGCCGTTTATTGGCCTAAAAGGCCTTTCACCGTGCATGTCCACGAGTAGATAGGCCCCACCCTGGTAGACCTTATCAATGATGTATGGGCCCTCATAGTTTGGCTCAAACTTTCCCCGCTTGGCGCGATTGGGGATCATAGGCCTTTTGACCACTAGCACGAGTTCGCCTTGACGAAATGTCCTCGGTCGGGTCAATCTTTCGTATGAGCGCGTCATCTTTTCTTTATAAGCTTCCAGATTTTGTTGTGCTAGAAGCCGGATTTCATCAAGGGCGTCAAGCTCTTCAAACCGAAGGTGAGCATTTTCTTCGTCTGTCAGCTCGTAGTGGACTGCCACTCGTAGAGAGGGTAGCTCTATCTCGAGGGGGAGTACTGCTTCTGTACCGAACACCAACGCGTATGGCGTTGTGTTCGTGGCCGTCTTGAATGTAGTTCGATACGCCCAAAGAGCCTCTTGCAATCTTTCGTGCCAATCTCTCTTATTTCGTGACACTGTTTTCTTCATGATCTTCGTCAAGGTCTTGTTGAAGGCCTCAGCTAGACCGTTAGCTCGCGGATTATAAACTGAGGAATATCTCCAGTCTATATTGTGCTGCTGTGCGAAGCGGCTAATTTTATGACTTCGGTAGGCTGGCCCATTATCAGAGATGATCCTTCTTGGGGTTCCGAACCGGTATATGACATGCGTTTTGAAGAAATGGAGGATGTTCTCCGTCTTCACTTCCCTCAACGGTACCGCCTCTGCCCATTTGGAGAAGTAATCAGTCATCGCCAAGATGAAACGATGTCCCTTTGACGATGCTGGTTCGATGGGGCCGACTATGTCGGTTCCCCACATTTCGAATGGCCAACTAGCCACCGTTGGATGCAGTGGATTGGGATGCTGATGGATGAAGTCCCCATGAATTTGGCATGAATGACATTGTCTCGCGCATTCCAGGCAATCCCGCATCATCGTGGGCCAGTAGTAGCCCATCCGTTTTATCTTCAACTTCATCTTAGGGCCTGCTTGGTGGGAACCGCAGAGTCCGTCGTGAACTTCTTGGACGACCCTTCTCGCTTCGTCAGGTCCTAGGCATCTCAGCCACAGAGAATCGAATGTCCTCTTGTATAGAGTATCGTTGACGAAGGCGAAGGACAGAGCTCGTTTCACGAGCTGATGTCTTATGGACGCTTCTTCAGGCATTCGGTGAAACTTGAAGTAATCTATGAAGACTTCTCTCCAGTCTTCGGCCTTCTCATGGTCTTTTATTTGCAGGGTCGTCTGCTCAGTCGCTCCCTTTTCTTTATATGATTCTGGAGGTATTTCTGCCGGGGCGAGTACTCGACGGCTTTGTACCACGATTCTAACGTCATCGAGGTTCTCATCAGCCAATTCTTTAGCAAGTTTGGCCAGTGCGTCCGCTTTGCTGTTTTCCGCTCGCGGTATGCTTTCCAAAGTGTAGGAGGGAATTTGGGTTAGCAGTTGCTGCACTTTTTCACCGTATTTTACCAATTCCGGTTTGCATGTTTGGTAATCGCCGTTCACTTGACTGACGACCAGTTGAGAGTCCCCATATATGAGGAGGCTTTCAATTCCCATATCAATGGCGATCTCGAGGCCTGCTATCAAAGCTTCATATTCAGCTTCATTATTCGTTCTCGGCTCTGTTAAGGAGAAGGCGAAGCGCATTATTCCTCCTTGTGGAGTCACGAAGATGAGTCCTACCCCCGATTTGATCATTGGCGTACTTTGTTTGTGCTTTTTCATGGAAGACGCCCCATCGAAATAAAGCTCCCAACGGGTATCACCACCGTCGATTGCGTCAAACGCATGTTTGTCTGGCAAATCGCAATTCAGAGGAGAATCGGCAGGTATCGGGTGCTCAGCAAGGAAGTCGGCTATGGCCTGACCCTTCACTGCCTTGAGGGGTCGATATGTTATCGAGAACTCCATTAAGAGCAGAGCCCATTTAGCGAGTCGTCCTGTCAAGATGGCCTTTGACATTAAATATTTGAGAGGGTCCACTTTTGAAATGAGATGGACTTCGTGCGCTAATGCGTAATGTCTAAGCTTTGTTATTGCGAAGATCAATGCCAGGCAGTGTTTTTCAATGGGGGAGTAATTGCTTTCTGCCCTCAGCAGAACCCGACTTAAGTAGTAGAGTGCTCTTTCTTTCCCCTGGTCATTCTCTTGTGCCCATAATGCGCCTAAAGAACCCTCAAGGGCGGTCGTGTAAAGAATGAGAGGCTTTCCCTTAACTGGAGCAGCCAACACCGGAGGGTTTTGCAGATACTGCTTGATCTCATCCAATGCGCCTTAGCATTTGTGATCCCAAACGAATGGGGTTCCCTTCTTCATCAGGTGGCTGTAAGGACGGCACTTTCCTGAAAGGTTGGCTATAAATCGCCGTATATACGCGAGCTTCCCTTGGAGAGATCGTAGCTGTTTGAGAGTCCTTGGCGGAGGCATTTCCATGATCGCTTTAATCTTAGACGGGTCTATCTCAATACCTCGGTGCCGGACGATGAATCCCAGGAATTTGCCCGAGGAAACTCCGAATGCACACTTGAGCGGGTTCATCTTCAAATTGTATTGTCGAAGGCGTTGAAACACGGTCTTCAAATGCTCGAGGTGTTCTTCGTATGATTTGCTTTTAACCACGAGATCGTCGATATAGCATTCGACGATTTCGTGTATAAGGTCGTCGAAGATCTTCGTCATGGCCCTCTGATAAGTAGCACCGGCGTTCTTCAAACCGAAGGGCATCACTTTATAACAAAATATACCAAGAGGAGTCCTGAAGGCTGTGTGCTTCTGGTCTTCTGGATGCATTTTTATCTGGTTATACCCCGATGAGCCGTCCATGAAGGAGAAAACTTCATGAGTGGATGTATTGTCTATCATCAGTTCAGTGACTGGCACTGGGAAATCATCCTTCGGGCAAGCTTTATTAAGATCCCGGAAGTCTACGCATATGCGCACTGTCCCATTTTTCTTCATCACTGGGACGATGTTGGCGATCCATTCAGGGTACTGAACTTCCTAGATGAAGCCAGAGTCGATTAACTTTTTGACTTCGGTATTTATGCTCATCTCAAGCTCGAGTCGCATTCTTCTCGGCGCCTGTTTGACTGGCTTGATGTTCGGGGATATTGCTAGTCTATGTACAGCAACTTCTGGATCTAGTCCCGGCATCTCGGAATAGTTCCATGCGAAGCAATCTTTATGCTGCACAAGGACGTCTTTTAACGCAGCCACCCTCTCTTCAGACAACAGCTCGCTGACGAATGTCGGTCGCGGATCATTTATTGTCCCCAATTCGATTCTCTTGAGGTTATCTGCAGTAGTATGGATTCCATCTTCCAGCTCTTTTGGTGCTGGTGGAAATTCTGAGATTACCTCATCGCTGCCGTTTTCAAAGCACCAGGGAAGGTCATCCATGTTCTCGGGCTCTTCCCTTGATATCATTATCACGTGACAAGTACGAATTCACTTCCAATCCCAATGCAGAACTGGTTCTTCTTTCGTGGCCTTGGGCTCGTGCTTTTGTGGTGGTACTACCCTCCAGTTGTCAGACAACGCGAATTTGCCAAGCTGATATTGGTCCTCAACCCAATTCTTAAAGGTGAAGCAATCTTCAAGCGGATGCCCTACTACTCGATGGTAAGAGCAATAATTTGGGTTGGAGACTTCGCCCGCTTCTTCAGGGTGTTTAGACTCTGGCAGTGTAAGCATTTGATGTTTTAGAGCAATATCAAGTATTTTCCTTGTTTTGTTCCGAGGAAATGAGTATACTCGACCCATTTTCTTCATGAGGGCTAGGTCAATAACGCTCGACTCTCTGATGCGTGGCTTCTTATCTCTGCTTTTGTGGTTGTCGAGCGCATTTCTTGCCTTTCGACTTGTTTTTGCTTTCGCGTCGAACCTTTTTTGCAGCAGGTTGACAAGGAGCGGCATTTTCATCCCTCACCGCCTGTTGAAGGAGGCGCTGTGTCTTGGCTTTCTCATAGATTGCCATTTCACGATCGTGATCATTTCGGGCTTTTTGACTCGCATCCTTATAAGTTTGCTCATCTGGTCTTCAAACGATGGACTGGGCGGTTTTGTATCAGGAACTTTTGCTGGCTCAGGATTAGCGTCCTCCCATTGAGCGTCCGCCTCTTCATCGAAGTCATACATGACATAACAGCTGTTTACTAGCTCCCGTTTCTTTGACCGGATGTACCCAAGCCCTTTTGTTTCTATTCTCCCGTTAGGCAGTTTGCATTGAGTCCCAGGAACGTTCCAGACCTTATCATAGAATTTGGCCTTTCTAACGGTTTGTTCGAAAGGTATTGCCTGGCGCTTCAACAGTTTCTTCAAATCTTTGGTATAATATCTGGGAAGACGGATGGGCTGAAGCCTGTCGAGCGTGGGATCCGCGCCATGCAAAATTTCTTTTTCCACCTTGTTTTCTTCAGAACGGTAGAATAGGATTGCCTTCTCACCTTTTCGTCCGGGAGGAATATAGAATGTGTGCAATTCTTCTACGCTGTTGGCGTTGAGTGCATCTAGTTCTTTGTAATGTTCAAGCGGCACCATGGTTATCTGCAGACTTCGCTCTTCATCAGCGGAAACCCGTATTGAAGGCCGAGCAGGGAATACAGCATGAACTTCATCCTCTGAATCACTACCGAAGATCAATGAAGGAACGGATGGTCCTGGCCTAGTGGACCGGGATGGACCTGAATAATTTATATCCTCCTCCTCCTCGGTGTCACTGCCGAAGACAGGGATGGTAGCGTTAGTTTTGTTCTCCGGTTTGTGACACCTTTCCGTGTCTTCGAAACTCGGTAAGAAGTACTTGGCATCTTCATACTTGCGAACTTCGTTCACGGAAAACGGATTCAACTCTCCCGCCACAGTGTACTCAAGGCCATCCCT